>CM053774.1:44435421-44535069 GCA_028658325.1 Potorous gilbertii
TGTGATGATGATGATGATAACGATGATGATGATGATGAAGATAATGATGATGATGATGATGATGATGATGGTGATGATGATGATGATGGTGATGATGACGATGATGATGATGATGATGATGATGATTGTGATGATGATGATGATAACGATGATGATGATGATGAAGATAATGATGATGATGATGATGATGATGATGATGATTGTGATGATGATGATGATAACGATGATGATGATGATGATAATGATGATGATGATGATGATGATGATGATGATGATGGTGATGATGATGATGATGATGATGATGGTGCTGATGATGATGATGATGATGATGATAGCCCCTTCCTTCCAAGATTGTTGTAAAGATCAAATGAGACAATAATTGTAGAGCATTTAACACAGTGCCTGGCACAGAGTAAACACTGCATAAATTTTACTTGCTGTTATTATTATGTATTATATAATAAATATTAAATAAATAAATATTATGTAAATAATGGTGTTATCATTATTAAAACCTAGATTTTAGTCTAGGTTCTATGTTACTTGCTGTTACTATTATTTTGTGTCGCTAGAGTCCAGCACAGTGCCTTGTAAGTAGCTAATGCTGATTAAATTGCTTGCTAAATGGAGTTGAAAAGAGATATGGAAGTAGTCACAGAACTCAATAATTCTCCAAATACAGAGGTAATCAGTTAGTCACCAGTCAATTAACATTTATTGAGTGACTATTACATGCCAGGCTAAGCACTGAGGATGCAAAGAAACCTACAAGACGGTCCCTGCCCTCAAAGAGCTCACAGTGTAATGTGGGAGACAATATGCAAACAACTACATGCACACAAGTTATATAGAGAATAAACTGGAGATAACCAAGAGAGGAAAGGCACTAGAATTAAAGTTATTACTCTTTAAAATTTTTTAAATTTTCTTTTTAATTTATGGAATAAAATAAGCATTTCCATAAAATAGCATAATAAAAAAGATGATTGCACATAACTTCATTATATATACTATGTAAATTTCTTTTTTTTCCATTTTTTCTTTCCTTTTTCCTACCCCCTGCCTCACCACCATAGAGATGGCTACCATTAGATACAAATGGTATATGTGTGTATATACATATATATGTATATACACACATATATACACATATATAATTATTCTATACATACTTTTATTTATCATTTAACAATAAAGGCAATATGAAGCAAGTTATCACTCTTAACCATAAAGGCCATGGGACCAAAGGCACTGGGGTACTTTGCCTTCTCTCTCTCTTCTCTAGGGCACTCCCCTGTTCTAGAACCATTTTGTAGATGAATTGGGTTCAATACTAGGAAAGCCCAACCACCTAAAAAAAAGATCAGACTTCTTTTCTCCCCCTTTTTGGCTCATTGTATCGCCCATCACAGTGTTCCTGTGAAAAATTACTTATAGCTTAGGTTTGTCTTACATCTAGAGGCTCCCCAAAGTGGAGTAAAAAGGCATTCAGTGTGAAATAGGACAGCTGTGGGGTAAGTATTAATTTTCTTGACCCACACTAAAATACGCTTAGCAAAAAGCCTCAACCTCTACCAACAGTAATAATAAATAGCATGTATAAGATTTGGAAAGTGTTGTATGTACGCATATCTATTTTATACATACATAATCTCATATTACGATCACAACAATACAGAAATGGAGGTTCTATTATAATTCCCATTTTACAGATGAGAAAACTGAAGCAGACAGAGGCTGCGACTTGCCCAGGGCCCCGTAATTAATTAGTGTCTGAGACAAGATTTGTATTCAGGTCTTTCTGACTCCAGTTTCATCACTCTATTCACTGTATCATCTGTGTACCACAACCACGCAATTACATAAGACATAAGCAGCAGGCAGAACAACCATTATAGCATTTTAAGGTCTGTATTATCTGCATTATCTCATTTGATTTTCACAACAGCCCTGGGAGTCAACTGCTCTAATTATGTCCATTTTATAGATGGGAAAACTGTGTTTCAGAGAAGCTAAAGGGCTTGCTCACAGTCACACAACCAGCTATCCAGTGTCTGAAGCAGGATTTGAACCTGGGTCTTACTGACTCACAAATCGGTGTTCTATCCTAGCACCATCTATAGTAGAATTATTGTTGTACTCTCTCAGGAGGTTAAGACATGAAACCATCAAAAAAGAAAGCATTTAATGGGACAGTGAAACAGAATTTTTTTTTACATTTCACCACTATTCTGCGCTGTCCAACCAATTATCTCCAGATCCATGTCTTCTGTCAAGCCAGACAAGAGGCTGAGCTCTTTCCCTTGTCCATGACATACTGCCACCAATGAGTTCTAACCAAGGAATCCAGTGTCTCCATACCTCTCAAACCCATAAAAATGCCTCCACAATTGGACATGTCCATCTTAGGATTGTAGCTTGGTCACCTGTGACCAGATAAAGAAACAAAAGGCAGCCAGGGCATTGAGCTCTAATATCAGACCATATATCCTCTCTCTGTGTATTATTTACCAAGTGCCCATAGCCTCCATATTATTGGGGTGGAGGTCAGCCCTTGCCCTTATCCATGATAGATGGGAAAGGAGAGACAGGGAAAGAATCACTCTCTTTTGAAGATTCACTGCAATCTATTCCTTAACCTGTTTAATACACAATAAATGACTTCTCTTTTGGCATCATTTTCTTCCTGTGTAAAATGAAGAGTTGGATAAAATAATTTTGAAAAGCCCTCTAAAGTTCCTTTCAGTTCTAAATTTATGATGCATATTTAGAGCACTGTGCTAGATACCAGGGAAGTTTAGGTTTAAAAGTTTAGACCTGTCTTCATATAGCTTGCTACCAAATAATCTAAGAGTTCCATTCTGTCTACTTCAAGACTAGACCTTTTCTCTATACTCATCTAAAAACTCCAGACCTAGCTATAGTACTAATATTATATGATCTCTAGCCAATAATTCATGCCAATTGCCATGATGTCATGTCAATGAAGCAGAACTTCCATGGGAGTATTGGAGAGAAGAGCATTCTTGTTTTTCAGATTAGTGGCATCCTAAATAATATTGCTAAAGGGTATGATAGAAAAAGCAGGAATTGGGTTCTGGAGTGGGGCACTATTGCCTTCACTGCTCTTTCCTCCCCCAGAAAATTTTGCCTTATTCCATAAGCCAAAAAAGCAGAGGCCTAAGCATCTTCCAAGGTAGCCCAACCCTGGGCTCATACACTTTTATTTATAGAGTGTAGGCAACTTTCTCATAGCATGTTCTATAGCTCATTCTCTGGAGGTAGTCAGAAATCCCTGGAATTTTCTCTTTATTATTATTAAAATAGTAGTAACAAAATTAATAATGTTTGTGAAACATAGGTAGCTATAGAAAGATTTATACTTCCTCAACAAAAAGAGCCTCACTTTCTGATGTTCTCAGAGGCCAGGATAAATAGGATAGGATATATAGATAAATAAGTAGGATAAAGAGCAAAGGACCAAAAACAATTACAAAAATACTTTGGGAACAAACAAATCCCACTTCAAAAGCAATGCAAAATGTTGATAAATGTTGAAATATGCCACTGGATTTGTCTAATGTGACCTTTATTTTTTAAAAATCTCTTATCAACAGATAGAAGTTATATAAAATGCAATCAAAAGACCCTCTGAGGATGACATCCATGTAAATTCAACCAATAATATGTGAATGACGACAAAAAAGAGGTCAAACAAATGACTGAGTTGTTTATAGAAATGAATGCATTTATGAAAGCTGGATTATGGAAAAGGTGAGAAGCACGGTCTATTTGTGCTTCATTGAATACACTAAAGTCTTTAAGTGGATTAAAACAAAATGTGGCAAGTTCTCTGAGATGGGAATACCAGGTCATTTCAGCTGTGTTCTCAACTATATGATGGCCAAATAAGCAAGAGTTAGAACTGAACATGGAACAACTGGTTGGTTTAAGATTGGAAAAGGAGTATGTCAAGGTTGTGTACAGTCACCTTATTTGTTTAGCCTAAATGCAAGGTACAACATGTGAAATGCCAGACCGGATGAATCAAAAGTTGCAATTTAGGCTTCCAGGAGAAATATCAACCATCTCATATATGCAGATAATATCCCTCTGATGGCAGAAAGTGAAGAAGAATTAAGATGCTTCCTGAGGAGGGTGAAAGAGGAGAGTATAAAAGCTGGCTTGAAATTTAACACATAAAAAAATAAGATCTTGGCAACTGGTCCCATCACTTCTTGGCAAATAGAGGGAGAAGAAATGGAAGTAGTTTCAGATTTTATATTCTTGGGCTCAAAAAGCACTGCAGATGGTTATGGCAGTCATGAAATTAAAAGGTGTTTGCTCCTTGGAAGGTAAGCTATGGCAAATTTGGACAGCATACTGGAAAGCAGAGACATTATCTTGCTGACAAAGGTCCATATAGTCAAAGCTATGGTTTTTCCAGTGACAATGTCTAGCTGTGAGAGTTGTACTACAAGGATAGATGAGTGCTGCTTTCAAATTGTGGTACTGGAAAAGACTTTTGAAAGTCCCTTGGGCAGCAAGGAGACCAAATCAGTCAATGCTTAAAGAAATTAATTCAGGTTATTCATTGGAAGGTCAAACAGTGAGGCTAGAGCTTAAATACTTTGGCCAAATAATGAGAAGACAGGAATCATTGGAAAAGACCCTGATGTTATGAAAGATTAAAGACTAAAGGAAAAGGGCAGAAGATGAATGGATAGATATTGTCATGGAAACAATGAACATGAACTTGGACAGACTTGGAGAGAAAGTCAGTGATATGCTATGGTCCATGGGATCATGAAGAGTCAGACACAACTGAAGCAACAGGTCATTGAAATAAGAAATTACAGAAAACTTTTCCTTAAGAAGACCAAGTATATTGTTCAAAGCAGTTCATCGCTAATAACGATATCTAGCATTTATATATTGCTTCAGGGTTTACAAAGAACCTCACAACAACACTGGGCAGGGGGGTAAATGCTTTTCTTATCCCCATTTTACAGTTGAGGAAACCGAAGCAGACAGAGCCTAGAGACACACAGCAAGTAAGTGTCTGAGGCTAGATCTGAACTCAGGTCATCTTGACTCCAGGGCCGGCTTTCTAAGCACTGCCAGCTGCACCTATCACTTTGGGTAGGTAGATAGATAGGTAGATTAATAAACAAATCAATTGATTAATAAATAGATGAGTGAATGAATGAATGAAGGTAGCCTCTATTGGATACATAGAAAGACATCATCAAATGATTAGAACTACACGTCAGAAATTTATTATTCTTTGTAAGTAAATAGACTACAAATTCTTAAATAACATACACCAATCCCCAAATATCTTTGAGAATTCAATCAGTCAATTAAACTAGAACTGCTGTTTTATTAGAGACAGAACCTCTGTCTAAAACATTCACTCTGTTAAATTGTCAAACAAAAAAACATTACTAGTAGATACTTGGTACTCATCAACTACATGGCTTGAAAAACTCTCAAAAGCTAGAGACTTAAGAAGGTCCCTCAAAGATGCTTTTAATGAGTCTACAAAATATGTTTATATCCTATTTTAGAGGCAGCTAGGCGATGCAGTGGATAGACTGCTCATCTTGCTAAGTTCAAATTTGACCTCAGACATTAGCTGTGTGATCCTAGTCAAGTCACTTAACCCTGTTTGCCTCAGTTTCCTCATATAAAATGAGCTGGAGAAGAACATGGCAAACCACTCCAATATCTTTGTCAAGGAAAACTCCAAATCAGGTCACAGAGAGTTGGACATGACTCAAAAACAATTCTTATTCAATTCCAAAAAGCTTTTATTCACCTGTATGATCGTCTACTAATCATTAAATATGTCAGCAGTGACTCATCCTCTTTTTTTTATGTGCACGCTGAAAAAAAAATAAGGATGAAAAGATGGCAGCTAGATGACACAGTAAATAGAGCTCTTAGCCTAGAGTCAGGAAGACCTGAGTTCAAATGTGGCCTCAGACATTTACTACCTGTGTGGCTCTAGGCAAGTCACCAAAGGTTTGCCTCAAATTTATCAACTGCAAAACGGGATTATGATAGCATCTACCTCCAAAGGACTGTTGTAAGGATCAAATGAGATGGTTTTAAAGTGCTTGGCACAATGACCAACATGTATTAGACATTCTAAAATGGCTAGCTACTATTACTGGAATGAGATAGCAATAAAAATAATAGTTGATAGTTACATCATGCTTTAAGTTTTATCAAGCTCTTTACATATATTATCTGGTTTGTTGGGTTTATATGATGATTCTTGGAAGCCACATCAACAGCATAAAAGGCCATATATGCTGGAGCTCCTTCCCCACATGAAAAAGTAGGTCTAAGAAGCCTATTATAGAATCAGGAGATCTGTAGAAATTAGGTCTAAGATGACTGCATTGAGGCAGCTAGTTGGGGTGGCAGCTGCCCAGTGGATAGAATGTTGACTTAGAGAAAGGAAGATCTGACCTCACACACACACAGCTGTGTGACCCTAAACAAGTCACTGTAATATTAAGTTGACAAGAGTTAAAGATCTTCCCCACCCATTAATGGGCCTGCCTATTAAGAGAAGTTTTATTAGAAGAGTTTTGTTTTGTAGGAAGGTCCATACCTTTTGTCAATTTCTAATAAGGCACTGGTTTTCAAGGATTGTGATGGCCTCTGGTTATGGAAAGCATATAAATACTCTGAGGGGAGGTTTTACTTTGGGGGTTGCTCACTGGAAATGTTCGTTTGGCCAGACAAGACTCTGGGTAACCATTAAAGAGCCTCGCCACCCCAGCCCCAGCTTTGAAAACCCAGATGTTGGTGCTTCTTTCTCTGGTAACCATGTATGTACGTATGGTCACACAGTTGTATCTGTCTGTTGATCTGTGACGTATGTATTGTTTATGGTCAGACAGTTGGAAGCCCTGTCTGTTGGTCTGAAGTTCATGGTGCTGACTTTTTCCCCTGAACTAAATGAATAATATATGTGCTTGATGAAAGTAGATTGTTGACCCCTCAAAAGTTGCTTTCCTCTTAGAGAAGCATATCTAAGAACCTGTTCAACAGGCTCTTCTGTGTATGCCGGGGTCCTTGCTGTTACAGTCACTTCTCCTCTCATCCTCAGTTTCCTCATCTATAACATGGGGATAACAACACATCACAGTGTTGTGGTGGAGACTAATGAGATAATATATGCAAACCTTTATGTAAATGTTAGATATTATTGCTGTTGCTGTTGTCATTTATTAGTATTATTATATAGAGTCAGGAAACTTGGGTGTAAATTTCTGACACTTACTAACTGAATGTACTTACCACTTGAAAATCACTTGACTTCTCATTTCTTCAGTAAAATAGCATTAACAACACTTGCACTTAAGAAAAATTGTTAAAAAACAACAACGCTTACAACTGCCTACTTTGGGGCAAGGAGAAGTAAAAATCTGCATCAGAGATAACAGGCATACCAGACTATAATGCCTGTTACACTCTATCTCTGGGTTGTTGAAAGGTCAGTGCTTTGCCAAACTTGGTGCTATAGAAAGGGTTATTTTCATTCATTAATAATGTGCATTTATAATTACACTGATATTATTTTAATAATAATTTATTTATTACTGATAATAAATAATAATGCCTATTTCATTCACTTCCTAGGGAAAATCAGACTACCTTTCCAGATCAGTAACCCATACTTTTGGTATGGGTTGAAAATGTAAAGTTAACTTCAGAGCTCTTATTGTGGGGAATAAATTTACATACTGACTTCATATGAAGAAATTGAGTGGGTATCTACAGAGCTTCAAATAGGACACTAAAAACCAAAAATCAACTCTTGTACCTTTGCTAAGATCCATATAGCAATATTGGTTCAGGACTCCTACAGACTCCTGGAATTGATAAAAAGTGAGAAGAAACTAATAAGCAGCAAAAATATTCTTACTCAGGCTACCAATCTGAGAGCTAAAGACAGTTACATAGTACGGTGATTTCTTCTGCTTTTACCAATAAACAATCAAGTCATCTCTCCTTTGCCTCAGTCACCTCAAAAAATCATGAAGTCTTAGAACCAGAAGGAACTTCAGAAGTTACTAGTCTAATCCAGTATTCCTAAGGAAGAATCTCCTCTGGATATCCCTGATGAGCAACCATCCATCCAGTACACACTTGAAAACTTCAGGTGATAAGGAGTATCTACCTCCCGGAAGGTAACTCATTGCATTTGAGGGAAGTATTATTAAGTTGTGGTTTCTTTTTTAGGTTTTTGCAAACTTCCATTGTTGCTTCCATTTCCATCAGATTTTAGGGCCAAATCTCTACTTCTTTCACATGACAGCCCTTCAAATACTTGAGAACATCAAACTCATTCCTCCCAAAGTTGTCTCCTCTCAAGGTTAAATATCCCTAGTTCCTATTTTATGACCACCATCCTGGTCACCTCCCTCTGGATCTCCACCATAACATCAAGTACTTAGAGGTGCAAAGGATCTTAGAGGTCATGGAATCTACCTGACTCATTTTACAAATGAGTAAACTAAAGGCTAGAAAGGTTAAATGACTTGTCCAGAGGCATATAGCGAGTGAGGTAGAATTGAAACTTGGATCTATCATTCTATTTACTACTACACTATGATGGAAATTAATAGAAAATTAATAGAATTCATGGAAAAAATAAGGAATACTTCATGAATTTGCCTATCAATGTCCAAAGAGCCAAAGGGAAACTGAAACTGGAATCTGGATGGATTACCCTGAGGGTAATGGAAGAATCCCTGGATGGACAGTCCTAAGACCTGGCTTCTTATTCCACTCTGCAACAAAATTCGTTGTCCATGACTGAACACAATCCTCCTGATGTGGTCCAATTAAAAAGGCAGTCTAAGATCATTGGCTTTTTTGGTCATGACTTAGTCATGACTCAACTTACATCAAGATTGCAATCCATCAAACTTTCCTCTCAAACCCTTTTCCTTGTCTTCTATTATCTAGATTCATTGCCTCCAACCTCTATTTGTGTAAATGATCTTTGAACTCATTTTATCTTATTAAATATGGCCTATCACACTAAGAAACCTGTTGAAAACTATTGTTTCTAGGGTAATTTACCTTTTATAGACTTGATTTCTATCCTCCCTTTCCCCCTGCTTAACTTGGTTTTGTAATTCTTTCTTTGTTCTCTCTCTCTCAACTTGGTTTAAGTGACTTGCCTAGGGTCACACAGCCAGTAAGTGTCTGAGGGTGGATTTGAACTCAAGTTTTCTTGACTCCAGGGCCACATTGCACTCTCCACTGTGCCACCTAGCTGCTCCTCTTCCTTTGCTCTCAAAGTGCTATCTGCCATGGGTCTTAACCAGGGCTGGGATCTATAGACTGGGTGATATGTCCAAGGTCACATAGGTAACAAAGTATCAGAGGCAGGATTCTTACTGAAAAGTGCACTAAGTCATGTGGTATCAAGGCTGAAAGATTTTTGATCCCTTCCCCGTCTCATGAGAAAAAAAATAGTTCCCCTATCTATTTCTCTACAGAAATTCCCACATTAATCAACTCCTTTAGGTTTGAATCTCTAAATGTCCCTTGTTAAAATGTAAATATGTCATCTGAAGCATAACACAATAAATAATCTCATGAGTTCTTCAGCACAAATTATCCTATGAGCTACCTGGTGGTGAAGTCATAATTTGCCATTTTCAACCCAGGGGAAAAACAGGTAGGGGTGGGGATGGGGGAGGAAGTAGGGACTCTGCTGAGAATACTGCAAATCTATCTATCTTGGTAAAAGTCTGGCTGCTTCTGAGAAAGGGTGGGACTGGGCAGAGGAGAGAGATGTGCGCAGGGAAGTTACTGGATCCCAGAATGGTGCTATTGGTACCCTCTAAATTTTGTACTATGGGATAAAGTCTCAATTTCATTCACCCCAGTAATGACTCTACCTAGCAGACTGCCAAATGGGACACAAGATAGATAACAAGTTATGTTGAAAAATGGAGCATGAGACTCCAGCATCAGGATAGAAGGTACTAAACAATGATTCTCCTTTCCCCAATTCCAAGAGTGGGGCAGAAGTAGGACAGAGATGACCCTGCAATGAAATAAGGAAAGCATTGGGCAGAAAGCCCTGCCTTCTCAACCTAGTCCTGTATAAGAAAGAACACTGACCCTGAAGTCAGAGGCTCTGGGTTCAAACTTTGCTTCCAATGCTTACTACCTGTATACTATTGTTGTACAGTTGTTTCCGTCATGTCTGATTCTTTGTGACCCTGTTTGGGATTTTCTTGGCTAAGATAATGGAGTGGTTTGCCATTTCCCTCTCCAACTCATTTTACAGATGAGGAAACTGAGGCAACAGGGTTAAGAGAGATTTACCCAGGGCCACACCGACAGTAAGTATTTGAACTCAGGTCTTCCTGACTCAGGCCCAGCCCTTTATCTACTTCCCCACTTAACTGCCCTATTACCGGTATCACCTGGGGCAAATCATTTAATATCCCTCAGCCTCAGTTTCCACATCTACAAAATCTACAAAACAAGAGCCACAACCATGGCTCTTGAGGCCCCTTCTCACTCCAAACCTATGATCCTACTAGTTGTTCAATCCTAAGCACTTGCCTCCATCTTAGATTCTATTTCTTCACAAAATGAGGGAAATTGGACACATTTTCTCTAAGGTCCTTTCCATTCTTTCAACTCAGAAACATTAAAAAAAATTGGATTTGACAAATCCATAATTGGACCTAGTGTTGCCAAAGTACTAATTATCAGCTGGAAGGAAGTCAGATAGTCAAGAGCACCATGCTCTCTGAGAGGTGAAGGCCAGTGAGAAATACGGAGCAGGAGATCCCAAAAGCATCAACTGGTGGCAGAGGTGGGGTGGGAAAGAGGGTCACCAATCCAGATATTGTTGGAACTAATGACTTAGAAAAAAGGTCGGGGGTGAGAGGAGTGGAAATATTACAGATTCCTCTTTGAGCAGTCAGCCAATAAGCATTTATTAAGTGCCTACTATGTACCTGGAGATACTTTTTTAAAAGGCAGAATCAGTCTCTGCTCTCAGAGGCCTAAGGAAGGGCAGACAACACTCAAGCAATTATGTACAAGTAAGTTCTATTCAAAGACAAAAAATGGAAGGCATTACTCTAAAGAAATTAGTCATTTAGCATCATTTCAAATTGTTTTCCATAAAGACTGGCCCAATTCTCAGTCCCACCAATATTATATTAGTATACCTGTATTTCTGCAGTCCCTTTGATATTGACTTATCCCAGATTGTGTTATCTCTGCCAATTTGCTGAGTGAGAGGTGAAATGTCAGAGATGCTTTGATTTGCATTTCCCTTATTAGTGGCTTAGACCAAGGTTTCATTTGGTAGTTAATAATTTACAATTCTCCTTTTGAGAACTTTGTTTAGAAGATCATAACTTCGAAGCTAGAAAGGGCCTTTGAGGTCATCCAATCCAATCAAGGCAAATTAAGTGATATGAATTGAAGAATGGTCTCTTCTGCTCAGGGATAAATCAGGCTGAGGGGCTGTATGGTGGGCTGCAACTATGCATGGGTCATTTCATTTTAAAATCATCTTATCTGAATTAAAAGTGTATTTTATTGAAGGAAGAAAGAAGGAAAGGAACTGAGAAACAGGTTCTGGACAGCTAGCATTAAAATACCAATTTCCTCACTCCAAAGGTTCAAACCCAGGGCCCCCTACTTTGTTTTCTTTATATATCTGCCCCTAGGCTCTGGGGAATTCAACAGCATTTCCATTTCCTTAACCTGAGAAATCACCTGCTCTTTTATCAGTAATTAAAGATTAGGTGATGTAGAAGGTCACCTTGAAAGCAGGTTATCAGGAATCATATTGGTCTGAAAATTGGCAAGCTAAATTGAAAAATTCCTTCCCCTCCCCTGCTCCTTTCATGCCATTTAGTTCCTGGCACTCCCAGGCCACCTCATCTACCACTACAAAAGACTGTTTGGAAAATCACAGGACTTCAGACCTTCTACTCTGGGAATTTCTCTACAGACCCTGGCCCTGACATCTACCTGAATCTTAGAGTGGCAAAAGCAAGGTTGTGCCAGAAAGGGCAACTTCCTTCTCTTGATACAATCAGGAAGAGCTGTGGCTTCAAAGTCAAGTACTGGGTCCAAATCCCACCTATGACCATACTTATTTGTCCTTGGGCAAGTTACTTAACTTCTCTGGGCCTCAGTTTCCTCCTCTGTAAAGTTGGGATTAGACTAGCCTGCCTCTGAGGTCTCTTCCAGATCTAAATCAATGGTCCTTCGATACTTACATGTTTTGTGATGATTCTCTCTCCTGAAAGTAGATTCCCAAGACTAAAAGAGAGTAAGGTGTTTCTCTTACAGACACAAGAAAGACCCCACTGGCTCACTTTTGAGTTGCCTTGAGAAACTCTGGTTTGCCAAATTATTTTTCCCTCCCCATAACCAGTTCCTGTCTGTTTATCAGACCAGTTCCATTTAGGTCCTTCTGCAATTCCTGTTTTGCATGTGGACTGCTATGTACACAGAAGTCTTTGGTAATAGAACGTAAACTAAACTCCTTGAGGTCAGAAAATGTTTCATTTTTTCTCTTATTTAATATTTTATTTTTTCTCCCAATTACATGTAAAAACAATATGTTTCACTTTTCTCTTTGCAATCACCTAACTACTGCTCTTTGGTTGATAGATGGTCAGCCTAAGGCAATTCTTTCTGTGCTAGATCACAAGGATGGAGCCTCTAAAGGGCCCTGAGACAGACATAGCCCAGTTGCTTCATTTGTCTGAATAAAAACTATATCCTTGGGGATGGAATAAAAAGGGAAATTGAGAGATAGGAAGTGGCAGGGGGCGGGGGAAGCATAGAGGGAGGAGAGAGAGAGACAGAGAAAGAGAGAGGGTGAGGGAGAAGGGAAAGAGAGAGAAACCAATAAAGAGAGGAAGGGAGAGAAGAGAAAGAAAGATTTGGGGCAGTAAGGAAAACTTAAGAATTCCAAAAAGCCTCCATAGAGTTTTCAAAACATAGAATGTTAAATCTGGAAGGGACCCTAAAGACCATCTTACAGGCCAATCCTCTCATTTCATAGCTGAGGAAAATGAAAGGCAAAGTCGCTTGCTGAGAGCCACTAGTTATTAGCAAAGAGATGAATAGGAAGAGTATTGTATTTGAAGACAGAGGACTTGGGTTTGAATCATATGTCTTCTACTACAATTTCATTCAACAAGCACTTGTTAGGTATCTACCCCAGGTCAGGCACTGTGCTAAAAGACGGGGATACAAAAATTAAAGTCAGGTAGGCCTTTCCATCAAGGCGCCTACATTGCCCTGAATGATTCTCAATGATCCATACTCCCTCCCTCCAAAATACTCTCACCCTTACTTTATTTCCTTTACATTTTCCCTTCAAGTGCTGAAAACATTCAACACTATTACCACTTTTTTGACCTAGGAAGTGACCTGCATCACAGGCCTCAGTTATTTTCTCCACAATGAAGTTGCATTGGAATGAGATTATCTCTATAATTATCTCTTCCTGTTCCAGATTATATGAACCCTTACCCAAGATTGCTAATTCTCAGTCCAATCCACTAAATCAGGCTTCCTGCTTACTCCCCATTCTCTTCTAGACATCCAAGAAAATATATCCATTTTTAATCACAAAAAAGAGGATGATGAAAAGAACTTTGGAGGATAGGATTATAAAGAAGTGGCTGTTGAGGTTCAGGGACACCCCAAAATATTGGGGTGCAAGATCATCTCAAAAGAATTTGCTCAGGCTGTCTCCAAATCAAATAAAATCATTTATTTTGGATCACACAACATACCAAGCAGGCTCCTCTGCCCCTTACGGGAGACCCCAGATAAAGCACGGTAGCTCCCTCAAGAGGGAGAGGGGCCCCCAAGAGAGACAGACAATTCAGGGAGATACCTCCTACTAAAGGGAGACACCCACTAGCTAGGAGAGTCTAGGTATTCTTATACAGGAAAACCTGCAGTGGCCAGGGAGACGAGGTAACCAGGGACATGGAGACAAGGGGATGAGGAGATGGGGTAACCAGAAGTAGTAGTTCAGAATTTCTCAAATACTTAGGCACAACATTATTCCATCGTTCAGTCCATTTGATTGCCCATTTCATTGATTAGCAGTCAGCTTTAATTATCTCTGAGAAATGAACTCCTGAATTTAGAGTCCATTCATAGTTGATTGACTGACACTAAAATACCTTGCTGGCTTTTTGTTCAGTTATTTTTCAGCTGTGTCTAACACTTTGTGACACTATTTTTGGAGTTTTCTTGGCAAAGATACTGGAGTGGTCTGCCATTTCCCTCTCTAGCTCATTTTACAGATAAGGAAACTGAAGCCAAGAGGGTTAATTGAATTGCCCAGGATCACACAGCTCGTAAGCGTCTGAGGCTAAATTTGAACTCAGGAAGATAATACTTCTGGATTCCAAGCTCAGTACTCTACCCACTGTACCACCCAGCTATCCTTGCTGTTTTTATATGTAACCTAAGTGTAGGACTTCATCTTCAAACAACTTCAAAATAGTGCCTTTGTGTTGTCATTTGAATTTATCTAATGACCTTATAATCCTTTTAGATTTATTAAAGATTTCCTCATGTCTAATTTATTCTTGATTGAGTGATTAGCCAAGATGCCTGGATCTTCTACATTAATTTGGTTATAGGGTAGACCACACCTTCCATATACTTGGTATAGATCTTGTACATACTTAGTTAGTACATGTTGTCTCCTTCATTAGAATGTGAACTTGTTGAGGGTAGGAACTCGTTTTGCCAACTGATTTGCTTTGTGATCTTGAGTAAAGCACTGAATGCTAATTAAAGCCCCCTCTGGGCTCACCCCATCCCTCAACACTTACTGGCCCAGGAAAGTTGTTGTTCTTCTCCTTTTCCTCCTCCTCTTCCTCCTTCTTCTTCTCTTTCTCCTTCTTCTTCTTTGATTTTTATTATTTTTTAAAGGTGGGACAACTTATTTTCTGTCCTAGGTAGTTTTCATTTTTGATTTCTTGAAATATAGTTCTGAAAAGAGAAGTTTTTATAAAGCTCATTGTTTTTATAAAGCTCAATGAAACTGCTTGACTATGCCTTAAAACCCAAATCACTCTGGCTTTCATTGACTGACCAATAATAGCCCTAACCCAAATCTCTATGGCTAATTCTTTAAGTTTTGATGGTTAAGAGGTTCCCAAACTTATTTAGCCTACTATTCCCTTCTCAAAAAAAATTTGCTCAATTCCCCCCTGAAAATCTATTTTTTTAACCCTCTAATGTGTTTTTTAAAATTTTGTGTCATTTCAAAAATATGTATTTTTAGAACAATGCATCTTAAATTTAACAATTTATTGTAAATTTGTGGGGTTTTCCTGTATCAAAATTTTGATGATGCAATATTGCAACATGTAACTGTATAGTATCATATTGTAAACAAGTCATTACATGCACATATTCCTACCAATGCATGCTAGACTTCCATATAATTCATGACACACTCACCTGCCAAGGCTTTCTTGTTGAGACTTGTCGACAGACTTGACCACTGATAGTTTATAACGTGAATGTTGTGTGGTTACTTGGAAAATATTGTAACTACTATGACTTTAATTCTGTTACACAACTGATGAAACATATAAGAATAGTTTTCAAAATTTTCTTGTCTTCTTATGCCTCTACTGCCCCCTTATTTTTATTCAAAGCCCACCAACTGCACCCAAGGCTACTACTGCTCCCCATCATTCTAAGGGGTGGTATCATTCACATTGGGAACCTATGGTTTTCGAGTAAGTGTAAATAGTAATTATTTTCTGTTATAGTCCGAAATTTGGAAGGTCTCTCCCTCCTAGACTGACATCTTTGTGATGATACATTGAGTCATCTTTTGTCTCAACTCTTACTTAACCTTTGGTCATTTAATGGTCTTAGTCTCAGAAATACTAAGACCTGGGAAAGACCTTAATTTAGAAAGGCCAAGATCCCACACTGCATCCTGAGCCATCACCAGTCAGCTGGACCTATGTTTTACCTTTTGTCTTACCACTGGACTTCGGTGCCTGGAGGAGATGAGGTTGATGACTATGGGCAGTTCTACCTCATTTATATCCAATTCATGGCATATCAAGACAACACTTTCATGATGTCATTGATCCGAGGAAAGAAGGACATATAGCAACAACAACAAAGTATTATCTGATGAATATAACTTGCCCATAGCCTAGATTGAAAACCATGGCCCAGTCAGGTCCCAAATCCCAGTCTCACCCTTCCTTAAAGACTCTCCTTCCTTCCCACAAAGAACAATGATAGATTCCTGTCTTTCCAAAGACTCTAGTTAGAAGGAATAAGCCTTAGAATTAAACATAATGGGCTCCTCTTATTTCTCTAACCTGCATAATGTTGGATCTGCAAGAACCTACAGCTATTTTTTAAAATCCCTGGCATCAAATTATTTTTTTAAAGCTCTATTTCCTAAGCTAGGAAAGGGAAAATGGATCCATAAGCCAAGTACAGGAGATTTCCCATGACAGCTTTTATCTTATCTTTAGTATAGATACCCCCAAGAGCAATAGCTTTGGAAAGTATTATGCTGGATAGCCTGTGTAGTCAAGTATGATAGGAATAGCACTTTGCACATAATAGACATTCAAAAGCTATTTGCAGATTGCCTATTCACATATTGGGGTTTATTAAACTTTTTCCCAGGGCAGACACCCTGGATGACTCTCCTGAAGAGTCCTGGAAAACCAGTGGTAAAGGTCTGGAATACACTTTCTATCCAGATCTTATATCTTACTACCCAAGCACCAAAGAGCTTAGAACTGGAAAATGTCACAGTTTGATGCTGACATCCATACCATGTATGGATTCTCTGCTTTCAGGAATATCCGAACCTGGCTGAAACCCTGACTCTTCCTAAGGGTGGTTGTTGCCTTCCCCAACACCTCAAGCACAAGTCAAAACTTCTCCTTCCTCTAGTAAAGGAGTTGCATGGAACCAATTGTACCAAGCCACTTCCTTGTCTAGCGGCCAAAACCAAAAACAAGGAAATTAACAACAACAAAAATGAAGTCAAAGGCCCCATTAACCTCGCTGGACCCAAGAGCCAATGACTGCTGGATAATCTGAAGCAATTAGTCAAATAATGAGAGGGCAAGCAATTTATCATCTGCCAGGCATAAGGGAAGTGAGAATAAGGTCAGCAGGCACAGAGGAAGGGATGATAGGGCTGACCAGCCTTCAGAATCAACCCTCTCTTCTACTACTTTCCTATCCTAAACTATATACTCTCAGAGTGAATGCTAGCCCAGTATCTTATTAAAGTAACTGGCTGCCTACTTGAGTGATGCCACAAGGTCCTCTCAGCTTCAAAGTATCTCCTCCATCAACCTGCCAGGAATCCCCAAGAGAATCAGTTTGTGGGATAATCAATCAATCAAAAACCATTCATTCAGTGCCTCCCATGTGCTGGATACTGTGCTAGTGTTTGGAGATACAAATACAAAGAATAAATAAACCCTCCTTCCAAGGAACTGGCACAGGAATGGAGGGAAGGGAAGACAAGAACAATGGAGGGAGAAGGGAACAAGTATTTATTAACTGCCTACTATGTGACAGGCATACTATTATCTCATTGATCTCTATATGATCCTCGTAAGAACCTTGGAGAGAGGTGCCATTATTATTTCCATTTTATAGATGAGGAAACTGAGGCAGACAACAGTTAAATGACTGACCCAGGATCATACATGTAGTAAGGGTCTCAAGTCGGATTTGAACTCAGGTCTTCCTGACTACAGAACCAATTCTCTATGCATTGTATAAGCTATTTGTATAAATAAGCCTATATGGAACAAATATAAAGAGAAATAAATACAAATGCAAGGCATTGTTTCAAAAGTTTATTTGCTCCATTAAGATTCTCAAAAAGGTGAAGTTTCTTGGGCTTAGTTGCAATGATTCTTCCATTCAATATTTAAGAAACAGCAAAGGAGAATTCTATGCTAAGATAGGGTGATGGGATCCTAGGTGAATACTTGAATTGCATTGATTCACCTCTTTATCATCATTCTCTGCTTCAGTCAGAATGGTATCTTCAGTTATAAAGATGGAGCCATGGACATACATTCTGGATGGAGTGGAAAACAATGAGAATGAGAAGGAATGACGCAGTTCCTTCCCATGTAAAGCCAGAAAGGGAGCACATCTGCCTCCTCCTCACTTCTGGACATCTGCCTTTCAAAGTTCAGCTGAAATGTCACCTTCAGCAGGAGGCATTTTCTGGGGTCTCAAGCTTCTAGAAGCTTCCCCCCTATTCTAATTTCTTCTACTCTACATGTATTTTGTATTGACCTATTTATATCCATGCTGTCTTCCCAATGAAAATATAAGCTTCCTGAGGGAAGGGACTGTTGTTGCCTTTCTTTGTTCTGTAGCACTGAGCACAGTGTCTGACATATAGTAATTGCTAAGTAAGTGTATATTGATTGAAGTGGGGGGAAAGGTCATTTACTATTAAAATAGTTGTATGTTAACTGGAGGATAGGGGTGGACTGGAGGAGAGAGAAAGAGACTTTAGAAAGTTAGGAAGGTGTGCCCTGGGAAGTAGCCCTTAGGGTCCTTTGTTGTTCATGACCTCATTTGGGGTTTTCTTGGCAATGACACTGCAGTGGTTTGTCATTTCCTTCTCCAGTTTATTTTATAGATGAGGAAACTGAGGCCAACAGGGTTAAGTGACTGACCCAGGGTCACACAGATAGTAAGTGCCTGAGGTCGGATTTGAACTCATAAAGATGAGTCTTCCTAAATCTAGGCCCAGCACCTTCTTATCAACTGTACCACCTACTGGAGTCCTTTAGCCATTTTCTATTAGCCTATCATCACTTCTCTGGTCATGGTCTTCTTTGGGGTGTGGAAGAGGGGGAGGGAATGAAGGACGGGCACAATTAGCATGTCAGCAGGGATTAGTTTCAAGTAGTTTACTAACCATTACTTTATAAAGCACAGAGAACTTGAATTTTTTCTTTTCTTTTCCTTTTTTTGACAGGGAGGGGCGGTTCAATGGTGGTGGTGAAGAATCATGATGACAATTACAAAGTCCCAGGGTGTCAAACCAGAAATGATAAGCCTCAAACCTTGGGACAACTGGAACTTGAGATAAAACAGGCCTGAATTAGACTAGGGGTTAGGAAGTAAGGTTGAGGAGTTACAAGAGATTATCAAGAACTGAACACAATAGGACTTCTTCACAGTTTCATCAGAATAGAGTTCACAGGAGCCAGCTTCCCATAAGGAACATCTTCTCAAAGATTTCACCAGGGATTGTTACTTGAGAGGTAATATGATACAGTAGACAAAGCAACAAATGGGAGTCAGAAAACCCAGGTTCTAGTACCTGCCCTGTCACTGACTAGCTTTGATTAAATGATCAAGTCATTCCCTTAGGTATCCATTTTCTCTTTTGTAAAATGAGTATAATATGTTCATTGATGGAGAGTTGTCAAGGATCTTAAAAGTCTTTGACTCTAACCTCTTTTATTTTACAGATGAGAAAACTGAAGCCCAGGGAAGTGACATGATTTGCCCCAGATCACACAACTAGATAGTGGGAAAGAGTTGAGAATATAACCTAGGTTCCCTGCTTCTAAATCCAGCACTCTGCTGCTTCTGGCACTCCCAGCCAGAGCCCACACACCAAATTCTGCTTCTCTAGTCTGAGAGTATGATAGTCTTTCTCCTCCCAAAATATAGTTGTCTATTATTTTTTTTTTTTTTACAAAATTCTTTTGGAGATATCCTTCTAAGATAAAGGCTTACGTTGCTTTTCAGTTAGAGTATTAAAGAAAAATCAGTTTAGATTCTTCTAAGTGATTGCAGTTCAATTCAATCATGTCCAACTCTGCATGACTCCATGACTTCATGACTCCATACCAGACCCTTCTGTCCTCTACTGTCTCTCCAATATTGTTTATGTTCATTTTTCCATCACATTTCTATTCATCTCACTCTCTGGCAAGACCTTTACTTTGTGCCTTAAGTATTTTGCAACAACAGGATTTTTTTCCAATAAGTCTTATCCTCATGTTACATGACCAAAGTATCTAAGTTTCAGCGGCAGTGTTTGACCTTCAAATGGATTAATTTCTTTAAGTACTGACTGATTTGATCTCTTTGCTGTCCAAGGGAGTCTAAAAAGTCTTCTCTAGCACCACAATTCAAGAGCTTCAATTTTGCAGTGCTCAGCTTTCCTTATAGTACAACTGTCACAGTCATACATTGTCACTGGAAAAACCATATATGACCCTTTGTTGGCAAGATGATGTCTCTGCTTTTCAATATGCTGTCCAGATTTGCCATACCAAGAAGCAAAAGTCTTTAAATTTCATGGTGGCAGTCACCATCTTCAGTGATCTTTGACCCCCCAAAATATAAAATTGGACACTGCTTCCATTTCTTCTCCTTCTATATGCCAGAAAGTGATGGGACCAGCTGACAAATCTTAATTTTCTTGATGTTAAGCTTCAAGATGACTTTTATATTCTCCTATATATTATATCAGATAAACCCCCTGTCTTCTCTCTAGATCTCTAGCTCAACTTAATCTAAAGTTTTAGAATCATAGACTTTAGGGTTAGAGAGGACCTTGGAAATTATCCAATACAACTCCTTCATTTTACAGATGATGAAATGGAGTCCCTGAGACATAGTGTGCCTTGTTCAAGGTCACAAAAGGACTAAGCAGGAGAGCCAAAATTTCAACATAGATCCTCTGATTACAAATTCAGAGCGTTAGGTAACTGAAGATCTAACTTCACAGGTCTAACTTTGACACTTTCTTACTCAAGAGTCTCCAGTGGCTTCCTATTATCTCTAGAAAAAAAAAATAAAACATCCTTAGTTTGTCAAGGAAAGTCCCTCATTGTCTGGTTCTAGTCTACCTTCCCAGACATTTCAAACTTCCTCCCTTCACACTCTCTATGTTCCAGCCAAACCAGACTATTTGCTCTTTCCCAAACATGGCATACTATCTCCTAACTCCATGTTCTGAATGTCTAGAATATACTCCCTGCTCACCTCCTCTTACAAGACTTGGCTTCCTTCCCTGGTTAACTCAGATACTGGAGTCTACAGAAAACCTTTATACTCCTAGGTTTCCTTTCTCAAAGGCTCATTCATTTTCTTATCTATGCAAATATTGTATCCTAGTGGCAGAAGGAAAGTCTCTTGAAGACAAGAACTGCTTTTCATTTTGGTTTTGCACCTTGCACAGAGCCTACTTAGATTTGGGAAAGGCCTTAGCTTAAAAAGACCAAAGTCCCCCACTGCATATGGAGCTATCACCAGGCATCTTGACTTAATGCCTTGACACCGGACCCCCATGACTCTGGAGAAGAAAGTGAGGCTGATGACTTTACACAGCTCTGCCTCACTTAAATCCAATTTATTTGCCAGCCAAAACATCATCTTCCTGACATCTTTGGCCCTCTTCAACACCAATGGATGAACAACTAGGAACCTTTAACATATATATTGATTCCTCCTTACCTCCCCTATAACTGTGTAGGGCAATGCCATCCTCCTGGTGCCCCAGGCTCACAGCCTAGGAGTCACCCTGGATTCCTCACTATCTTTCACCCTCCATAACTGTTGCCACAACCTGCCAATCTCACCTTTGCATCATCTTTGGAATACATCCCCTTCTCTCCTCTGACACTGTCACCACTCTGGTGCAAGCTTATCACCTTGAATCCTGGATTATTACAGTAGCCTGATGGTAGGTCTGCCTGACCTAAGTCTCTCCCCACTTCAGTCTATGCTCCATTCAGTGATTTTTGCAAGGGGTAGATGAACTCCAGTGGTTTTATATTGCCTCTATGAGCAAATACAAAATGCCTCATTTTGCATTCAAAGTCCTTCATAACCTAGTCCCTTCCAACATTTTTGGTCTTCTTGTACCTTATTCTTTGATTCAGTGATCTGGCCTCTTGGTTGTTCTACGAACAAAACATTGCTTCTTGGCTCTGAGCATTCTCTCTGTCCTCCATTCATGGAATGTTCTCCCTCCTCTGGTTTCCTTTAAGTCCCAACTAAAATCCCACCTTCTACAGGAATCCTTCCTCAACTCCTTTTAATTTCAGAGCCTTCAGCTAGAGTATTAAAGAAAAATCAGCTCAGATCCTTCTAAGTGATTGCAGTTCAGTCATTCAGTCATGTCTAACTCTTCATGACCCCATGGACTAAGGCCCATACCAGGCCCTTCTGTCCTCTACTGTCTCTCCAATATTGTCCAAATTTATGTTCATTTTTCCATGATATTATCTATCCATCTCACCCTCTGGTATGCCCTTTTCTTTGTATTGTGCAACAACAGGGTTTTTTCCAATGAATGTTATCTTCATATTATATGACCAAAGTATTTAAGTTTCAGCGGCAGTGTTTGACCTTCCAACGAATGATCTGGATTAATTTCTTTAAGTACTGACTGATTTGATCTCCTTGTTGTCCAAGGGAGTCTGAAAAGTCTTCTCTAGCACCACAGTTCAAGAGCTTCAATTCTGTAATGCTCAGCTTTCCTTATAGTACAACTGTCAGTCATACATTGTCACTGGAAAAACCAAAAAGACACTTGCATCTTTTAATTATTCACTCTTTATCCTGTACATAGATTTCTTTGTATATATTTGACTACATGCTGTCTCCCCCATTAGACTGTGAGCTTCCAGAGGGCAACAATTGTCTCTTGTCTCTTTTTGTATTCTCAGCACTTAGCACATTAGTAGGCTCTTAATAAATGTCTATTGCTTTGATTTGATTTGAATATATTCTCAGGCAAAAATAACACTATTCACAATAAAACTTGAGACTATTGGAGCTGAAGGTAGTGCTTGGAATGAAATAGCCTCTTGAAATCTTCTTACAGCTTTTGGAAGGAATATAAGCTCAAGCCTCTGGCAGAGTTCCTCTTTGGAGGATAGAGTCTATTTATTCTTGCTTGTTCTATTGCTAATGGACCTGACATTGTGCATTGCTAGGAAAAGAAACAATAAAATGCACAATTAAAAGAGTTGCTAATGCCTCCTGGAAAGCTCCTATTCTCTGGAGGTCACATTTCCCCATGAATTCATTACCCTTGGAGAATGTCCCCACAACATTCAGATGGGGTCTGTTAGAGATTCATTCTCCAGGACACCCTGCTGTAGACCCCATGACCATGACTACCCCCACTTGCCAAGTGATCTGTGGGTAATTTGAATTGTTCTAAGTTAAGCTAGAGAGAAGGGAAAAGAATTGAGGAAGGAGAGAGAAAAAACCCTGTGGCATACCAATGAACTCATATTCTCCCAACAGAGAGTATTTGCTGCATGTACTGACTGTGTGACCCTGGACAAGTCACTCAACTTCTCGGTGCTCCTGGCCATCCTTAAGACCTTAAGTTACAGAAAGAGTGCTGTCTTGCACTGGTGATGAAGATATCCTGACCTAACAGCTCCAGATACCAATGAAATCACAAGCTCAACTCTATGTACAGAACACTGCACTAACCACTATGAAAAGTACAAAATAAGATATTATTCCTTCTCTCATGAAGTTTACAATGTAGAAAAGTGATAAATATCTATATTGTGCAATAAATGCATTAAACAACTAAACTAGAAAATAGTATGAGGTTAGCAAGAAGGGAGGAAATTGTTACCAACAGGACAATCGATGGCATGTGAGTTGGGTTTTGAAAGATTCAACATTCAAAGAACTCAAACTCCTTTAATAGGAAGCTAATGGATGATTTTTTAAAAAGGACATTATAGGCATAGTGGATGGTGTCAGCTATCAGGGAGACAGGAAAGCATGGGGTATTTGGAGGAGGTAAGAGAGAGGGCAGAGAATATGTGTAATATGACAGAAAAGGTAGGAGAACAACAAACTATCAGGAACTTCAAATACTAGAAAAAGTAATATAAAATTTCTTTACAATGCAATAGGAAGAATACTGAAGAAAGAATTGTCATGACTGGATTCATATGATCATAGGTTTCATCCTGGAAGGGCATCAAGTCCAATCCCCTCATTTTACAGATGAGACACCTGAGGCACAAAGAAGTTAAATGACTTGTCTAGGGTCACACAGTAAGTGTGTCTCTGGCAGGATTTGAACTCAGTTCTTTTCAATTTCCAGTTCATTGCCCTTTCCCCTAAACCATGTTGCCTCTCCCATGAATGAGGATAACTGCTCCAACAGTGATGCATTGGGGATAAGAGACTAGAGGCAGAATAACTTTTTGAGAGGTTATTGTAACAGTCTAAGAAGATGGTTAGGAGGGTTTCTATTAGGATAGTGGCAGTGGGAGAAGAGAGGAGGGGACAAATGGGAAGATATTGTGAAGGAAGAATCAATAGAGCCTGTTAATGGGTTGACTCTGAAGGAGAAAGTGAGGTTGGTGACTTTGCACAGCTCTGCCTCACTTAAATCCAATTCACTTGCAAGTCAAGACATCATCATCCTCATGTCATTGGTCCTCTTCTAGAACAAATGATCGACAATAACAACAATCTGGATATGAGAACTGAGGTAGAGGGGAAAGTCGGATAGACACAACACTTACAACATGGTAGAGAGGGCAATGGTGGTGCCAAGAGAGAAATACCAAAGGGAAAAGGAAGAGTAGACTTAGGAGAAAGATGATGCACTTAATTTAGACATGGTGAGCTTAAGCTTCCAATGGATGTGTCCTACAGATAGAGATGTGTTTCTAGATAGAAAAAAGTTCAAGTCTGGAGGTACAGAACTAGAGCTCCCTACATAGTTGTGGTCTTTGAAACCATGAGATTGCCAAGAGAAGGAATGAAGAGAAGAGGATCAAAGACAGAATAATTGAGCTCTCCCTATATCTCCTCACAGAAACTGACTTTTCATACTCAAATTGAGCTCTCCTTGTATATCTGACCTTTCATACTCAAATCTGTGTGACCATTGTCTGTTATCTCTTGATTGCCCTACCTGCTTCCCACCTAGGCACCCCCTAGTCTGACCCCTAGTCTGTCTCGTGATAGCCTCCAGCTGTTTCCAGTCTTTGACCCTTGTTGGATTCCCTCCTTGAACTTCTCCTCAAGACCCTTCCTAAACTCCTCCTCCCATCCCCTGGACAACCAGACCACCCCCCCAGAGCCCTCCTATACTCTTTTCTGTATTAAGTTCCATCTTGCCTCCATGAAGGCGCTCAGATTCAATCCAGCTCAGATTCTGTCTAGCCGGGATTCTATCTGGCCCGCTTGTGAAATATAAGCGTTACAAATGCTTAGGCTTCTTAAGAGGCAACCCAATTTGGCGAATCTTTAATAAACTTTGTTTTCTTTGGCTTTAAAAAAAATATTCACATTAAGAAGTGAGGAAGATATTGAAGAGCCAGGGAAGGAACTCAAGAAAAACTGACAGAAAATCAAGGAAGAGTATAGAGTTTCTGATGCTAAGAGAGGAAAGAACAGCTAACAGGATGGAACAGTTAGAAAAGAATATAAAGAAGGGATGACCATTATATTTGGCAATTAAATTTTCACTGAAGACCTTTAAAAAAGTTTTAAATAGTGTGATGGGCTTAGAAGGCAGATTGCAAGTGGTTGGGAAGAGACTGTGTTATGAGGAAGTAGAGGCATCAAGTACAGACAGGTTTTTCCACTAAAAATGAACAAAGAGATTACATAGTGGCTAGATAAGCTAGAAGAGTCAAAAAAAGGGATTTTTTAATTAAAAAGGATTAAGAATGATTATAGGTAGATAGACAGGTGCCAGTGGGATGGAAGATAGTAAAATGCAAGAGAGAGGAAAATGACTCCTGAATTAAGATCTTGAAAGAGGCAGGAAAAATGGAACACACGGACTTAATCTGAGCCTTAATGACTCTGAGTAAGGAATAAGGACATCTCTTTTTTAACGATCAAAAAGAAGGAGGAAAGTATATATGATGATTCTGAAAAGTTTTGAAATATGGAAGAAAGCTTACACTGAACAAATAAAAACATTTATTGAGCGCTTAGTACATACAAAGTGTTGGGGACACAAACAGCAAAGCAAGATAATCTCTGTTCTCAAGGGGGAGTCAGTGCACAGAGAATATATCAGTGAATTAGAAGATTAATCATATGTAATTGAGATTTATGCTTTCGGATAAAAAGTAATAGAAAAAAACAGGTTCAAGATAGTCATTGTGAGACTTTCTCTTTGATAAATAGGACAGTGAATAGAGAAGGTTAGAGAAAGAGGATTGTCAAAATACTTTGAGTATTCATCAGGGTTATATACCATAAATGTGTGATGTATGAAATCAACTCCATTTCACAACTTTAGGATTGCTCAGCATCTCTGGAACACAAGCAAAGAAATCAGATGCCAAGGCTTCCCCGGGTTGAGGAGTCATAATATATAATGGAGAGTCATGAGAGGCTCATTCTATATCAGTAACTAATAAAATATTAAACATGATACATTAAGAGGACCTATTGTGAGGTCAAGATTGGGTTTAGAGGCAAGAGAAACCAGAGTTGAGGAGATGGATTAGGAGAATTGGGATGGATAAAGAGACTAGAAATTATATTAGAACAACAATCTAGGTATAGTTATAGGAAAAGAGGATGACTATTCCTGCTCTGATGTTGATAGCGCCTCCTTGAGAAGGGTGGTTTGCATGACCCCAGCACTAGTCACCATGGGCCAAGTGGGAGTTGAAAGAAATTTACTCACCTTAACCTAAATACCAAGTTGGGAAAAGAAATGGCATCTTTTTCTTTACTTTGCTATTGTGTCCTAATTAAGAGCTTTGATATTTGATTTATGTTTCCTGGTCTGGTCTTTGAGAAGCACAATATGGTAATGTAGCCAACCTTGTAACCAGAAATATCTAGGCTTAAGTCCCATCCTTGACACATTACTCTGGACAAATTGCTTAACTTTTCAGTGCTCTAAGCAGCTCTCTAAGATTATAAATTGCAGAGAAGATGCTGACCAGCATTAGTAGAGGTTCCTTACCTGGGAGTTCTCTCAACTAATGAAATCAAATGTCCATGCCAGATGTGGTGGCAAATACCCGTAATCTCTGCTGCTGAGAATGCTGAGGCTAGCAGATCTTTTGACCTCAGCTTCTGAGCAACAGTGGGCTAAGTCAGTTGAGTGTCCACAGTTAGTTTAATATTAATTTAATATTAATATTAATATGGTGAGCCCCTAAGAGTTACCCAGTTGGCCAAAGATAGGGGAAGAGGGTGAACCAGTCTAGGTCAGAAACAGAGCAGGTTGAAGCTTCCATAAGATCAGAATAGTGCTACACCCATGAATAACCCCCCAACTTTGAGAGACAGTAAGACCAAGTCAGAGAGAGAGAGAGAAGGAAGTAGGGAGGGAGGGATGAAGGAAGGAAAAAAGGAAGGGAGGGAAGAAAGAAGGGAATGGAAAGGAAGGAAAAGGGGAGGAGAAAAGAAAAGAAAGAAAAAAATCATAGATCCAGTCCCTATTTGTCTTGGTCTCATAACAGAGAAAGTCCTGAATAAGTAAGGATTTGGGAATTGGCCTACATTTGTATAACTATAACTATGATTACCCTAAACACTGCAACCTAAATAAATAAATAAATAAAAGAATAGCAACCTGTAGTAAGTAGGTTTAATGTGAGCTAGAAAGAGGAATAGGGAGAGGAATAGGAAGTTATGATCAGAGTGAAATTGCAAAATTCCAAACCTTACAGGTGATGTCATTCTGAGAGATGATAATGTATGATAATGGTGGTACTTGAATGAAAAGGGATGGAAAAGAAAGTTGCTAAAGTTAAAGAATTAGAGAATTGTTAGAAAGATCTTCAAAATGACTCCTGAAATCCTTAAGAAACATGACGCTAGCTGGAGGTGGGGAGTGGAATGGAAGAAGATAGTTGTACCAAAGTAATTGAAAAAGTTAGGAAGAATGATCCATATACAAAAGTTTGACTATTTCTGGTCTGCTACTTGTGAGTTTCAGAAGGAAGGATCTTGGTCCTCCCCAAAATGAGATTTTAGAATAACAAGGGATATATCTTCCCTCATTTTACGGTTGAGTATTTGAGGTCTAGAGACATGAAGAAAGTGGGAGAGCCAGGATTCAAACCCTCCAATCCAGGACTCCTTTGGCCGTACCATACTGCTCTGGAGCTCTATGATAGAACTAGTGCATTGTTACCTTCTAGCTGTGGTCTATCTCAGACTAAACCTTTGTTAATGTAGACTGCAACCTTCCCCCAGGAGCCTCAGCTGGTGGGATTTAGGTCAAACAGTGGCAAAAAGTTTCAAAGTTATACAACCAGTAGTATCATATTGCCTTGGATATCAGAGAGAGAGAGAGAGAGAGAGAGAGAGAGAGAGAGATATGAGAGATGAGAGATGGATGAAAGAGATAGAGATAGAAAGACAGATGATAGAGATATATAGATTAATTAAATAGTTTCAGAACATTTATTAACCAATTACCATGTGTCAATTACTATGCAAAGTACTGGGGATACAAATACAAACAAATAGAACAGTCTTTACCCTGTATTAGTATATATAGAATGTACTAGTATACATTCTAATGGGAGAAAACAAAAGATAAAAGGAAAACAGAAGGTGGGGAAGGGTACTTGGATAGGATCCAGGCAGCAGTCAGGAAGGTAGAGAAATCTAGAGAGTGAATCAAATCAAGAGGGATCCACCTACAGAATTCCATATCAAAGATATATCACACTGGACCAGCTCAAGGCAAAACTTTACTCAGTACCTATCCTCGGCTTGAATCCCAGGCAGGAAGCCCTCAAACTGCTTCTTGCTACCAGGGTTTTCTTCTGCCATGCTACCCCTCACTAATATTTAAACTTTAGGTACCAACTAGCTAATCCGATAAACATCTGTACTAATGAGAGAGCCTTTGATGGCCAGGTAATATGTTTGCATTATAACTGTAGCTTTATGCGGTCCATGCCTTTTTTTTTTGTCTAACCTATCAGTGACTCCAGCAAGTCAAGAAGGAAGAAAAAATGGTGCCAAGCAGAATCTGGCTCTAAGCAGAAGCTAACGCAGGTTATTACATAGTGTGACTTGAGAGGTGCTGAAAGGCACCTGCTGCTCCAAGATTCTGCCCCACCAAGCTGGTGTAACCTTGATCCACTGAACAAAAGCAGGAGACATGTCCCAGCATTGACAACAAGAACTCCGCATAACAAATGATGACAAATCTGACATGTTTCTCTCTCTCTCTCTCTCTCTCTCTCTCTCTCTCTCTCTCTCTCTCTCTCTCTCACATTCAAGTCAGCCCAGAGATGGACAGACATGATAATGGGGTGGGAGATGGAACAAGAAGACAGAGCAGATGGTAAAAGGTCCAGACAATGACGTCGAAGGAGAGGAAACCAAGGGAAAAAACACAAAAAAATCAAGGGAAACCCAAAGAGATTTGCTCCTCCCTAGCTGAACTTGCAGCTTTGACAAAGCTGACTTTAAGGCGACCTTCAGCAGAGCTTCTTAGCAATGTACACCAGGCAATCGCTGGTAAATCTTTATTAATTTTAATTGGCGGCACCCATTTATAAGAACCATTAAAAAGGATAAATTGAGCCCATCCGGCGTAATGTCTTTTGTTAATTAGTTTGTCAGCACTGTTTTAATATCCCCTAATGACTTCATATTTCAGGTCTGACATTAAAGGAGACACTGTGAGAAAGGAAATGGTCTTATCACAGTGTACTATACCGTTTTTCTTTTTTGAACAAAAAGTGTCCTTCCAAAAGCTGACCAAGGTTAGATGTCATTTAATTCAGGGAGGTAGACACTAGAGGACTTTTAAGACCCTGATTCCATACAGCAGCCCTGATACCCATCTTTACTCTGCTTTTCTGTTCCCCACTAACCCTACTACCCCTCAAAATGGCCCAGGAATCTGAAGGAAAGAATCACAGGGATACATTCAGAAAGAATCAACAAGAAACAACAAAAAACTGTATTCTAGGACAGGGACTTAGGAGTTCCTTTATCTTCTGTCACAGAGTTTCCCTCAAGAAATACTATTGGTTCTCTGATTTAGTAGAATAAAGAGATTTTTTTTAAAAAGGCCAAGAATCAGAGGTTGCTTTCATTTCCTAGCTTCATGATGGGCTCCTCAATTTTAGAGCTAGGGTGCTTAACCATGGGTAGATTTCAGGAGGTCTGTGAAGATTGAAGGGGAAGAAATTATATCTTTGTCTTGACCTTCTAACTGGAATTTAGCATTTCTGTCAATTATGAATGTAGGCAACAAATTATTATTCTAAGAAGGGGTTCATAGGCTTCACCATAATGCCAAAAGGGTCCATGACACCAAAAATGTTAGGAACTCCTGCTCCAGAGTGAAATGAAAGCCAAAACTGACATCAAGATGGTCTCTGATAACTCCATTTATTTAAAAACATATTGGTTTTTCTGGCCTAGTCTTTCTCTGTCATTAGACTGTCTCTTCCCTAGCCATGTTACTTTCTCTTGCCTGGCTTTCCTTTCCTCTTGTCCTGTCTTTTTTCTGGGGAACTCTGACTCAGCTTTCATGCTGGATACTTCCAATTTCCTGGATTTGGACTGTCTCCCCACCTGAACCCATAGGCTGGACACTAATCAGAATTATCTGAACAGCACCCCTGCTCTCCCTATTAAACATCCAAGCAGCTATGACTCAGGGGCTGCCATGACTCCTTCCCCAAGTGAGTCAGCAATCTTGACTACAGATCTTCTTGAGCGGCCCAGGTGCATTGATTCAGGAGTTCCAGAATAGCATCAACTCCTGTCTGATCCTCAGTTTCCTCATCTGTAAAATGAGGATTATAACAAAATCTACCTCAGAGAATTGTAAGGATCAAATGAGATAATACAGGTAAGTCACTTTGCAAATCTTAAAGTGATATATAAATGTGAACTTTTTCAAATTATTATTCCAAAGAAAGTCAGGAAGATTATCAAGAGGGCAAGCAGATCTGCAGAGAATGTGAGAAGATTTATGTGTGTGTCCTGCAAAAATATAAATACAATAATATATGTTAATATTATATTAAATTCATTTTTATGTTAATAAAGCATAATTTTTGAAGGACACACTTCTAACTTTAATCTGCCTTATTAACATTTTCTATATCACTTTCTTAAATCTAGACAATTAAAAATAATTAATCAAACTTAGATTTGCTGCATTTGCAAATGTCCATTTGGATGTTGCAACCTCTTGCTTTCTGGAATTTTTTTGATGGAGTTATTTCATTTATTTATTCTATTAATTTATTCAAAAAAATTTGCTAAGCAATGAAGTTTAATATCTTTCCTACTCTTGGCCCTTCCTACCCACACACAACTACATACCCCTTCAAATTAGAACTTATTTTAATAAGATATAAAATAAATAAGAACCAAGTTCTGCCTTCAATGGCTGCCTTGTAACTTCCCCTAGAAGCAGTGGTCAGGCTCCCTCTGGCCCACAGAGGATATGAAACTTAAATCTACAGAAAGATACCTTTCCCTTTATACAACTCAGGATGACCTAGCCACCCAAATTCAAAGGAGAGAGATGTAATTCCTCATGTCTCATAAGTTACATTGCTCTTTTCCTTTCCTTTCCTTTCCTTTCCTTTCCTTTCCTTTCCTTTCAAAATATCCTAGAGTTTTCCATTCATCAAACTAGTAAATAGATCAAGATATTTTGCGAAATTTTCATGCTGGGGGCAGAGCCAAGATGGCAGAGTAGAAAGACAGACCTACTCTAGCTCTCCCCCCATAGCCCCTAAAATACCTGTAAAAGTGACTCTAAACAAATTTCAGAGCATCATAAGTCACAAAACGACAGAGTGAAAGACATTTCCAGCCCAAGACAGCCTGTAAGACTGACAGGAAAGGTCTATTCCACAAGGGCAGAGCATAGCCCAGCCTTGGCCACTCAGCAGGAACATGACTGGAGCAAGCTTCAGAGCATGGAATCACGGGTAGCAGCTGCAGTCTCCAAATATCTCAACCCACAAATGCCAAAGACAGCTTCAAAGGTCAGTAAGAAAGCTCTTTCACCCAAGTGAGAGGTTAACATGGTCTGGTCTCAGCCCTGGCCTCAGGTGGTGGTAGTGTACATTTTTGGAGCCCTCTGTCTAAAGACCCTGGAGGAATTGAGCAGCTGATCCAGATCTCAGCCCTAAGTGGTGGTCCTGTGGTGAGGAGGAGTGCTGGCTGGTACAGTAGAGCTGATGTGGCTGTGTAGAGGGAATCTTACTCATAACTCCAGGGTAGAAAAGAGTGTTTGTGGTCACTCAAAGACCAGAGTGCAGGCCAGGAGAGGAGTAAACTCTTCTCCCTTAACTGTGCCACCTTAGAGGAACTGAGAACATATAAGTCCCTAGAGTATACCCTTCACTTGTCAAAAGACTCAAAAGTCAAGTAACTGGTTGGCAAAATGCCAAAATAAAAGGAAAAAAATAAGACTATAGAAGATTATTTTCTTGGTGAAAAGGTATTTACTTCCATCCTTTCAGATGAGGAAGAAAAAGGCATACCATCTGAGGAGGACATCAAAGTCAAGGCTTCTACATTCAAAACCTCCAAAAAATGTGCAATGGTCTTAGGCCATGGAAGAGCTCAAAAATGATTTTGGAAATCAAGTAAGAGAGGTGAAAGAAAAATTGGGAAGAGAAATGAGAGTGATGCAAGAAAATCATGAAAAGAAATCAATCACTTGCTAAAGGAGACCCAAAAAATGCTGAAGAAAATAACAAATAGACTACTGTGTGTGTTCATCCTTTGTTGCCAAAGCAGACCATGCCATCAGAGAAATGATGACATGATTTGCACTTGACTTTGTTTTGAGTGAGAGAGGGCTGTGCAGGTTTTCTACTCCAGAACCATCTGAATCAAGAGACCTAATATTCATCAGGATGATGGAGATGACCCAGGATGAGGCAATTGAATTTAACTGCCTTGCCCAAGGTCACACAGCTAGTGAGTGTCAAGTGTCTGAGGTGAGATTTGAACTCAGGTCTTCCTGACTCCTGCACTGGTGCTCTATCCACTGTGCCACCTAGCTGCCCCTAAAAAAAAAATACTAACCCAAATGGCAAAAGAGGTCCAAAAAGCCAATGAGGAGAAGAATGATTTAAAAAGTAGAATTGGCCAAATGGTAAAGGACTTTCAAAAGCTCTCTGAAGAAAATAGCTCTTTAAAAATTAGAATGGAGCAGGTAGAGGCTAATGACCTTATGAGAAACCAAGAAATTATAAAACACAACCAAAAGAATGAAAAAATAGAAGACAATGTGAAATATCTCACCGGAAAAACAACTGACCTGCAAAACAGATCCAGGAGAGATAATTTTAAAATTATTGATCTACCTGAAAACCATGATCAAAAAAGAACCTAGACATCATCTTCCAAGAAATTATCAAGGAAAACTGCACTGATATTCTAGACCCAGAGGGTAAAATAGAAATAGAAAGAATTCACCAATCACCTCCTGAAAGAGATCACCAAAAGAAAACTCCTAGGAATATTGTAGCCAAATTCCAGAGTTCCCAGGTTAAGGAAAAAATATTATAAGCAGTCAGAAAGAAACAATTCAATTACTGTGGAAATACAATCAGGATAACACAGGATTTAGCAGCTTCTACACTAAGGGATTGAAGGGCTTGGAATATGATATTCCAGAGGTCAAAGGGGATAGGATCAAAACCAAGAATCACCTACCCAGCAAAATGGAATATAATACTTCAGGGGAAAAAATGGGATTTCAATAAAATAGAGGACTTCCAAGCATTCTTGTTGAAAAACCAGAGCTGAATAGAAAATTTGATTTTCAAATACAAGAATCAACAGAAATGTGAAAGGTAAACAGGTAAGAGAAACTTTAAGGAACTCATTAAAGATGAACTGTTTGTATTCCTACATGGAAAAATGTTATTTGTAAGTCATGACACCTTTTTCAGTATTAGGGTCGTTAGATGGAAGATATATATATATGGAAGTGTATATGAGCATGTATGTATGTGTATATTATATGTGTGTAGGTATTTATATGTACATGGGTGTACATGTACATGTGTGTGTATAGATAGACAGATAGATACATATATGTGTGTATGTATGCATACACACACACACATGGACAGAGGGTACAAGGTAAGCTAAATATGAAGGGAGAATATCTAAAAAAATAAAATTTATTATTGAATGGAATGTACTAGGAGTAAGAGAAAGGGAGAGATAGAATACAGCAAATCATCTCACATAAAAGAGGGAAGAAAAAGCTTTTGCAATGCAGGGGAAAAGAGGGGGGAGATGAAAGGAAATAAATGAACCTTACTCTCATGGGATTTGGCTTAAGGAGGGAATAACACACCCTCTATTGGATTTGGAAATCTATTTTACCCTTTGGGAAGCTAAGGGGGAAGGGGATAGGAGAGGGAAGATAATAGAAGGGATAGCAAATTGGGGAAATGGATTATCAGAAGCAAACACTATTATAGGAGGACAGGTCAAGGGAGAGAATGGAATAAATGAAGGGCAGGATAGGACAGAGGGAAATGTGGTTAGTCTTTTACAATGTAACTGTTATGGAAGTGCTTTGCATTGTTACACATGTATGACCTATATTGAATTGTTTGTTTTCTCAATGAGGGTGGGTGGAGAGAGAAGGAAAAAATATGTAACTCAAAGTTTTAAGAATGAATCTTAAAAATTATTTTGGCAGGCAACTGGTAATTAAGCTATACAGGCAATGGAGTATAGAAATATATTTTGCCCTACAGGACAATAGAGAGGAAGGGGGATGGAAGAAGGGTGGGTAATGGAAGGAAGGACAGATTGGAGGATGGGGTACATACTGTCCTGAGGTGGGATGATCTAGGGGGAGAGACGTGGAGAAAATATTAAATTCAAATTCTTGTGGAAGTGAATGTTAAGAACTGAAAATAAATAAATTATATATTTTAAAAATAAATAATGAATGGCAAAAAAAAAGAAGAAATATTCATGCTGGCAATTTGTCTGGGTATGGGTAAATATGCATGCATACACCTTGCCTTGTCTACTCTTCTCCTTCTACACCCTCAATTAACTCCATCTCTTTCCCTCATGCCCATCCCAAGAGATCTGATCTAATTAGAATCAAGACTGTAGCTAGACCCATTCAAAGGAAGAGATTACAGAATCATAGCTCTAGAGCTGAAAAGGACTTCAAAAGCCATCTACTCTCCCCCACTCATTTTACAGATGTGGAAACTGAGGTTCAAGAAAGTTAGGTCACTTATCCAAGGTCACAGAAGTAATAAGTATCAGAGGTGAGGATTTGAATACAAATCTTCTGACTCCAGAAACCATGCTCTTCCTACGGTGTAATTTTAAATGTTTATGTAAATGTGTAGCATTTCTCACTGTATCAAGTAAGAAGCTTGATACAGAAAATATTATAGAGTACCATATTCCCACATCTACTCTCATCAACTTTCCATGGGACTGCCTTCTTTGCTCTATCTAAGGTGATGATGAACCATCAAGACTCCATCTGAGTATCCACATTAAGCATTTCATGAAAGCATCATGCTTTACAATTTAGAAAATCAGACTGTTTTTATGTACCAACATGGAGTAGTGGATAAAGTGCTGGGCCTAAAGTCAAAAAATCCTAGGTCCAAATTCTGCCTTGGACTAAACCAAGTCAAGTCACTTATCCTCTCTCTGTCTCACTTTCCTCACTTGGAAGATAAAAGAATTGTCCTTGATGTCCCTTCTCCCTCTAAACCCATGATCCTAAGAAAAGGAGATTATAAAAGGAAAGATAAAGTAAGAGCCCCAACATCATCAACTCCTCACACTGGCTACATTTCCTATTTCTGTGACAATTTTTAAAAATTATTTATATTCCAGAAAACTTCCACTTACCACTATCAGTTGTTTTCAGCTTTGTCCAACTCTTCATGACCCCACTGGGGTTTTCTTAGCAAAGGCACTGGAGGGGTTTGTTATTTCCTTATGCAGTTCATTTTACAGATGAGGAAACTAAGGCAAACAGTGTTAAGTAACTTGTCCAGGGTCACACAGCTAGTAAGTGTCTGAAGCTGGATTTGAACTCAGGAAGATGAACCATCCTGATTCTAGGCCTAAGCTCAATACACAGCTCCAGCTACCCTTCATGCCACTTCATAGCAAAATGATCAGAAGACTCAGAGTTCACTGGTCTCAGGGAAGTTGCCCCACCAGGGAACTGGGTAAAGACAAAAAAAGATGTTTATGTGATATCTTTCTCTCTTTCAGATCTGCCTTTGGGGGTCATTTTAGCCTGGTCATGGAGTAGTAGAAAAAATAATGGATTTGTGAGATAGGACTCTCATTCACTGACTTGGCTTCTTTCCTCCCACCCACTATATGTGCAGGTTTCATCAGAAAGAGAACAAAGCCATCCCAGAAACCTGATTGCCCCACCTTTTTAAATTCAGCTTCCTGGTCATCTTGAAACATAAAAGTTCCCTCTCACCTTTAGTCTGGAATGGCTATCTCTGATGACATTGACTAGATGCATTTCAAAACCAGAAAAGCAGTATCCAGAAAAGCTAAGTTATTACATATTCTTGTTGCATATTCTTGTGTTAAGATGAACTAAAACTTCTTTGTCAAATGTTCAATGATTTACAAGTGCCTCGTTTTGTCTCCACATCAAACCTGAGCTAAGAAGGAACTGGCATTAAAGTGGCATCTCCAACAATTTGACATCAGGTTCAGATCCTTGTTCTGCCTATGTGACCTTGGTCAAGTCATTCAATCTCACTGGGGCTCAGTTTTCTTAACCACTTATGGTTTTTCCAAAGCAAAGTCAATGATTATGTGTTTACCTATGTGAAGACACTCTGCTGGGGAGAACATTCCCTTAGATCTGGTACAGGAAAGGGTTTAATAAATAAGAGGCCCCCCACTACAATTTCCCCATTGTATCCAGTTCATAGGAAGGGCAAAAATAAGCAGCTCTTATAATCTGCTTTTGCAGAAAAGGAGTTGTTAAAGATCAAAAAAGCTGAGGGAGGGAGAAAGTTCCTAAGGACCCACTTTCTGCCCCACCCACAAACCATTTTTCACTTCCCTTTCTATTACCCCATTCACCACAACCATTTCTCCTACCCCTGCATCATTCACCTCCTCGTCTCCCAAAGCCTATGAGGCTGCATTTTTTAAATACCCCATAAAGAAAGTTCTCACTACCAAAGTCTTTGGCACAGTCAAACGGTTCAATATTAGAAATGGATGTGGTTTTATCAGAGAAAATGACATTAAAGATGATACATTATCATTCACTTTTCTACTGCACCCTAGGGACCATTAGAACTTTTCCTCTGACTTACAGCAGAAACATTCTCTCACTGTTGCTTCCTCCAACAGAACGTAAACTCTTTGAGAAGAAGGACTGTCTTGCTATTTTGTCTGGATCCCCTGTGCTTAGCCTAATGTTTTGTAGATAGTAAATACTTAATAAATGCTTCATTCATTCATTTATTCCACCTGGGAAACTGTAGAAAAGAGACTGATTTAAGATTGTGACTAGAACTAAGGAAATGGGACAGACCAAACTTGGCAGGTCATTTCTGCTTCCTGCCTTCCAATGCAGTATAGCACTCTAAATATACCTCTTTGTTTCATTCTTTCCTTCCTTGAATTCCTCTCCCTTTTTTCCTCCCCTTTTCTTTGAGAAACAGCATGATATAGTAAAAAGAATACAGGATTTCATATGAGAGAACTGGCTTCAAATCCCAGCCCTGACATTTCCTACCTGTCTGACCCTGGGCAAGTCATATCATTTATCTAAGCCTGTTTCTTCCTCAATAAAATGAGGGAATTGGGCTAGATTAAGCATAAGGTCCCTTAAAGCTCTAAAAGTACCATCCTATCATCTATGAAACCTACCCATATTTTTTAAACTGTATGCTCACCCCTGCAACCCCAATAGATAAATAGATAAAGACATATAGATGTAGCTATAGATATATAGATAGCTGTTGATATATATGATATATATATATATATATATATATATATATATATATATATATATATATATAGCATATACAGAATATTCTGACTTGTGTTCAGAATCCTGCCTTTGTTACATACTACCTGTATAATCCTAAGCAAATGACTTAACCTCTCTGGATTTTTTAATGTTTGATTGACTTCAAAATCATGTTGTCTCCAACATAGGTTCCTTTTGTGCATACTTCATCAATTCTGGCTCCTCTTCTAGACTTCATAAGTACTGGTTCCACATCATCATAGAATTCTCTAAGTACTATGATATTAGAGTCCAAATAGTGTGGTTTCATTGCTATCAATAACAAGAATATGTTCCTATAGAAAAACTAGCAGATCTGTTCATTTTTATGCCTCATTGTTGTCCTCTTAGTTTCATCTACATGTGCTCCTAGTTTAAGTGGGACTCATGCCAAGATTTCTGAAGGTTTGTTTTCTCAATATTTTTTTCTGCAAGGCAATCGGGGTCAAGTGATTTTCCTAGGGTCACACAGCTAGTCAGTGTCAACTGACTGAGGTCAGATTTGAATTCAGGTCCTCCTTAGCTGTTGCTCTGTCCACTGCACCACCTGTACACTCCAAACTACTTTTTGATATTTTGTCAAGGAATACTATCAATAATTTTCGAGCATCCTATAACAATTTGCAAAGATTGTAAATTGTAAACCAATGCTGCCATTGGCTACCATGTCTTTCTATCAGACAAAGAAACTTAGTATTTATTAGAACCCTCAATCAAAGCAAAGATCTTTACTTTTATCCATTTCTCGTTTTTCAGAGTTAACAACTTATTTAAATAGATTGGGTTAAGGATGTTGTCAAAACATTGAGTGTATTTTCATCTTTTCCTTTCCCCCTTATTTGATGCTGTATCTAACAATGGTCTGATTTTACATAGACAACTAACTTAGAAATGACTCACTCTTACATCCATTTGAATCTTTTTTCCTTCTCGCTAAAGTATGGTCAATTTCATCATTCATGGTATTGTTTGGTGTGCACCATTTTGGTTAAGAATTTTGGGTTAGGGGGTGGAGCCAAGATAGCAGAGTGAGAGCAACTGCTCACCTAAGCTCTTAGACAAACTCCTTCAGATACCTCTAAAAAGAGAATCTGACCAAATTTTGAAGGTACAGAATCCAATAGCAGGCAGAATGTGGCAGTTTCACAGCTCAGGACAGACCAGAAGGGGGTGAGGGGAAGAGCCTACAACATAGAGCACAGTGTGTCCCACTGTGGCACAGCGAAGCAGGAAAGCCCTAGGGTGGCCTGAGGTAGCAGCAGCATGGTGGAAGGGCAGAATGGCAGCCCAGGGCAGAAGACCAGTGGAACTGAATGAGTGACAGTCACTGAGCCCCAGATATCAGCCACAGCCATTCCTGAGACTATTGGCCCGCACATTAAACATCTGTAAGTCACCTACTTGAACTTCTGGGAGTCAAAATGGTGAAATAATCAGCAAATGCTCTCTCCCCCTCTCCTTGTTAAACTTGAAAGAACCATAAAATATTTCCCTAGAAAAATCCTGAATCAGTGGGATCAATAGAAGAGGCAAACAATTTTGTAGCACCTGAGGTAAGGAAAATTGCTAAAGAACATTCCTCTTACTGTAGTGGAGGAACAGAGCTGTCCCAAACAGTCAGAGCTCCAGGGGGGTGGACCCTAGCACTAGGACCCAGGCATGTCTCAGTGCTCCAGGGGAAATGGGATCACCAAGTGCTGAGTTTGTCTTTGCTCTAGCTCAGTTGAGGAGATCTCCTGTGACCAGACCACCCCTCCCCCACACTTAACAAGCTAGCCCCAGGGCTAATCTGGGGAAACACAAAACAAATACAAAAAAAGGTACCTGCCCTTTGCTTTCTCACACCAGCCAGCTCAACACCAGGTTCTCCAGCTTCTAGCTGAAAGAACCAGAGGCCACAATGATACATAAAGTCTCACCATCATGAGCAAGAAGCAAAGGAGGAAGGAAAAAAATCACAGAATCTTTCTATAGACACAAGGACCAAAACACAAATACCAAAGAGGCCAGTATTGAGACTGTACTCCCATCTGAAACTTCAGAAGGGACTATGAACTGGTCACAAGCACAAAGAGCTCTTTTGGAAGAGCTGAAGAAGGATTTTAAAAGTCAAATTAAAGAAATAGAAGAGAAACTGACCAATGATTTTTAAAAATGTGGAAAAAGAATTCACTGAAGAGAACAGCTCCTTAAAAAGGAAAATTGGAAAAAGGGAAAAGGAAGCACAAAACCTAAATGGGAAAATTGGACAAATGGAAAAGGAAGTACAAAAACTAACTGGAGAAAATAATTCCTTAAAAGGAATATTTGGATAGGTGGAAAAGAAGATGGAAAAGTTAACTGAAGAAAACAATTTGATAAAAACTAGAATTGGGCAAGTAGAAGCTAATGATTCCATGAGACATTTAGAATCAGTCAAACAAAATCTAAAGAATGAAAAGATAGGAAAAAAATGTAAAATATCTAATTGGAAAAACAACTTACCTGGAAAATAGATCCAAGAGAGAAAATTTAAGAATTATTGGCCTACCAGAAAGCCATGATAAAAAAAAGATTCTGTACAATATCTTCCAAGAAATCATTAAGGAAAACTGCCCAAAAGTGCTGGATGCAGAGAGAAAAACAGTCTTTGAAAGTATCCACTGTTCATCTTCCAAAAGGGATCCCAAACTAAAAACACCAAGAAATATTGTTGCCAAATTCCAGAACTATCAAGTGAAGGAGAAATTACTACAGGCAGCCAGAAAGAAACCATTCAAATATCAAGGAGTTACAATCACAATCACACAGGATCTTACAGTTCCTACATTAAAAGATCGAAGGAATTGGAATATGATATTCCATAAGGCAAAGGAGCTGAGACCACAACCAAGGATCAATTACCTAGCAAAGTTCAGCATAACATTTCAGGCAAGAAGATGGAGATTCCATGAAATAAGGGATTTACAGACCTTACTGACAAAAAGATCAGAACTCAATTGAAAACTCAGTCTTCAAACACAGGTCTCAAGAGAGGCATAAAAAGGTAAATAGGGGGAAAGAAAAACTTGTTACTCAATTTGGGTAAACTGTTTACTTCCCTATAAGGGAAGATGATACTTGTTAATCTTGAGAATTGCACATTTATTGTTAAATATAAAAGGTATATACATAGATAGAGGGAATGGGTATAAAGTAAATGATGTGATGATAAAAATGTGATTCAAGCATGCAAAAGAATTGTGACAGGAGGTGTGAAAAGGAGGAAGCAGAAAATGGTAAATTACATAACAGGAAGAAGTACAAAATTATATTATAGTAGAGGGAAAGAGGGCAGGGAGATGAGCATTGTTTGAGAGGTACTCTCATCTGATTTGGTTCAAGGAGGGAACAATAAACTTAATTAAGTATATAAATCTAACTAGCTCTACAGGCAGTAGGAGGGGAAGGGGGAAGAAAGGGGAGGGGAAGCTAAAAGCGGGGGAAGAAATAGTAAGGGTAAAGGGAAGTAAAAGGGAGCGGGGCTGAAAGAAGGAAGGGAAGATTGCAGGAGGTAGTGGTCAAAAGTGAAAACTATTCAGGAGGGGAAAGAAGACGAGAGAACTAAAACCACAAATGGTGGGAAAGAGGATGGAGGGAAAGACAGATTGTAATCATAACTGTGACTGTGAATGGAATGAACTCTCCCATAAAATGGAGACAGATAGCAGAATGGATTAAAAGTTATAATCCAACAATATGTTGTTTACAAGAAACACATTTGAAATGGGGAGCATGCACACAGGGTAAAGGTAAAAGGTTGGAGCAGAATATACTGTGCTTCAGCTAATGTAAGAAAAGCAGAGGTAACAATCCTAATCTTAGACAAAGCAAAAGCAGAAACAGATCTAATCAAAAGACACAACGAAGGAAACTATATCCTGCTAAAAGGCACCATAGACAATGAAGCAATAGCATTACTAAACATGTATTCTCCAAGTGGAGAATCCAAATTCTTAGAGGAGAGGTTGGGGGAGTTGTAGGAAGAAATAGAGAGAAAAACCACACTAGTGGGGGACTTCAACCTCCTCCTCATTGAATTTGATAAACCTAACCTTAAAATAAACAAGAAAGAAGTTAAGGAAGTGAATAAAACTCTGGATAAGGTAGATATGACAGATAACTGGAGAAAACTGAATGGGGACAGCAGTTTTCTCAGCAGTACATGGCACATATACAAAAACTGACCATGTTTTAGGGCATAAAAACCTCACAATACAGTGCAGAAAGGCAGAGATAGTCAATGCATCTTTCTTAGATCATAATGCAATAAAAATTATATGTAATAAAAGGTCATGAAAAGATAAACCAAAAATTAATTGGAAACTAAATAATCTAAACCTAAAGAAGGAGTGGGTTAAACGATAAATCATAGAAGCAATCAACCATTTCATTCAAGAGAATGACAATAATGAGACAACCTACCAAATCTTATGGGATATTGCAAAAGCAGTTCTTAGGGGAAGCTTTATATCTTTGAATGCCTACATGAATAAAATAGAGAAAGAAGAGATCGATGACTTGATGCAGATGAAAAATCTAGAAAAAAACCAAATTGAAAATTCCCAAGTAAATACCAAATTAGAAATACTAAAAACCAAAGGAGAGATCGATAAAATTGAAATTAAGAAAACTATCAAACTAATAAATGAAACTAATAGTTGGTTTTCTGAAAAAAAATAAAATTGATAAATCTTTGGTCAATTTGATAAAAAAAAAGAAAGAAGAAAATCAAATTACCAATATCAAAAATGAAAGGGATGAACTCACCTCAAATGAGGAGGAAATTAAAACAATAATTAGAAATTACTTTGCCCAATTTTATGCCCATAAATTTGACAATCTAAATGAGATACATAAGTATTTTTTAAAAATATATAAATTGCCCAGATTAACAGAAGAGGAAATTGAATACTTAAACAACCCCATCTCAGAAAAAGAAATTGAGCAAGTCATCAATGAACTCCATAGGAAAAAATCTCCAGGGCCAGATGGATTTACAAGTGAGTTCTATCAAACATTTAAAGAATAGTTAATTTCAATATTATATAGACTATTGGGAAAATTGGGGAAGAAGGAATCCTCTCAAATTCTTTTTAGATACAAATATAGTTTTGATACCTAAACCAGGAAGAGCCCAAACAGAGAAAGAAAATTATACACCAATTTCTCTAATGAATATAGATGCAAAAATTTTAAATAAGATTTTAGCAAAAAGAATATAGCAACTTATCATGAGCATAATACATTATGATCAGGTAGAATTCATCCCAGGAATGCAGGGCTGGTTCAATATTAGGAAAACTATTAGCATTATCCATAATATCAAAAACAAGGCTAACAAAAAACCACATGATTATCTCAATAGATGCAGAAAAATCTTTTGACAAAATATAACACTATTCTTATTAAAAACACTGGAGAACATAGGAATAAAGGGAACTTTCCATAAAATAATAAATAGTATCTACCTAAAACCTTCAGCAAGCATTATATGCAATGGAGATAAGCTAGATGCATTTCCAATAAGATCAGGGGTGAAACAAGGATGTCTGTTATCACCACTGTTATTCAATATGGCACTAGAAGTATTAGCTGTAGCAATTAGACAAGCAAAGAAATTGAAGGAATTAGAATAGGCAAAAAAGAAATTGTTATCATGCTTTGCAGATGATATGATGATATACTTAGAGAATCCCAGAGATCCAAGCAAAAAATTACTTGAAATAATAAACAACTTTGGCAAAGTTGCAGGTTACAAAATAAACCCGCACAAATCTTCTGCATTTCTATATATTAGCAACAAAGCCCAACAGCAAGAGATAGAAAATCTCCTTAAAGCCATGATAGACACTATAAAACATTTGGAAGTTTACCTGCCAAAACAAACCCAGGGACTATATGAACACAATTACAAGGCACTTTTCACACAAATAAAGTCAGATCTAAGTAAGTGGAAAAACATCAGCTGCTTGTGGGTAGACCAAGCCAATATACTTATTTAGTGCCATACCAATCAAACTATCAGAAAATTATTTTATAGAGCTGGAAAATATAATATCAAAATTCATCTGGAAGAACAAAATGTTCAGAATATCAAGGGGACTAATGAAAAGAAATGCTAGGGAAGGTGGCCCAGTGCTATCAGATCTCAAATTTTATTATAAACAGCTTTTATCAAAACCACTTGATACTGGCTAAGAAACAGAAGGGTAGACATGTGGAATATGCTAGGTACTCAAGACACAGTAGGCAATAAATATAGCAATCTACTGTTTGATAAACCCAAGGACCCTAGCTTCTAGGATAAGAACTCACTGTCTGACAAAAATTGCTGGGAATATTGGATAACAGTGTGGCAGAAACTAGGCATAGATCAATGCCTGACACCATACACAAGAATAAAATCAAAATGGGTACACAATCTAGGTATAAAGATTAATACTATGGACAAATTGGTAAAACAAGAAATAGTGTATTTATCAGATTTATAGAGAAGGGAAGAATTTTTGACTAAAGAAGAGATAGAAAGCATTATGAAGTGCAAGATGGATAATTTTGATTATATTAAACTGAAAAGTTTTTGTAAACATTTATGATCAGGTAAACTCAATGCAACTAAGATTTGGAGGGATGCAGAAAACTGGGAAATAATTTTTACAGCTAGTGTCTATAACAAAGGCTTCATTTCTAAAATATATAGAGAACTGAGTCAAATGTACAAAAATACAAGTCATTCCCCAATTGATAAATGGTCAAAGGATATGAACAGCCAGTTTTCAGAGGAAGAAATTAAAGTTATCTATAGTCATATGAAAAAATGTTCCAAATCACTATTGATTAGAGAGAAGCAAATCAAAACAACTCTGAGGTATCACCTCACACTTATCAGATGGGCAAACATGACAGAATAGGAAGATGATAAATGTTGGAGAGGATGTGGGAGAGTTGAAATACTAATACATTGTTGGTGGAGCTGTGAGCTGATCCAAGCATTCTGGAGAGAAATTTGGAATTATGTTCAAAGGACTGCAAAAGCATACATACCCCTTGACCCAGCAATAGCACTTCTAGGACTGTATCCCCAAGAGATCGTAAAAATGTACAAAAATATTTATAGCAGCATTTTTTGTACTGAACAAAAACTGGAAATCAAGGGGATGCCCATCAATTGGGGAATGACTGAATAAATTATGGTATATGAATGTAATGGAATACTATTGTGCTAAAGAAATGATGAACAGGAAGACTTCAGAGAGGCCTGGAAAGACTTATATGATCTCATGCTGAGCAAAAGGAGCAAAACTAGGAGAACTTTGTGCACAGCAATGACCACAGTGTGCAAGAGTGTTTTCTAGTAGACTTGGAACTTCATTGTAATGCAAGGATTTAAAAAAAATTCCTAATGGTCTTTTAAGGCAAAATATTTCCCACATCCAGAGAAAGAACTATGGAATTCAATCACAGAATGTAGCACCTCATTTTCTTTTGTATTAAGTTTTGGTTTGTTAAATATGATTTCTCTCATCTATTTTAACTCTTTTACACAGCATGACTATAGTGAAAATGCATTTAATAGGAATGTATGTGTAGAACCTATATAAAATTGTATGCTGTCTCAGGGAGGAAGGGGGATGGTAAGATGGAGGGAGGGGGGAAAATCTAAGTTATATGGTAGTGATGGTAGAACACTGAAAATAAATAAAATTAATTTAAAAGAAGAATATTTTGGGTAAGAATTGCCCCCAAAAGGATAGTTGTGTTTTATTCTTTAGTTTATTTGTGATGTGACCTTTTATTCTTAGTTTATTAGAGAGTATTAGTTTATTAAGTGTAACTATTATTAGTTTATTAAGTGTATTAGAGCTTATTGGGGTATACAATGTAAGAACCTGAACTAAACCCATTTTCTGCCAACTAATTTTCAGTTTTCTCGGATATCCTCATATATGGCATCAGGTATGCTAAATCTCTTTTAAGTCTCTAAAATTATCAAACTCACTCATCCCCTAAAAGCACTTAAACTAGTTTAGTTCAAGCATTTAATAAACATCAAATCTATGCAGGGCACTACACTAGTTTAAGAGAAGATAACAAACAAATACTATATAGTTTTTGCCCTCCAAATGTTTACAGTCTAATTGGGAAGGTAACATATACATGAATATCTCTCATTCAAAATAGAATGTGAGTAAGAGAGAGAAGTATGAATAAAATGTTCCGAAAAGAGAATTTGATTGTAGAGCTCAGTAAAGGCTTCACAGAGGTATTTAAACTGAGATCTGAAGGATCATTAGGATTTCAATAGAAAGAAAATGAAAAGTGAATCCTAAGCATAGAATCAGAGGAGGTCAGAACAAGTTCAGAAAACAGTGAATAGTTTAGCACAAAGGGAAGTGCTATGAAATAAGAATAAAAAGATAGAATATAAATTATTAGAATTGAAATGATCCTTATAGATCATTTACTATTAGGGAAGTGAGGCCAAGTGGAAGAGTATTTTATTCAAAGTCATATAGCTAGCATATAGCAGAATTGGATCTGAACTTAGAACCTCAGAACCAATTCCCAATCCAACACTCTTTCCACTATATAATTTTGCTTCCCTAAACTTGAGGCAGAGTATCTCCCAAACTGAAGAAGACTTTAAAGACAATGGTCTTTAAGGAAGGAATGATTAAGTAAGCTAAAAACCTACGGCAAAATCCATATCCATCCCCCAACTCCTGCACCCTACTCCTGCAAAATTCTGCCTCTTCCACAATTTAAAAGCCCTTAACACCTAGAAATATCAGCTAGAACTAGTTTCATAAACAACTTGGAGAATTTTTTGATATGCACTTCTGAGTGTATTCAAATGGCATTAGCAATATTAGTGCTATGCTGCTCACAGTCACCAAGGAAACCAGATAAACAAAAGAATACCCAAAATATTTCTGACAGAGTGTGAATCTCCCTCCCCCAGTTCTCTCCTTTACATTACACCACCCCATCTGAAAGAGAGAGGACAGATGGCATGAGACTAAGTCTTAATTGGCACTTGTTTGAATTGACCTAGTTCTGCATTGACTCTCATAATCTAGTACAGAAATACTAGGAAGGGATTACTATAAAAAAAAGACTGGGAAGGTAGAATATAAAATATTAGATGACTCTATGATTCTACTTCTCGTGCTTTGCCTCATAACACTCCTCTTCACAATACCAGTGGAAAGAAAGGAAATAAATATTTCTTAAGAGTCTAAAATATGCCACGCACTGTTGTAAGCACTTCATAAATACTATCTCATTTGACCTTCACAATAATCAAGGGAAGTAGGTTCTATCTTGTTGCTTAGTCATTTCAGTCATGTCCAACTCAATTTGGGGTTTTCTTGAGGTTTGTCTTTTCATTTTCTAGCTCATTTTACAGATGAGGCAAACAGCGTGCTCAGGGTCATCCAGATAAATAAGTGTTTACGGTTGGATTTTAACTCAGATCTTCCTGACTCTAGGGCCAGTTTCCACAACTGCCACCTAGATGTCTCTGGGGGTTCTGTGAACAGAAAGAAGATCTTCCCAGCAATTAGGCTTCTCTTAAATGGCACTGAGGACATTTGAACATGACCCTGGACTTCAAATCTACTGTTCTTTTCTTTCCTTTGCACTACATTGATTCTTCTTGTTGCATTGAGGTTTCCTGATTTGGAGATCAGAGAGTTGGAGGAAATTTCAGGGGTTTATCTACTTCAACACCATCACTTTAGAAATGAGACAATCTAAATAAATAAATAAATACTTGGAAAACAAATTAACAAAATAACATAAAAGTGAAGACACTTCAGTTCAATGATTTGTCTAAAAGTTGTTGTTGTGTTCATCCTTCATTTTCAAAGACCATGACATCAGAGAAATAATGACATGACTTGCAGTTGACTTTGTTTTGAGTGACAAAGGGCTGTGCAAGGTCATAAGTCTCACTTTCTCCTCCTGAGTCAACTGGATCCAGTGGCCAGATATTCATCAAGATGACTGAAGATGGCACAGGATGCACTGGGGCACGTTAGCCTTTTTGGGCTAGGTATTTTGACATATTCACTTAGAGGGAAGTAATGCCCAATGAGTGCATAGGCCTCTTTAAGAAGTAGTCAGCATCAGAATTTGAAAACAAGTCCTCTGACCCCAGAAGCAGTATGGGTATATGTTGAAATAAATTGCTTCTGATGTTTTTCCAGCATTGTAATTTTGATTCCTTTGTTACACCTCCTTTGACTTGCACCCTTATCTCAAATTTTGCATACAAGTGTATGCTACCTAGGTTCTAGAGGTAATCTAGTAGATGGTCATTTCTGCTACTGTGACTCATAAGTCTCCACTGGTGGGCTTTCCATTAACAATCAACCAGGAGGTTTATCTGAGTTAGTAAAGACATTTGTTAAGATGCTATAACAAGAACAGTTGATAGAAATATTCTCCTCAAAAGCCTAGGTGCACATTCTCTAATAAGATACACAATATCCATGGGAAAAATATATTCAAATTTGGTGTACAAGGATAATGAGGCATAACAGCTAAATCAAAATCTTTACAATCTAGGGGCAGGTAGATGGTGCGATAGATAGAGCACTGGTTCCAGACTCAGAGTTCAAATCCAGCCATAGATACTTGCTACTTCTGTGACACTGGGCAAGTCATTTCACCTTGTTTATCTCAGTTTCCTCATCTGGAAAATGAGCTGGAGAAGAAAATAGCAAACCATTCCCAGTATCTCTTCCAAGAAAATCCCAAATAGAGTCACAGAGAGTCAGATATGAATAAAACAACTGAACAGCATCAAATAAGATTAAGGACCTAAAGTCATTGCATAGATAGCTTGATACAGGACAGTTTTGGACTCAAGAAGAATTGGGCTTGAGTTCTGCCTTTGAAACACACTAGCTGTGTGGCCCTGGACAACTGCTCAGTGACCTAGGCCACTCTCTAAGACAATTATAGATAAATTGCCTATCTGAAAGAGTGGCAGATTGACAGTGATCCAGACCCAGAATTGAATAGGATTCAGCAGTCACATTGGGGTACTACCTATTACTTTCAGTGCTCCTAAGCAGCTTACCACTATAAAAGCCCATATCCTTCTTAAAAAAGTATATTTTTGACATTTATTCTATTTTCCCTTAATTACATGTTAAAACAATTTTTTTTAGCATTTTTGTTTCGAGTTTTAAATTTACCTCCTTTCCTCCTCTCCCCATTCCCTGAGACAATAAAAATCAGATATAGGTTATACATCAACATTTATTTTAAAAATTTTAAATTCCAAATTCTCTTGCTCTCTCCAACTCCTCTCTCACCCATTGAGAAGGCAAGCAATATGATAGCAATGATACATGTGAAGTCATACAAAACATTTCCATATTACCCATGTTGCCAAAAAAATAAGCAAGAAAAACAAAGAAAGTGAAAAAAGTATACTTCCATCTGCACTCAGAGTTAATCAGATCTCTCTCTAGAAGAGGATAGCATTTTTCATGATAGGTCTTTTGGAATTGACATAGATCACTTTATTGATCCTAAGTCCTTCACAATTGACCATTATTACAATATGGCAGTTATTGCATACAATCTTCTCCTGGTTCTGCTCACTTGACTTTAATTCAGTTCATAGGTCTTCCCAGATTTTTCTAAAACCATCTTACTCATTTCTTACAGCAAAACAGTATTTCATCACTATCACATACCACAACTTGTTTGATCATTCTCTAATTGATGGGAATCCCCTCAATTCCAGTTTTTTGCCACCGCAAAAAGAGATGCCATAAATATTTTGTGTAAAAGATCTTTTCTCTTTTCTTTGATCTCTTTGAGAAATAGACCTAGTAGTTATATTGCTGGGTCAAGGGGTATGCACAGTTTTATAGCCCTTTGTTCCAAATTTTTCTCCATAATGGTTGGGCCAGTTCGCAACTCTACTAACAGTGGGTTAGAGTCTCTATTTTTCCACATTCCCTCCAGCATTTAAAATTTTCCTTTCCTATCAGATTAGTCAATCTGACAAGTGAATACCTCAGAGTTGTTTTAATTCACATTTCTCTAATCAACAGTGATTTAGATAATTTTTTAAGTGACTTGATAGCTCTGATTTCTTCTGAAAACTGCCTGTTCATTTCCTTGGACCAGTTATCATTTGACGAATGATATTTACACATTTGACTCAGTTTCCTATATATTTGAGAAATGAGCTCTTTATCGAAAAACTTCTAGTAAAAACTTTCCCCCATTTTCCTGTTTTCTTTCTAATTTTGGCTGCATTAGTTTTGTTTGTGCATAGATTTTTTTTTTAATTTCATGTAATCAAAATTATCCATTTTACTTCCTATGATCCTCTGTATCTCTTCTTTTATCCGTTGATCTGCTGGATATTTTTTCCATGCTACCCTAATTTGCTTTTGATATCACCCTTTATATCTAAACCATTTACCCATCTTTGACCTCATCTTTGTATGTGATATGAGATGTTGGCCTATGCCTAGTTTCTACCAAATTGCTTTCCAGTTTTCCCAGAAATTTTTGTCAAACAGTGATTTATTGACACCCAAATTTGGATCTTTGATTTATTAAACACTAGATTATTGTGGTCATTGACTATACCATACCTAATCTAGTCCAGTGATCCACCACTTAATTTCTTAACCAGTACCAGATTGTTTTCATTATTATTTTGTAAGACTAGTTACCCAGTTTGAAATCTGCTACTAGGTCACCTTCCTTCACATTTTTTTTCCATTGATTCCCTTGATATTATTGACTTTTTGTTCTTCTAGATGAATTTTGTTATTATTTTTCCTAGTTCTATAAGATACTTCTTTAGTAGTTTGATTAGTATGGCATCCCATAAGTAAATTATTTAGGTAGGATTGTCATTTTTGCTATATTGGCTCAGTCTACCCGTGAACAATTAATATTTCTCCAGTTATTTAGGCCTGACTTTATTTGCATGAAAAATGTTTTATAACTGTATTCATTTGGTCCCTGGATTTGTCTTAGCAGGTAGACTCCCAAGTATTTTATATTGTCTGTAGTTATTTTAAATGGAATTTCCCTTCCTGTCTCTTCCTGTTGGATTTTATTGGTAATGTATAGGAAAGTTAATGATTTATGTGGGCTTATTTTATATAGTTTGCTAAAGTTATTCATGCTTCAACTAGTTTCTTAGTTGATTCTATAGGATTCTTTGAGTATATCTTATCATCTGCACCATCATCATATCATCTGCAAAGGATGATAGTTTTGATTCCTTTAATTTCTTTTTCTGACTTTATTGCTACAGTTAGAATTTCTCATACAAAACTGAATAATAGTGTTGATAAATGACATCCTTGTTTCACTCCTTTTTATTTTATTTGGAAAGTAATGTTTGCTCCTGGTTTCAAATTCCTTATCATTTTAAGAAAGGTCTGATTTATCCCTATGCTTTTGAGTGGTTTTTTTTTATAGGCATGGGTGTTTGTCAAAAGCTTTTTCTGCATTTATTGATATAATCATATTTTTTTTGTTAGTTAAGTGTCAGAACTGCAGTTAGAACAAATGTCTTCTTGACTCCATGATCCACTATGTTTTGCTGTCACTCTTAATAGTTTGGTTTTCAAATTTATTTTAGATGAAGAACTTTTCTTTCCTGTAAAATGATCCCTTCTACTGAATTTGCCTACTTCTGTTAAGGGCACTATCATCTTCTAGTTACCCAGTTTCATAACTCCCCACTCTCCTATATTTCCAGATAGCTCCAAATTTTATCAGCTTTATCTCTATACCCGCTCTCCCATCCCACCCATTCTCTATTTGTATAGCCATATCCTTAGTTCAGGCCCTCTCCACCTTCCCTGAACTACTTTAATGGTCTACTAATTGATATTTCTAGGTTAGGGCTCTCCCTTCTCATCTATTCACAGTGGCCAAAGGAACTTTTTTCAGGATATAGCTGACCATGTCACACTTATTATCAATCAACACTAGTGACTTCCTATTCTGAGATAAAATATAAACTCCTCTCTTTGACTTTTAAGCCTTTCACATTGTAACCCCATATTGTCTTTCCAGCTTCACTGTTCTCCTTCCCACACTCTAGGGACCAGTGAAACTGGCTTTCTCTTTGCTTCTCATGCATAATGCCCCATCTCCCATCTACATGCTTTTGCACTGTTTGTCCCAAAGACCAGAAATGGACACCACGCTCACCTCTTTACTTCCTTCAAGCCCTACTTTCTCCCTTTTCGGATTTTCTCAACAGCTAGTGCCCTCCCACCCTGACGTGCTTAACTATTCATGCTTTTATATGCATGTGTTATTTCCCCTAATGGAATGGAATCCTTCAAGACTGGGACTTCCCATTCTTGTCTTTCTATCTCCAGCACCAAGCACAATACCTGGCACATGGAAAGTACTTAATGAATGTTCATCAGCTGATTAATTTGGATGGTAGATAGAGCGAGAAATAATGGAGGAATATAAGTCTTTGCTTTGTTTTTGACCAAAGGAGAATTGGTGCTTGTAAAATCTCCACTCCATTCTATTCCCCCATTGCAGAAGACTACATGAATGAAATAAGGGTGAGGCAGGGTGGGCCAAATCATCTGAACCTCACTGTCTGCCCACTTGTTTCATGACTTCTATTTGGGTTGAGATGTGTAAAATCCTACATTGTCAATACTACAACAGCCTTTGCTGTGTAGAAGTATGTATGGAACAGAGGAGAAAGTCAAGAAGTTGTATCTAGTATTTCCCAATACCCAACAGTCCAAAAGAATTTCTTACTAGCCAAACAACATATGTATAGTTGTATACAGTATACAGCATTCCCTGATTTTTTAACCATGAAGCATGCCTTTCAAGAAGAAGGGGCAGGAAGTCCTCTCAAAGAGGGGGGTCACAAATCAATGACCAAAATTTTTGGATATTTTTAGTACAACTCCCATAATAATATATCTGCTTTTTTTTTCCAAATTAAAATAAAGTTCTCATCAATTCAACAAAAATGAGGCTACAGCCATGAATTCACTCCAATTGAATGACAATGAGTGCAACACAGTGATTATTTAATGGGGTATATGCAAACGAAGCCAAATTTGAGTCAGCACATGTCAGATCTTGACACAAATATGATCACCAGCCAGCATAGGCTCATGACACAAAAGTCTTTGGTTGTTTGCTGCTTTTGAATGAGAAGTATGCAAACTTGAAGTTAGTCTTTGTGTGAAAGTTAAACATACCATAATATCTGTTACATATTTATCAGTCATTCATTTTACTAAGTACAATATTCCAAAAATTGCAAACTTTAAAAATTGAAATAACTCAAGAATAATAAGAGATAATCATTTTAATAGAGATAATCACTTTAAAATGTCAGCAATAAAATTTAATTATATCAAATATACCATTATCTCTAATTTTAAATGAAATTATATGCCTTCATAATAGAAAAATGCTTTGAAGAAAAAAATTATGTAGCAAATAAAACTAAAACAAAGGAAATAGACTATTTAAGTAGTTAAAATATAGAAACCTAAAATGAAAATCCAAATCCAGAAAATACGATCCACTATATTACTGAGACTCATAAGTACTATTACTGATGGAAGGGTAAAGCTTCTAACAGCTTTTTACCTCACTAGACAGCACAAAACCTAATAAACTGAAATGGCATTTTGAAAACCTACCTACAGAATAGATTGGCTAGACAAGCTAATTTTCCCAGAGAAAATTAGTTCTTTCAATAAGCAAGACAAACTTTTACTGAAAACAAAGTCTGTGACATCAAAAAGAAGTTTTACTTCCTTTAAGGTTGTCACTGCAGTGAACAAAGTGCTTGTGATGGTATCAGGAAGACCTGAACCCAAATCCTGCCCCAGATACTTGTTCATCCTTCTTTTTGAAAGAGAACCGAGTGACATCATGCGTGTGCACTGGATTTAAGTGAGGCAGAGTTGCACAAAGTCATCAGCTTCATTCTCTCTTCCATAGCCAAAGTTCAGTGGCAAAACAAAATTCAGGACAACCAGCAATGACCTTAGATGCAGTGGATGACCTTGGCATCTTCTTTGTCTGACCAAGCTCTAAGCACTCCACAGCACCTAGTTTAGCCGCCTTCATGGCAGTTGATACAAACTGTTGTCATTCAGCCATTTGGCCAAGAGAAGCCTTCATGTACTTGGAGAAAACATCCCCCAACTTACCAGTAGGTTTGAAGTCTATCAGTTACCCTCAACTGTCTGCCAAGACAGTTTACCAGATTGTGGCTGCTGAGTATGTTATGGCTTTATGGCTTCTTAGAGCTTAGAACTACTCACCTCTTAGAGGTGAAAGTTGAGTGCCAGGTAAACACCAAAGGTGAATGAGCAGCCCTGACTGAAAAGGGTTAGGCAGCCCTCACACCAGAGGTGCTAGTCCATGCCTTGAAGTGCTCAGTCTAAAGAAGGAGACAACATGTAAACAACAATGTTCAAACAAGCTATAGATCAGGATAAACTAGAGATAATACACAGAGGAAAAGCACTAGAATTAAGAAACTTACTGCTATGTTGCTTACTATTTCCCAGATTCATTTTCCTTATGTTTAAATGGGAATAACAATAGATTCACAGGTATATATACATATCTATAATTATCTATCTATCACACTTTGCAAACCTTAAAGCAACATACAAATTCTAGCTATTACTACTGCTGCTGCTGGAGCTGCCACTGTTGCTGCTACAAAACAATATCCAGTTGCTACTGAAGTGGATAAAAACAGTGCCCTAAGAGTTAAAATAATATTGACTAACTTTATGAAGCCCTTGGTGCCCTAAAGTCTCCCCTTACCACAAAACTTTCCCTTATCCTGGACCATATAATTCCCTGTCCCCACCCCTCATCCTAGGGAATGCAGTTTTCTTATCTTGTGTCATTCATAGTCCTCACCCAGTGCCTTTATCTTGTGACACTTGCCCTGGATCTCCAACCCCCACAAGGAAACCCTAAAATCATCCTATATTAGTTTCACCCTTTTCCTATATCATTGTCTTTGTTTAGCTCCTCTAGATCTCAGGCCTGCTGCTTTTGCATTAATAAAGCTCCCATTGGCTACAGAGAAGGTCTAAGTGAATTCATTCACATTTTGAGCCAGCTCTCTCATCTCTCTCTCTTCAACACTACTTGCAAAGAGGAGAGTGTAGGAACCAGCTCCTAAGAGCCAGTTAGAGTTAATTGTTAAATGGTTATTATAAACATTAACACCTCAGAAACAGGCAAAAGTCTACAACTCAGACCTTAGTTTATTGTTTCATTGGTTTTCTAGCCTTTCAAAAGAGATAGAAAAATGTTAATAAAGTAGATTACATTTTAAATTGTGCCCTCTCCTCCCTGCAGAGAGATGACTATTAAACATTTGCTAGCACACTTAGGTGGCTCAGTGGATAGAATACTGGCTCTGGAATCAGGAAGATTCAACTTCCTGAATTCAAATCCGGTCTCAGACATTTACTAGCTATGTGACCCTAGGCAAATCACTGTAATGCAAATGATATTAAATATCTTCCCCACCCATTAATAGGCCTGCCCATTATGGGAATATGGATTAGGGGAGGCCTGTACCTTTTGCTAATTTTCTAATGAGACACTGGTTCTCAAGGGATATGACGCCCTCTAGCTCTGAAAAATGTATGAGTGCTCCGAGGTGAGGTTTTACTTTGGAGCTTAGTTTTTGGAAGAAGGTTTGTGTGCCAGATGACACTGTGGGAAGCTGCTAAGGAGCCTGCCCCCACTTTTGAAAACCCAGTGAAACTTCTTTCACTGGTAACTATGCATCTATGGTTGGACAGTTGGATCTGTCTATTGATCTGTGATGTATGGACTGCTTATGGTCAGACAGCTGGAAGTACTGTTTGTTGATCTTTATTTCTCTGAAGTTCAGGGTGCTGACTTTTTCCCCTGAACTAAGTGAATGATATATATATGCTTGATAAAAGTGATTGTTTATCCCTCAAAAATTGCTTTCCTTTTAGAAATACAGATCTAAGAACCTGTGATAGCAGGTCCTCCTGTGTATGTCAGGGTGCTTGCTTTTACAATCACTTAACCCTGTTTGCCTCATTTTCCTTACCTATCAAATGAGCTGGAGAAGGAACTGAAAAGTCACTCCATTACCTTTTCCAAGAAAACCCCAAATGGGGTCACAGAGTTGGACATCATTGAATAACAACTAACTATTGATTTGCTTGAAACATTGCTTTGCAAATCATACATGAAGCAGCTCAAAAAGTTATACTTAAAAATCATAAATTAGGAAGGAGAAATGTCCATATGCCTGAAGAGTTTTCCAATCAATTACTTGGATAATGAAAATCTGTCTTGGTTTGGGAATGGTTGAAGAATGGACCTTCAATTACATCTGTATGATACGCTGTTGAAAGTGATGCTATGGAGGATTTGTTACTTTGCAAAAAAAAGGAAATGTCCCAATCAAATAAAATTTCAGTATAATTATTTCATTTTGAGAAGACAATTACATAATATGGGAGGATAGAATAGGACTATGTGCACATGGAGCTCAGTCTAACCCTCTAGACTTATTGACACCTATGAACTGTTTTGACCTTCAGCATGCCACTCTGGTTCCTTTGCCTTACCCCACACTTTTTTCCCTTTTGAGGAAGATTCTCTTCCTCTGCGCCAGTTAATCGCCCTTACTAAACCAATGGGCAGCTAGGTGTCACAGAGGATAGAGCTCTGGGTCTAGAATAAGGAAGACTTAAATTCAAATCCAGCTCCAGGTACTTGCAAGCTATGTGGCCCTGGGCAAACAACTTAGGTCACCTCAGTTTCTAAGCTGGAGAAGGAAATGGCAAACCACTCCAGTATTTTTGCCAAGAAAACTCCAAATGGGGGTCATGAAGAATCAGACAAGACTAAAAGGACTGAACAATAACACCAAAACAACCTCTTTGTCTTATTTTTTAAAGTAGTTTATTTTTATAAGCATCTGTAACTTGTGTCTTGACTGTTCCCCCCTCAAATGAGTAAACCACCTATCTTTAGGTTCAGTTCCTCCTAGGAGGAATCTAGTCTATATAAGTGCAGTTCCTTGTTGAACTGATTGGATATAGGCTCTGAGAACTCCCTTGAACTCTCCTTCCTAGGTGATCTGGCATTCACCTGAGGCCATAAGCCTTTCGTTACCCTTAACCAAGTCTAGCCCTCCATTGTCTGTTACCTCCTGATTGCCTCCAACTGCTTTCCACCCTTGATCCCACCAGAATCTCACTCTTGGTTCTGACCTCTAGTCAACTCAATTCCATCAAGATCCTCTCCTCCTCAAGATCCTCCCAAAACCCCTCCTCTAGTTACCCCAGACTACTAGACCATCCTTAGATTCCTCCCACAGTCTTCTGTACAAAAACTCCATCTCGTCTCCATGAATATGCTCAGATTCAATCTAGCTCAGATTCTATCTGGTCCACTTGTCAATACAAGCATCACAAATGGTGAGGCTTCTTAAGAGTCAACCCAATATATCTGTTTTAAATAAACTTTGTTTTACTTTGACTGAAAGAAGGTTTGAATTCATTCAAGCAGGACCTGACATGTCAGTATTTTGGGGTCCAGAGCACCCCTAACCTCATCAGGGCCATACCACACAGGCTAACTCCCTATAAGCTTCTTGAGAGGAAAGACTGTCTCACTCTTGGTTTTTTATCCCCAGTTCTTGGTACATAAGTATTAGGGACTAGACCTGTGATTTTGCTGTTATAATAAACTCCCAATTGAGAAAACTTCTATCAATGCAGGTTGTTATCTTCTCTGCAACTGAGAATCTTACAGCATGTTAAGCTAGAATCCATGACCTTGTTTTAAAAAAAAATTCCATATTTATTTCAGTATAATTGGTTTCTTTTGTAACAAAATATATTTTATTGTATACATTTAAAAATATCGTTCTGAAGAGTCCCTAGGCTTTACCAGAATGCCAGTGGTGTTCATAACACACACAGAAAAGTTTAAAAACATCTATTGTAGAGTTGCCTGGAAACCTAAGTGAAACCACTTGCCCAGTGTCACAGAGCTAATATGTATCAGAGGCAGGCCTTGACAAAACTTCCAAGTTCTGAGATGAGCTCTCATCCCACTACACTATTCTGCTTTTGGTGCCTGCGTATAGTAAATATTTAATAAATGCTTGTTGTTTGGTTGGCCGATAAAGAATACAGAAGAAGTAGCTGATCTGGGAGTGGGGGTGGGGGTGGGGTACAGTGAATAGAGGGATGAACTTCAAGTCAGAAAGATTAGAATTTGAATCCTGCCTAGCTATGTGACCCAGGGCAAGTCACTTAACCCTCTTCACGATCAGTTTCCTCATCTGTAAAATGGGCATGATAATAACCTCTATCTCATAGGATTATTCAGAGGATCAAATGAGATAACACGTAAAATGCTTTACAAACTTTAAAGTTTTCTATAAATGCTATCCTGCTCACAATTCAGAAGGAAGCCTAATGATATAATATGTCAACAGCGGTTCCTACCACCAGATACCAGGTGACAAGGATTATTCCCATGACAGTAAAACCCTAGAGTTAAATTCTACTCAAAGCAACAAAAGCCTTGGAATGACAATGTTTGTGCTTTTATTAAGTATTTCTTCAAAAATCAATCAGTCCAGAAGTACCATATAGAAGTTGACTCTTATGGTGAGCCATTCAACAGGAGAGATACCTTCTATAACACTTTTTCACAAGGTTTTGAGGTCACCATGATTTCTACAAAATGACTAGTGATCACACCCATCTGATGATTTGGGGGGAAAGCAAATTGTGAATTTGACTTTTACAGAGAAGGTTACCCTTACGACCACTAGGTGGAGGCAAAAATGCCTCTTGGGAAAGACTTAAAGCATATGAGAAATCCTTAACCATTGTCAGAATACAATCACAGAAAGTTGTTAAAAGATTGCCCTAGGCATTACTTGAAGAAAGGGAAGGTTATAAAGGTGTTGTCACAATCAGGTAAGCAGGCTGTTACATTGCAGGAGAAATTATGTGAGGAACAAACAGCCACTGCCAATAGCCCCGCTGCAGGAGCCTCTCCCCATCTCTGCACCTGCTTATAAGCACATGTACAAGTAGGAAGAACCTGGTCTGGTGTAAGGCTGGCCCACACTAGACTGTAGTGATTAACTATGTATTTTTGAACTCAGGATGGCTAAAGTAGCCCAGGAGACTTTATGGTAGCAGAGAAGCCAGTCTGAGAAATACTAGATTGTTTCCCCTATTGATGAGATGGTGTTTGGATCTGTGAGTATCTCTGGTCAAGTCCTTTTCAGGGCTGCTCATCCACCTTTCGGGTCAATCTTCACCCAGATCTAACTTGTGGTTCCAAGTACAGTGGCCATACCTCAGTAAACCATCTTGGTAGATGGGATAAACCAAGTTGAAGGAAACTGATAGACTTCAAACCATTGTTGAGTTAAGGGGATGTCCACCCCAAGCATGTGAAAATTTCTCCCATCATAATGGCCAAATGAGAATAGTTTGTTCCAATGGCTCTGAAGGCAATATCAAGCAGGCACTATGGAACACTTAGAGCTTAGTCAAGCATTGAAGATGCCAAGGTCATCCACTACACCCTAGATCATCACCAGGTCATCTTGACCTTTGTTTTGCCACTGGACTTTGGTGACTCTGGAAGAGAAAGTGAGGCTGATGACTTATATTCAATTCACTCATGAGTCAAGACTTCAGCCTCTGACGTGATTGGTCCACTTTGAAGGATGAAGGACAAACAGCAATATTTTCTGTATCCCTGGTGTACAATCAGAGTCTTGGGCACAAAATGTACCAAAGAACTAGCAATGGCAACTCTATATCATAAGGTCAGTTACAGCTTTGTTATTGACAGTCCCTGAGTGGTTCCTCATTCTTCATGGTTGCCTGTCAGAGGTCTTGGGATTTTATTTTTTTCCCTTTTTTGCTCCTTTTTCTTTTATTTTTAAAAATAGTATTTTTTCAAGATTTTTTCTTTTTTTTAAATTAACTTATTTAAGTTTTCAACATTCATTTCCACAAAATTTTGGGTTCCAAATTTTCTCCCCATCTCTCCCCTCCCCCCAAAACACCATGCATTCTGATTGCCCCTTCCACCAATGTTCCCTCCCTTCTAACACCCCTCTCTTCCCTTATCCCCATCTTCTCTCTTGTCCTGTAGGGGAAGATAAATTTCTATACCACATTGCCTGTATTTCTTATTTCCCAGTTATATGCAAATACAATTCTCAATACTTGTTCCTAAAACTTTGAGTTCCAACTTCTCCTTCCTCCCTCCCCACCCATCCCCACTGAGAAGGCAAGCAATTCAACTTAGGCTATGTGTGGGATGGCAAGATCCCTGACTCAAATTAATTACTCAGAGGCCTCTCAAAGTGATGACAGAAAGTTTATTTATTCGAATCTCGAGAAGTGGGGCAATTCCTCCACCAGCTGGTCTGGAGCAGGAAAAGACAAAGACAAAGGAAAAGCAGTGATATATATATATATATATATATATAGACCCTAAAGCAAGTCCCTCCCTCCCCACTGACCGTTATCCTCACTAGCTTAGAATATGATCTTACATTCTAGACGTGAAATCTAACCAATCCCTTTTGAAATGAAGACATCAAAGAATTATGTAAGTTTTATCCAATCATTGAGACCCTAACATACTACACAGTTTTATATCCTTATATGGAATTATTCCATTCTAAAAAATACTGTAACCTTGAGCCTCTTGGTTTTTCTTACCCCTGGGAGAATAATTACAATCTTAGAAGTCTTCACTAAACCTATTCCACTCAGCTATATGTGTGTAGTTTTGCAAAAGACTTCCATAATAGTCATATTGTGTAAGACTAACTATAATTCTCTCCATCCTTTCCTGCCCCCCCATTTCTTCTATTCTCTCTTTTGACCTTGTCCTTCCCCAAGAGTGTTTATTTCTAATTGCTCCCTCTTCCCATTTACTCTCCCTTCCATCATCCCCCCACCCCACTTATCCCTTTCTCCCCTACTTTCCTGTAGTGTAAGATAGATTTTCATACCAAATTGAGTGTGCATGTTATTCCTTCCTTGAGTCAAATGTGATGAGAGTGTCACTTCTTCCCTCTCACCCCTCCCCTTTTCCCCTTCATTGGAAAAGCTTTTTCTTGCCTCTTCCATGAAAGATAATTTGCCCCATTCCATTTCTCCCTTCCTCCTCCCAATATATTCCTCTCTCACTGTTTAATTTTATTTTTTTAGATATGATCCCTTCCTATTCAACTCACCCTGTGCTCTGTGTGCGTGTGTGTGTGTATAATCCCTCCAACTACCCAGATACTGATAAAAGTTTCAAGAGTTACAAATATTGCCTTTCCATGTAGAAATGTAAGCAGTTCAACTTTAGTAAGTCCCTTGTTATTTCTCTTTCCTGTTTACCTTTTCATGCTTCTCTTGATTCTTTTGTTTGAAAGTCAAATTTTCTATTCAGTTCTGGTCTTTTCATCAAGAATGCTTGAAAGACCTCTATTTTACTGAATGACCTTTTTTTCCCCTGAAATATTATACTCAGTTTTGCTGGTAGGTGATTCTTGGTTTTAATCCTAGTTTCTTTAACTTCTGAAATATCATATTCCAAGCCCTTCAATCCCTTAATGTAGAAGCTGCTAGATTTTATGTTATCCTGATTGTATTTCCACAATGCTTAAATTGTTTCTTTCTGGCTGCTTGCAATATTTTCTCCTTGACCAGGGAACCCTGGAATTTGACTACAATATTCCTAGGGGTTTCTATTTTTGGTTCTCTTTCAAAAGGTGATATTTATTTTGCCTTCTGGTTCTAGAATATCAAGGCAGTTTTCCTTGATAATTTCTTGGAAGATGATGTCTAGGCTTTTTTTTTAATCATGGTTTTCAGGTAGACCAATAATTTTTAAATTATCTCTCTTGGATCTATTTTTCCATTTCATTTGTTTTTCCAATAAGATATTGCACATTATTTTCTATTTTTTCATTCTTTTGATTTTGTTTTATAATTTCTTGGTTTCTCATAAAGTAATTAGCTTCCATCTGCTCCATTCTAATTTTTAAAGAACTATTTTCTTCAGTGACCTTTTGAAACTCCTTTTCCATTTGGCTAATTTTGCTTTTTAAAGCATTCTATTCCTCATTGGCTTTTTGGACCTCTTTTGCCAACTGAGTTAGCCTGTTTTTAAAGGTATCATTTTCTTCAGCGCTTTTTGGGGTCTCCTTTAGCAAGCTGTTGACTCACTTTTCATGATTTTCTTGCATCACTCTCATTTCTCTTCCCAATTTTTCCTCCACCTCTCTTACTTGATTTTCAAAATCCTATTTGAGCTCTACCATGGCCTGGGATCATTGCATATTTATTTTGGAGGTTTTGGATGAGAAGTCTTGACTTTTATGTCTTCCCTGATGGTAAACATTGTTCTTCCTCATCTGAAAGGATGGGAGAGATTACCTGGTCACCAAGAAAATAGCCTTCTATAATCTTATTTTTTTTCCCTTTTTTGGATATTTTCCCAACCAGTTACTTGACTTCTAGGTCCTTTGTCAAGCGTAGGGTACACTCTGAGGATCTGTAAGATTTCAGTTCCTCCAAGGTGGCCCAATCAAAGGAGAGGAATTCACTCCCTGCCCAGGCTCACAGTTGAGGTTCAGATCAGCTGCTCAATTCCTCCAGGGGCTTTATCCAACAATGGATGCTGACTACTGCCTGCCTGGCCACCATAGCCACTACCGCCCACTGCTGCTGCTGCTGCCACCACTGCTGCCTGGGGCTAGGGGAGGACCCTGAAAAAGCAATTTCACTGACCTTTGAAGCTGCCTTTGGCATCTGTGGGTTGAGGTATCTGTGAACCACAGGGATTCTGCCTCCAAGGCCTGCTCTTCTCTACCCACATGGTCAAAACTGGGCTGGGTTCCACATCCAATGAGACAGACTTTTCCCGTTGGCCTTCCAGGTCACCCCTGAGCTGGAAATCTCCTCCACTTCCTTGTTCTGTGGCTTCTGCTGCTCTAGAATTTATTGAGAGTCTTTCTTTACAGGTATTTTATGGATTGTGAGGAAAGAGAGCTAGAGTATGTGCATCTTTCTACTCTACCATCTTGGCTCTGCCCCCTGGTCTTGAGATTTTGACAGTCAGTGGTCTCATGACTCCAACACAAGCAACAGCTAGCATTATTCCACCTAGATTCAGCCACTGTACCAATTTATTTGAGAGGTAAAAAGTACCTTTTGATCTAAGAGTAAAAAAAAAAAGTTGAACATCTAATCAAATAGATGAGATGCTCATGGCCTAGGTAATAGTAACTAGATCAAAAGATATATCTAGCCATTGAAGGGAAAGGATATGCAACAGGGATATAGAATTGATTCATTCCAGTTTTGGTTATCAGCCTGTTCCAGTTTTGGTCATGTTGAGCTTCTGGACAGAAACCTTAGGGAGGACCTGATGACTAATTATGTCTTGGCTTTTGTATTGGGGATACTAGTAAGTTAATAAATGGGCCAAGCCTTCAGGATGTAGGTCAACAAATTATGGCCTATTATAGCCAAATCTAGCCTGCCACCCTCTTTTGTATGGCCTATAAGCTAAGAGTGATTTTTACATTTTTAGTTTAAATTGCTTTAGTTTCCTAAGCTAACTAAATTTTGAAGATAACCTCAATACCTTTTAAGGAAAAATTAGCCTAGCCAGAATGAGGGAGGGCCTTGAGATATTGCCCTTACCACATATGTCACCCCCTGTTGTAATTCGTAGAATCCTAGCATCTTAAAAAGTTAGGCACTGAGAGTTCACTTAGGACAACTCTATTTGAAACATGAATCCTCTCAGGAACATCCCTCATGATCAGTCAAATAATTTCTACTTGAACACCTCAAAGAACAGTTATTCAGTACCTCCCAAGGTAATATATTTTATCTGGAGATACCTCTCAGTATTAGGTTGTTCTTCCTTATAATACTTGAGTACTTTTATAGCAATGAGGTAACATACTAGATAGAATGCTGAACCTGGAGTCAGTTCAAATATAACCTCAAATATGTACTAGCTGTGTGACCTTGGACAAATCACTTAACCCTGTTTGCTTCCATTTCCATATCTGTCAAATGAGCTAGAGAAGGAAATGGCAAACCACTCTAGTATCTTTGCCAGGAAAACCCCAAATGGGGTCATGAAGAGTCAGACATGACTGAAAATCTGAACAAAAATTACCATACTAATAATTATCTTCATTCTGACTTAAACAAAAAATAAAACTTTAAAAAGATGAAATCAAGATGAAATAATAATTGATCACAGAGTTAATAGGGAGTCACTAGTATTTACCGAGTAGAGTGACATGGTCAGGCCTGTGCTTTAGGAAAACATTTTTGCAGCTGTGTGGAAGATGGAATGGGGGAAAACTGAGGCAAGGGAGATGGATCTGGAGGTCACTAACAGGTTAAGGGAAGAGTGAGGAGGGCTTGAAATAGAGTGGTGGCCAACGTGAGTAGAGATAAGAGATTAGATGTGAGAGATGTAGTAGAGGATGAAATGACAAGATTTGGCAACTGCTTGATTATGTAGGGTGAGTGAAAACAAGGAGTCCAGGATGTCTCTAATTTCCTAAGAACCTGACTGACTGGAAAGATGACAATATCTTCAATAGTAATTGTTGTTGTTCGGCTGTCTGACTCTTTGTGACCCCATTTTGAGGTTTTTCTTGGCAGAGATACTGCATTGGTTTGCCATTTCCTTCTCCAGCTCATTTGATAGATGAGGGAATTGAGGCAAACAGTGCTAAGTGAATTGCCTAGGGTCACACAGCTAGTAAGTATATGAGGCCAGATTTGAACTTGGAAAGATGAGTCTTCCTAACTCCAGGCCTGGCACTTTATTCACTGTGCCACTTAGCTACCCTCACACAGTAATAGGCAAATTAAAAGAGGGGTAGGTTTGGGGAGAAAGCCTCCAAGAAGTATCTGCCACATAGCTAGGATGGGAGGAAGATGGTAGGAATTTTGGGGGAGAAGATCATTTTTCCAGGGGTGCCTTGCAGAGCTGGCCCTGGTTACATGGTATCATTTAGCATGGTAGTATGCCCAGAGGGTCCAAAACCAGACCAGAAGGGGAGCAATTTGGAGCTCCCACAGCAGAGAAGAGTGGGGGAGTGTTGAAGGATAGGGTAGATATGGTTTTGTTGGAGACAAACCCCACAATTTGCTGTTGTAATAACGGAGTCACGTCATACTATCCAACTGGTTGATCACATCCAGGGGTGTGCCCATAAACGTTTTAACCACTGGTACTTAATCTGCATTATTAACCATCACTTTCTTAAATCTAGACAGACAACAAAGTGATATATCAGGCTCTGATTTTTGAGGTGTGAATTCTCACACTGAGAATTTAATAATGGGCTCTCAGCAGCTGGCAAGAACTGATTCATATCCTGGGATCAGGCTAGAGCTAACAGTCAGAATAAGACCTTCACTTTGGATACCACTGTTTTAAGGAACTGTGACTTGGTTGGTGTGAGAACTCCTGCCACTGATGCCCCTTAATATCTTACTAGACGATCTTTGAGAGCTGCTGTAGCCCTAAAAAATAATCACACCATGGCCAACCTAGTGATTAGCCAAGCTGGTCCTCAAACAGCAGGCACACAGCACAGTGCTAGGCCCATAGCTGAAGTCTTTCCAATTTAGTATCATCTGCTGAAGCTTGAGCTCCACTGGTCAAGCCTTGAAGCATCCAGGTGCTCTATGTAGATGATTCCTAGTCTATGAATCTCCCTCAAACCTCTCCTCTTGAGTTCCAAGGTTCATCTCCAGGGATTTCCAGGTCATTCTGATGAGGGCTAAAAAGATAGAGGAACCCCAAGACTGGAATTCCCTGCATGGGCTATCTGGAATTCATAGACTCAAGCATTCTTGAGGTCAAGGTGGTAAAGGTTTGTTACATTTTTCAGTGGGTAAGAGTTCTCAGGGAACGTGCAACCTTAGAGGGGTATAGTCAAAGTTTATATAGGATATTTTATAGTAAAATATGTGCCAAACATGCTACCTATGTGATTCAGGGTAGGATTAGGGAGAGATTAAGGAGTGGTTAATTTTCAAAGGAACATGCACTTTTAGTATTTACTGTGTAGATATTTTACCCGGATTTGATCAGAAAATAGCCCAAGGTGGGGCTACATGGAGGTGTGGTTTTAGACCTGAAAAGTCACTAAGTCAACTAATGGTCAGGACTAAGTAATGCCCAGGCTGCTCTCATCAATGTCTTGTTAGACAAGATAAATGCAAGGGAATATATGTCTAAGTCTATGATGCATGATTGGTCAGTGAGTAGTAAATGTCTTTATGACCCAGTACACAGCCAGTTCAGCCAGTACACAGATGGTTCAAACTAATAAATTCTATATGTACAGCTGGCTACTGTATAAGGAAGGGAAACAACAATTGTTGTTGCGGCAGGCTGTCCTTGGGCTGGGGAGAAACTGCCTGAGATAGTGTTTTGAGGTTAGGGACAAATGGGATTTTTAAAGAGAAATATGATTTTAGAATTGGGGCCCAAGCACAGGCACCCAAGCACCTCATCAATTCCATTGGTATCTCAAATTCAACCAATCTTATCTTTCCCATTGTCTCTCCTCCTTATTTCACTCTTTTTGCTAATGATCCCATCATTCTTCTAGTCTCTCACTTTCAACACCTTATAGTTGTCTTTGATGTTTCCTCCTCTGTCCCTCCTATTCAGTCAATTAACCAAATCCAGTCAACTACCTCTACATCTCCCTCCCATCAGGCCCCTCCTACAGTATCTTATTCTGACTACTATCATCCCAACATAGACCCTCACCTTCTCAGACTGTTGTAATAGTTCTCCAGCAGATCATTCTTACCTCCATTCATTCCATTCCTATACCCCCAGTCTTTACTTCTTACCACTCAAATCTATTTTTTGAATCATAGAACTGGTCCTAATACTCCTCCTCTCAAAATATTTCAATCACTTCCTCTTGCTTCCTAAGCATAAGTCAAATTCCTCTACTTAGCGTACAAGGCATTCCACTATCTGGCACTATTCTACAACTCCAGTTTCGTTTCACAGTACCTACCTTTCACTAACTCTATGCTCTAAGTCAAACTGGTCTAGTTTCTGTCTCCTAGAATCACCATGCACCTTCCTAGGTGGTATGGTGTTTCCTAGGCCTGGCATGTTCCACCTCCTACCCCCACCTTCATCCTCTGGGTTCTAATACGTCCTTTAAATCCCAAACGAAATACCACTTCCATTTAAGCCTTCTCTACTCAAAATGACTTTTCTTCTCAGCTCTCTGAGAGTACTTTGTTGGTGATGGGTTTTTTTAATATCTCTTCTTAATGTACTTACTTTAAAATACAGGGTGTCCCAAAGATCTTAGTGCAAGTTTTAGCAATTAAAATCGAAGCCTGCATTAAAACACTTGGGACACCTTGTATTGTTGGCTATGGTTACCTGTGTTTATTCATTATCCCCTAACTAGACTATAAGTTCCATGAGGATTGGCACTATTTTATATGAATTCCACAGTAATTCATAAAAGGAAGTCAAGGTAGGGTTTCATGAAAGAATAAGTAATTGAACTAGTCCTTGAAGAGGAGACCTAAGAAAATGGAGATTTGTGGAGCAAACAGCCCCACACTGATCATGCTTGAGAGATGTCTGCTCACTTCAGAACAGTTTACCCAACCAATTAGTTTAACGAACCTTTTCCAACAGCTGGAAAATTATAAGAAAATGATTATTCAATATCCTCTCCCCCCATCAAAATCACCAACATAACCAAGTACACTGTAGATATTAAGACATAGTAACATAGCACCTCACACTTTTTTAGCATTTGGTTTTTTGCAAAATACTTTACATGCTCATTTTATTTGATTCTCAGAATAACTCTTGAAGGTAGATAGTGAAGCCTGAGGATAGATCCTGCTTGGTTGTGGATATAGGTGATACAGGGACAGTACTTAGGTCCTATGTTTGGAGCTGTGATATTCACCAGTTAGTTATTTTGCTTCCTACTATATGGCACATTCTGACAGAATTTTGGACAAAGATACTCCCCTTACTCCCAAGGCAGTGTTGGTAAACATTTAACAATCATTTCTCCAGAAAAAAGAAAAAAATATATGTAGGACACACTTCTAAGTTAATCCGCATTATTAACATTTTCTTCAGCATTTTCTTATGTACTCTAAACAAGCAACAAAACTATAACTCTAACTGTGATTTGAAGTGCTTGTCCATTTCACTGTGCCACCGAGCGGCCCTTTGAGCTCTGCCAGGCCTTGTTGCCCCCACCACAAACTAGAAACTATTCCTAGACTGCATTATTCTGTCTCTAAATGCGTATAAGTCTTGTCTCCCCTGATGATATGCTAAAGATCCTTGTCCATAATTAGGCCAAAATGAATTATATGACTGATCCCAGGGATTTGCCCCTTCCCCATAATTTATACCTACATTCTCCTAAAAGTCTACCCCTTTCTTCCACCTCTTTTCTCCCTAGAAGGAAATGTGTAGTTTGATTTCCTAGTTGCCTGGAAGGAGTCGTGACTCACTCCAGCAATGGCGTGGACAGCCTTATTCTTTTTGTCATACATCAGACAGCTGCTGAAGTCCTTCTGACTGCCTATTTGGGCTCAGTTACCTTCCTTAGCGCCGTCTGTTCCACAGAACAAAAAGTCAGCTCTATAGGACATGGTTTGTCGTGCTGACCCTCTTCTTTATTCTTTGTTTGAAGAATTGGATAGTGATAATTGTCTCTCCCATTATACCTTCTTAGGGATTTGTCTGAAGGGCAGCTAGCAGCACAGTGGACAGAGTGCTGGGCCTAGAATCAGGAAGACTCATATTCCTGAGTCCAAATCTGGCCTCAGACACTTATTAACTGTGTGACCCTGGGCAAGTCACTTAACCCTGTTTGCCTCAGTTTCCTCCTCTGTAAAATGATCTAGAGAAGGAAATACCAAACCACTAGTTGTGTGACCCTGGGCAAGTCACTTAACCTTGTTTACCTCAGTTTCCTCCTCTGTAAAATGAACTAGAAGAGGAAATGACACTCCAGTATCTTTGTCAAGAAAATCCCAAATGGCATCATGAAGTGTCAGACATTATTGAAATGACTAAACAACAACATACACTCTTGTCTTCTATTTTTTTCTTTATTACTATGACTTCCCTACTCAGGGCAGCAGTTTGATTTTAAATGTCCAATACACCAAGGATTTCTCATAACTCTTGGAAACAAAGTCCCATGGGCATGCTAACTTCATGGTATGGAAGCATGATAACTGTTCCTTCTCCCTGAAATTCCTTGACGCCAGGGCTTAAGACTCTTAGAAAGGATGGAAGCCTTACCCCTACTGACCAAAGCATCAAATGTGCTCACTGAATTACTACAAACCAAACACTAACATGGAGGCCATGCCGACCATGTCACAATTACCCAACTTGAATGATGAATTCAATGCCTGTGATGCCTGTGAGGTCAGTAAAATGGTTTTCTCCCAGACTTCCCTTTCTCTTAAGAGGTCTCCCTTTTTCTGTAACCACTTACCTTGGAGGCTCTACCTTCAGACAGGTGCTTCCAATTTCACAAATTCTTCACCACAGCTGACAAAGGACAAACACAATCCTGTGAGTAGATACAGATGGCTGAATGCTAGCTGGGTAATTCACCTCCCACTCCCCTTCCTTCTCCTCTCCAAAGGAAGGTAAACTTGGATGGCCAAAAGATGTCCAGTTGACTCCTCTCCCAAAACCTTAAACCTACTACACTCTGAAATTCGAACTCCATAGAGACCCTGCCTGAGGGCTCCTCTGGACCCTCCTAGCTTGAGAGTGATTATCAATAATAACTGCTGCTGTTTCCCACCCAGCCTGATGTCTTTCTTTTTTCCTGCTCTCATTAAAGGAGTCATGCACTGGCTACTTCTTAAACAGGTCTATTCAATGAATGGGCATTGCCTCACCCTAACTGAGTGCCTGCAAAGACCTTGGCCTAAAGAGCCCAAGGGCTCCCAGTGTATCCTGGGTCATCTCCAGTCATTCTGAGGAATATCAGGTCTCTGGATTCAGATGACTCTGGAGGAGAAGTGAGCTGGTGACTTGCACAGCCCTCCCTCACTTAAAACGAAGTCAAGGGCAAGTCATGTCATCATTTCTCTGATGGCATGGTCTTCTTTGACAATGAAGGACAAACACACAACAAACCACAGCTGACCATATAATTTATTCAGGCCCCAGAATAAAGCCAAGGTTCTACCTATCCAATATGTTCTGGCTCTTAGCTCCAGGAAAGTGCTTCCTCTGATGTGTGCAGAAGAAAAACCTTTTCTTTATCTCTAATACATTTTCCCTAGTCATTGGTGAACTTTTTCTCCCCCTCCCACCTTGATTGCTTGCCATATGAACCCCTGAATTAGGTGCCTGAGGTTACCACTTTGGAAATACAGCACACAGCTAAGTGTCATAGGATTTAGATTGCTGGATTTGTAGTCAGTAAGACCTGAATCAAATCTTAATTTGGATATTTGCTGATTATACCCTGGGCACAAAACTTAATATCTCATCCTCAGTGGCTAGAGTGCTTGGCCCAGAGTTGGGAAGACCTGAACTCAAATCCAGCCACAGATACTTATTAGTTGTGTGACCCTGGGCAAGTCACTTAACCCTGTTTGCCTCAGTTTCTTCATCTCAGAAATGAACTGGAGAAGAAAATGTCAAACCATCTGTGCCAAGAAAATCCCAAAAGGGTTCATGAAGAGTCAGACATGACTGAAATGACTCAGCAACATACGACTGTTAGATGATGAAATTAGATGATATAAAATGTTCTGCAAATTTTAAAGTACTACATAATATTGGCTAATAAAAAACCCAGTCTCAGTTCTCTGACATGTTCAGCTCTCTTAAGATCACTGTGAGAAAGAAAAAGAGAAAGGGGGAGGGGGGAAGAGGGACAGTATATGGAGACTGTGATAGGAAGGTCTCTGTAACTGATGACATTTTAATATGCTTAGTATATATAGGAGTGACTCTAGCTCAACCAACAGTGTCCATAAAGACAGAGGGAGAAGTAAAGTCCCAAAACAAGGGTGTCCTCCCTCTGACCTTATCAAGTTAACGACAGAACTTGACTGATCAACCCCCCAAATACAGCAGACCCCTGAAAAGAAAGAATGCTGGTTTTGGAGTCAGATGATTTGGGTTCAAATACTGTTTTTGTGAGCTTACAACTTGTGTGACTTTGTGTGAGGGCAAGACACCCACTTTGGGTTGCAATTTCCTCAACTCTAAAATGAAGGATTTGAAGTAAACGACCTCTGAGACTCTTTCTAGACATACCACACACGCACGCGCGCACACACACACACACACACACACACACACACACACACATACACACACATAGAGTGCAGGTGAAGAAAAAACTAATCTTGGGAAGTTTACATCAAGAATGTCCCTATCTCTTTATACACCACTAGATGGCAGTCTCCCTGATCTATTCCTTATTTCCACAAATTCAAAAAAACAAATTAACAGCCCACGTGAGCACTTATACTCATAGAAAGAGACCTGAGATGTCATCTAATCCAGTTCCTTCATTTGGTAGACAATGAATCTCTGACCTAGAAAAAAAGAGAAATGAATTCCCAAATTATAGTTGGTATTGGATTAAAACCCAAGATTCTTAATTCTTGATTCAGTATATGAGCAGTTCTGCTAGAATGTGTACTTTAAGTACAAAATTTTGTTCCAATTGATAATCAGGGAATATTTTATATATAATATGAATGCTGGGTTGGCTTCAGCTCAAGTTCTTTTTGGGAAGGAGCACAGTGAGTTCAGAAAACTGCATTATTTTACAATAATTCACAAGCAGCAACCTTTCCAATACTCCACTTCCAGAAAAGCAGACTTTCAGTCTTTGTCAAGGTGAAGTGGCATGATGACTGTATGTCTTCCAATGCACTAGGAACTGTGGGCGACCACACACCTTAGGGAAAGGTAAGGGAAGAAAGGGAATAAGCTTTTCTATATAGCATCGATTATGTGCCAGGCATTGTGCTAAGTACTTTTTACAAATAAATTATGTCATTTGATTCTCACAACATTCCCATTTTATACATGAGAAAACTGAGGCAAACAGGTTACATGACTTGCTCATGGTCATGCACAAGTATCTGAAGTTGGATTTGAACTCAGGTCTTCCTCACTCCAAGCCCAGCATTTTACCTAACTTTTCAAGGCCCAGAGTTGTCAAGACCTGGGCAACTTATTTATGTAGCCCAGGTACAACCCTTGCAGCAGCCAGAGGTTGCAGAAACACCACTGACTATTTATTGTAGTATTTATATATTTCTTAACCATTTAATATGCATAAAACTGTGCTGCCATTTTTTATCAGGTTCTTATCTTTTTTTAAAGCATATCATTAACAAAGTTATACTCCTAATCCCACTTTCCCCATAAGCTCTGTGTTCATTATTGTGTAATTTTGCATAGATATGTGCTTTTGGGGAATGCACAATGAGTGATAACAGATCTGACTGCATACTCATTCTATTGCAAAGAGTCTAACTTCCCCTTTGAAAGAAAACCTTCTAAGACAAGCATTGTTCTTCAGTCATTCTGCTATATCCAATTGCTCATGACCCCATGGACTGTTGCACACCAGGCCTCTCTGTCCTGCACTATCGTTCATGGGATTTTCTTGACAAAGGTAAGCGAATTGTTTGCCATTTCCTTCTTCAGAGGATCACCTTTTGCCAGAACTCTCCACTATGATTTGTCCATCACAGCACAGTTCATAGTTTCATTGAGCTACACAAGCTCTTCAGCCATGACACAGCTGTGATCCAGGAGGGGCTAAAATAAGTACACTAAGAAAATCCAATCCATCAACCAGTCAGTCAATAAACATTTACTAAGTGCCTTCTGTGTACCAGGTATTATGCTAGGTGCTATGGATTCAAAGACAGAAATGAAACTATTCTTACTCTTGGGGAGTTTACATCCTATTGGGGAAGACAATATGCATACACACACATACACATATATATATGTAATGTGTGTATGTACATATATGTGTGTGTATATGTATGTATGTATATATACATATATATATATAAATATACATATATATAAGCATAGACACTATAAGTACAAGGTAATTTTGTGGGAAGACACTAAGTGCTAGTGGATTGGAAAACTCAACCAACAATAACTAGAAATGAGAATTTTTAACATTTGGAAGAATGGAATAGACCACTTCAACTGACTCAAAAGTCAATAAAGAATCTTTGTCACTCGCAATCATGCTCTGAAATTCTGTTCTACACTTCTTTCATAGAAGACTTTCATAAAACTTTAAAAGACTTTGTCTTTATATATTAAAGGCATGCAGGCAACTAGGTGGCACAGTGGATAGAATGTTGAGCCTGGAAACAGGAAGACCTGAGTTCAAATGCAGCCTCAGACATTTACCAGCTGTAAGTCTGTGAGCAAGTCACTTAACCTCTGTTTGCCTCAGATGTCTCATCTTTAAAACAGGATTATGATAATGGCTACTTCCTAGGGTTATTGTGAGAATCAAATGAGATCATACATGTAACACACTGTGCTTAATAAATAAACAAATACAGCAAGCTACAATAAGAATTACAACAGCCTGATTACTGCAATACTACCCTTAACTCTCAGAATGTGGTCATCCCTGCATTAACGAAGATAAAATAATTGAAATAATAATAAATATAATAAATAAATAATATAATTTAATAAATAAATAAATAAATAAAATAATTTAAAATTCTATATATTTTTTAATTTTATATTCATCCTTTTTAGGTAATTGATAATGTCCTTTAAATAACTTAATCTGAAGGAATAAGGCTTCTGTGTATCGGGATATGTATACATATACACACAGGTACCCATTTGATATCATATATTGTGTAAAATATACATGTAAACTCATTGAAGCACCCCAAAATATCAAACATATACAAACATAAATATCTCAAGGAGTAAAGGGACTTTTAGCTAATATTTCAGATATAGGACAGTACCATAAATTGACCTTACTATGGCTCTTATGACCTATGATCATTCATATTTATTCATTCACCCGTTCATTCATTCAACAAACATTTATTTTTTAAAGGTCTATGTGCAATGCAATGTCCCAGGTAGTGACAGAGATATGATGATAAAGAAAACATAGTTACAGGATTATAGATTTAGATTTGGAAGGAATTTCAGAGGTCATTTGATCCTACTCTGACATTTTATAATGAGGAAACTAAGTTGAGATTAAGTGACTTGCCCAAGGTCACACAGCTAGTAATTATAAGAGGCAGCATTCAAATCCAGGTCTTCTGATCTGAAAGTTAATATGCTTTCCACTTGTGGGCATTAAGGACCTGAATGACTCAAAAAGAAGGTAGGCCAATTATGTAATGAGAGTGAAGGGTACTGGTAACAATATAGCAAATATAGCACTTTGGTACAGCTAGATGGTGTAATGGATAGACCTGGGGTCAGAAAGACTCACCTTCCTGAGTTCAAATCTGCCCTCAGACACTTATCAGCTGTGTGACCCTGGACAAGTCACTTCACCCTGTTTGCCTCAGTCTTGTCATCTGGAAAATGAGCTGGAGAAAGAAACGGTCTGTCAGTTTAGTCTCTCCATAATCTGTTTCTGATCTATATTTGCAGATTTATTGCGCTCTTCTCTTCTTTCCAGTCAAACCAGATTAAGAGCTAATGGAATTGATGATGCATTTCTCTGCCTTGGAGCACTCACACAGTCCCTCCTTCCTCCACACCATTCCTTCCATCTCTCTACCTGTCGAAATCCTCTTCCTTCAAAGCCCAGCTCAAGCACTGCCTCTTCCACGAAGCCTTCCCTCATTTTTCACAACTGAAAGTGCTTTCACTCTTCTCAAATTTTCTTATAACATTTTGACCACATAGTTCCTTTGGAATTTGGTTTTGTTGGACTATACATCCTTTATACATGGACCTTGCTTTTCCTTTTTTTTTCCATTAAGAGGATAGGGTTGGTAAGAAGAAGGAGGCTTGGGATACAGTAGCAAAAGAAGAAGGAAGGAAGGAAGGAAAAATTGAAGTTTTATTAAACATACAAAAGGGAATAGAAGGAAGACCAGAAGGAATCACAGTCATGCTGGACAGCTTTGAAGGTTACATGTTGAATTTGTTGTATTGAAAACCAACAGTAAGTTATATACATAATAAAAAGTTGCAGTTTTATGAACAATACCTTTTTTCTATCCTACTATGTATATGGACATACTCATTTTTTTTGATGTTCGTTAAGTTCGGGATAAAATATTTCATTATTATTAATAATAAAGTTAATAATAAAAGGCTAAGGGACAATATTGTTTTTTGTCTTTTCATTTCTACTGCCTACCACAGTGTTTTACAATTTATTTTTTGGTCTGAATCTGGGATTTCAAAGCCATAGGAAGACCCCAAGTAAGGAAGTTCCCTCCATTCTTCAGCTCACAGGCTTAGAAAGTTGGTTAGGATGAGAGGTCAAGTGACTTGCTGAATGCATGCATTCAGAGTGTATCAGAGGAGAGATTTGAACATTAGTCACCTGACTTCCAAGGCAGGCTCTCTAGACACTATACTGTTATACTCCAAACACACACACTCTGACCTTATACAGAATAGGCACTTAGTAAATCAGAATACAATTTAATTGAACTGAATCAAATTGAAACGAATTAAAATGAATTGAACTATGAGATACTTTGAATTCTATACCAAAGATATTAAGGAATGATTGATGGAGTTTGACCACGGAAGTGACAGGATCAGATCAGTACATTAGAGAAATTAATTTGGCAGCAGTATATTGGATAGACTGGAAGGTATAGCTGTCATAGATAAACTCCTCCATTACCACCTACAATTTCCTTCTCTCTCCATTGGAAGTAATGTCCTGTTATCAAACAAGTGCCTAACTTTCACTATGAATACAGGTCACTTGTGGACTAAACAATGTTCCCAAGCAGAGGAGCATAGAATATGTCTCTCAAAGTCATGGAAAGACTTCTCCTTGTGCCTGGTATGAGTGCTCTTACAGGGTTCTATGTTTATAGATCTAAAGCAGTATGGGACCATAGAGGTCATTGTACAGATAAAGAAACTGAGACCCAGAGCAGAGATATGACTAGATCTTCTGACTCCAAATCCTTTTTACTACACTGAATTGCCCCCATAGAGTATTACCCTGGTGAGATCCCTTTTAGTTCTTCCTTTCTTCACTCAGGTAAGAGGAGGCAAGTAGGTCAAGTTTTACCCTGGCTAAGATATTAAGAGGGAGGAGGAGGAGGACGGTGCTGACAACTCAGAGTGGGACTGAGACCAAAAAAGAGGAAGGAACAAAGGCAGCGTTGTGCTGTTCCAAGACACATGGGGGTAGATTTCATCAGACCTATCAGACCAAACCTCTTGCAGTATCTTTTGGGAAAACCAACGTTCCCTCTTCACAATAGCATCATTCTGAGGACATAAGGACAGGGCTAGTTGCCCTTGATGCTGTTGATACTAATTATTACAACAGTAACACCAAAAACATATCGTGCTTAAAGGTTTAAAAAATTCTTTACATATAATATCCTATTTGTTAATGAGGGAAGGCTAAAGATAATTTGGGGATATTCAATAAATCAATCATTCAGCATTTATTAACGGTGTACTGTGTGCCTGGCACCGCTAAGCACTGGGGATACAAAGAAAGACAAAAAACATATTCCCTGCTTCTAAGGAATATATGTCCTCATGGAGGAGATAAAGTAGCCACAGGTACTCAGGGCCCTTTGAGGTCATTGTAATGTAGTGAAAAAAACATTCAGGTTCAGAAGAGTTGGGTTCAAGACTCAGCTGTGCTGATAAGTTCACACTAGACTTACGCAAGTGCCCGAGCCTCAGTTTCCTCCTCCAGAAAATGAGATTCATAACACTTGTACTACCTCCATTATGAGGCAAATGCTTTGTAAAATGTCGAACAATTGGTAAACATGAGCTGTGAATAGTGTAGGGTGACAGAGAAGCCAGTGGTCTCTTTTCCCATTTTACAAGATGAATATGCAAAAAAGGACACCTTGTCGTGGACTCACATGTAAGCAGATTCCATTCACCTACCTAGAGACAGTCCCTGACAGTAAGATGTTGGATCTATGCAAACAAGGGATTCATCTGACTGTAAAGGAATGTCCCCTGAAGGAAGGATGAATGGAACGAGAAGCCATCACCCTTCTATTTTGGTGTGCTGCTTATCCAACAAGAAAGAGAAGGTTGTAATGGAAACAACAGTTCATCCAAACTTTTCCTGTGATTCTCCAAGCCCTCCAGTGGATTTGTGATCCATTTTATGAGCTTATGAAGATGATCCCTCTTGACCCCAAGGCTTTTAAAGTGAATAACTTGCCGGAGGCAAATTTGATTATAAATGGAAAGAGTTCCTTGATTAACTCCATCTCCCAAAAGGTCTCCAATGTGGTTGCCCTGCTCTTCCCAAAAGAGGTTTGCCTCAAATTTTCAAACACCCGAATCATGTATCACCTTGCCACAAAAACTGGCTTGTTCTAAGTCAGAGGTTCCCAAACTAACTCAACCTGCTGCTCCCTTTAAAAAAAATTATTCCGTACCCTCCTGGAAATTTTTAAGTCTTCCTAAAAATTTACATCATTTTAAAAATATTTTTAAATGATGCATCTTAAATTTAATGCTGTAAATTTTAATATTGTAAATTGTGGAGTTTTCTCTTGCGTTGAAATTTTGATAATGTAATATTGCATCGTGCAGCCATATAGTATTGCACTGTAAACAAGTCATTACACACACATATTTCTGCCAATACATGCTGGACCTCCCAACAATGTACAAAACACTCACCTGCCAACGCTTGCTCATTAAGCTCTATCAGCAGGTTTGACCACTGATCAATTATAACTTGCATTTTGTGTGTTTACTTGGAAAATAATGTAAACACTATGACTTCAACTCTGTTATACAACAGATGAAATATGTACAAACAGTTTTTCAAACTTTTCTTCTTTCTTTATACTTTCATCAACCTCTTATTTTTATTCTATGTCCCCCAATTGACTCCCCTAGATTATTCTAGCACCCCCCAGAGGAGTGGGATTGCCCACTTTGGGAACCTCTGTGTCTAGGTAGACACAAAAATAGGATTAGGTTGTTTTTTTCCTCCTTCTTTGAAGCCCACTGGCTGTGATTTCAAATACATTGGGAGTAAATGATGACAAAATGAGACCTGAGATGGGAAGGGAGACAAAAAAAGGGGACAATATCCCAGTCCCTTGGTTCTTTTTAATTCCATTCCTTTCCTATATTTATTGAAGTCATAGACATCCTCCCAATCACCCACGTTCTAAACCTGGTGTTTTGTATGCTTCCCTTACCCTTTTCCCCCACCTCCATTCAGTTGCCAAGTCTTGCCACTTCTATTTCTTTGGGATCTCTTACCTCTGTCCTTTCTCTCAGTCACCTTTGTCACCAACTTTATGCAGGCCCTCATTCCTTTCCCTATATTACTATAGTGGCTTTCTATCCAGTCTTCCCACTTCCAGGCTCTCTGTCACTCCAATCCATCCAATACCATTCTACCAAACTAATTATTCCAAAGCACAGCTCTGGTTATATGACTAGTTTGAATGGAATTTGGTGCAACTGAACTGAATTAAATTGAACATCTTTGATTAATAGGGACCTTCCTGGCTTCTGTCTTCCTCTTCTCCTTCCCAATTTTATTTTCCTCTTTTTTTTCTATTCTTCTCTCTCTGTGCCTTCTAGGTAGTACAAAAAGAAACCAACCCTGTTTTGAAAGGTTTCTCTTTCTGCCTCTACTTTAGACTAATTCTAACTAATATCCTCTCCCTGGTTTTTTCTGGAAACTTCATTGCTTTATATTTACTCAGCTTGGTCCTTCACTAGCATGTGCCTGCTTGTGACATCAGAGTTTGGTTGGGACACCAACCAAACACACATAAGCAAATATCTTCTCCCCTTCCCATAAAACCCATAAATTTGCATAATTTATGCAACTTTTCTAGGATGGAGATGAAGTCCTGGTGAGAGGCTGAATGTCTTGAGAGACATCACAGATGGATAGGGCACTGAACTTGAAGTGAAGAAGACCTCTGTTCAAATCCTACTTCAGATACTTACCAGCTATACGACCTTGTGCATACTATTTGATTTCTGAGTTGCCTTGACTTTTGTCTTGCCACTGGACTCTGATGACTGGAGGGGGGAATGAGACTGATGACTTTGCACAGCTCTGTCTCACTTCAATCCAGTTCCCACACAAGTCAAGATATCACCTTTGTGATGTCATCAGTCCTCTTCAAGAACAAAGACCAGCAACAATAAGAATAAATAATTTCTCGGTGTCTTATTTCCTTCTCTGAAAAATAAGGAAATTGGATTAAATGACCTCTGGTGCCTTTTCCAGCTCCAAATATAAGATTCGATGATTATATTACAGTAGCATCTGAAACATCAAATAGGAAGAAAGGCAGGAAGCTTGGTGGAACCTGGGCATGCCAATTCAAATGGCAGTCTCTCTAAAGAAGTACTGTTGGACCTTACTCCTCTCCCACCTTGGTCTGAAGATCTATATGCTTCAAGCTCTAACACCCTCATCCTCAATTCCAGCAGAGTCCAGATATTTCCCTTAACTTGAATGCCTATTCCTTTGCTCCTATCTCTAGCAGTTTCATGTTAGACTTTGGGCTTCTTGTAATAAAGGCCTATTGCTTTATAAATCTCTAGCCTTTCTGATTTTTTAATGAAAACTATATGAAGTCCCCAAGCTGATGAAGCAGTTTGGGATGTCCTCTTTTTCCCCTTTCTTTTTTTCTTAAATGGCAAATGAGAGAGGCAAATGGATAAGGAAAAAGCAATTAAATCCCTTTTTCCCCTCTACACTGAGCTCTCTTATAAATTAACCATGTGAGTCTAAAATGATGGGCAGAGATTTTAGCCAGATATACAGGGTTCTTGAACAGATTTTTTTGAAACAACAATAAACTGTCATTAGTTTAACTTCAGTATACAAAGTGGAACATTCTGTCATTTTTCTTCCCAAGAAGAAAGCTTTGGTCCTAATGTCATAATGGGTAGACACAAGCCCTCCCCAACTTGTTTGCCATAATTATCCCTCTGTTTCAACAATCTGCCAGATGTATGAACTTTTTTTTCCATTGATGCAATTCAGTGTTTGAGGATGGAAGAAAAGATTAGATGTTTCCACCATTAGGTATCCATCTAGTACCAGAGAGCTTCCACTGGTGAATTTACTCTACTCTTTGGGCCTCTGGCTTGAGATAAAACAACCAGGATGCCTGCTTTGGAAATGGGGAAATTTTTTCCATCCTGAATCACAAAGATCTTAGCAACTCTGCTAAACAGAACCACCTTAAATGCCTGTGGATACAAAGCCTCTCTTTAAGCTGCTCATAAAAAAAAAGGACACAAGCCACTAACAGGCTTTCTCACAGCCATTGAACAAGAAAACACACAAAGATTGGTTATTAACTGGTTGTTGTCTTTTGTATTCAAAGAGGACTAAAATGAAATCATTGTGCCTAGGTCAATGTACAGTGTGTCCAACTGTGGCTGATCAGACCCATGTGAGTTTGGAAGGATCTGTCAGAAACTGGGCACAAATAGTCCTTTTTAATAAAATTATTTATAATTAGATAAACCATTATTATCTATATGTCCTTTAGGACAGGGTGGCATAGAGACAGAGCCCTGGATTTCCTGAAGTCCAAAGGATCGTGTCCAAATACAGTTCTGCCACATACCAGCTGTTCAACCTCAGGAAGGTTACAACCTCTCAAAGTCTGAATTTCCTCATAGGTAAAATGAGATAGTTAGATTAGGTGGCTTCCAAGTTCTCTCTGAGCTCTAGTATTTCATGATTTTCTGCACTGGCTATGACCTTTAGTGCCGAACTGGAATAGAATTCACAGGGGAAAAAAAGCTGTTGAAGAATGGTAATGAGGAAGAATGAACATGGTGTTGTCAATAGACTATTGGCCCTAGGTTCGCATCCATTTCTGATACTTGCTAACCATGGGCAGATAACAACTTTTATGAATCTGCTTACTTCTTGGTAAAATGGATCACAGAATTCTCTAACTGCATAACTGAGAAGATTGAAGAGATGGGAGGGACTTTAGAGGATATATAATACAACTCATTCATTTTACAGATGACAGAAGAGAGGCCTAGAAAGGTTAAGTGACCTACTCAAAGTCACTCAGGTCTTTTGATTCCAAATTCAGCACTCTTTCCCATGTTCTGAGACTCAAACGAAATAATATGTAAATCACTTTGCAAAGCATAAAGAACTAACTTCTCCTTCTTGACATCTTTGTACTCAGTGAGGTTCAGATAAAAATGATCCTGGGATAAGTCATTATCCTACGTTTAGTTTTACTATTTGATAGACTCTTCTACAAGTGGATTAAATGATTTTTTTTGTAATTGAATGAAAGTGTGGGAAAGTAGCTTCATCTTCTGTAGATTTGTCAAAAACATCTTTGGGACAACTCCAGTAGTAGACAGGATAACAGAAATAATATATATTTCCTCCTGTTCTTGCATGGTTTTGATTTCTTTAACTAGGTCTCCATATTTTAAAGTTTTTCATTTCTTTTCGTTTAGGGAATATGCATGTTCACTATGGCAACATCTATAAAAGATGGCCTTCTATTTGGCAGCTCTACATATCCAAATGATTGCAGTGAACAGTCTTATCTGTGATAATGGTCCAGTTTTAATAGAGTTCATTTCTTCAATGCTGAGGAATATTCTGGGGGTAGGGTACTTTTATACTTCAGGGATTTGAGCTCCAATACTAACAATAACTATAATTGCTAGCATTTGTATAGCACTGGAACTGAGCAACAACAAAACCCTACCCCAAGTCTACTCAAACCGGGACTTGACAAATGCCATTGTCAAAGTTAAAGGGTTTCCCTTAGTTTGTGCCATGAGTCAGATGGGTCCATGAATCCCACACACATCTGTGCTGCTCCACCTAGACCAAACCAGCTGAACCTTCTAAAATGACTGTTCACATTCTCCAAAAAACTCTCCTCTCCCCACCTCCTCTACGCCCCCACTATGCACATCTCCCTCTTTTCTCTCTTTCATTTATATTGCTCCTCTAACTTCCCCACTGAGTTGTACTTAATAAAAAGCTGTAATCAATTTTTTGAAAGTGTGCTAGTCTGATCCTTCTCTTCATTTGGAACAGGCTTAAAGCAGAAGACAGCATGAGAATATTCATCTTTCTGTAGCAGCTTTAGGCTGATGGGTCCTTATGCTTTGTTAATGTTATATGGGTTTTCCAAATATGCTATAGTTCATTTTATAATTTGAAATTATACAGGAAGGCTTGTATAAATGGTAATTGCTTTAAAAGAGTTCTTTCCACTTGTGCAAAATGAAATGAGCCTAAGCAGGAAAACATTATATGCTGTATCAGTAACCAAAAAAACAGAAATGGATAGCAGAATGGATCAAAAACCAGTATACTACAATATATACAATACGAAATACACACTTGAAGCAGAGAGATACGCACAGAGTAAAGGAAAACCTGAAAAGACTTGTACAAATTGATGCAAAGTGAAATGAACAGAAACAAGAAAACACTGTACAGAGTATCAGCAATATCATGTGATGTCCAACTACAAATGACTCAGTTTTTCTCAGCAATACAATGATCCAAGACAAGTACAAAGGAATCACAAAAGAAAATGCTGTTCACATCCACATAAAGACATAAAGAATGTCCACATAATAGACTATGAAGCATATATTTTTCACTTATTTTATTCTTTTCCATTTTTTTCCTTTTGATCTGTTTCTTCTTTCACAACTGTGACTAACATGGAAATATATTTTACACAATAGCACATGTATAACCTATATCCAATTGCCTACCATTTCCAGAAGAGGGGAGAGGAAGAAGGAAGGAATAAAATTTTGGAACTCAAAATCTTGTAAAAAAAATGAATGCTAAACAAGTATCTTCACATGTAATTAGGGGAAAAATAATACATATATTTTTAAAGTATCCTTTCCATTCTGATTTGATTTCAGAATGCCAATGAATCTCCTAATATATTGGACCACAGCTTTCTCTTTGATATCCTTATATTCAGTATGTCTTGCCTGAAGAAAACCAAGATATTTATAGATATCAACTTTATCCATTGATTCATTGTAACCTTCGGATTCAAGTTCAAAGCCTTTGGTTTCTATTATGGCTTGATTACATTAAGAATTATGTATTTATTAAATTCAAATGATTTTTTTTAGAAAATATAACCGTAGAAGATTCCTGAGGCAGCTAGGTGTTGCAGTAGACAGAATGCCTGACCTGAAGTCAGATAGACACATTACTAAATTCAAATCTAGTCGCAGATACTTAGTAGCTTTGTGATCCTGGGCAAGTCACTAAACCCTGATTGCCTCAATTTCCTTACCTGGAAAATAAGCTGGAGAAGGAAATGGCAAACCATTCCAGTATCTTTGTCAAGAAACATCCAAATGAGGTCATGAAGAATCAGATATGATCCAAATGACTGAACAGCAACAAGAAGAAAAGCTCCACAAGAGGAAGAAGCTGTTTAGTTTGGGTTTCAATGGAGCCATATTGAATGTGGTTAGGAAGGTTTTTTGATTCTTGGGAAGCCATACTTAGTTGTCCTTAAATCATAATGGATTTACAGCTGAGCAGAATCAGAAAGAGTTTAAATTATCTTTCTTGGAGGAATAAACAACCTATACTTTATATGAATTGTTCTTGACTTTGTTGATAATTTGTTTTAAACAGGGAGGAGTTGTCCATCAAATACCAAGTATTCTAATTATACTTAGGTCTATCTTATGTATTTGCAATAGAGGAACAGGTCATGAACTTTTCAATAATTAACAAAGGCAATATTTTAGTTATGGTGCTTTGGAGTAGCTTGTTTAGTAATTACCATATTGATCATGTATTCCTTTTTATACTTTTAAAATATTCTGGCACACTTTTTTTGTTCCTTAGCCAACACTTTCTTGTGTTGATAGAATTTTGTCATGGTACCATATGAATGCTTTATATAAAGCACTTAAATACATAATTAATTAAATATTTGAGCTAATAATTATGGATATTTTCTGACTTTGTCATCTTCCAGTTTTGTAGAGAGGCTAAAATTTTTGGCATGTCCTTTGCTGTAACTCTTCTGCCATTCATTTTATTAATGGGGCACACTAACGTGTTATTGGTGGAGCTGTGAAATGGTTCAGCCATTCTGGAAAATAATTTGGAATTATGCATCCAGAAATCACAAAATTGGGCATACAACTTTGACCCAGAAATGCCACCACAAGACAAACTCCCAAAAGATCAAAGGGATAGGAAAAAGGTGCATACAAAAAATTACATATATAAGTGCAAAAATATTTACAGCACCTCTTTTTGTAGTAGAATACTCATCAATTGGGGAAAGACTGAACAAATACTGGAATATAAATATACAGCAAGAGTATTGTGCTGTAAGAAATGATAAGAGGAACAGGTTCAGAGAAACATGAGAAGATGCATGTGAACTGAGAAAGAGTGAAGCAAGTAGAATCTAGAGAACAATTTATATTTTGATGACTACATTGTCATTGTATAACTACAAGTCATACAAGAGAAAACAAAATATTTTAATTAAAAAATAAGAAGAAAGAACTTCAGCATTAACTCACAGAAATAGTTTTGTGATTGAATATCTTCATCAACATTAGGCTGCTCAGACACCATCTTCCATATGAAGACTTTCCTGATTTCCCCAATTGTAAGTGCCCTCCCTCCCAAACTGCCTTATATTTAAGTTCCAGGGATGGGGAACCTGCAGCTTCCAGGCCTTGAGGTCCCAGGTTCCCCACCCCTGTATTTAACTATTATATATGTATTTGCCAATTTACATTTATGCTGTAAACGTTTTATATGTTCTTGTCTTCCCACCAGAATTTAAACTTGTGGAGAGCAGGAATTATTTCAAGTGCCTGGTACATAATAGTTGCTTATTAAATACTTACTGGTTAATTGAACAATTAAATTGAACTATACTGTTCTGTAGTAGTGGAATGAGCCCTGGATGTAGCTCTAGCAGATTTGGGTTCAACTCCCAATTTTGACACTTTCTAGTTTTCTGCCTTTGGTCAAGTTTCTTGATTTCTCTAAACTTCAGTTTGTTGTTGGGAAGTCATTTTCTGACTCTTCTGCTCAGATAAAAATCCATTATCATCCCTTCTAAAGACAACTAAATATGAACTACACACTAAAAACAACAAAAAAACCCGGTTGAACCAAAAAGCCTTCTTACCCACTGAACATACAAGTATGACATGAATATGGCTCCATTGAAATCCACACTAAATAGTTTCTTTATCTTGTGAAATCTTTCTCCTTTCTGTTGCTGTTCAGTTGTTTCAATCATGTCTGACTACTCACGAACTCATTTGGGGTTTTTTTTTATTTTCCCTTTGGTTTTATTTTATTTTATTTTTTACTTTAAATAGTATTTTATTTTTTACCACATTTACAAATCAAGAAAAATTTTAGCATTCATTGTTTACAAGATTTTGAGTTCCAAACCTTCTTCCTCCCCTCTTCTGAAAATGGTAGGCAGTTTGACATAGTTTATACATGTGCCATCTTGTAAAACATATTTCTATATTCATCACAGTTGTGGAAGAAGAAACAGATCTAAAATAAAAAAAAAGGAAGAATAAAATAAGTGAAAAAAATATGTTTTGATCTGCATTTAGAGTCCATCATTTCTTTATCTGGATATGGATAGCATTTTCCTTCATGAGTCCTTTGTACTTGTCTTCCATCATTATGTAGCTGAGAAAAGCTGAGCCATTCATAGCTGATCATCACAGGATGTTGCTGATACTATGTACAGTGTTTTCCTGGTTCTGCTCATTTCACTTTGCATCAGTTGATACAAATATTTCCACGTTTTCCTTTACTATGTGTGTCTTCAAATATGTTCCTTGTAAACAACATATTATAGCATATTGGTTTTTGATCCACTCTGCTGTTTCCATTTTATGGGAGAGTCCATTCCATTCACATTCACTGTTATGATTACTACCTGTATTTCTCTCCATTCTATTATTTCTCCTGTTTGTCCTCTCTCCTTTCATCCTATTCCATATCATCGTTTTGCTCCTGTCTACTATGTCCCCTGATCTGCCCTCCCTTCTGTCAGTCCCCCCTCACTCCTTATTTAATCTCCTCCCCTCCTACTTCCCTATTGAATAAGATAGATTTCTATATTCATCTGATTGTGTATATTATTCCCTCTTTGAGAACATGCTGGTGAGAGTAAGATTCAAACAATGTCCATCACACCCCCCTCCCATTATCTGTAATAGGTCTTTTTCACCACTTCATGTGAGATAATTTATCCCATTCTATCTCTACGTTCCTTCTTCATCCATTTTGCTCCTCTTTCTCATCCTTTATTCTTTGTGTGTCATGCCCTTAAATACACCTTATACCCATATTCCTTCTATTTATATTGTTAGTGATACAATTTTCAAGGTTATACATATCATCATCCTGTGTAGAAATGTAAACAGTTTAGCTTCATTGAGTTCCTTCTATTTTTTTTTGCCTTATTTCTTCTTTATGCTTCTCTTGGGTCTTGATATTGGAGGTCAACATTTTGGGTTACTTCTGGTCTTTTCCTTGTCAAAGCTTAAAAGCCTCTATTTCATTGAATGAAAATATTTTTCCTTGGAGTATTATGCTTAATTTTGCCAGGTAAGTGATTCTTGGTTGTAGTCCTAGCTTCTTTGCCCTCTGGAATATCATATTCCATGACCTGTGATCCTTTGATGGTGCAGTTGCTAAGTCCTGTGTAATCCTGATCGTGACTCCCCAATATATGAATTGTAATTTTTTCCTTGTCCTGATAGTTCTGAAATTTGGCTGTAATATTCCTTGTGTTTTTATTTGGGGATCTCTTTTTTGACTCTTTTTTTGAGATAATCAATGGGCTCTTTCAATGCCTATTTTGCCCTCTGGTTCCAGGACATCACGACAGCTTTCCTTGGTAATTTCTTGAAAGATGCTGTCCTAGTCCTCCTTTTGATTATAGTTTTCGATGATTCTGACATTGTCTCTCCATTGTCTGGACCTATTTTCCAGGTCAGTTTTTTCTTCCCATGAGGCATTTGTAACAGCAAGCAAAGTAGGATCTTTTGCTGTTTTTGTTTTAGTATAATCAAGTGCCTCTGATTGAATAATGTGATTAAATAAGATCTTCCTCACCCATTAATGGGCCTGGGAAGATTTGTGGGAAAGCTCACACCTTTTGTTAATGAGGTATTGGTTCTCAAGGATTGTGTTGCCCTCTGGCTCTAAAAAATGTATAAATATTCTGAGGGTGAGGATTTACTTTGGGGCTTATTGATTGGAAATGGTTTTTTTGGCCAGATGAGACTCTGGGAAGCTTCTAAGCAGCCCCCTGCTTTGAAAACCCAGATGTTGGTGCTTCCCCTCTCCAGTAACTATGTATGTATGTAATGGTCAGACAGTTTGATCTGTCTGTTGATCTATGATGTATGTATTATTTATATTAAAAGGTTGGAAGCATGTCTATTGATTTGGATTTTTCAGTATTTTCTCTGAAGTTCAAGGTGCTGACTTTTTTCTCCTGAACTAAGTGAATGATACATGTGCTTGATTAAAGTTATTGTTGACCCCTCAAAAGTTGCCTTTTCTTTTAGAAAAGCAGACCAAAGAAACTGTACAGCAGGCTCTCCTATGTATGTTGGGGTGCTTGCTTTTACAGTTTTTTACACTTTCTTCCTTTTTATATCCTTTTGAATTTGATTGATTCATTATGTCTCATAGAATGATTCATTAGCTTCCACTTGCCTGATTTTAACTTTTAAGGTGTTGTTTTCCTCAATTAGCTTTTGGACTTTCTTTTCCATTTGGCCAATTGTATTCTTTAAGGCGTTGTTTTCTTTAGTGGATTTTTGTATCTCCTTTTCCATTTGGCCAGTTCTACTTTTTAAGCAGTTTTCCAAGCTGTTGAGTCTTTTTTCATAATTCTCTTGCATTGCTCTCATTTCTTTCCCCCATTTTTCTTCTATCTCTCTTACATGATTTCTAATCTCATTTTTGAGCTCTTCCATGAGTTTTTCCTGAACATTAGATGACTTTCTGTTTTTCTTTAGAATTTTGCACATAGGTATTTTGACATTGTTGTTCTCTTCTGAATTTGTGTCTTGGTCTTCCCTGTCACCATAATAATTTTCTATGATTAGATTCTTTTTTGTTTCTTTGTTTTGTTTTCTGCTCATCCTCCTAAATTTGAGTTCTGCTCCCAGGGTAGAAGGTGCACTGTCTCCAGCTTCTTCTGCTAGTGGCGACATGCCCTGGTTATTTACCTGGTGCTGTATTGATGTTGCCCTGAGACCCATGGAGGACCCTTGTTTCTGGTGTTGTGCTGCAGGAATGGGGTGGGGGTTGGCTGGTATTACTGGAAGTATGGCAGCTTACCTGATGCTGAGCTGGGGACTTAGTGGTGGTGTCTGGCATGTACTGAGGCCAGGCGGGGCTCTTCTGTCTCTCCCTGGGGCTACACTGAAGCACTCAGATTTCCAACCACCACAGAGCACCTGACCACCTGAGGTTGTGTCAAAGTTTGTGGTAGTTCTCAAAGCTGGAGTCTTCCGGTTCCACTGGCTATGTTAAGTTATTTGGGGGATCTGATGTTAGCATTGGCCTACTCTGCCACACTAGGCTTAGGATCTCCTGCAGGTTTGCTGAGGTGGGACTTGCTGCTGGCTTGCTGGGATACTTCCTGTCCTGGATTGTGCTACCCTTTTACCTGAGTGAGATGAACCTTTCTTGCCAATCCTCCAGTTTTCCTGGGGTAGAAGACTGCTCCATCCCATCTTTCCACTGTTTTCACTGTTACATGATTTGTTTGGGGGTGCTATTTTTTGCTTAGTTGTTTTTTTAAAGTTGAATATTGGAGAGCAACTGCAATTTACCATTTACTCTGCTATGTTGGCTCCCAGAAGTAGCCTCCCTGGGGCTTTCTTGGCAAAGACACTAGAGGGCTTTAACATTTCCTTCTTCAACTCATTTTACAGATGAGGAAACTGAATCAAACGGGATTAAATGACTTGCCCAGGGAAACACAGCTTGTAAGTGTCTGAGGCCATATTTGAATTCAAGAAGAGAAGTCTTCCTGACTTCAGATCTGGCATTCTATCCACTATGTTACCTAGTTTCTGCATTTGTAAAATGTAGATCATACTTACACTACCTTGTTCATGGAGTTGTTGTGATGAAAATATCTTATAAATCATAAAAGTCCTAAAGGAATGTGAGTTATTGTTACTATAATTCATTTAAATCTTCACATATTGTAAGATTCTATTCAAACAATCAATAAGCTAAAATTATCGGGGGGAGGAAATACTGCAGAGATAAGGATGGCAGAAAGGAGGAGGGGATATGAATTATCCCTGAGTTCTATCTACATTGATTCAATTCATAGGATATTTGCTCAACTCTCCATTTCATTTTACCTATATACACCTTGCATCTGCAACTGACCTTTAACAAAAGTCATTTGGGTGTCTTGAGACCTAGGGGAATCATCTGTAAAGGTTTTTTTTTTTTTAAACTTTTTTTCCAAGAAAGCTGGCAGGAAGAAAGGCTTTTCCCCTTGAGCTCCAAAACCAACTAATCACCCTCAGGAGACACCAGGCTTTTCATAAGACCAGTACAAGAGGATGGGAAAGTGCACCAATAGTTACTCTCTGGCACAAGTATCTAACACATTCTGGCTCTGGCTGAGGAAAGAAGAAAGAAAAGTGCTTTCTCTTCTCTTTGAATTTAGGAAACTTGTTAACAAAGAACTATCTTGCAAAGCTTATGTGATAAATGTAAAAAAAAAAAAAAATAAGCAACCCTGTAAACCTTCAAAGTGAACAAAGAAAAGAGGTCCAGACTCCCTTCTTCCAGTCTCTGAGAGATGAGAAAGGCTATTAGAGAAAAGGGATGAGGAGAACTGTCTTTCTTCCACTCTATTGGTGGCTAATATTGGCTGGAACTTGATATTTCTACAACTTCATTCCAGCATCTTAACTAGTATAAGACTTTAAAAGGAAAGGATATATAAGGGAGAAAAATGAAAAAGGAATAGAGGATTAGAAAGCAAGAGAAAGATGAATCACAGAATTAATTCAGTCAGTAGTCCCACAGAATGCTGGAGTTGGAAGATAGATAGACAGACAGAGAGACAGATGGCTAGATAGATGAATGTAATTCAAATTCTAAAGAGGAAGACAATACACAAAGGAAATATAAAAAGGGGGGAGAGATGTGGTGTTTATTATCATGTGGAAAGACTACAGTTCACGTAACCAATCTCTTCATTTACAAATTAGGAAACGGAGGTCCAGAACAGTTGCTTAAGTAACTTATCTAAGGTCACACAGCTAGGGGAAATGCTAAAGTCAGGACCCAACTCTAGGTCTTATGGCTCCCAGATTTGGTACTCTTTCTGTGAACTCACCTATCCCACCTCTCTGAAAACCAATGGAGATATTCTCTGGTATCCTACTGAGGCAATTCAGAGAATCTTTATTCCTTTCCTTAGTCTCTACAGTGCTTGGGAATCCAAGTGCCCTGCCCCTTTATTGGGGTCAGCAAGGGAAAGACAGAGGTAGGTACAGTGAGAGCCTATTTATAAAGACAAAGGCTAGCCCTTTCAGGTCTCTCAGGTAAGGGGCAGAAGAAGTAGGATGAGTTATACAGTGGAAAGTCACTCAGACAGCAGCAGGGAGGCAAAAGACATGGGAATTGGAAACTCATCCCATACATGTCTAACACAGAGTTGAGCAGAGAAAGGATAGTAATTTTTTAAGTATCTCAACATGTGTGTTCATCCTTCGTTGCCAAAGAAGACCATTCCATCAGAGAAATAATGACATGACTTGCACTTGACTTTGTTTTGAGTGAAGGAGGGCTGTGCAGGTCACCAGCCTCACTTTTCCTCCAGAGTCATCTGAATCCAATGACCAGATATTCATTAGGATGACTGGAGATGGCCCAGGAAGAGGCATTTGGGGTTAAACGTCTTGCCCAAATGACTTGTTAAATGACAGTTAGTATCAAGTGTCTGAGGTGAGATTTGAACTCAGGTCCTCCCGACTCCTGCACTGGTGCTCTATCCACTGCACCACCTAGTTGCCCCAGTATCTCAACATATAGCTTTAAAGAATGAAAATAAATTTTTTTGTCCTTTGTTTTCCTTGTGCTTTTAGTTCACTCTGAGCTCTAGTACTCCTGATATTAATCTTATAGAACAGTGTCATACTCTTGGATTCATCCTCTGTTAACTACCCTTGCTTCCATCTTCTGTACATTCCTTTTAAAAAATCTAACTTAGTGAATCCCTTCTACACTGAGAATGTTTTATTCAGATAATTACCCTTTTCCCACTGGTATTGCTTTCTTGGTTTTGTATATCAGAATTTCATTCCTAAGTTTCCCATGCCTTCAGACTTTTAGTCCAAGGGAGCCTACTAAACCTTCCTTTCAACCCTTTGAAATCTGCTTTACCCAAAATCTAAATATATCTCAGACTCTGCCCAGATTTCCTTTCTCCATCACAAACTCTTGGGGGTCATTTTTCTTTAATTTCCCCCGTCATTTCCACTCCAGTAAGCAATTCTTCCAAGTTAGAAAAAAATCAAAAGCATTTATAGAATTTCCCCATGTTACTTTCTTCAACTTCTGATGGATAAAATTATCATTGAGGCAGGTCAAGATACTATGAAATGCTTTGTTGTTGAGGGAGAGGGACAGAAAGAGACAGAGAGACAGCAACAAGCAAAGGAGAGAGAAAAAAGAGGGGGGGATAGAAAAAGAAAGGCTGAAAGAGAGAGACAGAGAGAGACAGACAGACAGAGACAGAGAGAGAGAGAGAGAGAGATCCAATAGATGTCTGGATAATTGAAGTCTTCCAGTACCATTTCAGGTTCATTTGTTTGCCATCTGGTTCTTTCTGTTCAGGTGGTCTGTAGTATACTCCAATGACAAAATCATTTCTGTTCCTCTGTCCATTGGACATTTCCAAATATTCTACATGCTGTTTCCCTTCTTTAGATTTCAGGAATTTTTCACATATGTATACCTTCTTAATACATAAGGTTGCCCTACCATCACCACCCCCATTCTTTTACATATCCTGTTCTTTTTTGAGTTAGGTATAGAGCCATATTGCTGACATGGGTTCCATCCTACCAAGTCTCAGTGGTACCTAAGTAGTATGATTTGTCTGGTTGCATTAAAGCTTTCCTAGGTCATCTTTTTTTGTTGCCTAAACTTTGGGCATTTGTACATGGACATTTAAAGTATTTACTATTGTCTCCTTTGCGGAGGCGGGGGAAGTTTTGTGTCCTGTGAACGTCTGAATATATCAACTGCTCTTCCCCTTCTCTCATTATAATTACATTCTATAGCTTGGTGGATGAACATAGCCAATTTTCTTCCTCTCCCATCCTTTTTATTTTAAATCTCTTTTCACTAGATTGTAAGACGCGCAGAAAATATATTCTTAATAGGCTTTTAATTTACCCCTTCCCTAAGAGTCTGTTTTTCTTATATTTAAAATATAGTCCAGATATCTAAATTCTGTTCTCAAGCCATCTATTACCAGCTGTTCACTTCCCAAATTAATTTTTTTTCTTTTTTTGTATCACTTTCCTTCAATAAAAACAAGTTATGCCTCTAAATTGGTGCCATGTACCACAGTGACTTAAGTGAGGATGCTCTGTGAAGTCTAGGAGTTTTGAAATGAGAAGATTTGATCAATTTCTCCTACCCATTTTAATATTTACTTTTGGCATTTCCAAATTAATTATTATGTGGCACCTCATCATTTGTGCTAGGGAAGAAAAAAGGACAAATACCATGCACAAAACTCACTTACCCAAATGAGATCTATTAAAGGATATTCTTTACAGTTGATTGACACCTAAGGAGGGCTGAAATAGTAGTTCTCTAGTGCTTTGGTGCTGCAAATGTGCATCAAGATTGGTGTGTGGTATGGTGATTCCAAGTTTGTTTCCCATATTTCCACTTTTGTATAAGAAAAAGGAATTCCAGAATGGTGATTGGTGGGGAACAAGGTACTTTCTATTCTATTTGATGGCAGGTTTATTCTTTGGGAACTTTGAATGGTATAAGTGGCTGATAAGGATTAAAGATTTAGGTTCATAAAATCTCCCCAGCTACTTAAGGTCAGCTAACAAAAGAGACACATGTGAAAGATCTTCTCTATGATGCCAGGAGCTATTTGGACCCTGGAGGACACTATCTATAAAATCATATTCAGGAGATAGGGAAGGATCTTCTCAGCTGGTTTTCAAGATGAAAGTAAAAGTAAGTGAGAAGCACTTATTAAAAATTAATATGAGAGAATCAACTAACATGTGATTTACTGATGAACTCTTTCTCCCTAGGTATATATTCTTTATGAAGCAATATAAATTAATTTTGTATTCCTGCTCCCCCACAGAAAAAATGATGTCCTGTAGTTACAAAGTTCTAAGAAGTAAAATATATCTTTTTGCAATCATAAAGTCATAGAAGTCGCAAATCAGATGCTATGAAATAAATTGTGACCATCTTACTTTATAGAGTCCCTATGATAATATTGTTTTAAGTTTCTTGACCAAGGTTTCATAATCTTCGGAACATTTTTTTAGATTCACTCTTGCAGTATGACTTATGCCCAGGACGATCACCACAAGGGATTTCATTTTTGATGAATCTTGGGAAGGTGCTCTTTTGCGTCTGAGATACATGTTCTGGACTCCTCTATTGTTGTTATCAGGTCTGAAATAGCTCTCTCGGAGCTCCAGAGCATGGGGTCATCAATCATCATTATGCCTTTCTTCTCGTTTTGGCGCTTACTGAGAAATCTCTTACCTGAAGATTTCAGTGGCTCAACTCCATCATCACTTGGAGAAAAAACAGTCTCTTCTTCTTTGGAGCACCCAGTTTCCTTATCTTCAAACAGAGCCTCTGGTGCATACTTGAGGTTTTTTAGCTCTAACTGTATACAGTGGTCTAGTTACTTTCCTACATCCTTTGTGGGACAATCTTCCACCCATAATATGATATAAATTTCCTTTTCTCCACCTCAGATCCCCCTTTTTCCACACTGAAATCAAGTTATCCTTCAAGAAGCATTTATAAAGTATGTACTCTGGGCCAGGTACTGTGTTTAGGACTGGAAGGGCAATGAAGGCCCTGAAGGCAGGCTTCTATATCCTTTAGGAAATAATCATTTGCCCTAATCAATCTGGAGTATGGAGGAAAGTTATCTCCATAAAGAGATGTAATTCTCAAGCACCTTCACCTCTCTGCCAGGAGGAAAAACATCCCTGAAACACAGATAGCAGTCACTTGATGATGGCAGAAATACCAACAACATCATACAGTCAGTGTGAGTCACTGCAAATTTTGCCTCATTTACCCAGTTGATTTTCAACCTTATTTTTTAAGTCTTTGTCAGGGCTTACACCTCACCTCTAAGTAGCTCATTAAGACCTTTATAGGCAATTACCACCTCTTAATAACTTTAAAGTCTCACCTAACTTCCTTTACTAAGTCTCAAGTACTCCATACCCTTACCCTAAATTGCTATAATAAGGGGTGTTTTTGATTGATGTGGTTCAGAGGGAGGCAAGATTAAACATCTCTAGTTTCTTCTCCCCCAACCTTCTTCAAGAAACTATCATTCCTCTCAGGAGGAGAAGCAGGAGATTGGCCATTCTCTTGAGAGAGTGCGGGCAGTGGGCTAGAATTATATCTATCTGCTCCCTTAAATATTATTCACCTAGGGGTGTTAAACTCTTGATCATTTTTTCTTAAAAGGGAAAGATGAGACCCAAGATTCATACCCATGACTTGACTCCCTTCCCACAAAATACCAGTTCCAAAATGACATATGTGTAACAAATAGCAAACAAACCTATTCATTCATGCCAACAGCAAAACTGAAAGCAGAGAAAGTATAGGTATGAGAATAATAGAGAATACAGATTGTAGAAGTTGGGAGAGAGATATCTCAGCTCAATCAAGAGCATCCCAGATCTCACTCAAGGAGAGAATCCTTTGAAGTCTCTAGTATAGCAAGTTGAAGATAGAGACATGATAGAGATTTCCAGCTCCTCTCATGTCAGCTTCTTCCAAGAGTCTTTCTCTCCCTTTATCAACTTGAAGGAGATTGACATCCCATATCTTCACTTTCAAAACTGGAACCTAGAATTCAAAGAGGCTGAAGAGAATGGATCTCTCTTCCTTCTCTTGTCAACTCTGCCCTACCCCTAATTCAGGTGTGGGGTATCAATCTCTGTTAATGAAGAGAGAGCCCTATAACAATGGGCTTTGGGGTTCCAGTTACACTTCTTGCAGTTTCAACAATTTGTAGGGCCACTCAATCCATTCTATCAATCTGCTTTAACTTCCAGTTTGCTTTGCTTATCTCTTCTTACTTTGATTTCATTACCTATTCCCCTTTTCCTTTCCTGTCTTTGCCATCTTTTGGGGGGCTCTCTTTTCAGGGCTTTAATCCTTGTTGATTCTGCTCTTCTTTCTACCTTCTCTCACAGAAACCGCAAATAAAATTTAAACCTGGAGATTATTTTCCATAAAATTTTCCTCAATTTCTCTCAAATGTCTCGTTCCCCAAATCAAACCCTGGGCTTCTTCACAGATACAAGCCCCTTCAAATCACCTATGAAATTTTTTTCCCTTATTCATCTCAAGTCCTCCCCTCTTCTAATCCTTTTCCCATAACCTTCTGAAAAAATCAGAAGAATACTGTGAAAGTTAAGGATTTAGAATTAATGACTTCCAAACTTCCTTTCAGCTTTAGATTTATGAACCATCTAACTTTAATCCTATAACCTAAATACTGCAGTTCTTTAGAATTTGTGTAGTCCTTTGAGAATATTTAAACCAGCTTTAAAAACAAGTTTAAAGTTAAGATTCAGACTTTTGCTTCTAACCAGAAAGTGTTGATGGTCCATGCATAGAAGTAGAAAAATGACAAATAATATGGAAAATCAACTCTTCTCAATTAAACGTTATTAAGCATCTACTATATGCAACAAAAGAAAGCATGGGATAGTGAATAGAGGGTCAGTCTTAGAGTTAGGAAATTTGGCTTTGAGTCTCACCTCCGACACATGGCATTCAATGCAGCTACCATTAATCATATTGGCTTAGCAGTTTGCCTGGCACGTAGTAAGTGTTTAATAAATGCTTGCTGACTGACTTTTTGCACCATTGGCAAAGTACTTGAATTCTCAGAGCCTTTGACTGCTCTCTAAGACAACTTACAGATGATGTTGATTAGTATCTACTTCTTTCTGGAAGTTTATTGAGTGGATAAAGTTAGAGATCCAAGAATAATGAGGAGATGAAGGAGGAGAAGGAGAAAGAAAGGAAGAAGGAGGAGGAGGAAGAAGAGGAGGAGGAGGAGAAGAAAAAGATGATGATAGTGATGATGATGAAGGAGGAGGAAAAGGAGAAGAAGAAGATGAAGGAGGAGGAGAAGAAGGAGGAGGAAGAGAAATAAAAAGGAAGAGGAGAGGGGAGGAAGGAGGAGGAAAACAAAGAGGAGGAATAAGAGCAGGAGGAGAAGGAAAAAAATAAAAGGAAGGAGAAAAAGAAGAAAGAGAAAGGGAGGAGGAGAGAGGAAGGAGGAGGAGAAGAAGAAGAAGAAAAAGAAAGAGGAAGAAAAGCAGGAGGAGGAGGAGAAAGGGAAGGAAAAAAAAGGAGAAAAAGAGGAGGAGGAATATACCAAGCTAAGTCTCTATGAATCAACTGATCAGTGAATATGTATTAAGTGACTACTATCTGCCAGGCACTGTGGCAGGCACCAGAGGCACAAAGACAAAAGTGAAATAGCTCCTGTTAGTATTGAGTCAGGGAAGATATATGAACAAACACAGGTAGTACACACAACATAAGTAAAATATAATTTTGATAAATTGATATTTTAAAATAAATGGGAAATGCATTAGAAACTAGGGGTGTGAGTGAATGGGGATAAGAAGACTTCATGCAGTATGTGATGCTTAAGCTGAGTCTTGAAGAAACTAGGCATTCTAATTCTAAGAGAATGAAAAAAAGGAGTTCGTATCAGGACCAGAAGACAGACAGTGCAAAGGGAGAGAAGGTGGATAGAATACCCTGTGTGAATAACAATAAAAAGAACTGTTTAACTGGACTACAGTGTGCATGGAGGAGGGAAAAAATGTAATAAGGTTGGAAAGGCTAGTTGGATCAGGTTTCAAATGACTTTTCCAAAAAGAAGAATTTATATTTAATTCTAGAGACAATACAGAGATAATGGCATTTACTAAGTAAAGAAAGGAGTGACATGGTCAGACTTGTGCTTTAGGAAAATCATTTTGGCAACTGGATTGTTGGGTTATAAATTTAGAGCCAGAGGGAAGCTCAGAAACTACCACTTTACAAATAAGGACTCTCAGGTAAGTTAAGTGAGTTGCCCGAGTTCACATACAAAGTGAGAATCAGAGGGGTAGAACTTGTATCTAGGGCTTAGGTAGTGGTCTTTCCACTGGACTATGGATTGATGTGGGGAAAGACTTGAGGCAGGGAGACCAACAAGCAATCTATTGCAATAGAAGTTATAAGGACCTATGTGACTGGAGAAAAGGGGATAGACATGAGAGATGTTGGGGAGATAGAAATGACAATTGAGTGGATAAATGTGATAAAGGAAAGCCAGGGATCACTGAAGTTACAAACTAGGAGAATATTGGTACCTTTCTCTCTACTCAACCTGCCAAGACTTGGTAGGACATGATGCATATAGGAAGTCTTAGTAAACTTTAAAATGAGAAGTCTGGAGTTGTCTACTTGAAGTCTTTTCTACATTTCTAGTCTTTTCTACTTGAAAGCTGAACATCTAAGTCCTGGCATTTTATGATTATATAGGCTACACTTCCCTTTGCAGTCCATAAAAGACTGCCTGCATCTGCTGTGCAGTTTATAGGGAAGTCAAGGCCCGAAGACAAAGTTTATTACTACAGTCATCAGCATAAATGATCCAGATGATAAAACACCAGCCCCAAAATACTCTCTGCAGACAGTGCAGCAAACATCACATGCAGTAACCTGCAGGGACTGACCCATTTAAAAACTGTCCTTTTGAAAGTCCCTGGCACTCCCTGGGGCTGCTCTTCCTCAGGAACCAAGTAATATAACTTAAGGACCACTGGAAAGGGAGTCAGAAAAAACTAGATCCAACACTTAGCAATTGTTTGACTCTGAGTACTATTCTGTAAAATGAGTGTTCCCCCCTTCAGAGGGTCGCTGTAAGGACCTAAGGAGATCATGAGTGTAAATGTAGTTTGTAAACTTCAAAACCTTTATGAAGGCAACATGGTACAGGGAAAAGAGCACTGACCTTGGAGTCAGAGGACTTGAATTCAAATCTCACCCCTAGCACTGGCTTGGGTGCCTGGAAACCTAGGGTCATATCGTGTCTCTAATGCTTAATACCTGTGTGACTTTATGAAAATCACTTAACCTCCTTGGACCTCAGTTTCCTCATCTATAAAATGAGGGAGTCAGACTTAAGCCCTTTCCAGATCCTATGCAAATGCTATGATTACTATTATGTCACTACTGTGCAAGCATATCTAAAAACTCATAAGAAATAACTTTTTTTTTCTAAAACCTTTTCCAGGAAGGGGGCGGAGCCAAGATGGCGGAGTAGAAAGACTCACCTATGCTAGGTCCGAACCCACAGCCCATAGATTTCCTGTAAAAAGAACTCCTGACAAATTCTGGAACAGTGGAAGCCGCGCAGAAACACAGTGAAGGAGATTTCTGCTGCAGAGAGCCCGGAAAAACCGACCGCAAAGGTACCCCAGACGGGAGCGGAGCCCTGCCAGGCCGAGCGCTCCCCTCCCCCGCCCTGGCCACGCGGCACTGAGAGGAGCGAGCAGACCTAAGCAGGCGTCAGGGACCTGAATCTCCGGCAGCTGCGAAGGTCCCTCCACCCACAGACGCACAGGTCAGTGAGAGAGACGGGCTGAGAGGGGAGCGGGGGCTCTCCAGGACTCGGACCCCCTCGGGAGGTGGCGGCCGCTTGGCCAGAGGCCTGCAGAGCAGGCAGGAACTCCACCCCAGCTCCATTACAAAAGATCTCTGTATAAACCCCCTGAGGGAACTGAGCCTGAGAGGCGGCCCTGCCCCCACCTGAGAACCAGCAGATAAGCTCCCAGTGAAGAGCAGTCAGGCCTGC
>CM053774.1:44535569-44879829 GCA_028658325.1 Potorous gilbertii
TAACTAGGGGTCTACAATGGTATATCACAAAGATTATACATTGTGACCAAGTGGGATTTATACCAGCAGTGCAGAAATGGTTTAATATAAGAAAAACTAGTAATATAATTGACAATATCAACAACAAAAGTAACTAAAGCCATATGATTATATCCATAGATACAGAAAAAGTTTTTGACAAAATACAACACATTCCTATGAAAGACACTTGAAAGCATAGGTATAAATGGATTTTTTCTTAAAATGATAAGAAGCCTCTAACTAAAACCATCAACAAGCATGATCTGTAATGGGGATATGCTAGAAAACTTCCTAACAAGATCAGGAGTGAAACAAAGATACCCATTACTACCAATATTATTCAAACTTGTATTAGAAATGCTAGCAATAGAAATAAGAAAAGAAAAATACATTGAAGGAATTCGAATGGACAATGAGGTAATAAACCTATCGTTTTTGCAGATGACATGATGATACACTTGGAAAATCCTAGAGATTCAACTAAAAAGTTAATTGAAACTATTAATAATTTTAGCATAGTTAGTTGCAGGATAAAAAATAAATAAATCATCAGCATTTTAATATATCACTAAAAAAATCTTGCAAGAAGAGATAGTAAGAGATACCTCATTTAAAATAGACATAGACAGCATAAAATATTTGGGAGACCAACCCAGGGACTACAGAAGCATAATAATGAAATACTTTTTATATAAATAAAGTCAGGTTTAAATAATAGGAGAAACAGTGGGTAGACGGAGACAATATAATAAAAATGACAATTCTAAATAAACAAATTTTATTTAATGCTATTCCAATTGAATTACCAAAAAAATATTTTATTGAGCTAGAAAAAATAATAAAACTCACTGAAAGAACAAAAGGTGAAGATTATCAAGAGAACTAATGAAAAAATATAGAGGAAGAAAGTTTCATACTTTTTGCTGTTTTTCAGTTGTTCTCTCGATGTGTCTGACTCTTCATGACTCCATTTGAGATTTTCTTGGTAAAGAGTGGTTTGCCATCTCCTTCTTTGCTTCATTTTTCAGATGAGGAAACTGAGGCAAATAGTGTTAAGTAACTTGCTCAGGGTCACACCTCTAGAAAGTATATGAGGCCAGATGCGAACTCATGAAGGTGAGTATTCCTGACTTCAGGCCCATCCACTCTATCCACTGTACTATCTAGCTGCTTTAAGAATATCAGATCGTAAACTGAATAAGGCAGTAATTATCAAAACTCTCTGGTATTGGCTAAAAAATAGAAAGGTAGATCAGTGGAGCAGAGTTGACACACAATATATAGTAGTAAATGATTATATTAATCTTGTGGTAAGCTTTTGGGATAAGAATTCACTATTTGATAAAAATTGTTGGGAAAACTGGAAATCAATCTGGCAGAAACTAGCTATAGGTCAATATTTTATACCACTTACCAAGATAAGGTCAAAATGGATAAATAAATACATAAAGGGAGATATCATGAGTAAATTAGGAGAACACTGGACATATTACCTATGAGACTTTCAAAGAAGAAAAGAATTTATGAATAAATAAGAGATAGCATTGTGAGATGTAGAATGGATTATTTCAATTACATCAGATTAAAGAGAGATTACACAAAATAAGGAGGAACGAAAATTGGGGGCGGAAATTATAGAGTTTCTCAATAAAAGTCTCGTATCTCAAACATTTGAAGAACTTTATCCAATTTATAAGAATATGAGTCATTCTCCAATGGATAAATGGTCAAAGGATATGAACAGGCAGTTTTTCAGTGAAGAAATCAAAGCTTTATATAATCATATAAAAAAATTATCTAAATCGTTATTGACTAGAGAAATGCAAATTAAAACAACTTTGAGATAACATCTCATGCTCGTCAGATTGATTAAAATGATAGAAGGAGAAAATGACAAATATTGGAGGATATGTGGAACAATTGAGACATTAATACACTGTTGGTGGAACTGTTAACTGATCCGATCATTTGGAAAAGCGATCTGGAATTACACCCGAAGATTTATAATAGTATGTACACCCTGTGACCCAGCAATATCACTATTAGGTTTGTTTTCCAAGGTGATCAGGGAACAAGGAAAAGAACCCAAATGTTCTAAAATATTTAAAATAGCTATCTTTGTGGTAGCAAAGAACTGGAAATTGAGGGAATTGGCTAAACAAACTGTAATATAAAGTTATGATAGAATACTAAAAATGATGAACCGGTTGATTTTAGGAAAACATGGAAAGATTTGCATGAAATAATGAGCAAAACCAAGAGAACATTTTTCAAAGGGCCATACTGTTGGAAGCGAAAAGGTCCCTTTAACTCTGAGGGTAAGGTAATGGTCCAGAAGGAATGGGTCACTGATCTGGTTGCTCAATTGTGGAATATTAACCTAGACTTTGCTTTAAGATATAGTTTCCTTATTCAAGATACCTATAACTGTTTCCTAATATCTTCCTGGTGCAGTCATGTCAGATGGCATGAGACACTCTGCCAGTTTGGGCAACTTTCTCCAAGCAAGAAATGGTTTAATAACTAGCCTAAATTCTTTCCCCTTCCTTAGACAATGCCCTTCATCTTACTTCTCATACTATTTAAGTCAGCCCTGGCAAAACACAGCAGCACCTACCAAATATCAATTCATTGCCCTGGGTAGGTCACTTTACCCTGTTTGTCTCAGTTTGTTCTCCTGGAAAATGATTTGGAGAAGGAAGTGACAAACCACTCTGGTATCTTTGCCAAGAAAATCCCAAATGGAGTCATGGAGAGTCAGACAGGGCTGAATGCAACACTGCCACTAACAACAACAAAAACACCCAGAGTATGCCTCAGAATGCAATCAATCAATAAGCTTTTATTAAGCATTTAGGATGTGCTAGATACCATACTAAGATAAATCAGTACAGGCAGCTGAAGGAGAAATCTAGCTATTCTGGACGGTGCTGCAGGAATGGCTCAGGGATTACTAGTTTCTAGTTGATTCTATTAATCATCAAAAACCTCTGTGGCCATGTCAGTCTCTCATGTAAATTACTTGAGTGCGTTATAATTCAAACAAAGCACTAATTGGCTGATCCATCAGAGTAAAACAAGCACATTTTGCCCTTCATAGACAAAGAAAATGCTATTCAGTCTCTGTTGTAAGTGGGCTGTTTTTCCAGCTGTGCTGATTTTGGTGAGCCACTTTCTCTTGCCTGCTCTGACATTTGTTCACAAGACACATCTGGCTGGGCAAGTAGAACAGAGAAAAAACTGTTTATGTGCATAAGATTAGCTCGTGTTAACGGTGACATTTGCTGTCGTGGGCTCTGCTGGGTATTGCACATAGAAACTGAATATTTCCCCTTAGTTACTGCACCCATGACTCCAGTGGTGTAGCGTAAATACTACTGGAGTCAGAAGATCTTGGTTTGCATCTCAGTTCCTTCACTTATTAGCCATATGGACCCAAGTCAGCAGACCACCTTGCTTTTCTAAGCCAAATTATTTCATCTCTAAATTAGAAATTAATAATACCTGTGTAGCCAATCCTTTTAAAATAGTTGTGAGAAAAAAATGCTTTGTTATATGAAGCACTATACTATACAACTCTGCCTAGTTACTAATGACTATCACTATTGCTTGCTGCTGTTCAATCATTTCAGCCACTCTTCGTGGCCCCATTGGGGTTTTCTTGGCAAAGACAGCAGAATGGTTTGTCATTTCCTTCTCCAGCTCATTCATAGATGAGAAAATTGAGGCAAAGATTAAGTGACTTGCCTGGTGTCATGTAGCTAGTAAGTGTCTGAGGCTAGATCTGAACTCAGATTCTTCCTGATTCCAGGCCCAGGGAGCCACCTAAATACAACATCATTTGGGAGGAAGGGAATTAGCAGTTAAATGAATGAAGAGAGGTGTCATGGAGAACACCTTTTTGCATCCTAAAGGAAAAGGAGTACTCTGTATGACATAGAAGTACAGACCAATACAGAAGCAGAGATGGGAGATGGAGTGTTTTACATGAGGAACCAAGAAAAGGCCAGTTTGATTGGATCACAAAATGTGGAAGCGGGAGCAATGTCAAATTAGACTGGAAAGATACACTGAGGCAGATTGTGAAGGGCTTTAGAAGTTAAAACAGAAGAATTCATGTTGTATCCTTCAAGACAGTTCAGAGCCGCTGTAAGCAGTGGAGTCGATAGACAGATCTGACTTTAAGGGAAATCACTTTGGCAGCAATGAAGGGGATGGACTGGTGGAGTGAGAGACTTGAGACAAGGAGTCCAATTTGTTTCTGTTCATCCTTCATTTTCAAAGAGGATCAATGGGACATCTTTACTTGCCAGTAAATTAAAGTGAGGCAGCTGCAAAAATTCATCAGCCTAATTTTCTCTTCCTGAATCATCCAAGTCCAGTAGCAAAACAAAGTCAAGATGACTGGCAGTACCCCAGGATACCGTGGATGACCTTCGCATCTTCAACACCTGACAAGCTCTAAGTGCTCCACAGTATCTGCTTCAGCTGCCTCCATGGAGAAGGTACTCATGTGCTGAGTTCGATGTGTCTCCGGGATAGACAATTTCAAATGTTCACTAGACAATTCATGATGTACTACTGAAGCTCAGGGAGAGATTAGGCTGAATCTATAGATCTGTGAATCATTGATATAGTCCAACCCATGGGAGCTGATGAAGTTACCAATAGAGAAAAAAGTGACTGGTACAGAACCTTAGGACTATTAAAGGACCCCCGTGTCCATAAAGGGACCTGAAATGAAACAGAAACTAATCAGAGATAACAAAGTATTAATTGTCTGAGAAAAGGGAGAGAAGATACTACATGGAAGCAGAGAGGAAAGAGAGTTCTCAGCTGATCAAAAGAGAGTGAAAAAAGGGTTGAAATAGTATAGTTTCTAGAGTCTTTCGAGAGAGGATGGGGCAGAGGTAAGGAGGGTAAAGGAAAAGACATCTGTAGATACAATAAGCCAGGAAGCAGGATGTTTAGAAGCTCCTGAGCAAGTTCTCAAGTCTGCTGCTTCTGTTTAAGGTTGCCCTTGAGTTGATCAAGGTTGGTTGTGTGGTTTCTGACAGCTAAAGACATCTCCAAATTTGGCTAGAGTTCACTCACAAAGGATCACTGGTATGTCAAGCAGCTCTGAACCTCAGAATCAATTGGCTGTTTGTGGTGTAACTACATTGTCCTGCTCCCTTATGAAGAAGAGAAATTCTAACATATGGTATAGTCATTATAGATCCCCTGTTAAGAGGGGATCCTCCACAACTTACTGTACACCAGGCACCATAAACAATCCCTGACCTTGTTTGCATACTAGCAGACAGCATGTAAATAAATCGGTCCATTAGAGATACAAATAGTAGATGGCGGGTTACTTTAGAGAGGAAGACGCTAGCTGTGACTACTTTGAACATGGACCTGGTATCCTGCATGATTTGATCTCTCACAGAATCTGTACTGGAAAACAATCTAGTTCAAACAATACACCAAAGGAAACCCTCACTACAACAGACCCCAAAAATAGAATCTAACTTCTGATTGGGGGGGGTCCCCCCACTATCTCCTGAGAAAGGCAACACTACTTTTACACAGCTCTAATTATTGGAAGGTTTATTCCTTCATTCCAATCAAAACTTACCTCTTTATAACTTCCACTCATTGCTCCAGGTTCTTCTCTCTGACGCTAAACAGAGCATTTCCACATGACATGTTGAATATTTAAGTATAGCTATCATTTCTTCCATGTCATCCTTGTATGACGTAGACTCAAGGACCTTCACCATTCTGACTTGTCTCTTCCGTTCAGCTTATCAACATCGTTCCTAAATACTACAGATATTAACTGGGGCAAAATACAGGGGAATTACCACCCCCCTAATCTCTCCATGCCTGATTCTTTGGCTTCAGGTCTTCAGCCCTTTCTCACACACACATACACACACACACACACACACACACACACACACACACTTTTCTTTCTGATGGTTTGCTTTTATATGACTCAACTCCCACTGGGATCCAATTTGGTTGAAATCATTGGCATTATTTAAAACCAACACCACCACACACCAATAGCCCTGCTCCTCCTACTCACATGGAGCAGTGACTGGTTTTAGGTGTATCTAGTCAACAGCAAGGCTTACCCCTTGCATGTAAAATTTAGAGAAAGCAGGAATTGGACACATGTCCACAGCCTGTAAAGCAACCCTTGCTCTAAGCAACATGAATTAACCATCCACAGATCATGAATAGATGTGACTCATAGTTCAAAGCCCCTTAAGGACTCTGGGCTCATATGAGTTGAGTTAAAATGAGATAATATTTGTAAAGTGCTTAGCACAGCTCTTGGCACACAGTACACACTTAATATATGTTTATTCCTTTCCCTTCTCTTCTTCCAATTCTACGGTCAGTTTCTGTCTTTGACTCATTCTGCCATTCCAGAAGATTTCCTCTCCATTCTTGATTTAGGAAAAATTTTCTAGATAAAAATAAGGTATGGCTTGGTCTAGGTTTCTCCAGTTGTGAATAACAGGATCACCATTCCTTCATTGTTACTTAATGGATGTCAAATATAGGAAAATCTTGATTTCACCTATCATAAGAATGCACAAGGATCCCAGGAGCCCATAAATATAGACACATAAGGCATTCAAATAGCCCATGAGGTTCCCCTATCCCTTTAAGGTAAAAACTCTTGGGAGATGAAACAATAAATTTTTTATTCACTTTAGACCCACAGTATCTCAGCAACACAAAGTAAGAACGTTTTTGGAAAGGTCCAAATCCATTACCCCTCAGTTTGGCCACAGGAGTAGACTGACACCAAGGGTTAACATAGAAGAAAGGCCACCAGAAAGATCAAGGTTGTCTTTTGATTGAATGACATCAGTACAGAGGGGAAATGTGAAATGGCTAATTAGTAGCCTTTCAGGAACTATTCTATGTTCCAAAGAGGTTTGAATATTGGTCTCCCAGCTAATTGCTTGTTGTACAGAGTAAAATATTGAATTCTGTTCTGGTCATTCCGTAATGCCTGCTATATTCTCTTGTTATTGTCAAGGCTTTCTTCAAGTAGGAATAAATTGCCTGTACTATATCCAATTCATGTTTGTACACTGAATACCTCTTTTGTTTTCCTTTGGGGGAAATCCTAGACGAGAGATAAAAACAAAAATGTTCTCAGCATAGCAGAGTTGGGGTGATGAGTCAATCAATGAATGTGAGAGTAGGGAGCAAATTACCTGAGGAAAGGTCAGGTTCCTGAGAGTTGAACCTGGGCAAACCACAATAGCAGGTAAAAGACAGAAGTTTGGCTCAGGTTGCCAATCTCCAGCCACTGTGCTAAACTAGTCTCTGACCTGTGCTCAGAAAAGGAAGCTGAAAGGCAAAAGGCAATCTAAACTCAAGGTCTATGAATTTCCTTCTCATGCCATCCAGGCAAACAAAGGGAGCTCACCTTTGTTTTTCCTTCCATTTTGGGCTCCAAGGGTAAGAAGGGAAAAATTACCTCCTCGATCCCTTCTGCTATACTCTAGTCTAGAATTCTAAGGTGGAGAAAATGTACAAAAAAAAAAAAAGAATAAATCGCTCCACAGCTCAATTTTATAGACCATAGGGGAAGAATGGCTTTTATAAACAATCTAAATCTATTCTCACTGATTTTCAGTCACAACCAATCATTTCCAAGGCAATCAGTCACTGGGAACCAATCAGAGGAGTTCCCTACATCACCTCAGCAAGAGGGTGACAGGGTGTCTACACCTTCCATCATGGAAAGTGTGCCCTTCTGGCAAAGGTCCACTCCCTATAATTTCATCAAGTTGATGGGAAGGAGGAGGAAGGAAACCTCATCAGTCTCTCCTGATCAACCTCCCCCTCCACCTATAAACCCTTATAACTAAAGCTTCCTTCAAGGTTCTCTCTTAAAATGCCTCCTCCTTCAAGAGTCCTTTCTGCTGCCACTGTAGTCATTGTCTCAGGCCCTGATATTGTTTTGTATTTATTTATACATGTATTATTATTCTTCCAATAGAATGTAAGTTCCTTGAGGGTAGAGACTGTTTTGATTTTGTTTTTGTATCTCTAGGACCTAGTACAGTGCCATATACAAGTATACATATACACATGTGTGTGTATATGTATACATATATACACATACAAACATACACACATATACATATATATGTATAACTGTATAGAGATATATAGTTTCTAGACAAAAGCCTAGAAACAATTCTAATTGGATAAAAGAAGAAATTCCTAATTCTCTCTCTCTCTCTCTCTCACACACACACACACACACACAGAATATATTATATAGATATGTAGATATATAGATAGTTGTATGTATGTAGGTATAGATAGATACTGTAAATAGAGCAGCTAGGTGGCACAGTGGACAAAGTGTTGACCCTGAAGTCAGGAGGACTTGAGTTCAAATCTGACCATAGACATTATCTGTGTGGCCCTGGGCAAGTCACTAGACCCTGTTTGCCTCAGTTCCCTCATCTGTAAAATGAGCTGGAGAAGGAAATGCCAAACCACTTCAGTATCATTGCCAAGAAAACTCCAAATGGAATCAGAATCAGATACAATTCAACAACAAAAATATTGTATATAATCGATATGTATGTAGATTTTTTTCTCATGCATGTATTGCATATACCCTTATCTATAGGCTATGTAATCTTATCTGGTAGGTGTATATGTATGTATGAGTATATATATATTATATATATATATATATATATGAAATATGTATACACACTGCACATATTCAATGTTCTCTATGCCTTAGTATAAGCATGGATGCCATTGTTTTTGCTTCATCTATAAAATAGGACTGGGGGATAAGAATTGAACTACATAGCATCTAAGGTTCTTTCTAATTCTAAGTCTATGGTCCTTTCCTATTCTACTTTGAACTGAACTAAATTGAATTATTAGTTCTTTTAAAATAATTCATATCAATCCTATAGAATGAAAGCTTACTCAGGGCAGGGAATATTCTCTTTTTTGTCTTTATATCTCTAACACCTGCCATGACACCTTGTCTATAAGCAGAAACTTAATAAACTTTGTCAATTTGAGACTGCCTAAACTATTGCTATGAACAAAGCACTGATTCTCATATTTCTCGGCATAGGATGTTTCCCTTGGGATGTTATAGCTGTATCCACTTTGGAGGAAACTGCAAGATGGACTTTCAGGAACTTTTCACAACTTTACAAGGTGACCAGCAGCAGCTGAGTTGGCTGATTTACAAGCTGGAAGCCTAGGAAGCAAAAACAATGGCATCTCAGCCTCTGCCAGACTGCCAGGGCACAGGAAACACGGGGTATGTACAGCCAAAGCCTAAGACAAGATTACATAGACTCCCTGACAGGAAAGATTCATCTTCTAAAAGTCTCAGGCAAGAGTGACCCATTTATTTCCAAAGAAATATAAATTTGCACAGCTATAGCTCTTAAAACTGGAGAAAAAAAGTTGAAGGTTATCTTAAACTTCAAGGACAGCCTTAGTCCAACAGAAAGTACAACAAAAGTCTAGAAACAATTCTAATTGGACAACAAAAGAAATTCCCAAGTCTCACACAGGAAGGGATAGGGAAGAAGTCACAAGAGCAATTTATTAATAAGATCCCGGTCACCCTAGCCAGGTCTGTACCAGGGAAATAAAGTCAGTGCTGATCTAATTTAAAAGTTAATAAAATTCCATTCCCTTCTCCCCAAACATTCTAATGCAGGATCTATTAACCTAAATAGATTTCGGGGGGGGGGGTCTCTGAATTTGGGTGGGGGGAAGGGAACTACACCTTTATTTTTACTAACCTTTAACTGAAATTTAGCATTTTCTTCAGTTACAAATACAGGTAGCAAAATTACTCTGATAAAGTGTCCACAGGTTTCACCAGACTAAAAAAAAAAAAAAGGTTCAGGACACAAAAAATTATTAAGAATTTTCTGCTCTACTGCATTGTAAAAAGCACTACACAAAATCAGACAGTCTGGGTTGGTGTCCTGGTTCTGTCACTAATTAACTATATGACCTTGTATAAGTCACCTATCCTTTCTAAGTAAGAAAGAGAATACTGGATTTAGAGTCAGATCATACAGGTTCAAATCCTGGGTTTTATGCAACCTTGGACAAATGGCAACCATTCTAGACTTTGCTTTCCTCATTTGTAAAATATAACAGGGTTGGACCAGATGACCTCTAATATGTATTCCTAAATTTTATGATCCTATTAACTATGCAATACGTATATAATAATTAGCCAAGTTACATCATATCTCTGGGCCTCAGTTTCCTCATCAATAAAAGAGGATGAACTGAAATCTACTCTGAGGTACCCAATACTACTGGCAACATTCTCTAGTAAAGTCAAACCAGATTCAAATAGAATTGGGAAATATCTAACAAAATAAACAAAAATACAATAGATTATATATAAAGTTAGTATATGACTTTCTGAGATAATACATGACCCTCGGAGATCCTTATGTGTGATTTAGTGGGCCCTGTTTCTGTTTGAGTTTGACTCCACTAGATCAGATGATCTCGAAGATGTCTTCCAGCTCTGAATCTTTCAACCATTACCCATAAAATGGGGCTAATAATGTTTGCTCTATATACACACATGTTGAAAGAAACACACACGAAAGAATCAAATGAGACAGTGTCCATTAATGCTTTGTAAAATTTTAAATAAATATGTAAAGCAAACCATTTTTGTAGCAGAAAACAAAACTGGAAACTAAAGGAGAAAGAGGAATGACTGAACAAATTACAATATGAATATAGTAGAATATTATTACACTCTAAGAAATGAGCAAAGGAACAAATTCAGAGATACCTGGGAAAACTTACTTTAACTGATGCAGAGTAGAGTGAGTAGAACCAGAATAACGTATATAATAACAATGTAAAGACAAACAACTTTGAAAGACAGTGTTTCGAATTAATGCAATTAATAAAGCCGCATTTCCAGAGAATAAATGAACATGCTACCCACCTCCTGACACAGAGGTGATAGACTCAAAATTCAGAATCAAACGTGCATTTTTGGACACAAACAATGTGGGAATTTGCTTTGCTTGACTATATACACCAGTTACAAGGTGGTTGGGGTTTTTATCTTTTAAATGGAGGTGGAGAGAAGAAGAAAAAATAAATACATAACATGAAACAATGACATATAAGCACTAGCTACTATTACATGAAAATGAAACTTAGAATTAGCTACAAATACATGAACCTCTCTGTGAGGAGGTGAGTTCATAACTCTTAACATACCATACAAATGTGAGTTGCTTTTGTCACTTAGGTCTCCTCAAAAACATATACCCGAACAATTTTATCTGATGACATTTACCCCACGTATCATTGGATGACATCCATAACTTGCAAGACAAAGGAAACCCAAGTACTTTCAGAGAAGCTGTTAGGAAGTGCAAAAGAATCAGGTGGATTTGAATTCAGAGGACATGACCCTTGGAGATCCTTCAAGTCCTAGGTTGGTTACTTGCTACCTGTAGGATCTTGGGCTTGTTCTTTCAGTTTGGGGGCCTTGGGCCTCAGTTTTCTTACTTGTAAAATTAGGGGTTTTGTCTAAATGGCTTCTGAGGTCCCTTACAGAGCTGAATCAGGGATCCTATTAGTTTCAGAGAATTAGTGTCTTCCAATATAGCAGTGGCCGCTAGATGGTGCTCAAAGAAACATCAGAGAACTTCTTTGCCAAGGACTCATGGCTATAGCTCAGATATAGATCATCTGTATTCTTTATCCCTTTTGTATTTTATCAAGTAATTAAGCATCTGAGCATCAGAACCACCCTTGAAGCCTTCAACAACCTAAATTCAGGAGCTTTGGTCTCCCATTAGCTCCTATTCCTCCTTTTTTCCCCCAAACTATTCCTAATTGCAAAACAAACCGTATCTGTGATTTTCCCCCCAGTTTCTTCCTGAGAATAGCTTTATGAAATATCAGTCCACTTAACCCTTCCACACTTGAACTAGTCACCCAACAACCTTTCAGTCCAGGACTGACAGAGAATCCAAATTCTCCAGACTCACGGCTGAGTCTGCGCAGGAATCTTCCCCACACTGCCAGCTTCATCTCCAAAAGACTGATGTTCTTGTCTTCTTTCACACTTCAAACTTCTTGAGCAGAACAAACCAGAGGATTGATGTATTCAGGGTATCACCAGCCCTAAGATTATTCCTAAAGTAGACAAAAGAGAAAGACTGCAGCCATTTGTATCCAACTCATTCAAATTTCAGTCTATTGTCCTCTTTCTAGTCCTCATCATAAGAAGAACCAGCCTCTACATAGTGATTTAAGGTGCTTTCCATACTTTATCCAATATGATACAATCTGAAAAAGGATATGTAAAGTTCTTATTATGTTCATGGCACTGTGCCAGGCTCTAGAGATAAAGTCAAACTGAAAAATATCCCTTTCCCTCAAGAAGAATACATTATACTAGGGAAGCAATACATGTATAAGAGTTGGGTGCACAACTTCCACTGGCAGAATAGGTCTTCCAGAAAAAGCTACTCCAGGTTCAAGGTACTCTGGGTGCACAACCACTAAAACCATCATTCATGAGCCCCTACCAATGTGTTTACCTTTAACAGTAAGCCCAAGGATCTAATTAATTCAAAGAAAAGGCATTAAATAAAATAGTCTAAATGAAAGGTAGAAATAAAAAATTTGCCCCAAAATCTTGGGAATCACTCCCTCCCAGATATATGCATATATAAATACATATATAATGTATGTATATATATGTATATATATATCAGTAATGGAAAGACTATAGACATATAGGTAATATGAGTGGAAAGGTCCTAACATAGGAAATACACATGGCCGAGGTATATATATGGAGACATAGATACATATGGTCAGAGAGGACAAGTAGGAAGGTGATTCTTACCTTGGAGAATTCAGGGATGCTAATGTCTTCTAGGGTTGTCCTCAAGATGTTACTAAGCCTGCTTCCTGAAGGTTTCTGCTAGATGCATACCCTCACTGATGCTACTCTGCTAGATATGTGACTAATACAGACTACTTCCAGGGTTCCAAGTGACAGACAGGGGGAGGAAGTGCATTCCAGGCAAGAGCAAAGGCATGGAATCAGTAGAAAGAATACAATGTAAGGGGAACAACTAGTATGGCAATTTGGTTGGAACACAGAGTATGTGTAGGAGAGTGATATATAAACCTTAAAAGACTGACTACTGCAGTGGATAGGGTGTCTGGCCAAGAATCAGGAAAACTCATCTTCCTGAAATCAAATCTGACCTAAGACACTTACTGGTTGTGTGATTCTAGGCAAGTCACTTAACCCTGTTTGCCTCAGTTCCTCATCTATAAAATGAGATGGAGAAGGAAATGGCAAACTACTCCAGGATCTTTGCCAAGAAAAAAACTCAAATGGGGTCATGAAGAGCCAAACAACTGAAAAATGACTGAAAGGCTTCAAATGCCAAACTAGAGTTTATAGTTTATCCTTGAGGCAATAGGGAGCCACTGAAGTTTCTTAATGGAGTGACATGATCATATTTGTGCTGTACATTAAGAACCTTGCTGACTAAAAGAATCATGGTGTCCCCAAGAGATACAGTTAAGTTAAGAGGAAGGGTAGAAATAGGAAGAAAGATACTGGGTTTTGTTTTGGACATGTCAGTTGGTCAATAAAAATAATGTGCTTATCATTTGCAAGGTACAGTGACATGGTCAGATCTGTTGTATTCATTGCCAGAATTGCTTAGCAACATATGAGTAGCAATAGAGAAGGAAGGTGATAGGAGGAAGCCAGGGTCAAGGTGTGATAAGGCAGGAGCAGTGATGGGACAAAAGGATAGCAGTTTTGAGAGATCAGGAAAGTATCTAATGGAACGATACACAAGTGTCAAGATTGAGAAAGGAGGAAAGAGGGGGCCAGCATAACATGAGAAAGCACTGAGAAGAATAACTAAAGGGTACCATAAAGACAAAAAATAGTTTTCAGAAGATTGAGGCACAAGGTGAAATAGAAGGTTAGGGTCATAAAGAGGAATATCTAAGTTCTTGATCAAGGAGGTGGAGCATTTATAGGTATTAGTAAGATCAAGGGTATAATTGTCCCTGTGTGAGGCTATATTGAGGGACTAAGTCAAAGGAGTTGGGGAAATTGATGAATTGGAGGTCAAAGTGATTGAGGAAGTATCTCACGATGTAGCCCAAATTCTCCAAGTACAAAAGTGGGTTTTGGGATGGACAGGAATATTAAATTTCTTGAGAAAATATCCTCACAACAGCTCTATGAGATAAGTATCCATATCCCCATTTTACAGATGAAAACAGAGTCTAAGAAAAGTTAGACTAAGAAAACACTAAGAAAAGTTAAGTAACTTATCTCTAGTCACACAAAGTCAAGTTCTGAACCTTGCTAGGTACCTCCTAACTCCATATTCGTTGCTTTTTCAACTAATTGTCCTATAGCAGTAACTATCAAACCTCAAGGATTTAAAAAGCTTTTCAGTCTCCAAAATAGTCTGTGTTGCCATCTACCTATTCTTCTAATGTCATTTCAGGTTGTCATCATTCATTCATTCACTCATTCAAGAAACATTTATGAAGACGCACTTAATTTGCCAAATAAGTTACAGCTTTTGCAATTATCTCTGTATTGAACTAAAACACAGTCCCGTTGTGGTTAATGAGGACAAGGGGCCACTCAACTAATCCCTTCTTCCTCCACTCATTACCAAAGAACCATGCTCTGACCCAAAGCTGACCCATAGTTCTCGATGCCCTCCTTTACAACTCTCTTTCCTCCCCATCCCTGTTTCTCCTTGTCCCACACTCAAGGGGCTGAACAAGGGCTCTTTGCCATCTGAGCAGAACACAAACATTAGGATTTCCTCAAAGAGGTTCATTCAGGTTTTGTTCTATTGGCTTCCTTCGGAAGAGAAATCACAGGAAATTTTCAGTATTGAAGTCTCCAAAGGTCCGAGAACGTTGAGAAAAAAGGGTATGGGGGAAGTGAAGGAAAACATTTTGTTTACTTGATTGCTTGATGCCTTCAGTAATAGAGTGTTATTTCACTTCTGGCAAAGGCAAGATAATGGAGTCATTGTGGGCTGGTCTGGAGCACATATGTCGCCTGTTTATTTTGCAGCCCAAATGGGCACCTTGCCCTGTTCACATGGGCACGGGGCTCTCGCTGTCTGTTGAAGGCTATGTGAGACTCATTATCATCCCCAGGCCGCTGGAGAAAATAAAATCTAAAACTCTGTCTTGTTTCCCAGGGCTCCATTAGCGAGAAGGGAAGGGGCACCTCAGTCTCCCAAAAGGCCAGCTGTGACCAGCTGTTGCTCAGAGACTCCTCTGAAAAATCATTCATCAGTGTGCTTAGCAACAGAATGGACAAGAATTGAATGGAGGAACTGTCTTGGAACAAAGAAACTTGGTAGAGCCAGGGATGGAAAGGATGGAAAAAAGGCAATAAAAGAGCTTAAGTGAGGATTGGACAAGAGTGAATTAGGAAGGAGAGGCCCTGAAAGAGCTGGTAACTGAACCAATGAATCTATATGGATACATCCTTGAGTTAAAAGCCACAATCGTTAAAGCTGTGACCTTACATGATGATATGCTGACCTGAACAAGTCCTAAATCTGCCCAGTGACCCAGAGAACATAAGGAGACATATTATGTTTTGTCTTTTATCTCCAGTACTTTGCCCATGGTAAGTACTTAATAAATGGAGTCCAACTGAATGATTCAAAAAAATAGTCCTGTTTTACCTCCTAAATCCAAGACTCTTTAGCTTATTAACTAACAATGGTTTAATGGAGACCCGGTAATCCCAGCTCTGTCATTAACTTTCTATATGACTTAAGAGAAATCATTTTGCTTCTCTAGACCTCAGTTTTTCCATCATGAGAAACCATAGTAGAGCAGAGTTAGACTTGGTTGGAAGATCTAGGTTTGAATTCTTGCTCTGACATGAGCAATGCCACCACGGATGAATTTATGAACCTCAGTTTATCTCTATGAAGTTTTCCCAACTGCAAAAACAAAACAAGACAAAAACTCCCAATAGAGATAACATTTGTATCCCTGACCTCACAGGATTGTTTTAAGGAAAATGGTTTATAAATATCAGCATTATATGAATGTGAATTATTACTTTATGTAAAAATAAAGGGCATGTATGAAATGATCTTTAAGGTTCCTTCTAGGACTAAACTTCTAAGAGGTTAATGAAGTCATTCTTCTTGATACACTAGCATCTCACTTCTTGGTTCATTGATTTTTTTTCCCAAGCATTTATTGAATGCCAGGAATGGGGCTAAACACTAGAGATACAAAGGCAAAAGTGAAATATTTCCTGCTCTTAAGGAGTTAATATATCCACACTATATCTACAGATATATATCCATAGATAAATAACGGTAACAGTAATAAAGTATATAAGTAATGGAATTTTAGTAAAAAAAAAAGTAATTTAGTAAAAAGTAAAATAATTTTATATACATAAAACATGCACAAAGTAAAAAGTAGTAGTATCCTAGGGGAAGCAGGATAGGTCCTTGTATCATACTTGAGCTGAGCTCTGAAGAAATTTGACCAACAGACAGAGGTGTGTTCCAGTCAAGGTCTTCAAGCTGACCAAGACATAGACATTGGAAATGGAATACTGAGCTCATGGATAGCAAGCAAGCCTGTGTAGCTGGAGGAGGATCATATGCAATCTTGACTTGCAGTGGACATGTGCTGATTTTCAGGGTCCCATTTCATTCCTGATCCTTTCTGAATCAGCCAAGATTCTAACTCTTGCATGGGAACAATTTTGGAAGGGAACACAGTCCTGGATATTGGAATAACCTACCACCACCTGTAGCAATATTGCTCCCCATCTTCCACTCCATTGCCACTTCTTAGAACTCTTTGTCCTACCAACTTTAGCTCAGATGCTTGTTTTCTCCTACTTGACTGTTTTCCTGACTCTCCCACATCTTCCACCCCACTCCCCACCATAAAGTGTTAGTTCTCTCCCCCTCCTGGAATTTCTTTATATCTACTTCATAAAACCATAGATTCGAAGTTGACCTCAGAATTCATCTAATCCCATGTCCTCATTTTGCAGATAAGGAAACTGAGGCCAAGAATTTAAATAAATTGCCCAAGATTCCCCATGTCATAAGCAGCAGAGGCAAGGACTCAAACCCTAACTTTAAACCCCATACTCTACTATTCCATGCAGTGCACATATTGTATCCCTCCATTAGAATGTAAGCTTTCTGAGGGCAGGGATTGTTTCATTTTTTTGTCTTTGTATCCACAGTCTTTGTATCACATCATGTCCCTACCTGGAATACAGTAGATATCTAATGTAGCAATATTAAACTCCAATAGAAACATGGACCATTAAACCATATACAACCCTATCAGCAGCATACTGACTTTGAAAATCACATACTAACATATGTGCTACTCTATTTTTAATTATTTTTTAAAATATTTCTCAGATACATTTTAATCTGTTTAGGCCATATTCAGGAGGCCCTGAGTTGCTGGTTGCATGCCCAAAGGCTATGTGTTTGATACTTCTGATCTAATGAAAAGGTATTGTTGAACTGAATTGACTATAGTGGGTTCTCCATAGTACTGATTTCAAGAGAGATGCCATATGGGATGCCAAGGGGAGACTGGTCACTCCATTATCCCCACAAAACTAAACAATGCCTTTCTGCGTGTATAGTTTGCACTGGCTTATGCTGAAGGATGACCTTCAAGAAATTATTTCTTCCTGCCCTTTGTCAATGCAGGCTTTTGTTCACCAATTCATCTCGAGCCCCCTCCATGCCTCGAGAGCAAGAAGAACATTGGACTACGAGACAGTGGATCGGGTATCTTTTTACAGCCAGTTGTGAAATTGTACTCCAGCTTCTTCTTGGATCTTTTGGAAAGTTTGTGCTTTACTGAGACAACTTGAGCCATTCCAAGTACCACCCTCCAATATTCTGCCAAGACCCAAAATGGCTTTTCTTGGAACAGTCAAACCCTGGGGACTAAGTGAACAATACTCCTCAGTTCCTTAATGGTTAGAGTCCTTTGAAACCATTATAACGATTCTATAACACACACACATACATACACACACATGTATACACGCACACACATACACACACACGCCTCAGGTAGAGCAGCCCCTCAGGAAATATCGATTTCTTAAGATACTTAGTTTTACATTGCTCTTTCAAGCTAGAACATGATATAGTCTAGAGTAGTCCCCTCATTTTATAGATCACAAACAGTTTTCTCTTCTATTTTAAGCTTGATAGAAACTAGAATGTGTAGTTCTTGAAGAAGCTAAGAACACTGGCTCTGAAGTCAGGAAGACCTGAGTTCAAATCTGGCCTCAGACACTTGACACTACTAGTTGTGTGACCTTGGGTAAGTCACTTAACCCCAATTGCCTCATCTCCCCCCTAAATATATAGTTCTGGGATAGAGCCAAGATGACGGAGTACAAGCATGGACTTGTCTGAGCTCTCCCCCAAAACCCCTCAAAATACCTGTAACAATGACTTTGAACAAATTCTAGAGCAGCAGAAGCCACAAAATGACAGAGTGAAACAGATTTCCACCCAGGACAATCTGGAAGACTGACAGGAGAGGTCTACTGCACTGTGCTTGGTATGGAGTACAGCCCAGTGTAGCCGCACCAGCCAGACAGGACTAGAGCAGGCCTCAGTGTGCTGAATCACTGGAAGCTATAGTGGTTTCCAAGCTCCTCAACCCACAAAGGCCAAAGACATCTTCAAAGGTCAGTAGGAAAGCTCTCTCACCTGGGTGATAGAGAACATGGTCTGGCCCCAGCCCAGGGCAGCACCAGCCACTGCCCCAGCAATCTACAGTCTACAGACAGTAGAGGAATTGAGCCACTGATCTTGGTCACAGTCCTGGGTGGTGGTTCTGGGGCAAGAAGGAGTGCTGCTATGGCAAAGCTGGTGGCCCCGCTGGAAAGGGAATGATACTTGCAGTTCCAGGACAGAAAAGAGTGCTTGTGGTTACTCCCAGACCAGAGCACAGGCCATAAAGGGTGAAGACACCTCTCCTTTGATCATACCACTTTGGAAGAGCTGAGAATTTACAGGAGATATCTCTGAAAGCAGCTACATAAAACCCCTGAAACTTGGGGCAGTGCACCCTCTACTTAACAAGGAGTTCAGAGGTCAAGTAACTGACTGTGAAAATGCTGAAAAAGGGGACAAATATGACTATTGAATGTTACTTTCCTGCTGAAAAGGCATTTTCTTACAACGAGGAAGATCAAAGCATACAATTGGAGGAAGACAGCAAGGTCAAGGCTCCTACACCCAAAACCTCTAAGAAAAATATGAAATGGTCTCAGGCCATGGAAGAGTTCAAAAAGGATTTTGAAAATCAAGTAAGAGAAATAGAGTAAAAACTAGAATGAGAAATGAGGCCAACGTAAGAAACTCATGAAAACTGAATCACTAGTTTGCTAATGGAGACCCCAAAAATGCTGAAGAAAATAGCACCTTTAAAAATAGGCTAACCCAAATAGAAAAAGAGGTCAAAAAAGCCCATGAGGAGAAGAATGGCTTAAAAAGCAGAATTGGCCAAATAGAAAAAGAGGTCCAAAAGCTCACTGAAGAAAGGAATTCCTTACAAATTAGAATGGAATAAATGGAAGCTTATGACCTTATAAGAAACCAAGAAATTATAAAACAAAACTAAAAGAATGAAAAAAATAGAAGACAATGTGAAATACATAACTGGAAAAACCACTAACCTGAAAAATAAATCCAGGAGAGATAATTTTAAAATTATTGGTCTACCTGAAAACCATGATCAAAAAAAAGAGCATAGACACCAATCTTTCAAGAAATTATCAAGGAAAACTATCCTGATATGGTAGAACCAGAGGGTAAAACAGAAATGGAAAGAATCTACCAATCCTCTCCTGAAAGAGACCCCAAAAGAAAAACTCCTAGGAATATTGTAGTCAAATTCCAGAGTTCCCAGGTCAAGGAGAAAATATTACAAGCAGCCAGAAAGAAACAATTCAAGTATTGTGGAAACACAATCAGGATAACAAAGGAGCTTCTACACTTAGGGATTGAAAGGCTTGGAATATGATATTCCAGAGGTCAAAGGAACTAGGATTAAGAGCAAGAATCACCTCCCCAGCAAAACTGAGTATAACACTTCAGGGGAAAAAATGGAATTTCAATGAAATAGAGGATTTCCAAGAATTCCTGAATAAACGTTTATTGACTGATTGATTGATCACTCCCTCTGGGACATGAGTTACCAAGGGTTATCATTTAACCCCTCAGTTCTGGATGTCAATTGTGGAAGGCCCAGGAGGGAGGAGCGGTAGTACCTTTACTATTTACAACCACTGACCCTTCAGTCCATCAGAATGTAGAGCAGGAAAGATCCTTAGATCGTGCTCTTTCTGTGCATGAGAAAATTGAGACCCAGAGAAACCAAAGGACTTACTCAAGGTCAGGTGGCTGAGTTAACAACAGAAGTATGAGTCGAATTTTGAGCAGGTAGGTGGCTCAATAAGTAGAGTGCCCAGCACTGACAGAAAGACTCATCTTCCTGACTTCAAATCTGACCTCGGACACTTACTAGCTGTATGACCCTGGGTAAGTCACTTAACACTGTTTGCCTCAGTTTCCTCATCTGGAAAATGAGCTGGATAAGGAAATGACAAACTATTCCAGTAACTTTGCCAAGAAAACCCCAAGTGGGGTCAGGAGGAGTTGGACCGGACTGAAAAACAAATAATTCTTATGTTATATCATGCTGCCCTGGGAAGCGTATTATTAGGTAAAGAAAAGCCTCTGGGATAACTGCCCCAGGACTTCCCTGAATAATAGGAGTAAGACAATCTAAATTCTAATCCCAGTTCTGTCTCTAACTAGTTATTTGACTGCGAGTCACGTGGCTTTCCTGGGCCTCAGTTTCCTCATCCGTAAAAAGATGACCAGACTAACCGCTTTATATCACTGAGATGTTCTGCTCATTCTCCCCACTTGGCCCAGCTTCCTCCTCTGCTTTGTCTGGAAGTCCCGGGTAAATTCCCAGAACTGAGGCGTCAGAGCTTGGGTGGTAAGAAAAAGGGAAGCATCCACAGCTCCGGGCAGAAACGGGGGCAGACTGGGGAGTCTGCGGGCCCTTTAAAGGGGGGCCAGGGGACGCATGCGCGCGGAGTGCTAGGGCTGGAGACAGAGCCACCGGGCGGAGTCTGGAGTCTGGCTGGGGGGGTGGAGCAGCTGGGGTACGCCGCGGCAGCTTTGCCCTTGTTCCCAGAGGCGGCGACGGCGGCGGCGTTGGGCCCGAGAGGACGCGATGGGCATATGAGCTCCCATCCCCTCCTGCAGCGCCTCATGGACTGCCAGGGACCCGGGAGCAGCGGCGCTCCCCCCCGGGGCTTTGGGGCTCGCCTCTGGCAGCAGCCGCCGGCTGCGGCCGCGGGAGCTTGAGTCTGTCTTTGCCGCCCTCCCCCGCTCCGCTTCTTCCCCTCCGGCCTTGTCTCGCCACCCTGCCCTGCGCCCGAAGCATCCTTCCCTCTCTGCTCGCCGCGGGCATCGCGTCCCGCCGCCTCCCATGCCGCATCCAGTCCCGGTGGCCGCCGCTCGGGGCGCGGGGACCTCAGCCCCCTTCACCCTGCTTGAGCCCTACCCGTTGAGTTAGGGCAGGTGAAGCTCCGGAATGGCATCGGCGGGGGCGCTAGGCATTGTGAAGGCACCCACCTCCCGCTAGTGGAGGAGGGGTGGAAGCTAGAAGGGTCTTCTTCATGCTGCCCTCTGTCTTTCTCTGCCCTATCACCCTCCCCCATTACTTCCCTCCTTCCTCTTGAAAAGCGTTTGTAATTCCCACCGCGGCGGGTTTGTTGCTGTCTTGGGAGGGGTGAAGAGGCAGCGAGCGGTGGGACTGGAGACAAAGGACCGGGTGGGATGTGTCCCTTGCCCCTTGTGGTGCCCACTTTCCTGTAAGGTACAGCCGTGTATCCTCTCTTTGCTATTCGGCTCCAGAGGGAAATAACCCGCCCCCCCTACCCTCCCTTCCTCTCTTGGCCCTTCCTCTCCCACCCGCCTCCGCCCTGTCCTGTCTCCCTCGGAAAAAGCTGCCAGCCGCTAGTCTGTTCCTGAAGCCGACTGGTCCACGAGAGCCTTGATCCCTCGGGCTAATGTCGTCTTGTGTGCCTTGTGAAGGAATGTATTCTTCCTGAAGCTGGAACTGAGGGGCACTGAGTCAGTGTGCACGGATGTGCCTTGCCCTCTCCTTTTGACGCTGATCTGAGCTGTCAGGCTTCTAGCCCGTTAGACCACTTCAGTCATTGTTCTTCCAGAGCTTTGGGCTGGACAGACTGTCCGTGTTGGTGTGCAGGCCTCTTAGGCTATGTTTTTTTTAGCCGCTTCAGTTTTCTTTTTAACAACTCCAAGTATTACTGCAAGATTGATCTCAGACAACCAAGAACCTTTCTGCCCTGGAGTGTGTATCCTGACATTGCACTGATTCTATCTTTTTTAAAAATTATTGTTTTATTATAAATGAACCACACCCTGATTTCTTAAAGGGGCCCTACACTCTGGTGGGTTACGTGTTGTCTCTCTGTCAGTGAGTGAGTCCATTCAGTCGGTAGTTTCCTGTGAGCTATCTCATTTTCCTTTTCTGGAAACATTTTTTTCTGAAGAGTTTGGGATGCCTGGGGGGAAAAAGGTGGGCCCTAGTGGCAGTGGTGCCATTGCTGCCTCTGGGGTCAGGAGATCTGAAACCAGTGCAGGAGCACAGAGAGAAGAAGATCAAGAGGAGGAAGGGGATGAAGACCTCCGAGATGGAGGTGTCCCCTTCTTTGTTAACCGGGGTGGGCTACCTGTGGATGAGGCCACCTGGGAGAGGATGTGGAGACACGTGGCCAAAATTCACCCTGATGGAGAGAAGGTGGCACAGAGGATCCGTGGGGCCACAGACCTGCCCAAGGTGAGTTGGTGTGGGACTCTTTCTGAGCTGGCACTAAAGGGTCCTGTGGGGTTCTTGAACTTCACAGACCCAAAGGCTATGAAACCTGAGCCAAATGGATGCATAAAAGGAGTAACTGGTGATTTGAAGGACTGAAAGAGCTCTCACCTGTTCAGGAATATCTTCTCCACCAGTGTCTGAAATGTCTACAATTTAGATACTTGTTTGAGTTTCAGGCGCTATAACTCCAAAAGGTTCTATTAAAATACACATGTGATTTGGGAATGATAAGACATTAAGCTCTATAACTCATCCTCCAAGCATGAATTAATTAGTTCATCAGACTAATTTTCTATAAACCAACCTGGAGTAGGGAGAGTGGGGAGAGGATAAAGAAGAGAAAGAAAAGAGTTTTCTGTCATAAAAGTTGAGCTTGGGTGACTTCTTGTCCAGGGGTGTACAGGGGATTTGGAATGGTTTAAATGGTGTAGAAAAGTATAGAGAGGAGAGGTATAGAGAGTTTTTGTGCTTTGATTGGAGGGCCCTTGCAGTGTTAGCATTTTGTGTTGGTTCTTTAGCCCAGGTCAATATAGAGTAAGATACAAGCAAGTTCTTTGGGGAATGAGCAAAAGCTGGGAAAGGTAGCTAGAAAACTGTCCTGATGACCTGTGTTTGGATTACTAAAAGAGGAAAGAATGGGGAAAAGAAGAGTCTGGGAGTGAAAGGAAGTACAAATAGACATTAAAAATAAATTACACCTAGCAGTTTGGCCAGGGTAAATTGGTAGAGGATATGGCCTACATCAAATAGATGTTCCCAGATTAGGACACCCTGCAAGGCAGACAGCATTGTGTCTAGATTGTGTTGTACTAAATGCCTTGCCTTGTCCAGTCATTTTTCAGTCATGGTGTCTGATTCTTCCTGACCCCATTTGGGGTTTTCTTGGCTACATACTAGAGTGGTTTGCCATTTCCTTCTCCAGCTTATTTTACTAGATGAGGAAACTGAGGCAAACAGGGATAAGTGACTTGACCAAGGTCACACAGTATGTATCTGAGGCTGAATTTGGACTCAGGTCTTCTTGACTCAAGGCCTCGTGTTCTATCCACTTTGTCATCAACTAAGTGTCTAGCATGTGCAAATGAGTTGTGGATAAATGTTTTTTGATGATAAAGCTATTGTGAGACATAGGAAGACCCCTCTCCACCATACACATATACCCATATACGTGTGTGCATACACATATAGTAAAGAATAAAATAAAGATATGGAAAAGTGGTTAGGAAGGGGTCATATCTGAATGCTTAGCATTGAAAAAGAATGCATACAAGGACAGCTGGCATCATCAGAAGCATCTGTGGGGGCTTCTCATCCTTACTTAGGTGAAGCATAACTATCTAAAGAGACATGCCTCCCCTCTCAAGTCTTCTGATTGGGGGCCTAGTTTTTGGTAAATGGATTGGGTCAAGAAGATTTCTTTTCTTTTTTCATACAAGGATTGAGGTAAGGCCGCCATGGAAAAATCACTGGCCAATTGGTGTCAATTTACCTGTGATGAACATTGATCAAAAGTTTTGGAATTCCAGGACATAAGATATTCCTTCTAAGTAAGGTTGGTTGTAAACTCTGATAGTGGTTTGAACTAAGATATGGCTCTCTGAGGATGGAGAGATGTTGGTGGATTGGCAACATCTTTTCTCCGGTATCTTTTATCAGGCAGAGGCCCATGTCTGGGCAGAGTATGAGTCTAATGAAGTAAAAAATATCCTGTGTTAGTCTGGTGATTCAGAGATAACAAAGAAACAATCCCTACCTTCAAGGAGCTTGTCTATTCCACAGGTAGTTGGCTTCAGATATAAAAGGACTCGGTTGTTGGAATTAATGTCGGGTTGGTTTCTTTGTTTTAATTTGGTTTGGGGTTGAAAGGTGAAGATATGTAAATGTCAGTAATGATGTTATTTTCCTTTCTATTTCTGACACCATCAATGATGTTCAAGAAACAAGACAGAAATGGAGAGGGTTAGAAGAAAGTTTTGGAGAGAGTTAGAAGAATTTGAATCTCCCCCACCAAACAATGTTTGAGCACTTAAAAGAACTCAGCCTGGAGAGCACAGTAAAATTGCTTAAGATCTGCTTTTGGTGTCCACATTTCCCTCTGACAGAAATAGATATCTCCTGCCCCATCTCCTAGCCAAAAGGGAACCAGTAATCTAGGTAGCACAGTGGATAAAGCACTAAGCCTGCAGTCAGGAAGACAGATCTAAGTTCAAATCCAGCCTCAGGTACTTACTATGTGACCCTGGGCCAGTCACTTAAACCTCTGTCTGCCTCAGTTTGCTCATCTGTAAAATGGAGGTGATAATAGCATCTATCTCCCAGGATTGTTATAAGGATCAAGGGAGAAAGTAAATGTAAAGCACTTAGCACAGTGCCTGTTACACAGTAAGCATTGTATAAATGTCAGCTTAGGGGGTTTGATGCTGATAGTAAAGAAGCAGCCTACTCTAGTGAATTAAGGGCTCTAGAAGGTCTAGGTTCAAATCCTGCCTCTTATAACATGCTAGTTATGGAATCATGGGCAAGTCATTTAACTTTTTAGGGTCCTGGGTAACTCTCAAAGCAGTTATAGAAGAGATGCTGGCCTATAGCTAGTTGATCTGTATTGATAGAAGTTTTCTTGATGAAATCATGGGGCACAGGGAGGCAGCTTTACAGACTTTTCACTTGGAATAAGGTTAAAAATCACAGAATGTTAAAACTGCAAGGGACTTTAGGGATTATTTAGCTCAGTTTCCTCCTCCTCCTCTTCTTTCTTCTTCCTCTCTCTCTCAGTCCCTTCCCTTCCTCTTCTTCCAAATAAGGAAAACAAAGTTCAAAGAAGTTGAGTAATTGACCCAAAATCACACAGCTAACTAGTGACCAAGCTAGGACTAGAATATGTAACTCTTCAGTGCTCACACAATGATCCTTTAAGCATGAAACCCAAATACTTTAATCTAAAAAAGATCAATCGATTGTCAGAGAATCGGTGTACATTATTAGAGTTCCCATAGTCCAGTCATCTCGTTTGAAAAAAAGAGGCAACTGAGGCCCAGAAAGGTGAAAACATTTGCCAAAATCCCAGGAGGTATAGGAGATAGCTTTAGTAATGTTCTTTCTTTCCCCTACTGTACCCCTCATCTTGGTGCCCCTATCCATTTGAAGTGCAAATGACTTAAAATTAAAAACAAATTGCTAATAAACAACACTTAAATGTATAGATTTAAGCTAAATTAGAAAGGGTAACAATGTGTAAACAATGCTTTAAACTATTAACTCTAGTTTTATCTTTAAATGAATATAATCTTTTGGAAGTCCCTAACCCTGCAAGAATCTCTGGCATCTCCAACAACCCAGCTGTCAATTAGAAGCAGGTTCAAGGTTGGTGTTTCTTCACTCTCCTCCTGATCTATTCATAGGGAATCATGGGACTGCTTTCACCATCCAGACATTATCAGGGACAGCCCTATCAAATTACAGGGAAATGGGTTAATGGTAGAGAGTTCTCCACCCTGAGACTCCATCAGCCCTTGAGTGACATCCTGGTGATAACCCTCCTTCCCCTCTCCCTTCCTCCCCCTTATTTCTTGAACATCATTGATGGTGTCAGAAATGGAAAGGCAAGTAAAATCATAACTGACATTTACACATTTTGAAGTTTAAGAAGAAATTCTGATTATCTCATTTGAACCTCACAATAGCCTTCAGAGATAGGCACAAGAAGCATTATCTCCATTTTACAGAGGATGAAACTGAGGGTTGGAGAGTTAAGTGACTTGCCCATGGTCACACAGATAGTAAGAATCAGAAGTAAGGTAGACTTCCCAGTCTTCATCAGCTATAAGACAATGTTTGCTTGAATCAGTGAGATGGTACTGGTGAGAATCTTTACTGTTTTAGCATCATTCACAGATAGACTTCTGGACCTTTGAAATATAAACGTCCAGAGAGAGAGTCCTCCTACAGTCAAAAATGCATCCAGGAGAACCTGAGACTAGAATGGCTTAGGATTGAGAAAGGTGTGTGTGTGTGTGTGTGTGTGTGTGTGTGTGTGTGTGTGTGCTCTATATGTGTGTGTATGTGTTTGTGCTCTTAAGCCTGGCTCCCTGCCTGTCTTTACAGAAAGTTTTATGAAGTCGTTCCAGTTTCTCCTTAGGAATTCCTGAGGAATCAACCACCAATATTATGTAGAGTTCCTTTCATAGAACTGAAAGAGACCTTAGTGATGATCTAGTCCAATCATTCCCTCTTCTAATCTTTCACTTTCAAGATAAGAAAATAAGTTTCACAAAGAGGAAAAGACTAGAACTCAGACCTAAACTTCTGTCTCATCATCTACAAAATTAGGGAATTAGACTTGGCAATATCTAAAATCTGTTGCAGCACCAAATTCTTTTGCCTAGCCAAACTCACAGATGTGTTAGAAGAATTAAATGAGATGATGTGTGTGAAAGCATTTTGACAGTTATAAAATGCAATATAAACGTACGGTATTGATGGTCATGATGGTGGTGATGGTGGTGGCCCTCCTTCTGCTACCTTGCCCTCCCCCAGTACCATTGTATAGGTTGTATTTATTTGGAATGACAAAAAACAGATACACAGTGGTCCTCAGCTCACATGGCAGAGGGAAAGGAAGGCCCTTGATTTTCAGCTTTGTTGACATATGACAGCAGCCATGTCAGTGGGGAAAGAAAGCAGAAGCTTCTTCTCCCCAGCAGAGATGTCATCTGTTTGAGGAGGCAAATCTGTTGCTAAGGACAACTCAGGCAGGAGGAGCTGTGACAGGGAGGGAACAGGACAGAAGGCCAGTATTGCAACAATAGTTATGGAGCCCCTGCCCGCCTGTATTTCAAAGCTTTTCCTTGTATATCTATTAGAGGTGAAGGGAGAGCATTAATCTGCTAATCTCTGTGAGTGTCATAGCTCACTTCCCTTTCTCTGCTAAAGTCCAGCCTCTTTCTGGGTAACCCCAGTTATTTAAAGGTCAGTGACAAAGAAAATAAGAAAAACTCATCACCATGGGATGGTCTAGGTTCTTTCCTACCCCCATTCTACTTCAAGTTTCTTCTCACACTTCCCTTTATTCTGGGTATGTTGGACAGCATCATTCAGCAGTCACTAGTTCTCCTTCTGGGTAGCCACTAGGTCTGGGGTTGAACATCCAGGAAACCTGCTCATTCATGGCCTTGAATTTAGCAAAGATTGCATGATAGAGGAGATGCCCACAACTACTGGGCATCATTTGATAAATAGAGGAACCAGGAATAAATACAGTGGTATGGGATGACCCTTATATTGGTGCAGGGAAACCCAAAGAGGGATGGGCTTTGTTCCCAGTGTAAACTGCAGCTGGAAATCAGATTTTCTTAATGGGAAGGGATTTGTCTAGCTAGCCTGTATCCTGTGCCATCCTAGTCTTTTGGGTTATCTTAAATACCTGGGCTATGTGAGGCCTCCTCGTCTTCTGATTTATTTTTTCCTAGACAGATTATGGGTCTTAAGGATTTGGAGGGGAAGGAGGGGAATCCCAGAGAGAAGTCATTGACTGAAAATAGCCTCTATTTGTAAGAAGACTAAGACTTTCATTCCCTGCCCCCCAAGAGACTTTAGCATAAAATGTGGAAAGGATAGAATCCAAGGAAATTTGGTGGCCAAATCTGACCCAACTTTAACCTTTTCCATTGTGTCTGCTGCACTGAGTTTTCCTGTGACTCACACTGAGCTTCCAGTGAGCTTCTTCCACCCATCAAAAGGACTTCTTTGCTGTTCTTCCTGTCTTAAACCCAACATCTGTTTAGTCTTAAGATCCTTCCTAGGGGAAATTCTAGGGCTAGAGTAGTTTATGATGTCCCTTCTGACAAGAGTTCTTTGCCTGTTCCCCACAACACTTAGTGATGGAACCAAGATACTGGAGAGAAATTGATGCAGTCATTGATAGAGACAGGTGATTCATTTCCCTAGTCATGGCCTCGGTGTCTTGTGGATGCCACAAACCACATTAGTAGTATAATAAGGGGTCTTGCCAAAACAGAATGTGAAAATCTCTATGTCTTTTGAGGCCACAGAAAGACCTGTCTAACCAAAACACATTTCTCTCCCTTTTCCCCATCTCTCAGTCTACTAGGATATCAAATATTCTCACCATTAGTTATTGCCTTGGATTGGTGTATCATTCCCATGTTACATGGGAGGGGATAACATATTAATACATGCCCACTGACACAAGAACATGAGTTTGTTAATCAGACAGATTATCAGACTGTCATCTGCTACAGGGCAATTCCCAGAGAGCATACTACATAGAGAAAATACATTTTAATGTAGCTAAACTGAAACACAGAACAAATTTCCCTGTTTTGATCCCCAGAGGATAAGAAAGGAGGAAGACGAACCCCGTAAGGAACAAAACTCCACCTACTAATGCTGAGGTAGTTACAGCTTGAGAATTGCCTAAAGCACTGAGGCCAAGTGACTGACCTGTGGTCCTGTAGTTAGTCTGGGTCAGGGATGGGATTTGAGTTTAGGTGTTTATAACTCCAAGACTGTCTCTTTAATCCTCTCTGCTGTGTTCTTTGTCTTACACTTTCTGAATCCAGAAATTAAATTTCTACAAAATATCATTAACCAATAAAAGTTTTTTTTAAATCCCAGTGAGCCAGTTTGAACTGTATCCAAGCATATTTATTTCTAAAATTATTTAATTAAAACAAAACTGAAATTCAAATATTCTTCAAACCAAGTCAGTGTTTTGTTCCATATGAGTCCCAGTTATTGATAGTTAAGGTTGGGGGAAAGAGGGTCTGCACATGGTAAGTAAGTCTGGATGGGATGCTATGGGGGAGGAAGGGAGAGAATTAGGAGATAGCGCCAAAGGGAACATTGTTTTTTGTCCTTCATTCTCAAAGACGACCATGACATGAGGGAGGTGATGCCAAGACATGGAAATGAATTGGATTTAAGTGAGGGAAGGCTGTGCAAAGTCATCAGCCTCACTTTTTCCTCCACAGTCATCTGGGTCCAGTGGCAAGATATAGATCAGGACAGCTGGAGATGGCCCCAGATGCAATGGAAGACCTTGACCTTTTTTAAGCTAAGGTCTTTAACAGGTCCCAGTTTGACTGAAGCAATGCCCATTCAGTGATTAAAGGTAGGTAAGAAATAAGGCAGAGAATGACCTCTTTACGTAGTTAAAAAAAATCAGTCTGGAAGGGAAAGACCCTTAGGGTTTCTGGCCAAAACATAAACAATTGTTATTTACGTTTACTCTGACCCAATCTGGGACCAAACCATAACCAAGTGAAGCTTGGTGTGGGATTTATTGTTGACCAGTTTACGTGGGAGGGGGGAGAGAGAGAAAGAGAGAAGAAAGGAAGGAAGGAAGGAAGGAACAGACTGAAAGAGGAGATTGATTGTGGGATGGAAGCATCAATTTCACTTGATTTGTGCCTTCTCCCAGTAAGCCTGGCTTGACTGGTTCAAGAACTACACTTCCTCTCACCTTGTGACCAGGATTCTATTTCTTTTGTTTCTGCAGACTCCCATACCAAGTGTGCCTACATTCCAGCCATCCACATCTATCCCTGAGCGCCTGGAAGCCATACAGCGTTATATCAGGGAGCTGCAGTATCCTTCTTTCCCTGGGACCACCCAAATCTATCCAAAGGAAGGCACCACTATCTATTGCATTACCCTTAGATGGAAGCTGAGCCCTTGTCAAGGAGAGCACTGGAAAGGAGTCTGTTTTCATCCCGTTTTGTTGTGGATTAAGTGAGATAATCATTCAGTAATAAAGCACTTGGCATAGTGCCTGACATATAGCAGGTGCTCATTAAGTGTTTGTTCCCTTTGTGTTGGGCCTGAAGTCAGAAGACCTGAGTTCAAATCCAACCTCAGATATTTATTCTCTGTGGGACCCTGGGCAAGTCACCCAAACTCTGCCTATCTTACTTGTCATGGCACATTTCCTGACCCTATAACGTTTATTCCCTTCCCCTGCCTCTGGGAGAATTAGAATTTTGGAGGTCTCCTGAGATATCTTATAGACTCCAGATACACCGATGTTAGGGGAAAAATTGACCATGTAGTAGAATTCCTAATTCAGTACAATTTAAGAAGCATTGATTAAGCTCCTACTATTTTCCAGGCTGTGGGGATCCAAACTGCTGTGTTTGCATGACACATTTTTAAGTTGAATCTGCATTATTAACATTTTTCCATCACTCTCTCTAGACAAAAAAACAAAACAGTCTATCAAGCCCTGATTCATAGCATTTGCAGATTTCTGAGGTTTAAATGCTCACATAACATTTAGCAATCAGCTCTGCTAGTTTGAGCTGTCTCCCAGCACACCCCTGGAAACAAAGACAAAGCAAAACAATTTCTGCCTTCAATGAGCTTATATTCTGTTGGAGAGAAACAATGTATACACATTATTTATAGAAACTTTGTGTTTCAAATATACACAAAGTAACTTTGAGGAATAAAGCACAGAACTAATCGGAAGACTTTAGTGATAAAACAGACTACAAATGGCAAAATGGACAGATAAGAAACTGGGAGAGGGATGTTGGTGTGGGTGGTTAGGAGGGAGTAGGGAGTGGTGGTCAGAGAAAGGAGCTTTGACTATATGGACTACTGCTCAGAATTACAATGGAGTGGAACCATAGGGCAGTAGTTGTGCCCTCCACAGTAGCAAAGGTAACATTGTTTCGACCACTTGGTCCCTAAAAAAGAGGTTTTAAAAAATGAATTACGCCCATGGCAGAAGGACAGATGTGTCCAAGCAGCAATGTGGCATTCCCACCCTTGCTTTCTCTTCCCTTCTAGGGGAAGCCAAATGATCCTTGACCTTTTGCCTCCAGGTACAATCATACAGGGACACAGTTCTTTGAAATTAAGAAGAGCAGACCTCTGACTGGGTAAGTGCCACCTTCCACTGTTCTGATCAGAACTGTTCCCCACCAAACACAACAGAAGCTCAACAAACCTCCTGCATTTCTGGGCAACCATGGGAGGTATAGGGATGTATCAGATCATCTCTGAAGAAATAGAAGATCATCTGTGGTGGAGGCAGGATCTTCATACAAACAGAGTTAGGTTAAATGAAATTCCTGGGCAACCCAGAAAAGAAAATGGATCCACAGAAGGGTAATATGCAGTTTGAAGTAGAGCCGTCTTATCTTCTTGCTTTGGTATTTTGGAGGATGGGGCACAGGGAATGGGATTAAGGGCTAATTAAATTTATCAAGTGATGAAGATATAAAGATGAAAAAATTACACACTCCCTGCCCTCACAGGGTTTATACTCTACAAGATAAAGATGATTAAGCAAGGAAGGGCAGATGACTTCTAACTATAAGGATCAAGTGAGGTTTCATGATGGAGACAAACCCTGAATAGGACCTTAAAGGAGTGGAAAGATATCATGAGTTCATTCCAGACAAGTGGTGCAGAGGTGGGAGAGGAAAGAATTAGATAAGTAAGGAATGAGTAGTGCAATACAGTCAAAAAGGTAAGTCAGAGGAAGATTATGAAGACTCTAATGCCAAGATAAGGTGTTTATACTTAATTGGTAGGCAATGGAAATCAACAGGTGCCTTAAGAGTACATACACACACACACACACACACACACACATATATACTGATATATATGTATGTATGTGTGTGTATGTATGTATATATATATATGTATATGTATATCAGATCTGAATTTTTTTAAGTTACTCAATGGGGAAGCTACCTCCTCTAGTCTTCCTCCTAGAGTCACTGTCCAGAACCTAGACTAAGGGGCAAGGAGCAGTCCTCCTATGCCCCTAGGGAGGATTCTGTTACTTTAGCAGCAGCTCTAAAATAGGGGTTCATAACCTATGATCTGTGAACTGTTTTAACTTTTCGATGATTGAATTTCAATGTAATTGCCTTTGTAATGCTTTTGAAAAAAGTTCTTTTTTACTTTAGGAGTAGTCCTCCTATGTCCCTAGGAAGGACTTTGTTACTTTAGCAGAAGCTCTAAAATAGGGGTTCATAACCTAAGATCTGTGAACTGTTTTAACATTTTGATGATTGAATTTCAATGTAATTGCCTTTGTAATGCTTTTGCAAAAAGTCTTTTTTACTTTATTTTATTCCTTTGAAAACATTGTTCTAAGAATGGCACTAGAGTATCAAAAGTGTCCCTATCCCAAAAAAAGTGTCCCTATCCTGCTCTAAAAGGAACTGGAATCAATTTGACAGAGTCCATGCCTGCCTATCTTTTCCTCCCCTCTACCCCTTCCTTACCTCCAACCCTACCAATACCTAATGAGAGGCTGGTACCTAGTGAGAACACCCTGGAGGATATTTCAAGATTGTTACCTATTATGAGTAGGCTCATTTGTCATTTCTCAGTGAATTACCTAATAAGAGCTAAAGAATGCCCTGTTTCCTTCTTTTTTGAAGGGCATAGTCTGAGTCTGGGTTCTCAGGGGCTTCCTAGTATGATAAGATAGATCTGATCAACTGGAGAAAGGGATCCAAGTTGTTTTGGAACTAAAAATCTAATAGAGCCCCATCAATTCCAAACACAAGAGCCTAGGAACAATGGGACTTAAAGCTAACTGAATTTAGACTGTCTAAAATTGTTATTGAAGGACAATAGAGAACTGAGCCAGTTGCATAGCAGTGATTGCTCCCAGTTATATGCTTCTTGATCAAACCACTATTGGATCACTAGAGCTTAAATGTTCCTTCTTCCACCCCTTCTTTCCCTGGGGTAAACCAGCTGTTTGGTCCCTTTGAGAAACAGTTATTAAAAAAAAGGAGAGGTCAACTCTGAGGTCTTGGGAAAAGCATAGTAGGTTGTTTCTGTCTTCCCCCAGCCTCCTTGAATCTAAGGTGGGGGCTTCCATCCTTGCCTAATAACTATCAGAAGCATGAGGGTAAGTGAAGGTATATAAAGAACACTGCTAACTGGCCCACTTGGCATTGCCCTACTCCTTCCTCAGGAGTTCTCTTGGATCAGGAGACCAGGATTTGGGAGATGTGGGTAGGAGGGCAGGAAGAAAGGACTTTGTATTATAGCAGAAGACATATACTACAGGGGGAGAGGGAGCAACTTCTCCCTTTCTTTACCATCCTACTGAAAGCATCCCTCTTTTCTCCTTTTCTCTCATTCCTCATCCCTCTCTAAAGAGTAGCCCTTTCTTCTCTTTCACAAGGGAGAGAGAAGACATGTAAATGAGACATGCCAGGCTAAAGCAGAATCAGCCAAGAAAGTGATAGTTGTCTATTTTAATTTGTTTTGCTTGTTGCTTGCCCTCCTTTCCACTCTTTGCCCTTTTCAGCTTCTCTCACTTCCACCTCCCCGATCATCAGTGTCCTCCTCTGAGTCCAAGGACAGTTGAGCATTCTGCCTAAGTCTGACCCTCCCTCTTTCCCCACAGGCTGATGGACCTGGCTAAGGAGATGACCAAAGAGGCTCTGCCAATCAAATGCCTAGAAGCTGTGATCCTGGGAATGTATCCTTTCTCCTCCCTCCATCCCCTTTTCTCCTATTACTACTATGCCTTTTCTTCTACCCAAGCCTACTTTTGGCATGGTGCAAAGAGAACTAGTTATGAATCAGAAATAACCAGGTACAAGTCTTGGCTCTACCTCCCACTACTACGAGATTTTGGGCAAGTTTCTTGTCTCTCTGGATCTCAGTTTCCTCATCTGTAAAATAAGGGGATTATGCCAGATCTCTAAAGATTTTTTCATTTCCAAAAATTCTGTACTTCTTATTCAGCCACTTTTCCCATGTATTTTTGGTCCAAGAGTGAAATGATCTCTGGGTCTATAGCTACCACTGAGTGAAACCTGCATTTCTTGCATTTGAGGCCAACCCTTGGCACTTTACCACTGAATTATAAACTATAAGGGACCTTCAGGAAAAAAACAGCTGGAAAATAGATCAACAGGACAGGGCTACTGTACCAGACACCACCCAGAGAAGGTGTGAGTGCATGTGTGTGTGAGTATGTATGTGTGTATGAGTGTATATCTGTGTATGTATTGTGCATATGTGCATGAGTGCACATATGTGTGAATGTTCATGAGTGGTGTGTGTGTGTGTATAGTATACCACCTGACCACAAGTTCATCTTTATCCTAATTGCTCACCACTTAGAAGAGGATTGGAAGAGAGAAGAATAATACTGAGTGTAACAGAGGAAAAGATTAAAAAGAGGATAAGTCATTATCAGGACCAGGAGAAGGAGAAGTACATTCTTGGAGTGCTCTCTGGGTACAAAAAAAAAACCAAACAAACAAAAATCTATTTATCCTTGTAGGAGCAGGATCTGGGAAGAATTTGTCTTGGTCAGAGTTGGGAATCAAGGACTCTGGGTAATTGGAAGAACTGAAAAAAAAAAAAAACCAAACCCAGGAAATCAAGAGGTTAAGAGCTCATGAGTTTTAGTTTTATCTCTTTCTCAGGCCAGTCATATTTTCCTCCTTTTCAGCTCTTATGGGGTTCATAAATTCAAAGTATAAGAAAATCTTTAGAAGCTGTCAAGTCTATTTTACAGGTGAAATAACTGAGGCCCAGAGAGACTAAGTAATTCATCCCACACATAGCTTTGGTGGCAGTTTTTTGAACCCAGAGCTTCTTGACTCCAAGTCTACTGTTATATCCCCCATGTCAGTGATATCAAACTCAAAGAGAAGTGGGGGCCACTAAACTTAAGGATCCTTGCAGGCCACATGTTGACTTAGAAGCCAACACATGTTTCTATATTTATTTTTATTAATATGTCAAAATATTAAAATTAGATAGGATCTACACTTTAATCTGGTCCAGACTGTCCTCAGAAATACTGTGGACCAATAAAAAAAAGAAACGTAATATGAAAATATGTTTAATATGAATGTACATGTACAGCCTATATCAGATTGCATGCCATCTTGGGAAGGGAGAGAGGGACAGAAAATTTAAAACTCAAAATCTTGTGGAAATGAATGTTGCAAACTAAAATAAATAATTTATATTTTAAATTCAATAAATAAATTTTTAAAAAAGGAATATTGTGGACTGCATGCACCTTGAGGTCACATGTTTGACCCCTCTCCCCTATGCTATGCTACCTCTCTGCTTATTTTAATTTATAAAATAGAGTTAGGAACTGTCACTCTTCACTCCAGAGGTGTAAAAATTTGTTCATTCACCATGAAGCCTTTTTCTAAAAATGTTTAAAAAGTATATTCTGGGGAACTGTATCAGATGGTTTGCCCCTCACTGAAGGCTTTTATATGTGACTATGAGAAGACTCCATGATTTCATTATTATAGGGGACTCCCTCTACCAACATAGATTATGTTATTTAGTTAAGTCCTCAGCAGTCACTTGAGCAGCCTATCAAGTGTATGCAAATTAAGGTCAGTTACAGGAGTAGTTAGCATCAGAAGCAGGATTTGAACCCAGGTCTTCCTGACCCCAACTCCCAGAATCCTCTCCTCTGAGTCATGCTACCTCCGCATATGGAGAGAAGTGAGAAATGAAGTAGCTCTGAGAACTTCAGGTCCATGTTTGTCAGATTCTCCCAGAAAGTTTACTTCCCCAGAAAGTATAAAGGTTTGTACCAAGTACAAAGAGTTTGTCCCTTATTTATTTATGGGATAAGCTCCCACTTTGGGATTCGAATCTGATCAAAGGAAGGTGCTACTCTCTAGGTCTTACACTGTAGTCATTAGACTACCTTACGGGGCATTTAGGGATTCCTGAAGGGTTTATGGGGGCACTTTGTACTAGATGAAAATCTCCAATTCCTTTCTATTTCTTGTTTCAGTCACGTCTGACTCTCTGTGATCCCATTTGATATTCTCTTGGCAAAGATACTGGAGTGGTTTGCCATTTCCTTCTCTAGCTCATTTTATAGATGAGGAAACTGAGGCAAATGGAGTTAAGTGACTTGCTCAGGATCACACAGCTAATAAGTGTCTGAGGTCAGATTTGAACTCAGGAAGATGTCTCCTGACTCCAGGCCCAGTGCTATATCCACTACACCACCTAGCTATCCCCTCCATCCTACTACTTGCAAAGAAACACTCTAGATGAAAAGGGGTACTGAGAACTGAGCTCCAGACCACTTTAACAGGCCGATACCCTCAATCAGCAGGGCTAGGATCCCTTCACCTTCACTGCAACCTATCCCTTGCCTCAGAAAGAAAACAGCAAAAACATAGGGGTTGTTACCCCCAGAAGGATCTGGGACTCAACTATCATCAGTTACTGAAAGTCCCATCTGAAGAGATTCCCCATTAAGTAGCATCTTAGAAAATCTACCAATCCATTGGGTTATGTACTATACTCTGGTGGTTGGCTCGTCTGTGATTGTTTTCCTGAACAAGATTGGCATGACCAGTTACCTCACCAACAGCATGCCCACACTGGAGCGCTTCCCCATTAGCTTCAAAACCCACTTCTCAGGGAATTACTTTCGACACATCGTGCTGGGGGTGAACTTTGGGGGTCGTTACGGAGCACTAGGCATGAGCCGCCGTGAGGACCTCATGTACAAGCCTCCCACTTTCCGCACGCTCAGTGAGCTGATCCTGGATTATGAGGCCGCCTACCAGCGTTGCTGGCATGTCCTGAAGAAGGTGAAGCTTGGCCAATGTGTTTCTCATGACCCCCATAGCGTGGAGCAGATTGAGTGGAAACATTCTATCTTGGATGTGGAGAAGTTGGGGCGAGAGGATTTCCGGAAGGAACTAGAGAGGCATGCGCGGGACATGAGGCTGAAGGTTAGTTATGGAAGAAAGCGGTTTAGGGATGTTGGGAGAGGAAAGAGAAGGTAGTTGGCTATTGTGGAAGTAGTATTTATTGGCCTGAAAATCTAAAATACCTGAATGATGTCATTACCTGCAGAAGGCATTTTTAAAATTTTAAAATCTCTGGGCCTTGGTTTCTTCATTTATAAGATGAAAGAATTGGCCCACATGATATGAAAAGTCCCCTCCAGTCCTAATACTGTATGAATCGGAAAACCTGACTGCACAGAGAAAGTTAATCAATAGATTGAGTCACAGAATTAGGATCCATAGAGATTTCCACTGAGAGCCCAAACTATTCAGATGGAATTTAATAGAGATAAATGTAAAGTTCTACACCCCAGTTCAATCAACTGTAGAAATGAGATGGAAGAGTTATAATCAGACAGTAGTAACTGTGGCACTGATCTAGGAGTTTTGGAGTCTTACAAACTCAATATGATATCAGTGAATAAATATTTAATAAGCACTCACTGTGTTCCAGGCACTGTGATATAAGACAAATGAAATACTCCTTAATCAAGCCATAGATCTAGAATCAGGAAGATAACTCCCATTACACTCTAAATTGCATTATATCTGGGGTACCATGTTAAAATCTGATTACCATATGTTAGGAAGAACATTTATAAAGTATAACATGTCCAGAGAATAACCAAGCTAGTAAAAGAACTGGAAACCATGTCATCTAAGGATCATATGGAACCAGGGAAAAAAGATGACTCCAAGGTCAGAAGTTGAAGAAGAAAATGGTTATGGTTTTCAAAGCACTTAGCACAGTTCCTGACACGTGGTAGGTGCTTAATAAATGTTTAGTAATTTGTTGTTTGAAACAAAAGAGGGACTATTAATCATCTTTAGGAGTTAGAACTAGAAACAATAGCTACAACCTGCAAAGAAGCAGATTTTAGCTTAATATAATGCAAAGTTCCTTTAATTAAGGCTATCCCAAAGTGAAATGGGCAATTTGAGGAGGTTGTGATTTTATTTTTGCTGATGGCTTTCAACTGGAATCGAATGACTCGTCAGGTATATTTAGGAAGGAAGGAAGGAGAGGGAGGGAGGGAATGAGGAAAGGAGGGAAGAAGGAAGGGAGGAAGAAGGAGAAGGGGAGGAAGAAGAAAGGAAGGAAAGATGTATTAAGTGCCAGAAATTGTGCCAAATACTTTAGAATTATTTCATTTTATCTTTACAACAAACCTGGGAGATAGGTGATACTATTACCCCCATTTTACCGTTGAGGGAACTGAGTCAGTATGAGGTTAAGTGACGTGCCCAGAGTTGCACATCTGGTAAGTATCTAAGGCCAAATTTGAAGCCAGGTCTTCCTGATTCCAGGATCCCTGCTTTATCCATAGTGTCTCCTGGCTACCTCTAAATGGCCTTTAACATCCTTTAAACTCTAAGATTGTGTGTGTGTGTGTGTGTGTGTATGTGATTTTTTGAGCTTCTGTAGATGAAGATGGCCACTGACTTGACAAGCAGAGAGTAGTACTCCATAGGATTATGTCACAGGGACAATCCAGGGAGGTTGGGATAAAGTGAAGTGAGGAGAGGGCCCCTTCTTCTTCTCTCTCTCTAACCTCCAAAGTCCTCTCATGATGATCTGTGCCTCTATACTAAAAGGTGCTTTTCTCCTGGTCACCTGTGAACTTACAGAAAAAGGTTCTAAAATCTAAGCTTCCATTGTCAATTTCTACAAAAGCTGAAATGATACAAGCTGTTCTTAGTAAACCTGTTTAGTTTAACTACAATCACCCGCAAAAGTACTTTGTAATTATTCTCTAAACATACACACACACACACACACACACACACACACACACACACACACACACACACACATATATCCTGTCAGTATAGTTCTAAAAACTATACTAACCAAACCAGGGTCTCTGATCATATTAATCCAGAGGCATGTGGGTTAACCAATACTTTTCCATTGGAGAGAGAGAATTGAGCAACAGCAGAATATGCAACACTTAGTAAGCAAACTGTTTTTCTTCCCTGACATAATGAGGGGGAAATCTGGGGATAGGAAAGGGAAGTGATGCTGAGCAGGGGCAGGTAAGCCCAAACAGTGACGTTAGTCATCTTTGGGTACGAAGTCCCCCTCAAAGCTGGATTCTAGTCTGTGTTTAACCTTAGGGTGAGTATGATTGCTGCTGAGATTCTCACTGCAGCAGAGATGGGGGATGCTGAGACTACAGTAAGGCTTTTGCAGGTCTCTTGTAGTATAAGCACCAGGAATAGCTGAAAGGGCCCTGAGTAGAAGATCATCTAAGGATTCTCAGGGCTTTTCTGTATCCCAAACCTTCCCGAAATCCTTTGGCCTTTTGTTCTCATTTGGGCTGTGTGCTCTCAGGTCTTAGGGTGAGGTCTTGAACCTCCCTCATTTCCTTTCTCCTAATGTTTACAGATTGGCAAAGGGACTGGTCCACCCTCACCTACAAAGGATCGGAAAAAGGATGTATCTTCCCCACAGCGGAGCCAGTCCAGTCCACACCGCCGCAACAGCCGAGGAGAGAGACGGTAAGAAAATGGGTAATTGGGAACAAGGTGGAGAGGGGAGGAAGGATTTTTCAAATTGCTTTGTTTCCCCCCCTTTCTTCTTTTATCCTGCCTAAACAAGAATTACCATTGACGCAGTGTACAGTGCTTAAAGGTTTGCAAATTCTTAGAATTGGATCATCAGGGTTTAATCCTCACAACCAACCAGCAGGTAGATAATGTAAATATTTTTTCCACATTTTGTAGTTGAAGAAACTGAGACTTAGGGAAGTTAAAGGATAAAAGAAACTTCACAATTATAAGATGAGAAAGACATATTTGGATAGTAGTGCATCTGAAAAAGATTTGGGGGATTTTAATAGACTCAAAGTTCAATATAATAATAAATTATGTTATATAATTATATAAAATAATATAATAATAACCTAGCATTTATATGTGCCACTAAGTGCTCTGCAAATGTTATTCATTTGATACCCAGAAGAACCCCTATGAGGTAAGTACTATTTTTATCCCATTTACACTTAAGGAAACTGAGGCAAACAGAGGTTAAGAGATTTGCCGAGGGTTGCACAGCCAGTGAGTGACTGAGGCCGAATTAGATCTCAGGTCTTCCTGACTCCAGATCCAATGTTCTGTCCTCACTGCCTTTGTGTAATGGAAAAAAATCAATAACCAATGCCTTGAGGACCTTGCTTTGCATTCATTTGCTAATCATCTATTAGCTATAATCATAAGAAGTAACTGTGATTTATAGTTAGAATATTGTCCCAGGTGAAAACCTGTGTCTAACTGAAGCTGTGGTGTAAACCCAGGTAAATACCTGTGTCAGCTAATCTTAGGAATGTAACCATAATCATTTTTTATTAAAATATACTGGGAAAAGGTGGACCTGATCTATGATGTAAAAGATAGACTTGTGAATATTAAGACCTGTAAATGTAGTAAGCTTATGCTTGAGTAAAAGACCTGCTGGAGCCTATGCATTTATGCCATGGATTGATCAATTTAAGTCATACATGAATCAAGAGAACTGTAAATAACTGTGAGCTCTGTAGCTCAGGGTTTCAGACCATACTGGGAGGACTGCAGTTTCTCTTAATAAAGGTTGGTTTCTTTTCCCGGAAAGGTTTCCCAGTTTCTCTTTAACATATCTAAGTCAATAAAGGCCAAGAAAGCTAGTATAATCTTAGGCTACATTAAGTATAGCATAGTTTCTAGGAATAAGGAGGTAATAGTCTCACCATTCTCTACCTTGATCAGACCACATCTGGAGTACTGAACCACACTTCTGGAAGGGTGTTATTAAGCCACAGACCATCCAGAGAGAAAACTTTTGGAGGATGTATAATTCTCTTCAAGTGTTCCAAGGTCCATTGTGTGGGAAAAGACTTCTGCTAGAAGTCAAACTAGGATTAGGGGGTAGACGTTTCAAACGGAAAAATTTAGACTTGATGTCAAGGGGGGAGAAGAAAACCTTCCTAATGATTAGCATTGTCCAAAAATAGAATTGTCTACCTCCTGAGGCAGAGGGTTCCCATTTATTAGAGGTCTCCAGGCAAAAGCTGGATTAGTGCATCTCATACATGCTGTAGAAGGGATTTGTGTTCAGGAATAGGTTGGAATAGCATTCCATGGTCTTACAGCTATCTGTAAGGCTGGATCCTAATTCAGTACCCTTTAAAAAAGTGATTACAGGGGCTTGTGAGTACCAACAGCACATCTTGAAATTATTGGTACTCACAAGACCTTGCAATCACTTTACCTAAGACCACTGTTTATGCCTATATAGCTTCTTAAAGAAAATAAGACCCTAGCTATTCCCTGTTGTGGCTGAGTTTCCTCTGTGCTTTGGAGGACAACACTTTGTAATTAATAGACCTAAAAAAAAAAACTAAAACAGTGATGCCTTCAACTACATACCTATAACAGGAGATTTATTTTTTCTTCATTTTCAATAGTGGGGGAGGATGGGAAGAAGGTAGAATTTTGCTGATTGAAAAAAAAATACACACACATAAAAATTTTTAAATGAACCAAAAAATATAGATGGGATTGTAAGATATGAGTTAGCTCAGTCAAACAACAAGCATTTATTAAGTGAAATTAGATCATGGGCACCAGAGATTTAAGGACAAAATTTAAAGTCTCTGCCCTCAAGGAACTTACATTCCTCTTTATTTTTTATAGTATTTTATTTTTTCCAGTTCTATGTGAAGACAATTTTCTATATTCCTTTCTGAAGTACTTTGAATTTCAAATTTTCCTCCCTTCCCTCTCTATCTTCCCCCCTCCCCAAGACAGCAAGCAATCTGATTCAGGTTATACATGTGCAATCACATAAAACATTTCCACATTAGTCATGTTGTAAAAGAAAAAATAGGACAAAAGAAAAAAATCACACATAAAACTCCTCAAAAGGTGAAAATAGTCTACTTCTATCTCCATTCAGACTCCATAGTTCTTTCTCCGGATGTGGAGAGCATTTTCCATCCTGAATCTTTTGGTGTTGTCTTAGATCATTGTATTGCTGAGAAGAGATAAGTCTGATCATCACACAAAGTTGCTGTTAAGGGAGCATTCTAACAGGAGAGTATGTGTATGAGTATACATACATACATACTATACATTATCCAGAAAAACTGATCTGCTTGCTGTTCCTCATAAACAACAATCCATATCTCATTTCCATACCTTAGCACTGGTTATTCTTACTTTAAAAGGCTGGAAAGGTAAGCTAGGTTCAAATTGTGAAAAGCTTTCAGTGTCCCAAAGAGGCAATTTTGTTTGATCTTAGAGGTAATAAAGAGCTATTAAATACAGAAGTAACATAGACCTGAACTTTAGGAAAATCCCTTTGATGGATGAGTAGAGGATACAGTAGAAAGGGATTGTGTGGAGAAGGAGAGATTAAAAGTGAGAAAATTGATTAAAAGTCTGTCGAAGTAGTCCAGGTGAGAGGCTCTGAGAGCATTAAACCTAGAGTCAGGAAAACCTGAGTTCAAATTCAGTGTTAGAGACATATTATTTGTATGTCCCTAGGCGAATCATTTCACCTCGGTCTGCCTCTGGTTTCTCAAGTGTAAAATGAGAATGATAATAGTATCTGCCTTCTAAAAGTAATATTTGTAAAGTGCTTTACAGAGTGTCAGGCACATAGTAGGCACTTAATAAACATGTGTGTGTGTATGTGTGTGTGTGTGTGTGAAAGACAAAGAGAAAGATAGAGAGAGGAGACATATTGAGAGATGTTATAAAAACATAAATGAAAAGATTTGACAACTGGTTGGAAGTGGAGTGAAAGAGAATGAGGAAGTAAGGATGACACCAAGATTCCAAACCTGTAAGACTAGAAAGATGATTATATCTTTGAAAATAATAGATAGGTTCAGAAGAGAGGTGGGTTTTATGGGAAAGATGAATTCTCTTTTGGACATGTTAAGTTTGAGATGCTTTCATTTTTATATATGTTATATAAATTTATATTTTATATATATATAAACATATATAAATAATAAAATTAAAGCTAAGGGTAAAATCTAGTCTAGGGCTTACTATATAGAGCTGAGATTCCTCTGCATAGAGATCATTAGATCCATGTGAGCTTATGAGAGCACCTAGTGAGGGATAAAAGAGAAGAGGGACACAGATAGAGCCTTGGAGTTCACTCAGAGTTAGGGGGCATGACATGAATGATGAGCTAGCAAAGGAGACTGCCAAGTAGTTAAGTTGGTAGGGGAAGAACCAAGAGAGACAAGTATTATAAAAACCCAAGGAAGGGACAACATTTGAGAGGAGAAGTTGATCAACCATGTCAAATGCTACAGAGAGGTCAAGAAGGATGAGGACTGAGACAAGGCCATGAGATTTGGAAATAAGAGATCATTGATAACTTTGGAGAGAACAATTTTATTTGAGTGATGAAGTCAGAAGCCAGACTGGAGAGAATTTAGATGAGGAGGAGAGGAAGTGGAGGCAAAGAATATAGACAACCTTTTCAAGGAGGTTAGCTGAAAATGAGAAAAGAGGTAATGAGAATATAGTTATAGGGGATGGTAGGGTCTATTGAAAGTCTTTTGTTTCAAGTTGGAATAGACTTTGGTATGTTTATAGGAAACATTTAAGAAACCAGTAGACAGGAAGAGATTGAAGATTAATAAAATGGGGAAATTTAATGGAGGATATCTTCTGGAAAAATGGGAGAGAATAGAATTGAAAGTACATGTGAAGGGGTTGGCTAAAAGGGCCACCTCTTCATCAAAGACTGGAGTAAAGGAGGAAATTGTGGGGGATGATATCAAAGCATTGTAAGATAAAGAGAAGGAGAGAAGGGCACCTGGCAAGGCTCCTGACCGAAAAGTCTGTTAGAGGGGAAGGAGTGTGTTGAATCAATCATGAAACATTTATTAAGCATCATCTTTGTACCAAGAATTATGTTAGGCACTGGAGAGAGCAAATGCAAGCAAGATAGACCCAGCCTGGAAGAACATTACGTTCTACTCAGAAGAACTGAACTCAGTGCCCAGCTCTGCTACTTAATCCATTTGTGTCCTTAAGCAAGTCATGTTACCTAGATTCCTCTTCTGGAAATTAATGATGATCTCAAAGGTCCCCTACTGCTCTAACATACTTTGATTTCACCTGTTTTTTTGCCGGTATATCTGTCTTTTCATCATTTCAATTTCATCCCTCTATTTGAAGGCTTTTTGTCTTTAAGAATCTTCCCCTCACTATTTAAAATGCCAGTACCCCTGGGATAAGACCCATGTCTCCTAAGATAGTGTTTTAATTAACGTCTTAGCTATCTTTTAATACTTTGGCAAGGATTACTTGACAGCTAGTTGAAATTGAACTTTACAAGTGTTTGGGGAAGTTTCTGCACTGTCAAAGCTACAGCTAGGAATTTTTTAAATTAAATTAATTTATTTAATTTTAGTTTTTAGCATTCACTTCCATAAGATTTCGAGGTCCAAATTTTCTCCCCATCTCTCCCCTCCCCCTACCCTAAGACAACCATGCCTTTTGATTACCCCTTCCGCCAATCTTCCCTCCTTTCTATCACACCCCTCACTTCCCTTATCCCCATCTCCTCTAGTTTCTTGTAGGGCAAGATAGATTTCTATACCCCATTACCTGTATTTCTTATTTCTCAGTTGTATGCAAAAACAATTTTTAACATTTGTTTTTAAAACTTTGAGTTCCAACTTCTCTCCCTTCCTCCCTCTCCAGCCATTCTCACTGATTTGAAAGCAAGCAATTCAATATAGGTTATACATGTGTAGTTATGTAAAAGACTTCCATAAAAGTCATTCTGTGAAAGACTGCCTATATTTCCCTCCATCCTATCCTGCCCCCCCATTTATTCTATTCTCTCTTTTGACCTTGTCCCTCCCCAAAAGTGTTTACTTCTAATTAGCCCCTCCTCTCATTTTCCCTCCCTTCTATCATCCTCCCCACATCCCACTTATCACCTTCTCCCCTACTTTCCTGTAGTGTAAGATAGATTTTCATACCAAATTGAATGTGCATGTTATTCCCTCCTTAATTCAAATGTGATGAGAGTAAGCTTCACTTTTTCTCTCTCATCTCCCTACTTCCTCCTCTAGTGAAAAAATTTTTCTTACCTCTTTTATGAGAGATAATCTGTGCCATTCCATTTCTTCCTTTCTCCTCCCAATATATTCCTCTCTCACTCCTTAATTTTATTTTTTTAGATATCACTCCTTCCTATTCAACTCACCCTGTGCCCTCTGTCTATATGGATATAATATTGAGAAAAGTCTCAAAAGTTACAAATAGTATCTTTCCATGTAGGAATATAAATAGTTCAACTTTAGTAAGTCCCTTATGATTTCTCTTTCCTGTTTCCTTTTCATGCTTCTCCTGATTCTTGTGTTTGAAAGTCAAATTTTCTAATTTTCTATTCAGTCTTTTCATCAAGAATGCTCAAAAATCCTCTATTTTATTGAATGACCATTTTTTTCCCTGAAGTATTATACTCAGTTTTGTTGGGTAGGTGATTCTTGGTTTTAATCCTAGTTCCTTTGACTTCTGGAATATCATATTTCAAGCCCTTTGATCCCTTAATATAGAAGCTTCTAGATCCTATGTTATCCTGATTGTATTTCCGTAATACTTGAATTGTTTCTTTCTGGTTGCTTGCAATATTTTCTCCTTGACCTTGGAACTCTGGAATTTGGCTACAATATTCCTATGAGTTTTCCTTTTGGGATCTGTTTCAGGAGGTGACTGGTAGATTCTTTCAATATTTATTTTACTCTCTGGTTCTAGAATGTCAGGACAATTTTCCTTGATAATTTCATGAAAGATGATGTCTAGGCTCTTCTGTTGATCATGTCTTTCAGGTAGTCCCATAATTTTTAAATTGTTTCTCCTGGCCCTATTTTCCAAGTTAGTTGTTTTTCCAATGAGATATTTCACATTGTTTACTATTTTTTCATTCCTTCGGTTTTGTTTTATAATTTCTTGATTTTTGTAAAAGTCATTAGCTTCCATCAGCTCCATTCTAATCTTTAAGGAATTATTTTCTTCAGTGAGCTTTTAGGTCTTCTTTTCTATCCAATTCTACTTTTTAGGACATTCTTCTCCTCATTGGCTTTTTGGATCTCTTTGCCATTTGAGTTAGTCTATTTTTTAAAGTGTTGTTTGCTTCAGCATTTTCCGAGTCTCCGTTAGCAAGTAGTTGATTTCTTTTCATGATTTTATTGTATCACTCTCATTTCTCTTTCCAATTTTTACTCTACTTCCCTTACTTGATTTTCAAATTCCTTTTTGAACTCTTCCTGGCCTGAGATCAATTCATAATTTTCTTAGAGGCTTTGGATGGAGGAGCTTTGACTTTGTTTTCTTCTGTTTTCATACTTTGATCTTCCTTGTCACCAAAGTAAGATTCTGTAGTCTGATTCTTTTTCTGGTTTTTGCTCATTCCCCCAGCCATTTTTGAGCTCTTTGTAAAAGTAGTTCTCTGCTTCCAGTGGGGATATATTGTTGATCTGCCCATGATCTGTAGGCCTAGAGCTCCAGAAACAGTGGTTGCAGCTGCCCCTGCTGCTGTGGCTCCCACGGGCTCCTCCACCTCATCCTCCCTCTGCTACCCAGGCATTGGGGCCAGACCACTCCACTCTCCTACACTATTCCCACAGGGATACATGTAGAAAACCAAGACAGTCTCTGATCTTAAGGAGCTCACATTATAATTGGAAGAGCTAAGACATTAAGGAGGATTCTTCTTCAGGGTCAGTGATATTCAGGGTGCAATTATAAAGTAGATGGCAAGACCCAAGAGTCCTTAGGGAGCATTAAGAGGTCAGAGAGTAATGGCTAGAGGTTTGGAGAGTTATCAGTGGGGAAGAAGGTAAGGTCTTCCATCTTATCAGAAGGATTGTAATTGGTGACTCCATAATCATTTAAGTGTTGTGAACAACCATGTTTTTTTCACAAACAGAAGGATTGGGAGTGGAGAGGTTGGAGGTACCCAACCCACAATCAATCCGTAAGCATTTATTAAGTGCTTACTGTATGCCAGGTACTCTGCCTAGTAGTATGGATATAGATAAAAAGCAAAAACAATCCCTACCCTCAAGGAGTTTACATTATAAAAGAGACAGCAATCTATATAAATTAATACAAGAAAAATAAGTGTAGAGCAAAAGAAAGGCAACCTAGAGAGGAAGATACTGGGAAAGGGGAATGGGTGGGGATGGGAGTCATGAAAAGACCCCAGGAGAAGTAGTTCTTGAGCAGAGTCCTGAGAAAACCTAATAATTCTAAGAGTTAGCGGTTGGGAAAGAGAGCAATTGGGTCATGGGAAACATCCAGTACAAAGGCACAGAAACAGAGGAGTGTCTTGTGTGAGAAACAGCAAGTATTACAAGATTGTAGAATTCATGGAGGGAAATAGAATGAAAGGATGTGGGCAAAGCTGAAAGCACCCAGATTGAGGAGAGCTTTAAATGTCAAAGGATTGTATATTTAACCCTAGAGATAATAAGGAGCCCCTGGAGTTTACTGAGCAGAGGAGTGACAAGGTTATACCTGCCTCTCTCACTTGGTCATTTTGTTTGGAGGATGGATTGGAATGTTGAGACAGGATGACCAATTAGAAGGCTATTGTAATATAGTCCAGGTAAGAGATGATGAGGGTCTGAGTTAGGTAGGGACTGGGATGTGGAGAAAAGGAGACTTATAGAGACATCTTATAGATAAAGAAATTACAAGATTTGACCACTGATTTTTTTTTTATGTGGGGTGTCCAAATGATGATCAATCTTTGGAGTGCAGTAGGTGTGAGATAGGTGAAGATCCAACAAAATAGAAAGGAGCAGTCAGATATGTAGGAGGAAGATCAAGAGAGAGCAAATTCTGTTTAGAGACGAGGCTGGAAGGATTTAGAAAAGAATGAGAAGAGAAGAGAAATGAAGATGCTCATGTAGACATTTCCAAGGAGTTTAGAAAGGGGATGAGAAATAAAAGACAGTAATTTGAGGGAATGGCAGAGCACAGTGAAAGTTTTTTTTTTTTTTTTAAGGATGGGGAAAGATTTGGACATATTTGAAATCAGTAGAGAAGGAACTAGTAGATGGAGAAAAGTTGAAGATGAGAAGGTGGGAATGATTGGGGTTGCAATCTTGTGGAGTATATGGGAGGGGATGAAATCAAGGGTACACGTACAGGGGTGAGTCACTATTAGGGAAAAGGACACTTCTTTGTCAGGTCCTGGGATAATGACTGATGTCAAGGGGCTACGAGATTAAGAGAAAGAGAAAAGGATCTCTTGGAAAATGGTCTCAGGTTTCATTTGGTTTTCAGTAAAGTAAAAGTTAAGGTCCTCTTCTGAATAAGAATAGGGAGGAAGAGGTGTGGAAGGCTTAAAGAGAGGAGATTTGAAATAGCTTCAATGGGGAGGGAAACACAGTATAATAGTGATAAGGAAGAGCTTTTTTGTAGAAAAAATGTGTTACTCTTTTGTTCTAAAATTTTCTCAATCTCCCTTTACGCCCCGAAGTCAGCATTTGTGGGTTCCATAATTATATTTCAAGTGCAAAAAGGTTATATGTTGTTGTTCCAGTTGTTTTCACTCATGTCCAATTCTTTGTGACCCCATTTGGGATTTTATTGGCAAAAATATTGGAGTGGTTTACTTCTCCAGCTCATTTTACAGATGGGGAAACTGAAGCAAACAGAGTTAAGTGATTTGCCCAGGTTCACACAACTTGTAAGTATCTGAGGCCAGATTTGAACTCAGGAAGATGAGTCTTCCTGACTCCAAGCCTAGCACTCTAAAAGGTTACATAGCCACATTATTTTAGAAAATGCCCTATTCCAGGGGTGGGGAAGGCTGTGGTCTCAAGGCCACATGTGACCATCTAGGTCCTCAAGTGTGGCCCTTTGACTAAATCCAAATTTCACAGAACAAATCCCTTAATAAAAGGATTTGTTCTGTAAAACTTGGGCTCAGTCAAAAGGCGGAACTCAAGGACCTAGACAGTTACCCAACCCCGCCATATTCTATTAAGAGGACACAGAAGAGCCACATAAGGGGGAAGGGAAAGACCAGGAGGGAGAAAGGGCACAGATCAGGATGAGCAGAAAATGCCAGGTCCATTCTGTTTTAGGGCCCTCCCTTTAAGGAATGGAGTGAGAGAATAAGAAATTGACATGGCTTTCTCTCATTAATAACTGTTCATTAGTCCTCTTTGACTCATCTTACTTACTCATCCATTTCACCTCCTACTCCTTCTCTCCTTTCTCCTCTGCAGACCATCTGGTGAAAAGAAGCCTGCTGAACCCAAAGCCATGCCAGACCTCAATGGGTACCAAATCCGGGTGTGAGGTGAGTGGTGATGATACCACTTGCTCCACAGACTTACCACTACCCCTGGGCCACAGGACCAAGAGCCACCCACCGTGAGCCTTGATTGAGGGGAGGCGTGGGTTGAGGGGACAGTAGGAGGAACCCAGAACTCCTCTTCATCTCACAACACTGCTTCCCTCAGGCAGAACATGGGTCTCACCCAGCATTTGTGGAAGAGGCATACTGACCCTAAAGGGAAGAGGAAGAGGAGTCAGTATGATCCCCAAGATTTGTTTAATACATCCTGTAAAGCAACGTGTTGAACAGGTCACACCTGTCTCAGGGCAAGTCCCAGAGATAACTGGCTGTGACCACATAACCCCCATGGGAAGCACTACCAAGACTAGACAGTGCCCACAGGCTCAGCATAAAGGTTGGAGCTGCTCCTTAGGCAATGCACCAGAGAACCATGATGCCACCAGAGAGAAGAAGAAGGCATTCCCATACATAGCACTGGCAGCTGTTGCCTCCTAGGGTTTGAGAAGCACCAAATGCAGGGTTCAACCTCAATCCCATCCTGTGGGATTCTCTGCAGCACGGTTTGGACTTCTCCAGAGTCCCAGGGACCTGGGTTTGGAGTCATGTTGGGTTGGACATAGGTAAACATACAGAGTAACACAGACCAAGAAAAAAGTAGCCATGGGATGCAAGCACCATAACTCATGATAGATGGGACACCATGGAAGGTGAAGAGTCTTGTGTGAGCTCTGGTTCTCCTCCCTTTCCTGAGGCAGGAGCTGAATTCTCCTCCTCTCTCTCCTCCCTGTCCCATAGCATCGGTACCATTTTTGGTCTTCTTCCTCAGGTAGAGAATCAGGGACTGGAATGATGATGCCTGGGGTTGATTGCTCTTCTCTCTTTCACCAGCTAAATTTAGTGTTTTTGGTGATGATGATCCTAGGAACTTCTTGTCATCAGATGGAATTTTCAAGTAGCCCCTCCAGTCCCAGTAAGAAAGGAGATCTGTATTGAAACAGTCTCTGAGCTCTGCCCACCAAACATAAAGTACATTCGTAAAAGGAAGTACTAACCCAGGTCTGAGATGGGGGAATAGGCAAATAGACTCTGAAAGGTTCAGGCTGCCCTTGAGTAGGGGGCATCCATAGGTAGTAGGTATGATATGAATAAAGAGCCAGAAAGAGGCAGAGAAGGAGCAACCAGACATGTAGGAGGAATGAGAGGGGTGTTTCAGTTGACTGAAACCCAGGGGTGAGTAGGAAGAGGCAGAGTAGTTCAGAAGTTAATGGAAGAAGGTAGTGGGAAATAGAGGAGGCCAGGACATAATGTCAGGAGGCAGAAGGATACTTAAAGGTCAAGGGTTAGTGGGAAGAGGCAGTAAGACATTGAGCAGGCTAGGACATAGTGGCAGGAGACAAAGAGAAGGATGATGATAGGCCTAGGAGAAGGAACCCAAGACTCACATAGCAAGGAGACTGCCCCCCTACAGAAGTAGAGTCGTAGGAGATGGGAGAGACAATCTAGACGACTCAATGGCAAAGTTTTGGGAGTCATTGCAAAGCTACAGGGAAGGACTGAAGGATGTAGCAGAGTGGGTATGTGGAAGGAGGGGTGCATCATGGTGATAATTATACTCAGAATATATCAGGGAAAGGACCTAGAATAAGCACAGACCAGCAGGAAAAGAGAAGTCAAGGCAGAGCAAGTACTAGATGATGTTTTGGAGGAAACAGAGAAAACATGAAATTTGTAAATTTCAGAAAGAGCAAAAGGAAAGAGAAAACATACTGTTGAATGCGAAAGAAAATGGGTGTTCGGCAGAGAGACATGGATAGGAACGTGGAAACAGGCACAGAGCATTGCAATGCTTTGTTTATCCTGCTCCAAGTGGTTTCTGTGTCACTGAGTGGGGTCAGGGGATAAAGCAGACTGGATATAGGGCAGAGTTCAGCAGTGGAAAAACTGATAGTGCCTAGAAGACAAGCCTCAGGTCCAGAGATTGAGGACAGGGAAAACAAGCTTAGTGCTGAGCAGGGCTCCCACTCCAATCCTGTGGGGGCAGGCATCAAAGCAAGCCAACCCTTCAGAATGCCCCTAGCCCAGAAGAAACCAGCCTGGGCCTCAGGGCTTGGCACAGATGTCCAGATTTTGTAGAGTGGGAATTGATCTTTCTCAGTAGGCTCTGGTTTGGATGTTCCCATAGGGGTTATAGAGACCATCTACTACAAAGGGTATAGTGCATTTGGCTTAGTCTAGAGATGTGAGAAGAACAGGAGTTGCCTTTCCTGGCTCCCAGTAAAGGGAAGTTATACCTGGTGATATCTATTGCTGGTATATGGGTATAGGAGGGAGTTATTAGGCTCCAGAGGGAACAGTTGCCTTTCTCAGCAACTGTCAAAGATTGCCAAGAGGCTTTGGGGTGACAGCTGGTCCATCTGACTAGGAGACAGCAACCCCAGGCTTAGCCTTACCAGACAAAAGGGCCAGCCATCTGCTTTACCACCTATGGGCAAATGCAGCCCCAGGAGTTGGGGTAGCAGGTGAGGAAGAACATGGCAGACTCTGGTCTCACTAGCTCACCTTCAGGGCTAATAGGCAGCCCTACTTTTTTCCTGTGCCAGCCCTACACCCAACCCTCAAAAGGAACGAACCTGAGGATATGTCTACACTATCTTAACCAGGAATCTTATTTCACAACACTGTGAGGGCACCTAACCTTCCCCACCCCCCACCACTATCCACCATAGTAGTTTCCCAAATAGTTAGGTAATGATGGTCATGACATGTTTATAATTACTAAAAAAGTAAAATAAAATAACTCCTTTGGGCAGGATGAGTCATAAGGCTGAAAATGAGTGATTCATTAGGTACAGTGTGGCCCCTTAAATTTTGTCCCAGTTTGGACCACACACCCTGCAAGTAAAAAGGAGGTATGAGGTGGTAACTTAAGGACAAGAGGTTCCCCAACCTCTTCCTGTTAAAACTAGGAGCACAGCAGCTGCTTAGCCTTTCCTGTTGGTGATTTCCCCAGACTATTCTCTGGGGCTTAGGGCTATGTAAGGAAAATCATGTGAAAAAAACAAAACAAAAACCCACTGGTGCTTTTTATTTATTTTTTAAAGTGTTTTTTATATGTAGCAATCCCACCTGCCTTCCCTCCCCCACAATGTTTACATTCTGTTCCCTGGGGAGGGTAGGAGAGAAGGGACTATGCAGCTCTCTAGAATCTAAGTGGGAAAGCAGGAAGCTTTCGTTTTTAGCTCCCCAGTTGGGGGAAGGCATCCATCCCAGCCCAATATTTACTTGGAGCTAGTGGGAGAAGAGATAATGTCGACCCTCTTGCCTTTTCCTTCTGGTATCAATTTAATTGAGTTTCCTTCAGACTCTACTGTCTCCTGGTCTCAATCTGCCCTGGTCATGGTCCTATGGAACAGATATGGCACATTCCCCCTCCCCCTATGAATCATCAGTCTATATGCCCATCACCACCTTGTTCATGATTTTTCTAACCATAACATTCCCACTTATGACTCCACCAAGATAACTATAGGTGTGAAAGAAACAGCACCCAGTCTGTTTTACCTTTGCCATCTTTGCTAGCAACCTCATAGGGTTACAGTGTAGCTGAGATCCACTGTAATCAAGAGTGAAAGGTCTGATAGTAATCATCAAAGACCTGATGGTGTACTGAGGTAGAGATCACATTGATGGTGTGATTGGTATACAAGAGGCCTTGTATTCCTGGGTTCCTAGGGGAAGAGTCATGGAGCAGCTGACTGATAGTCCAGGGGGCATTCTACAGTTTTGAATTCTCCTGTTCTGGACCCCACTATTTCAGTGGCTACAGGTTAAATTCTGGCTGGTCTGTACCTACACTTTTGAACCTCTGCATCCACGCCCATGCTTTTACAGAAGCAGCTCTGGCTGGATGCACAGTCAGGCAACTGTGGGCTTTGATGCTTCTCTCCTTGATGAGCAGCAGTACCAGAGCCTGAATGCTCCACATCATTGCTTCAGCCCCCTTACCACAGTGGCTGCCAGCTGTAATATGTGCTTGAAGGAGACAGGGAGAGTAGGGATTGGCCTCCTTCCATCCCTGACAGTCTGTGAATTCCATGGTGTGCCATAACCTCTGTTAACCCCTGCCCCTTCATCACCTTCTTCCTCAGCCCCACTGAAAAACCAAGGGCAGAGGCAGAATGGACTGACCTGTTCCTGAAGTGTCAAGCATTTGACAGAGAGAACCTGACCCCCAAATTCCCTGACCCAGAAGCCTCCATCCCCTTCATCTTGCTTTTCTGTGGTGCCATCTGGTTCTCTATCTCCATCTCACTATTTCCATTTGTAGGGTAGGCCCTGACATGGTGCTAGCCCCATGCCAATCAGTATTGGTCCCCTCTAAGTTACTTCCCGGTGCTCTGGAGCCACTTAAGTTTCCCTTAATCATGATGTTTGAAAAAGATGGAAGAGGATCTCAGGCCTGCCTGGCCCATGTGGACAAAATGATGGAATCTATCTCTCTCCCTTGTGTTTTGTATCTGGCTATGTACCATATGTAGAATTAGTTCCCTCTGATTCCCTGTATTTCCTTCCCTTCATATCAGTATTCAAACCCCTTTCACTTTTATGCTTTACCTCACTTTTGTCTTCACTTTTACACAATTAATAAAGTCTACCCAGCTCCTATTGTCTGGACTGGGCAGAAACCAGGACCTAACAAGCTTGCTACTTTTTCTTTCAGAATTTTCTGAGTCTTTACCCTTCACTATCAACTCTGTTCCACTCCCCCCATCAGCTCTGTCCCTGAGGAGAGGATGGGAGGGAAGGCAGCTGTCTATGGAAATGAAGAGGGGAGAATGGGAGGGGAAAGAACTAGTGTATAGGATTAAAATCCTCTATCTCTGGGATGCTGAAAGTTTCCATTTCAATTCAATGTCCTTTATCCCTCCTCAGACAGCCTGTATTTTTCAACCCTCATATGTTAACATCTGCTACTCCATCCAGAAAGGTTTCTTTTTCTTTCCTGCGTACAGCCTGAGGGGTTCTGATGAAACTCCCATGCCCAAGTAGAAAAGGGAAGGGTTGAGGGAGGCCAAGGGTTTGTCTACTCAACTTGTTCTCTGGGATACATTCCAGAAACCCAATTCTGAACAACAGTTTCTGTCTTGCACAGAAGAGAAAGGAAGCTTTTTCTTCCAAGGTGAGTTGCACTTGTTGGCTGTTACGCATGGATCCCCAAATAAATCTGTAATGGTAAAGGAGGGTCAAAAGTAGCCTATGGAGAGGCAATGCAATAATAGCCTGGAAATGACAGCACTGTCCCCTGAGTCCTCCCCCCAGCCGTTCTCTAATCTCACTTCATTATTGCCCTCCTCCAAACTATACCATCACCATATGCAAAACTAAACCTCAAAGCCATTTAAATAAGATTTTCCAGATTGGTTTAAAAATTTTTTTAAGTCCATATTTCCTTATTTCACCCAGAGGCTTAATCCCACTATGATTGGCATAGGAGCTTTGACCCACTCCATTTTCCAATCTGGACCAATCTGTCTTCCTTAGGCAGTCTAGTGAAACCCCTACTCCCAGGGGCTCACGATACAGGTGCCAGACTTAGTGTATACACCCAATGAATTGGTTTGGCCTGCTGTGTCTCAAAACTTCTGAGTTCAAATGAATTGCCATTATTAGTCTACCTAGGAGCAGGAATTACAGGTGTACACCACCATGCCCATCATCAGACTGGTTTTTAAAAAGAGAGGGAGTTGGCCTGCCAAAATATTTGCCAGTTTTCAAGTTATGTTATCAGACTCATCCCTTGAAAAGAATACAACTTGCCTGTAAGAGGAAAGATATCACCACTACCACCACCTCACCTATACCCTGATTTTCATGGAATTCCCGTGAGAAAAGGGAAACAGTTTAGACATCACTAATTCTGATATGTTTGTGGGGGGAGGGGAAGATGGAGATTAAGAACCTACTTGAATTAAGAAATAGCTTGAATTCAAAGATAATTTCTAAAGAAATTAAGTTTTATTACTTTCAGATACACACAGTGTTTCCAGATAACTTCTAAGCACTTGTTAAGTAAGTAAAGGTCCTACTGAGTGTTTCATACAAAGACATATGTAATTGGCACATTAATTATTTACATGGAAATGAATACTGCTCAAGTACCTGAAGACATATTAATTGCTCAGACAGGTTAATCATTCCCCTTATGATGTTTACTCTGTGAGTTAGGCAGAACTTTCTTCACCATTTGATGCGAAGGTAAATTTGGATCTAACCCTTTGGGATTATCATAGATTAGAAATTAATGGAGTATCCAAATTCCTCTTAAACTCCATACCTAGATCACTACTTTATCAATCACTCATCTACATGACTGATTTACACTGCCTCTTTAGATGGGGTTGGGGGTACATTTTCTGTTTTATGATAGAATAGGCTGGACCTCCTCCCTCAAACCAGTACTCACTCCCAGCAATTGTTTAATATTGGCTAAGCAGCATCTTCCCCGATCTTGTTCCAATCAAAATATTGTCATCAAATGCAAAACAGTGGTGACAGGCCTAGATTAATGCCAGACACAGAGGAAATCTCTGAATAGGGCCATAACTATGACATCCTGGACTCCTTCAATGCTTGCCATATAGGGGAGTGGCCAGAGCTGGAATCCCTGAAGATAGGACCTGGCAGGTTATAGTGATAGATGAGTCCAGAGCAGCTGGAGAAATAACTTTCCAAGTCCATCCCTAAACAAACCCAGAGAACACATATCTGGACTTTCATCCAACTCCCAGCTGGAGAGTGTTGAGAACAATGAACCCTTATGTTTATCTTATTTCTGAAACACAACTTCTGGAACCCACAGATCTTATTAAGTTCTCACATTGACTGTTGAAGGTGGGGCACATGACCAGGAGGTCTCTCCCATATACTAAACCAACATTCTTTTCTTTGGAATTGTTAAACTCTGATGCTAGGACCATTTAGATGCTCTTCTGATTGAAGATAGAGATGCCCATTTACTGGTCAGCAAAGTCAAGTTAGAAAGACAGAAAGAGGGAGAGGGATCCCTTGGAGAGATGGAGAAAGGAGAGAGAAGAAAAGAAAGAAAGAAAGAGAGAAAGAAAAAAGAAAGAAAGCAAGAAAGAAAGGTGAGAAGGAGGAAGGAAGGAAATCAGGTTGTTACTAGCAACATGAGATTGCAGGTCTCATTCTTGAAACTCTTACTCATGAAAAACCTAAAGCAGCCTGATCTCCTCGAGCAGGAGGAATTTATTAGCAGCAAGGAAAGCCATATTTCCATTAAATAATCAGTAAACAAATTCTAAAACTACTATTTAATAGGTCTTATAGAAAGGTGGTTTGGTGTTGTAAAAAAAGATCTGGACTTGGAATCTGAAGGTGTAGTTTTAAGTCTTGACTTTGCCATTAATTTACTGTGTGACCTCAGGCAAAGTCACTACCCTTCTATGCCTTTCTTGATCCTAGGGCTACCTAGGATTATGGTTTCATCTACCACCTTCAGCTTTAGTTCATTTTACAGATGAGGCAAATAGACCCCCTTGCTGTTTGCTCTCCTGACACCCGAAATAGCCCAATGAGGGTCACCCAATTGATGGAGCTCCCTTAAGCTAAAAGAGAAGGCAAGTGAGGTGGATGGAAAAATATTCTCTCTCCCGTGGGCTCTGATTTCCTCATATGCAAAATGAGGAGATTGGACCTGAGATTTGGGAAGGGTCTTGAAATTCTATGATTTATTTGAGATCCTGTGCAAGGGGTAACTACTATCACCTGTCTTAGCTACGGTATCACACGTGAACTTGATCTCCCATTGGTTCAACATTGGGAACCATGTAACAAACTCTGAGAGGGACCTTTGAGGAAAGGGAGGCTCTGATCCTGGGGGTGGGATGAAAACAAAGTGTCAGTTAAGGAAATTCTTTGGTGTCGATAGAAATGTAATGAGAAAATTGGACATTCCCCCTACTCTCCCACCACTAACCTTGCTTTTAGCTCACTACCACCGTCACTGGCAATTCATCTTCCCAGATGACACTGACCTTAAGTAATTGCCCACCAATGTAATGCAGTTGATCAGATACTCAGTCCAAGGAAAAGGTGCCTTTTAGGGAGGGAAAAGTCATCTTAGACTAAGGGGTAGGGGGGCATGTAGAGGAAGTAATCTCATTTTAAAGTTATGAGGAATTTTGTCACAAACAAACAGAATTTTCCAATCAAAAGATTAACAGCTATCAAGAAAAATTATAGGGTTGGTCTCTGGGGAAGAATATAAATCACACAGCTGCTTCTAGGTATTTTGGGCAGTTCTGTAGTTAGAAATAAGGCCCCAGACCACTTTGTTCACAATCATCAGTATCCCAGTAATTCTGTGTTGCAGTAATAAGCCTTCTGATATGCACATCCTTGGCACCTTCACAATTTTGGGAGTTGTAAAGATAGTTTGCCCATAAGGCATAGATCACCATGAATTAACTGATGAAGAAATTTTAAATATTTCCTGGGATTTTAAACTCTTTCTTCCAAGAGTCTCAAAACATTCCAATAGCAGGGTAACATGGTATAATGGGGAGAGTGTTGCCTCTGTGGTCAGGGTTTAAGACCAAACTCTGCTTTGGACTACATATCTGACCTGGAACAAGTCATTTAAAATCTCTCTGGGACTCAGTTACCTTATTTGAGGAGATGGGACTAGATGACCTCTGAAGTCCTTTGTAGTTGTATCTATGATCTATTGTCCCTCACCTTTCTCCAAATGCATGGAATTTTAGGAAGACTGTGACTTGACTGAAATCATGTTGAATGAGGAAGGAAGAGAGAGAGGGAGGGAAAGAGGGAGGGTGAGGAAGGAAAGGAAGGGAAGGAGGAAAAGAGAGGAAATAAAGAGGGAAGGAGAGGAGGAAGGGAAAAGATGGGGAAGGAAGAGGAAGGAAAGGGGTGCCAAGCAGAGTGTTAGGTGCTAGGGATACAAATATAAAAGTAAACTAAGTCAAGCCAATGAACCGTGGAAGAAATGGTCCAATAGAACGTAAAGGTTTTCTGGCTTTGCCTTTCTTTCTGCCACAAAAGGCCTTCCAGGCCTCCCCATCTGCTTTATGGCTGATGGAATTAAATGTTACCTCCATGAATTAATATAAGAGCCTCTTGTGCATAGGGATGATCCTGCGTTTTCTATTTGTGTTCCCAGCACTTCACAATTTAGCATACAATGAAGCTTGATAAATGCTTTTTAATCCATTCAATTGGCTATATGACATTGATGGTGGTTGTTCTGGGGAGTTCCCCCCAGTTTTGCTGTGGTTTGTAGTGGGTTGGAACTCCAGTCTTCCAGTTTGGGTACTGTCAAGACTCATTATGTCAGTCTCAGGTTTCACAGGATATGAAGCTGGAAGGGAATTGAGACATTAACCAATTCCTCTCCCTCTTCTTAAAGATGAGAAATCTGAGACCCAGTGAAGTCTTATTATTAAACTCTAGCTCTTCTGACTTCTATTAGACTATGCTAGGGGAAGGAAAAGGTTACAGTACAGTAGAACCAGACATAGGGAGGGAGAGGATCAGCCCTAGCAACAGATGGCCCACAGATCAGCTCTAGCTCAGGAATGCAAAACAGATTATCAAAAAATAGACAACAGAGTGGGGATGCATTGGCCTAGGCTTCATCCAGAGAAACACTCCCACACAGCCTGCCTCTGCATGCCAGGGGTGAAGGACTAGGTGGCTAGAGAGGTCTGATTTCCTGTTGGTTGTAATGGAAATGAGAAAGGGCTTACATGTCACAGTCAGGAGGTTGACATCCCCCCATAAATGACTCCCCTCAGCCCAGCACTCTCTCACTATCCTCAAAGTTACAAGTAAAACTGAGAAATACCAGTAAATAGAGGCACCAGACTGGCTTCTGTAGGGTACAAGGGCAACAGGTCTTCTATCAGCCGCTCCACAGAGGACTTCCTGGTCTTAGGTTCATCCCTTACTGAAAGGCTGAGTTCTAATGCTTTAGACTCCAGTCCCAGACTGCAATGCTTTCTCTGTTCCTAGAGGTAGCAACGTGGATAGTGGACAGAGCAGTGGGCCTGCAGTCATTTGCTAGCCATGTGATTTCAGGCAACTCACTTATAAGCTGTTACCTCAACCGTAAAATGGGGTTAACACTCTAGTTCCAAAGGCTATCATGAAGATCAAACGGAATGTTTTGAAAGCCTTTATCACAGTGACTGGTGCATAGGGGATGCTTAATAAATCTTAATTTCCTTCCTTCCCTAGTTTCTTCTCAGGACTCCCTTTATGCTTATAACTCCAGCCCTGATTATACAACTGAGTTCTGAGCCAGACCAGCCAAAAATTGGTCTGGCTGTGCTATGCTCTCCAGAATCACAATGAAATAAGAGCAGAAAAAAAAAGACAAACCTTTATTTCAGAAAAAAAATTAAATTAGCATGAAAAACTTTCTACTTCACTTTTTTCAAAACAGAAATAAGCCAGAGAACAAGAGATTCCCTAGTAAACCTTCCCAGGGTGGGGTCATGGTACTTCCCAACAATGGAAAACAGGGCGAGAGGAAGCTGTGGAACAAACGAGGTGATGTCCTGAGGCCCCATAAGGATGGACCCAGGAGAAGCAAACACAGTAGGAAGGGAGTACTAAAAAGCAGGTGTAGGGAATAAGGCAAATAGAGGCCCCCAAACCTGAGGCAAGCTATGGTTTATATAAAAGCAGAACTAAGGAGTCTCTATTATGCTTTTTAGAAAAAGCAACAACACAGTTCAAGCAGGGTCTTTGGCTTTAAGATTAAAAAAAAATGCTTCTGATGGGCATGAGGAAGTTTATGATGATATGACTCTTCAGGCCCACTTGAGGCATCTTGAAAAAATACAAAGGCAATTCAGACCCAATGGGGATAGAAGCCATTTTCAGAATCTGCCTTAAGGTTAGGGGAAGTACAAGGGGAAGGCTTGCCAGGAGGAAGACCCTGGGGACACATTCCTAAAAGTGAGAGATTAAGGCACACAGGAGTGACAGCCAGGGCAGGGCAAGAAAAAGAAGGTTCCAGGGAGACACCCTCCCCCCCCATACACACGTCCCTTCCCTATTCCCACCCCCACTACTGGAGACTCAAGCAGGGGCTTTATGTTGGATGCGGCCTGGTCAGGGGACTAGTGTTCTCTACAATTCATTCCCACCCAACTGGCATCACTGCCATCCCTCAGTTCTCCAACCAAATCATTCCACTGAGAATAGAAGAGATGCCTCTTCAACACCACAGTTTCTCAAGAAGGGCCTGGGGAGTCAGGAAAGCAGGAATCGGCTCCTTAGGAGAATGAGAAAGGAAAAACTCCTTCCTCAGGATTTTAAGCTTCAGCAGAGAGAGCCCTCAAGCAAATGATGGCAGCAATTCATGTACTGTTTCCCACTGAAACCACCAACCTGGGCCAGCTTCAGATACTATCAGGCCAGAAGAACATTTCCTTCAGACCCAATTTCTTCATCTTATAAGATACTCAGCTCCTCTGACACCACCTTCCCCACAACCACAAGCTTCCACCTTCCCCAAACTGACACTCAGAAAGACCAACTTCTCTTATGCAAGGGTGTAGGGGTGAGCCCAAAAGAAAAACACTAGGGCCATGTCTTGGTTTCAGGAGTGGGGGCTCTGGAGGGAGGCAAGTCAGATCATCTTGGATCACCAGGGCCCTCTTGATTGTGCTGTTCCAGGCTGAGGGGTCCACTTTGTTCACAAGGGCCAAGCCAGATAAACACAATTCTGTGGCAACCTACAGGTAAGGTAGCTGGGGAGAGGGGAAAGAAAGGGAGGGGAGAGGAAAAAGGACTCTACGGCAAGCAGGTCACTTAGAAGTCTACTAACTTCACCTGCTCGTATTTGACCCACCCTAGGAGGGGCAATCAATGCTGCATTCGCTCTTGCAGCTTACCAGAACACCAAGGGAAAAAAAAAATAAACTATACATTATATACAGTAGCTGTATAAAGGTCAGACCAGATGGGCAGGGGGAGGCTAGTGGGCAATCTGCTCAACAGGAGGGGAGATTGCAGGCAGCAGTGTCTGCAATGGGGACTCAACAAGCTGCAGCCTGAAAGCAAATAACAAAATGAGATCGAAAACTCCCGCAACCCTGGTAATTAAAAATCAAGGGGGAGGCGCTGGATACATGGTAGGAAGCAGAGCCCCCCTCCTGCCTCTCCCAGGGCCACTGCGTGTGAGGCACAGGATTAGGAAGAGGTTGGGGTGGGAGCAGGGGCATCATGGATGGGGGAAAGGGAGAGAGGAAATCCAACCAAGAAGGAAAAGGGGAGGGTAAAAGGAGGGGTGGGGGAGGGAAATTCCTTGGGTGTAAGTTTCCAGAAGCTTGGGATTTCCACAGTCTCTGTTCCAATGAGCTCTTCTGGAGGATAAGCCCCCCGTCCCCTAAGAGCCCCATCATGGGGCGGTAACCTCCATCCCAAAGCTGGCCAACAGGCAGAGGTGGTCTGAAGAACAGAAGGGATTGGGTAAGCCATTGGCAGCCCAAAGGACATCTTCAGAGAGGAGGGAGAGACGGCCAAGCAGTTTGAGGGCTCCATCCCGGTATAGCCTGCGACCTGAGTTGTGAAAGGAAGCGAATGTAAGGCACCTGGAGATACAAATCTACACACATCTGCCAGCCCCCAAAGCCCGTGTGGGCATGACAGGTACTTGGTACCTGTACATGTACAGGTACATGGTCACACAAATGGTGACAGTCATGCATGTTTTGTGAGAATATATTAAACTTAAAGGGGGTAGAGTATCTTTCATAGAATACATGCACTCCCATACTTACTCCCTATTTGTGGGCCACAGGCCCCCCCAAAGCAGAGGGTGGAGGAAGGGTGGAGGGTAAGGCAAAGAGATCTAGGCTGCAGCAAAATCACTTCACTTGTCTGGGTCTCAGTCTCCTCACTTCAATGCTGTTAACAGCAGCTATGCTACCTGAGGGGCCATGGAACCCAACTCCATCTATCAGGAGGATCAGGTGAGACCGTGCACCTAAGACACCGTCGAATGGTAACTCTCCAGAAACAGAGCGCGTAATAACACTAATAATACAATCAGCTCACATCTCTGTGCTGTGTGAATGCCCATTCTGCAGATGGGGATAAGTGAGGCTCCCAGGAGTCAGGTGACCTGCCCAAAGTCCACCAGCTACAGAGTATCTGGGTCCCATCAGTATTTGTTTCCACGGCAATCCACGGGGAGGTCAGTGGGAAATCCTCTCTTGACAAGAACCCCACTGTTAGTTTCATAGACTCCTAGCTTTCTGTTTCCCAGACTACTCTGACACGTGGCTGACCCCCAATCCGCTGCGGCCAGGGCCAGCAGTCAAGACCTCAGGTACCCAGAACCCACCAGACTCACTTGCTCTGTGTCCATTTTCACAGGATTCAGCAGAGAAAAAAATGTAATCCACAGTCGCTCCAAGGCCCAAGGGCATTGTGGTGACCTCTGGGCGGCCTTGCTGGGGTAGGAAGTGGCTATAAACTGAAGTCAGGTTGAGGCTGTGCTGGATGGTGCCTGAAGACCTGGGGAAGAGACAAGGAAGGGCAAAACAGGCTGAGATATCACAGTTGGCAATCCCACCCGCTCCCACTAACTTTACTTTAAAAAAGCCTCATGGGATTCGGCTTAGCCTTATCCTTGGTAAATTCCCACACAGGAAAACATGAGGCTGATAACTCAGTGGAGCCAAGAGGAGGAAGATGGATGGCAGATTCAGCTCCACTTGCTGGCAGAGATGGAGAAGAGTTGAGACTATGTCTTGGTCTTTGACCCAACCCAAGATGTAAAATTTCCCTTAGCCCTTCAGATTCTACAGAAAGGGGCACCCACAGGTATGCTTACAGGAGTGACAGTTGGCCAATATAAGTTTATATCTCATCTAGAGACAAACAAGGACGAGGGTATAGGGGAGAACAGATGGAAAAGCAGTCTGCCCTAGAGACTGGTGTTAACCTGCAGTTTGAGGAAGGGCAAATGTCACTTGTGGGGAGGTCAAGGAGAAGTCAGGGAGCAAGACACAGAAGGTTACCTGGGGAAGAAGGGTTCTGGATCAGGTGGGTCTGCTTCAGGGACATACTGAGACCAGCCAGCAGGACGCTCTATGAAGGAGACAAAACACAGGGGTTGAGAATCCCCAGGGCGGGAGGCAGGGGTCCAGACTCCTGCCCTAAAACTCCTCTAAAAACCCCATTTGGTTTTCTGAGGAATGAAGGAGGATGAGGAAGATGGTGTTCAGGAGCCTAGGGAAAGGAATAAGGAAAACTTCAGAAGGGGTGGCGAAGGGGGGGCCTTCACAAGCAGAGGTTGACTCCCCGATGCTACAATCATTCTCATTACTGTTTTTTTTAATTCAGCTCTATAACTTCCTTGGTATAAGGAGCTCCCAGTGAGGAACGTTCCTCCACCAATACATGCTGATAACAATTCTGCAATTTATGAGCTGAGAGCATTGTTGGGGGCACCCAAAGGATTCAGTGACATGCTTAGAGTCACAAAGTGTTGAAGGCAAGATGCCAGGCCTTCTTGTCTCAGAGACCAAGCTACTTCACTGTGGATACTACCATCCATTAAGAAAGCCACCTTACCTTTAGAGAATGTCTGAAGTAAGGGGCAAATTACTATCACATGTATTATTTCACCTTTTGGGAAGGTGTGGACCTTTTCTTTCATGTAGGGAACTCCGGGTGTAGACATTCCCTCCTTTAACACAAATCAGCAACTCTTCTGTAACTTAGGAAAGTTGCCTGAGAAGTGACCTACCAATGGTCTGTCAAGCAGCATGGATTAGAGATGAGACCTGGGCTCTCCTGACTCCAGGGCTGGCCCTCTAGACACTTAGCAATGCTGCCTCTCTATTCACTTTATCCTCAGAATAACCCAATACAGTGTGTGAGTGTGTGTGTGTGTGTATATGTGTGTGTGTGTGTCTGTGTGTGTATTTTAACCTTCAATACAACCACCATCATTTGTGGCACATTCTTCAATTTTCAGTTGGTGCTCAGAAATTTCATGAATTGAATTTGTGAAAAGAAATACAAACTACAACTAAAAGTCACACAGAGACTTGATGACCACCCTGCACTTATTGTTATAGATTTTTGTCTCTAAGAATTATCACCAATGAACTGAAAGGCCCAGGAAGCTGCGCCAGTGACAGATTTGAGAAGAAAGGAAAGGCTCTGCCTACTATTACCTGGTCTAGCATCTGTCACTCCCTCGATCAGGACCAATCCCAATGGCCGCTGGCAGGCACTGTCACAGAAGCGGAAACGAAGCAGGAAGTCCCGGCTATACTTGCGTCTCTCTATAGATACAGGACAAGCACTGGATGAGAGGAAGAAGTAAAAAGCCCCAAATGATGGGGCCTCCCAGCGATGGACCAGCATCCAGCCCAGGGCCATAGGGAAGACTTGACTCAGAGGACAAAGGGTTCCTCTGAGGCATGTATTTTAGATTTGTCAATTTGAAAGCCTTGAGAATGCAGAAAGGAGTACAAGAAATCAAGGAATATATCAGAAGATCCCATGGCATGATATTCTCCCCATCTTCCTATCTTGCTGAAGAGACAGAGCTTTCTCCTGTGCTATTAAAAAAAACCAGGCTACCAGCCACAGATCCAGCAGACCAGGACTGGGGCTCACCTAATCTCTTGGGATAACAGGGAGTAATGTACTGACAGCTGTCGGTGATGCCCAAGGAGCTAGGCCATAGTGGGGTGAGCAGCTTCCGCTGGTAAAGCTGATGGGAGAAGTCTTCCTGCCCAGACACCTGCAAGGAAACAGCAGGCCAAAGATAAAGAAACAGAGACAGAAACGGGAAAGGTTGACATGACAGCTGTTGAATGCACACAAACCCATAAATGCTATGGGTATTACATAAGCCTCCCTGTGAGGTTGCAAAATACAGCTCTACTTGAGCTAATTAAACACATCATTGTCCCCTTGGAAACATCTGCTTGTGTCCAGGACAAAGGAAGGAAGGGATGACAAAACCTGAACTTGAGGGCACACAGCCTCTGAAGTTTCACCTCTGGATAAACTCTCACCCAAATTCACGAAGAGTTGCAGTGCTCCACAGCGCCTTGGTCTGTTCATTTTAAGACGCAGTCAAAAGATTATTTAAAAGCAAGGCCCTGACCAGCAACCTGTTTTATCCCTGATGATATTCCTATGGTCACCTATGCCTACAGCTAGAGAACCACATGCCAGATGAAACAAAGAATCCATAGTAATGCTATACCTTTCTACAACTAAAGCCCTGTGTACTTGATCATTCCCACAGATTTTTGTCTCCAAGAATTATGACCAACTGAAAAGACCAGGAAAAGTCACCCCACTGACAGATCTTAAAAGGAAGAAAAGGCTCTGTATCTATTACCTGGCCTAGGTAATGCTTATCAAAACATCTTTTAGTGAACAGAACTGGAATAAACAACAGTGCCACATGGTAAGTGCTTCCTTACTTTAATCAGTCTCACATTTCCAATAAATGCAACAAATGTCCCTTGATCCCTCTGTATGTACTGATGTAGCTTAAGATAACAAACTCCTCAAAATATTAACTCTCAGCAAGAAGCTCAATGTTACTGCTTAATAAAAATCTAAGTAACCTAATTACAATAAAAGCTCTATGAACACTATGAATTCTCTTCTCTTTCTTCCCACTCTGCTCTGCCAAAGACACCCATTATGCTACATCAGAAGAAACACAGAAAGCTTATGTGTCCTGCTCTAGATTCCAAAGAGCAAGCATCACCCGAGAGGTCAATTCACGCTTCCCACCCAGGCACAGACCACTCAGCCAGTCTCACTGGCATTCCTTTTGGTTCACTTTCTGGAGGGGTCAGACAAGGCAAAAAGCTTCGATGAATGGAATAAAGGCACAAAGCCTGCTAAGCAAGGCAAGAGCCCCTTTCAAAGAGTGACTGACCAGCTCTCTGAAGGCAGAACAAGAAAGCTACAGCAAGAAGGATTTAGGTCATACTATGGAGACAGTCAGATATAATAGAAAGAATCCTAAAATAAAAGTCCAGGATTCTTTGTCCCAATGTTGCTACTGTCTGGCTGTATGACCATCAACGAGTTACTTCACCAGTCTAGGCCTCAGCCTGCTCACCTGTAAGCAGGAGTGCTTAACCTTCTTTCTGTCATGGATCCCTTTTGGCTTCTCAGAATCATGTTCTTAAACGTACAGAATATATAGGAATATATAATAGGAATATGGAATAAGAACTGGAATAGGAATAGATATTGGAAACCAATTACATAGAAATTCAATTATGAAAACATCTCTTAAAAGCAAGTTCACAGGCCCCAGGTTAAGAACCACTGGAATGCATGATTTCTCAGCTCCCGTGAAGCTGTTCTATGCATCTCAGGAAATATTTCCTGACAGTGAAGAGTTTTGACCCCCATGGTGGTAAAGCTCCCAAGGAAAGCAGAGAACTAGTTTCCTCTGAAGGTAACACCTGAGAGACCTATTTAAGGGTGGTCTTACTGAAATGAAGAGGGCTGAACTGGTGAAACTTCTCAGGATCCTTTCCAGTCCCTTGACTATATGATTATGAAAAAGCGTCTTTTCCAGAGTAGTCACAATAACAATGCTAAGAGCTAAGAATCATCCATTGCTGCCTCATTCTTGTGCCTTCTAGTGGGTGACTATGTAAGTCAGCCCAGGTGGGCGACTGCCTCTTCTTAAAGAACTTTAGAATTGGAAGGGATTTTAAAGGCCTCTAGGACAACTCCCATCCAATGCAGGAATTCCTTATACAACCTATCTCTGACATTACAGTAATCCAGACATGTACATCTCTGGGATGAAAAGCTCACTGTCTAATTTCATGGCTGGAGCCCAGTAATTACCATCTTGAGCCAAAGTCTGCCTTTCTGTAACTTCCACATATTGGTCCTAGAGGTCTCTGAACTAACATGGAATAAGTCAATTCCGAGTTCCAACAAGATACCATGCTTCCCTTGAAATAGCTGAAGATGGCCATTATGCCTCCTCCCTGTAACTTTCTCTTCTCTAGGCTCCTCCAGGCTCCTTGAAATCATTCTTCATATGAAATGATGTCCAGGCCTTCATCAACCTATTAACTCTCTAGCTTGTGCCACCAAAATTGCCTTGAACTTACTTTGTCTATGTACCCCTGACAGACTGTAAAATCCTGGAAGGAAGAGTTTCTTTTTGTCTATGAATTTCCAGGGCCTAGGACAGTGACTGGATGCAGAAAGTACTAATGAAGGATTGTTAACTGAATGAATCTCTCATAAAATGAGAGATGCTCAGAATTTAAGATGATATTCTGGAAGTGACCTGACCAACACAACATTTCCTTCCATTCAGTCTCTAAGGCTTGCCTCAGTCATCCCAGTACAGTATTTCAGAAAACCGTTACAACTTTGATGGCAGTGATGGAGTCACCCCATAGGTAATCCACCTCTCCTCCTTGCTGTTCTTTACCCTAAAGCGCCACTCTTTCCCTGTCCCTGGCTGCCAGGGCCAATAAGCACTTTACCTTCCAAGCTGGCATGCCTTGGTACTGGAGTTGTCCATTCCTGATGAAGTTGTAGAGGGGTGAGTCAGGGACAGAGTTTAGGTCCCCGCACAAGATGATGGGGCAGTAACTGCCATCTGCCAACCTTGCCACTTTATCCACTTCAGCCAGGAGGATGGCCACTTGAGCTAGCTTGACATCACCCCTGCGGGGGTTGTACAGCACATGTGTGTTGGCCACACACAGGGGACCTACAGTTATCTGCCCCAAGCTCTCTGGCACCAGTGGTTGTAGCAGCAGAACCAATCCCACATTATCCCGGTTAAGGAGTTCCAAGCCAGGCCGGAAATACTCCACGGGACTGGCACAGAGCAGTCGGAACCGGGTATGTTTGTAGCAAACAGCACAGCCATCCGTCTTACACCCAGTCCTCCTCTTGTAGAAACAAGTAAAGCCTGTGAGGGAAACCACAACCAGTGAGAGAAGTCATAGAGTCAAAGGCCAGGGTCCTCTGGCTAATGATTTTGGTCTAAATAAAGCATCACAACACTTCCACTACTCACCTCTGGGGTTTGTAGCCCTTGCCAGTTTCTTACTTCTGCAAGGCTTTCTCTCTAGCTATATTCAGATGAATGGATGATAGGAAAGGGCAGGAGGGCAGAGAGGTGTGAGAATAGGTAGAGAAAGGGAAGCCCTCCTTCACTGGGAATGAAAGGCTTACCCACAGGAGGAGGAAATTCGCTCACTTTCAGCAGAGCAAAGGAATCCGGGATGCATTAAGGTCCAGAGAGGAAATGAGGGAGTCCCTCAGACAGAGGGAAGAGGGCAGAAGACCTTCAGAGACATCTCCGTCCAACAGCCCCCACAGGATTACATTACCCATCATCCGCAGAGTTGGCTCTATTTGTTCCCAGTAGTGGTCTTCCTGAACCTCCTGGAGACAAAGAATCTGGGAAATCAACAAAGAGATCAATTACTCAGAGGACACAGGTACGTGTAGAAAAGAAGGCCCCTCACCTCCAGCTGGCAGGCAGAGTGCTGGTGACACTTCTACTCTAGGATGTGGCACTGAGACCAATGTGGAAGATGCCAGGGGAGTAGGAGGGGGGTGCACTGAAGAGCAACAAAATTCCCACAATCATTGATCATTTCCCCTAAATCCCTTTCAGTCTAAAAGAGAAGTCACCCAAAACCCAAGGTCTGGATTTTCCTATTCCCTTAATAGCTCCATCCTCACTCATCACCATACAAAGACTTTGTAGGCTCTGGAATTCTCAAGAGGGTTTCTCTTATGATTCTGCCTAACTAACTTCTGGGAGGGACTTGCTCTTCAATGTGATCCCAAATGCCTTGTCAGGATGGAATAAATGCAACTGTATTATGGTTATGGAAAAGTCTCTACAGGAGGAAGCCCAGTGCAGTAGGACATTATTCCCAACTCACATCAGGGTCCCAGTGCTGGAATTCCTGCACAAGGTTGGAAAATCGATAATTCCAGTTCAGAATGTCCGGATGGCAGTGCAGGTAGAGCTCAGAGCTCTGTTGGACCAGATCCTGGGCCAGGATATTATACGACATGACAGTAAACTGGAACTGAGGAGCCTCCCCCGACTCCAGGCCCTGAGGATCCGGCTGGATGGAGAGATCCTCCCATTCTCTCCACAAGATTTCTATAGACAGGAGACAGACCCAAGAAAATTGCGTGTCACCAGGTACAGAGGAAAGGGAGACTCCTCCTTCCCCTCATGGCTCCCCACTTTGCTCCCCAGTGATCCCTATTTTCAAGCCCATCCAGTTATTAATGGCCTTGCTTTTCTTCTTTTTTCCTAGCATCCCAACTTTCCACCTGGTAATCTAAAATTCCTGCACAGAAATTTCCTATTAAATTTAAGCTCTTTCTAGAGAATGTCATCATCTTTGTGCACTCACTGCCCACCATCACTATACCTTACACACAGTGGGTGTGTTGAACTGAATGACCGACCACCTCTGATCAACGTAAGGTATCTTTATAAGGGCACTGCTCCCAGATAACTATTTTCACCGGCAGGGTACCTTCTAGAGAGGAGGTGCTTAATAAACGCTCACTGATCTCTTGCTGATGGGACATATGCACACACTGATGAAGTCAGGCCAAGCTGATGTTAAAGATTTTCCTGTTATGACCTCAGCCCCAGGTTTGGCTCATTCCCCTATGTATAAAAGTGACAGCTCAGCACACTGAAGAAAAAGCAGGGTTGGAATCCATGACTCATCTATTCTCCTCCCTCTTCTTGGGTAACATGGTCTAATGGAAAAAGCCCTAGATTGAAGAGACTCAGGTTCTGCTCCCAGCTCTTTCATTAACTAGCTGCAAGACCACTAGTAACTCACTTTCTCTACTTTATAAAATGAGAGGAGTTGGGCGAGATAAATTCCAGTTTCCTTCCAGTTCCAACATTCCATGATTCTACAAACAACATATGTCAGAGGCAGAGGAGTCCCTTGTAATCCTAAAAACTTTGTAGCTTGTGCTCTGTCCCAGTCTTACTAAGACTGCCTTCCTACCTACCCCTTCCCTACCTCCACCCTTTGGTTCACCTTTGGGTTACTCACCATGATAAGGTATTTCAACTGGAGGAGGCTGCAACTGACCAAGACCCTCAAAAGGCCACACTGGTGCCTCTTCCTCTGACACTGACTCTGGTGCTATGCTCCAAGCCACTACTGCAGGGTCCTCTTCCCACCGCTCTGTGGCAAGGGTACCCACAGGCAGGACAGCACAATCTGCAAACTGAGGTCCTGCCTGCATCGGGACAGCAGTCCACACCGTGCCATCCACACCTTCCAGCTGCTCTTCTCCTGGGATCCCCACCAAGTCAGAGAAGGGCTCCTCTAGGGTCTCCGTAGCCCGCAGGTCACTCAGCTGAACGTTGGACCACTTGTCCTCTGAAAGAGCATCCCGCTGCCCTTCAGGGCTTGCCATCAAGAGAGCCAAGCTGCCCGAGGCCAGCCCCTTCTCTAGAGGAGGCCCCTCACTGACAGATGTGGGCAGCCTGCTTGCCCCTTCCTCTCGCCACTGATGCAGCAAGCCTTCTCGCTCCTCCTGGTCTAGACCCCGAGGGGCCATGGCAAAGCCACCCTCCACTTGAGGGGACGAGCTCTTTGCCAGGAGAGCATTTTTCCGACAGGTGAAGAAAGCATCTGTTAGAAAAGTCAACACATTAGGTTACAGGGTGATCATCCTTGCTCTACACTACATTTTTCACCCCAAATGGACAAGAATCATTTATAACATTTTACTTGCCAACAATAAAGAAACTAAAAAAGAACGCTGTGAAATATGGCCAAGTTTGGTTCTAAGGAAGAGATATAAGAAGACACATGCATAGTCCCTCAACTGTTGCACAGTAGAGAACCATTGGTCCCTGATAAGGAAGTAAGAAAGTCTAGTAGGCAAGAAGGTAGGTCATCTGGTCAAACTAAAGCAACCTCTTTTTCATTCTCTTAACATCGAAAGGTGACAAAATTTTACAGCAGCTTGCAGAGTTTCAGGGAAAATAAGTTTTAAATACAAGTTTAAAATAAGTACAACCATCATTTATTGATCACTTGCTATGGCAGAGGTTCTTAACCTCTTTCATGTCATGCTACCTTTGGCAGGTAAAGCCTATGGACTCCTCAGAATAATGCTTTTAAATGAATAAAGTATACAAAAATTATGAAGGAAACTAACTGTACTGAAATAGTTATTAAAATATTGTTTTAAAAAAGTTCACAGACCTGTGGGTATGGAAAACTGCATATGTCGGACTCTTAGATATGTTGGTTAGTTTCACAGGACTTTTTTTTCTTGCTTCCTATTTTTTATTCTTTATTGAAAAGGGTTGGTTCACTAGGAAAATGTATAAGGAGGGATACAATATGTGGGAAATATAAATGAAGTAAAAATGAAACCAGAATAGATTAATAAAAATGTATTTATAAAAATATTTCTAGTATTGCCTAGGGTTCCTCCCATAGTCCTAAGCACAGGTTCATCTACCCAGAGACTAGGTATGTTTGTGGACACTTTAACTTCTGAAATAAGGGGTATGGAAGAGTCGAAAGAACCACAGAGAAAGAGTCTAGAGCCAGGAGGTTCCTTAGTGCTCTTCTAGTCCAAGCTTGTAATTTTTCAGATGAAGAAACTCAGGCCCAGCTAGAAATTAAGGTAAAACAGTAGAAAGCATAGCCCAACCAAGACCAAGGTCCTCTGACAATGTTCTTTACACTGGTACCATGATGGAGACCTGGGATTCAGTCCTAATATGCTGCCACTTATCCATGTGACCTTGGGAATATCAAGTTCCTTTTCTGGGCTTCACATTTCTCTTTTATACAATGTGGGGTTTAGCCCAGATGATCTCTGAGATTCCTTTTCGACATTAAATTCTATGATTTTGTGTTTTGTATGACGTCACATATATAATTGGCATGGTGTTTGTCTTCTCAATGGGTGGGGTAGGGCTGGAGAGAGTGAAAGAATCTGGAACTCAAAATTTTTAAAAAATGAATATTAAAATAAAGTGCAATGACTAAAAATAACTAAGTTCTGCGATTTAAATAAACAACCCAAGAGGAAAAGGCCTCTAAAAAGTCAGAAGAGGTATCATGAAGCCTATTAACTAGAACTTACATGTTTTATTCCACAGAAAATGCCTAAGGCCCTCACTCAGCACCTATTTGCTATAATTACATACACGTCTAACAAGCTTGGTTATCCGGTATCTTAGCCCACAACAGATTAAAAGCAAGATGTGACAGCTGAAAGCCTGAGAAGAGACATGCATCAAAGTAGACAAGAGAAATAAAAATCACATAGTCTAAGCCAAATTAGCCTAATGGGTCAGTCCATGATAGCATTACTGTATTTTAATCCATTTCAATAAAGTGATATTCATAATCAAGACCTTGAATCATCAAGTAAGGATATTACAATGTGTTCTATTTAAGAAAGCAGGAAAGCCCAATACACATTTTAGAAACCTTTCCTTCCTTAATGACCAAAATTTTAAACATCTTGGGCACCTCATGGGGGAAGCCTATTATCTGGAAAACTCACTTATATAGAAACAGCTCCTTCCTCAATGACACCAATGCCCAGATAAATGAGACATTATGGTAGAGCAAGTACTCAATAAACACTGGTTTATTCATGAATTTACTATTATACACCAAAGTTCCTTAGAACTGCTCTCTCCCCAATTTGCAGGCTCTATTAGTACAGAATATTGCACATACAAACAGGACTGTTGTGTTCATTGGTTTTGTGAAACTGCTTTGGTTTCCTATTTTTTAAATACTTTAAAAAAAGGAATAGCTAGTGTAGGAGTGGAGTGAGATATATTCAGCAGTGTAGGTGATGTAAAACTATTAACAAAAGTAAGATTTTGTTGTAACGTTTAGGTGCTCTGGGTAGCCAGATGGCATAATGAATAGAGCACTGGACTTGGAATCAGGAAGACCCATCTTCTTGACTCGGATACCTACTAGTTGTGTGACCCTGGGCAAGTCACTATATCCTGTTTGCCTCATTTCCTCATCTGGAGAAAGAACTGGGAAACCACGCCAGGACGGGGCCACAAAGAATTGGACATGACTGAATACCGCCATCATAGGAGCTCTACAAAAACTCTCAAGGGAGAGAAGGGAAGTCTCAAACTGTACAAGGCTCTGAGATTTGACAAAGCAGAGACAGGCAGTGCAAATGAAACCTGGGAAGAGAGGGGGAATGATAAAAAAACAAACACTCCAGTTTCCACTAAGAGTTTTTCTAAGGAACACCCCTAAGAATAACCAAATAGGGACCACCGACCATCTCCCATCCTAGTCTTCAGGAGGCTGAGAATGATTAAAATGGAAACAAAGACTCAGTGTGAACCTCGGGGTTCAATTTAACCCAAGCCACTCGCTGGTTGTGATATTGGGCAAACCCCTTTGCCTCCCTAGACCGCTACAACCTGTAAATGGAACAGGATAGCCTAGGTCATCTCTAGTTTTGTAGTTGACATCTATGACCCCCAAATGTTTCCATACCCCCTGAAAACGTGGGCTAAGGCCAGTGACTGACAAAGAAACTATACAGGTTATGGTACTGTCAAGCGGATGGGATTTTATCAGTGGAAATGACATTCAAGAAGATGCATTACTATCCGTTTTGCTGTGGACCGTAAGGACCACATGACCTTTCCTTGTGTCTTGCAGCTAAAAACCTCTGCCCTATGGGGCAGATGGAGTTGTCTCCTCCATCATAATGTGGGTACCTCAAGGGCAAACACTGATTATTTTTCTCTATGAATCCCTCATGCTTAGCATAAAGCTTTGTGCATAATAAGTGTTCAGTAAAATACCTTTCTATTAATTTATTCTTACTACTAACCACCAGAATAGACACAAGTAGATGAGAGGTGTTCAGGCTGATGGTTCTAGCTATATTAATCAGTGGGCATGACCTTGGCCCATAGACACAGTCTCCCCCAAAGTAAAGAGAATGGAGAATAGGTTCCAAATCTTGGCTCCTATCTCTCTCTTATCATGCTCTTCCCCTCTAAGAGAGGGAGATACTTCTAAGTCCTTAGCATAGTGCCTGGCATACAATAAGCCCTCAATAAATGCTTCTTTCTTCTTCTTCCCTTCTAGCCTGCAAAAAGCAGGCAAGAAAACCTGCTAAGGAAGACAGCCTGATTAGCCTGGGTTAAGGTCAGCCTGGGACTATATAAGTACAACCAATGTTTATGAATCACTTATTATGGTGAAGGGAGTTCTTAATCTTTTTTGAGTGATGAGTGCCTTTGGCAAGTGAAGCCCAGGGGCCCCTTCTCAGAATAATGCTTTGACATGAATAAAATACACAAGATTACAAAAGAAACCAATTATATATACTGAGATAGTTATTAAAAAAAATTTTAGGTTCTTAAAACACACTGCACTATAATAACATACAATGATGTCATCAAGGAATGAGATGTTTTCACATATTTGAATTTTCCAGAATATGGGCTTAAATCCCATAGATGCCCAAACATTTAAAAAAATTTGAGTCATCATGGAAGGTAAATTTCCTAAGATATCGGATGCTCTGAAAAGTCTGCATGTAGTTTAAATCTATCAAAGCTCACACTGAAGGCTTTGTAAAATCTTCTAAAGTACAGGGTGCCCCCAAAAGTCTACATCAGTTCAAGTTCATTAAAGCTTAAAGTTTTATAAAATTGCCTAAGACAGAGGGTGCCCCCAAAAGTCTGCTCCTAGGTTAAAATCTAGAAAAGCTCACTTTTAAAGCTTAAAGCTTTGTAAAGTTTCCAGGATCCTGGGGTGCCTCCCAAAGGTCTGCATGCAAGTTTGAGTCTATTAAAGCTCACTCTTAAAGCTTAGGAAAAATTTCTAAGATACAGGGGTGCCCCCCAAAAGTATGCACGCAGTTTAAACCTATTAAAGCTCATTCTTAAAGCTTTGGAAATTTTTCTAAGATAAAAGATGCTTCCAAAAGTCTGCATGAAGCTTAAATTTATAAAACCTCACTCGTAAAACTTAAAGCTTGATTCAAACACTCAAGACTTTTGGTCTACCCGGAGCACGGGTTTTTGAAGGCTTTGCCTTCTTAAATAAAGCACATCTCGGTGACACCCTTGCTTATGTCTCTGAGTCAAGCAGCCTGGGACAGACAGGTCTGGTGGTGTTTCCAGCGGGTATAACAATCACAACCCCTCGGTTACTGACTGTTCGGTCTGACCCGCTTTTCTCTTGGGGGGGAGGGTTGGACGTTAGAAGCAGGCAGCTCCAAACCCGCAGCACCGGCCCCCAGCCAAGGGCACCTCTGCCAGTCTCCCGCCCCCAGGGAGCCCCGGGGCGGAGGCCCCCCGCTGTGACCCTGCAGAACCAGCTGTTCCAGCTGCGCCGATCCCTCCGCCACAGGCCGGAGGCGAGGAGGAGGCGGCCGCAGCACTCCCAGCCCCGCGGACAGCTCCCGGCGCCGGCCGCAGGGGGGAGGGGCGGAGGCGGGCCTCCGGGGCGGGGGAGGGGTCTGCACGGGCAGCGCCCAGGGCGGGGGTCCCGGTACCTGAGAGGACGCGGCACAGGCGCGCCGCGGGCAGCAGCAGGTAACAGAGGCACGACCCGATCATCCCGGGCTGCGGGGCTGGGCCGCCCGCCCTTCCACCGGGCCTCCCCGCAGCCGCCGCGCCCACGTGGTGCCGCCGACCCGCCCGCCGCTCCCTCTTCAACAACAACTTTATTGGGAGCGTGCGCGCCGGGCGCGCGGAGACCGCGGGGGTGCCCAGGTTACCCACACAACCGGCGGCCGCCCGCCCCACCCCCACTCCTTTTCTCGGCTCCCTCCGGGAGGATGCCCCCTTCCCTGCGATAGACCAGTCTCACCCTCGCTGGGGCGCTGCGGGGCCTAATCAATCAACCACCGAGTGCCAGCTCCGCCTGTGCCTCCAGCGCAGGCCCCGCCCCTCCAGGCGCAGCCCCTCCCCTCCAGGCGCAGGCCCCGCCCCTCCCCTTTGCCTCGTCAGCCTAGAGCCTCCTCACACGCCCCACCCCCTCCCTGCCCCTGCCAGGGAAACTTAGACACTTTCCCCCTGGAGCGCGCACATGTTACCGAAGAGGAATTCACAAAATGCTTATGTATCATTTTGTCCCCACAAAACTTAGGACGTATATTCTATTAATTAATTAATTCTAATATTAATCCCCATTTTACAAATAAGGAAAAACTGAAGCTAGGACATTTGCTGTGGGTCACACAGCTTGGTTTGGGTTGAGATTTGAACTCAGGTCCTCCAGATCAGGAGGTTCAGTATTCTACCCAACATACCACCTAACAGGAACTTTGTGTTTGTCCTTCCTCTCTGAAGAAGACCCTGCCATCAGAGAAATGATGACATGACTTGCACTTGACTTGGTTTTGAGTGAGGGAGGGCTGTGCCGGTCACCAGCCTCACTTCTCCTCCAGAGCCATCTGAATCCAGTGACCAGATGTTCATCAGGTTGACTGGAGATGGCCCAGGATGCCCTGGGCAACCTTGGGGCCTTCAGGCCAAGGTCTATGCAGGACCTCACTTAGGGTGAGGCCAAGCCTATTCATTGAACAGGACTTTTTTAAGAAGTAGCCTGGGCATGGCCCCTTTAAGGAGGCAAAGAAAAGACAGACAGACAGAAAGGACTATTTCAACTAAATATGAAGAAAATTTTTCCAAAAATTTAAGCTGCCTAAAACTAGAAGGGACTGCCCTAGAAGAGCCTCTCACTTACAGGTCTTCCATTCAAGGCTTGCTGACCCCTTCGATGGGCATATTGTAGAGCAGATCATTCTGTTCAAGTGTAGGTGAGATTCTGTCATTTTATTTCTTGTTTAATTTCCTCATCAATAATGGGTAAGGCTAAATGATAATGAAGGCCTTTTCCAGTTCTAAACTCTATAATCCCATAAATCAGAGCATTATAATAAGTTCAGTGTATGTACTGTTCCAACACCTTATTTTTCAGTTTCTCTTCCACCCCATCTTACATGCATCCTTTTCTCTTCCCTCCCTTCTCCCACCTCATGCTATGGAGCCAGAAAGTTCTATTCCGTTCCCTATCTCAGTACCCAGTGTCCGGGCTGTGCAGTCTCCAATTTGTGGCTGGAGTCTCTGTTGTTCAGGAAAGCCCTCTGGGGAGTCTCCAGACCCAGGACCAGCTGGGTACATCATGACACAGAAAAGCTAGAAAAAGAAACAGAGATAAATAAGGGTGGGAATGATAATAGCAGTTCTGTAATACTTTGCTTTTGATACTGGATCTCTCTTTTGGCCAAGATGGAAGAACAGCAATTATTCATAGGCTGCAATGCTAATTGGCAAATAAGCCAAATTGGAGCTGTACCATTTCTGACATAGCCCATTTTGCCCCTTCTTAAACAGGGTGGTGCCCCCTTCCTCACAGGGGCTTGAGATACATTTGCCACACGTAATACAGATAATATATAATTGGCTTTAGCTCAAGAACTCAGAACTGTTCAAAAAATCCACCAAGCTTCAGCCTTCCCAGTAAGAGGGATTACAACATACTCAGTTACCACTCTGTATGTAAAAATGCATATTATGTACATTATACAGTTGTCTGTTTTTGGTACCTGAAACAAGTGCAAATCTTTGGATAACAAGTATCTTTGTGCCCTTTCCACAAGGGGACTACAGGTGCCATCTGAAGTGCTAAGAGACTTGTTGGATGAAAATAGTCAATAATAGTCATTTTTGTTTAAGTATAGGCATGATTTTGCCCCATCAGCCTGTTTTGCTGCAAAATCCCCAACACATTATAACCAACCCGTCCACAGGGTTACAAGAAAATACATTGCTCATGTGTGACTTTTATGAACTTTTACGTGATAGACGTTTTTGTAGAATCAGTTAACCATTCTAGGCATGCTATGTTCAGAAAAAGGTTCCAAGGAAGGCCACCATCCTAGACAGCAGCTTAATTTGGAGAGAGTATCTCGTTTTCCTCTGTCCTAGCTCCCAGAGGTTCAAATTCCAAAACTGGTCCTAATCTTAGAACATTTGTCTGGATCCTAGCCAAGAAGCCCCTTCTTCATGGTTTGAACAGAAGGGAGAAGAAAGTGAGGCTGGTGACCTTGCAAAGCCTTCCCTCACTCAAAACAAAATCAAGTGCAAGTCATGTCATCATTTCTCTGATGTCACGGTCTTCGTCAAAAATGATAGACAAGCATAGACGTAGGAGGAGATTGAGATTCAGAGGGGAAAGAGAGAGGAAAAACAAAGATGAAGTTCTCATCACAATTCAGCATGTTTGGAATTCTTGGGGATTTAGAGAAGGTTCCACTTTTTACTCTCCCAGCTTGTGTTCCTCGCCCCACTACTTTCAGATCATTTCATTTCAAATTTTTGTTCTTCTCCCTAACCCTACAAATGGCCATTTTTGCTGTAGTATTTGTATTGGTGAATCCTGAATAGAATTTATGAGAAAGTGAACATTGAAGAGAGAGGGAACATGGTCTTGCCAAGTGTGGTGGTTCCTCATATCAGAGAAATCGCATGATACAGTTGGAAAAAAAATCCCGACTTTAGAAGGAAAGGATCTGGGTCCTAACTCTAGCTTCACCAAGAAAGATGAGAGCTAGTTGGTACAAAAAGAGGACAGTGCCTGGAGTCAGAAAGACCTCAGTTCAAATCCAGCCACTACTAGATGTGTGACTGGTCAAGTCACTTAACCTCTGTTTGTCTCACTTTCCTAATCTAGAAGATGGAGATAATGATACCACCTACTTTGCAGGGTTGATGAAGTGAAATTTGAAAGATTCTTTGCAAACCTTTAAAGCATTACAGAAATGTTAGTTATTATTTTTATAGTGACTTTGGGCCTGTCACTTATTCCTCTTGGGTTTCAATTTCCTCATCTGTAAAATGAGGTGGGATTAAAAGGTCCCTTTGAGTTCATCCCCTATGATCCTATAAACACCACCAGGTACTGATTTGTCAGCTGCTTTATTTAGTACTGTTTACTTCCTTTTCCACATCTGTAAAATAATGGCTAATAAGAATTAATCCTTTCCTTATTTTCTTCCTCAAGGTACTGAAAGGATGAAAGAAAAAATTCAGTAGTATGTTTTGAGATCCTTGAATAACCAAAAAGTGTGGACACAGAATACTGTTATTCCAGTCATTTCAGGTCTGTCCATGAGGTGCTGGACAAAATACCAAAAAAAAGAAATCTCAAGACCCTGAGTGCTCCAGAAATGAACCAAGTAAACTTGCCAGATTCTTCCCTCTCTACCTATATATTTATTTTCTTGGCAGAGTGAACGTGTATATATACTCCACTGCCACCTAATGGGAAGAATACACAGGGCCACATTCATGAGAGTATTTTAGAGAACTTTTTTTTTAATAGCTTTCTTATTGTATTTTTTTCTTCTCTCTCTCTCTCTCTCTCTCTCTCTCTCTCTCTCTCTCTCTCTCTCTCAGTTCACATAGCTAGTAAGTGTCAAGTGTCTGAGAATGGATTTGAACCCAGGTCCTCCTGACTCCAGGGCCTCTACACCACCTAGTTGCCCTAATTTCACTTCCCCAGAGTTTTCTATTCAAGGTTCACTTATGGTGGTCAAACATCTGGAGTTCATGGGACTTTTTAAATTTCATTGACCTTCTCTATTTCCAACTATATCCCCTATCCAGACATATATGTTTCAAGCGCTGGCAATGAACAATGAAGCCATTTAAGGGCAACCCTTTATTTTACAGAGAATTTAATACCCTTGTACTGAAATGTTTTAGCATAGCCTTTGCCTGCTATTGGCATACATCTTTCTTCCACTTGCCCCCTTCCCTCTAGTTTAAATATGATACGTATGCTCCAAATCTGGCATTATTTGATTAGCTGGTAAAAGTTGTGTTTAGACATCTTTGCCAGGGTCATTTTGCACTTGATACTTGTATCATAAACAACATAGGACAAGTGAAATGAAGGAGTATCCTCAGATGATAAGAGAGTGGGGGAGTCAGGGCCACTAGGGATTCAGGATATCACTAGCAATGCTGTACAGGAGTAGGGAGCAGGGCAGGGTAAAGAATTTATCCCAATCTGTTTTAATCAGTTTGGATTTCTTTGTTGTTATTTTTTCTCCTTAATTAGGTCATAAACTTTGTTGTTTCTATAAGATGGAAGGACAAGTGTTATAAGCATTTAAATATGGCATCCTCTAAGTTGTGAGCCCTAGTCACTCTGTCCTAGATAGGGCTCAGATCTTTATAGATTCCAAATACACTTGACCAAATGGGAGGTGGTTCAGATGACCAACAGCCCCACTCCAAGCAGGATAGAGCAAATACATTGACATCCCCATCAAATGGGGGTAAAACTCACTTTTTTCCTTACAAAACAGAAACTCTCCAGACAGATACCCCATGTGAACTACCTCCTGTCAGTCCAAGAGTAATCAATAGTAAAGGTAGATGATGAATCACAATCACCAACATTATGATGAGTTTAATGTAATTTTGATGATACTGAGTGGATGATAGGTTAAATGAGAAATGGCCAGTAATCAGTAGAATTTATGCCCCATGCTGTAGTCCTTTAGATAGATCATTTCTCCCCCCAAAAAATATACATTAAGGTCTAGAAGTTGACCTATAACAATAATGAACAAATACATAGTCAAATGTATATGAATGTTGAATGAGCTGAAAAGAGGATTTACTTTTATTAAGGAATATCTCAATTGAACATATTATATCTATATGTAAGGATACTACTCCTTTTGACTTTGCCTCCTGTGCCATAGGTGTTGAAGGACTAGACTGACAAGCACCCCTCAAGACATGATAGGAGCAGTTTCATGCTTCTACATATAAGTAACACATATATCATTTTTATGTCTGTATAACTATAAATTACTGAAAATAACTCTCATTTTGGTTTGTGATCCATACCTTATCCTCAAAATTATATTAAAATCATTTTCATGTCATGGCTTGTTGTTTTATCAGTTACCTTTGCTATTTATCACCCTTGACCTAACGTGAGATGATTCACTCGTGTCAGTCTCTGAAGAATTTCTGCCTTTTGTAGATAGGATCTGGAGGGAAATGATTTCATCTTAACTTAGAAGACGGGGGCACCGTTGTGCTTGCATTTCTACTTTAAATGATAGACTTGGTCATAAGAAGACCTGTGTTTCAGTCCTATCGCTAGTATTTATGATAGGGTCATAGATTTAGAGTTGGAAGGGACCGTAGAGGTCGGTTTAACCTTCATATTTTATACATGAGGAAACTAAGGCGGTTAAGAAGGGTTAAGCATTGCCAGAGGTCACAAAGGTAGAAATTGTCCAAGTTGGAATTAAACCTGAATCCACTTGCTTCCTTCTTTCTACAGTAATCATACTCTTTTCCTTATTAGCTGTGTGGATAAGTAACTATGATAAGTTACTTAACCTCTCTGTGTCCCCATACAAGTCATTAAGACTGTGTCGGCCAGTTCCCGTAAAGAAGAGTCCTTTGCGTTACCTGAAATCATCTCTCTCTCACATATAGGCACCAAACTAAGAGAGAGAATTGTCTACTCTAAGATAATTAATTATTATTAACCTACTAAGATTATTTTCCTTTGGGACCAAAGGATGTGTTTCTAGATACTGAACTACATCATCTCAAAAAAATAGTTTCCAGTTAGAGTCAATACAGATTTCTAACTTAAACTGAACTTGCTGAGCTTATAAACAAAAAGGGACTCTGTTTCCAGGCATATTGTCTCCCCCATTAGAATTCAGACTCCTCGAAGACAAGGACCATGATTTTGGCTTCCTTTTCATCCCCAGACTTAGCTAACATCGTGCCTGGAACATAATGAGCACGTAATAAATGATGAGTGGTTTTTTGTTCATTTTTGTGTATATATTTTGCTGAACCTGTTATTTCATTGGCTTAGGAAACTCCAGTTAAAGAGCTTCCTTAACCCATGCAAATCACACCTTCTCTACAATTTAGGGTCTTAAGAGAGTTACCTGGGGGAAAGGAGAGATTAAGTGACTTACTAAATCCAACAGCCAATATTCATCAAAACTGGACTTGAATTCAGGTCCTCCTGATTCTGAGAAGAACTTGCAGCTCCTACATCATTTCTTCAACTGTGAAATGGGGATAATGACAGCACTACCTCACAGGGTGATTGTGAGGATCCAATGAGATACTTGTAAAGCACTTGGCACAGGGCCTGACGCATAGTAATATATAATATATATAATAATATATATATAATATCTATCAATGCTTATTCCCTTCTCTTCTCCCTTCCCTACATGTTGGTACTTAGCTCTTCTGACTGATTATCCATAAAATATTATGAGATATCCAGGGAAAAGGCGTGAATGGCGCAAAAATATAAAGAATTACTTAGATAGTCAAAGCATTGTTATCTAGAAGTGTTTAGGATTATATGGTCATGAAGGTCATGAAGACTCAAATGTGAAAGGATACACTTTTGTAGATTTATGTTACAGCCTTGTCAACAACACTTCTCCAAGTGACTGAGATACCATAATAGCTTGGAGAACCCCAGCATTATGGTTTCCAAACCCCATTGATTGGGCTCCATGGGAGAAATCTGGGTTTGCTTCCTCATCTTGAAGTTCTCTTTGTTTCAAGGGAACCATGAGAATAGAATAAAAATTCATGTTTATATAATATTTTAAGGTTTTCAAATTCCTTCCTTACAACTCTGTGAGGTAGGTAGTAGAAATATACAATGTCAATTTTATAGATGAGGAAACTGAAATTCAGCCAGGTTAAGACTACTCCTGGTCATAGATAGGAAGTATCAGTGCTGAGATTTGAACCTACAAATATTGACTTCAAGCCTAGGACCCTTTCCACTAGGCCATGCTGTTTCCCAACTTCACAAGTCCTCATTTACAACTCCGTTGGCCCTAAAGTAGTTCAGGAAAGCTAAAGCTTGTGATATTCCTAGAGCAAAAATTCTCTTTGAAGTGACTCTAGTCTCAAATAACTATGTTGGTTTTAAATTAGTCTAAGAACCAGAGTAAAAGTGACTGCTTGCCTCCATTGGTCAAGGAGAAAATATTAGCATGCCAAAATAATTGCCTATAACATTTTTTCCTTCAGGGAGATGTTTCCAACTCCCATTGCTTTGTAGAAGTAACCCATTGTCTAAGATGAACTATTAAATACCTTTTCACCTTCATTAGTGAAGAAATGGACCCCTTCTGCTCAGGAGAAATGATCCAACAGCTAGAGAAGAAGTCAAATTAAGTGTGTTTGTGTTTTCTTATGCAACAGAGAAGTATGAAGGCTTCTGGCTCTCATAATGAATGCCCAAGAATACATATTCTCCCCACCTCTGATTAGCACCTCTCACCTAAACTCTTGTCTCTTGTAATAGTCATCTAGTCATCTGAAAAGTCACTGAACCCAGAGCCAACAGATTATATTTCAGGAATTATTCCATTCAACTAATAGCATTTCTTCTAGAAAATGTACACACATCTAACATTTTTCAAGGGAATTGTCTGATTCTTTTTCTATTGCATTCTGCCTTCCTTCTGACTTGGTATCTTTGCTCTCTATTTCTTTTGTCACTATGTCATTATGGTACTTAATGGAAGCCATGTGACTGTGCATGATGGAATACCATGATTCTCCAGATAAATAAAACAGCAGGGTAACCCAAAAGTCAATGGTAAAACTTACATGATGGGCCTAAGCCTCAAGTCTTCAGTCTTTGATGCTCAACTTGACTTAGAGGACCTACACAAAAGGACCTAAGAGATATCCAGGATATGTATGATCAGAAATGATCATGGGCCAATCACATACAGTGAGAATGCGCAGCCCAAAGCTTGCAGTGGAGCCCACAAAATGTTAAGTCCTAGAAGAAGGTCAGAAATACCCTATGGAAGGAGTTCATGGACAAAAGTCTCACAAGATGAGATTGTAGTCTGCACTGTTAGAACAACCACATGGAAAAAATCACAGATCTATGGAAATTGAATCATTTGAAATTAACCACCAAATTACTGACCTGACCTGTTGAAAGTGCTGGAAGAACTTGTCAAGAAGTAAAAACAAGAACAAAAAACAAAAATGTCTCTGGATTCACCAGCCAGTAAACTCTAACTGAACTTCAATTCCAAGATATGAAATACAGCCTGGGATGAGGATGATCTCAGGGCAACTTCAATTTAAGTTGGCAAGAAGCAACTCTTGCTTGGATAATGCTTTGGCTGCTGACAGCTGCGTTGATAGAACATGTATATATGTCTGATACAGATCTTCTGCTCCGAGCCTCAGGATGCTTTCCCAAATTTAAAAACAAAAACAAAAAAAAAACCTGTACAGGAGGAAACAGACCTCAACCTCCACTGAAATATTTTGTACTTGAAGTACAGCCACCATCTCTAGAGTAGAACATGATGGCAGATCTTGACAGTCACCTGATTAAGAGGTTCTGGTTCAGTTCTAATTCAGAGGGAAATATACCACCTGTGAGTGACCCACCCACACCACCTGGGCACTCCCAGCCAAGCCTTGGCTTGATCCCGATGAACATAAGAGAAAAGATGACTGCCTCAGCCGACGGGAGGTTGCGAGGCCTGCTGTTGCCAGGTTCACCCTCCTAGATCACAATGACTAGGTGAGGTCATGGAATGTTGGAGATGAAATGAAAAGTGGAGGGAGGGAGGGGGTGGGGGTAAGAGGCATGGGAGGGCCCCATTTAAACAGGGTCCTAGTAAAACTTCTCAGGGGTAAAGCAGATTTCCTTGCCCTGATGACCAGGGAAAGCAAGGTTTCTCCCAACTGACGGAACTGGAATAATATTCATGCATGTCAGGTCACCTCAGGAATCAGCTCTTTCTGGGGCCTGCTATGATAGAAAGGTTACAACAGGCCTTCAGAATTTGTTTGTAGGAGGTTTAGGAGAACAAAATTTGAGACAAAAGTGAATGTACCAGTGTGTTTCTGGGGCAAAGACAAGCAAGGTGGTGAGCAGCTAGCAGCAACCCTGGGAAGGGCATTGACAACATGGACTATGATGATGATGATGATGATATACTTGAACGTGAGCAAGGTGAAAAGTCGTAACATTTGCCACCATTTAATTCCCTTTGGCGCTGCCAAGTACCGTAATTGATTACATGTGCCCTTAGAGACTGGCTTCTCATCTCTTCTTGTGTGACCTACCTCTAGAGCATGATTTGTAGCACATTGATTGGGGATTTGGAGGGGTACATCAAGAAGTAGTCACCAGGGAGTTAGAACTGTAGAATTTAGAGCTGGACAGGACCTTAGACACAATCCAACTTCCATGTACATGTACATGTACATGTACATATGTGTCTGTATGTATATTATGTATATATACACACACATACATTTACATATTTTTTTTATTTTTAAAAATTCAATGAGGATCCAAGGCCCAGAAAAGGTGAACTCACTTTCCTAATGATTCACAGAGAATTAGTGGCTGAACTCAGATTCATTGTTCCCTAAGTCAGTTTTCTTTATATTACACTGTACTATCATGTCTCATTTACTGGTGGGAAACTCCAAGAATCTATAACTTTCATGCAAGGAATAAGAGAGCTCCCTGACTTCATTTAAAATCAAAGCTGTGGGATTCTGAGGGTCCTTGCTTCTCCAGAGCCTATTGATCTCCTAGCCTACTGTAGGTATATCTTCACTTACAGGCTAGTGTCAGAGTATCACACATTACAAACTAAAAGAGACTTTAAAGGTCATCTAATACAAGCTCCTCGTTTTATAAATGAGGAAACTGAGGTTTAAATGACTTGCCAAAGTCACATAGGTTAAGAACAGACATAGGGGTAGAACCCAAGTCCTCTGACTCCAAATCACAATGTCGTGCCTCTTAAGTGCCACCAGTGTGGCTTCTGTATAATATCCAGGCATTCCTTCTGATTCTGGGGAGTTAGGAATTCAGCATTACCAAAAAAATCCCATAGTTGAACAAGCTCAAGAATTACAAATGATTACTCAAATGACATGAGAGCATGGAATATAAGGAAAATCCCAATACTTTCATGTATTCATCAAGGAAAGAGGAATAGTGAAAGAAGCATGTTATTTTAACATTCAATTTCAACTGAAAGATTTTTTCTCCATCCTCTCATTCCCCCTAATAATATTAGCTAAAGGATGGAAAGGAAAGGATTTGATGTAATTTAGTTAGGCAGGTTGGCATCATGGTGGCAAGACTGCTGAATTTGAGTCAAGAAGACCTGAGTTCAGGTTCTTCCTAAAACCCTTATTAGCTGTGTGACTATGGGCATTATAAAATGAGGTTGATTATAGCAACTACCTCACAAGTTTATTAGGAGAATCAAATGATCTCACATGTGCTTCATAAACCTTTGAGTGCTTTATAAATGTAGACTGTTATTATTTGGAAGCCAAAATAAACTTCTCATTCCTCTCCAGTTGTATTTGGCATTCAAACCAGCTTTTCAGTCCATGTCTCACACTAGAGAGGCCTGGATATTGCAATAAACTTGGGGAACTTCCACTATGGAAACTCCTTCCATAGATGTTGATCTGTAGCTTATAGTTTTAGGGAGTTCACTGAGACAGTGAGAAGTCACATGACTTGCCTGCAGTCATACAGCTAATGTATGTTGAAAGCAGGACTTGAATCCAGCTCTTCCTGACTCCAAAGCAAAGCCTTTATATGCACTGCACCATCATGCCTTTCCTTTTTCTTTATCCAAAAGAAAACCTGTAGGTTAAGCAAATCACCAAGCTAGTATCATGGAAGAGAAGGAAGAAAGTGATTGGTCAAGTCATGTGTATGCTAAGTCAAAAGCGGAGCAGGACCTGTTAGGAGATTTTCCAGCATTCTTAGATGGACAGTAACCAGGAAGCACAGGGAAGAAGCATGCCATCTTCCCAGACAAGTTTAGAACAGACCAAAGGCTGGTTTCGCACTTAATACTTATTGAATCAAATTAAATAAACTGCTGGCAGAATGCTATAGGAGTAGGGAGAGGAGAAATAGGACAGGAACCATCATGGAATCAAAGTGTTAGAGATCAGAGGTACCTAAAAGATATTCTATATACAGATAACCTGTAAATGGTCAAAAAACCCTCTCCCTGTAGTGACGGTCAGGCTACTTTATCATCAAGGTAAATGAAAACCCAGAATCAAGAAAGAGGGTGAGGGGAAGAATGAGCGTCCTGGATGACTAGACTCGAGTAAGAAATGGCATTGGACGATTTCTGACTGGGCTGGAGAAAAGTACAAAGTAGGTGTACAGAATGAGGGAGATGGGCTCTTTTTTCTCTTTTTTCTTTCTAGACGAGGGTGACCAACAGGCCGAGGAGAGTGATTCAAATGAAGATATCATCTGTGTGGTAGAACCTACTCCCGTCATTGAGAAAGATAAAGCCCAGCCTGAGAGCTATGAAACAGACCTGGAGATCGAAGGTGAACATGCAGCATGTTTGGGTGGGACCCAGCATTTGTGTCAGAACAGACCTCTCTTCACTATGTTATTTACAGGGGTAAGGGCTGGACTGAGAAGGAGCCCTCAGAGTAAAAAATGCTCATGTGTCTTCACTGGTCCCATGGTCTCTACTATGGAAATCACTTAATAATAACAACAACAGCTTTCTATGTACCAAGTGCTATGGCTAAGGACTGGGAATTCCCCTGCACAATCTCCTGGGATCATGGCAACTTTTCCATCCAGTTTTGTGGAAGTTGTCCACCTATACCCCAGAGCTTAGGGTATCTGAGAGCTTTTAGAGCTCTATATATGTGGATCTAAATCAAGAAAGGGGCACAGTAAGGGATAAACCAGGAAGGGAGAAAGGGAGGCATATTGTACTCCAAAGAAATCTGGTTCAATTTGGAGATGGTCTTGTTCCAAATAGCTATGGGAAGTCAGGTCAGGTCTTGGGTTTTGAGGGGGCTTTGGATACTAGCTAGATTCTGGATACCACAATGACTTTCTGAATAAATCTGAATGCACAAAGAGATAGATGCTTGACATAAACTAGATCCCTAAGAGTGCTCTAGATATGCAGCCAATTTAGGTGCAAAGTGGACTTTCAGAAGTAGTTACACACACACAGAAGGGCCATGCATAGTGAGTACACATCAGCTGTTGATTGGCTCCATAGTCTAACTAGCTAATGATACAAACCACTTGCAAAGTATGTGGGGAGGAAAACAAAGAAGAGGGGTATAGGAGATCCTGGAGTGGTCAGGAAGCTCCACTTCTCCACAGAGTTGGATGGAGTTCAGAGTCCTCATTGCCAAAACTTCAGAAAGGACCCACTTTAACTTTTTTATTAACTTTCCCCTCTGTACCCAACAAAAAAAATCAGTCAGAAAGCAATTATTAAACACCTCTGTAACATGTGATTTGCTATACACCAATATACAAAGATGAAAGCCAAATAGCACCTCCTTTCATCTAATGGAATGCACTAATACTGGTTATAAACAAAACAAATAAGCCTATGGATTAGCCTCAAAATCTGAAGGAAAAAGCATTAGCAAGAGCCTGGCTTTGTGGGCTGATGTCTTAAACCTCATAATTAGAGGCCTTGACCTGCCAAGTAGAACAAGTGGGTAATAGGCTTAGAGCCAAAAAGGACCATAGAGGTCATCTTATCCAACCTCTTGATTTTGTTGATGAGAAAGATGAAAGGCAAAAAAAGGTTAAGGGGCTTACCCAAGGTCACCAAATTAGTAAATGACAATCATTTCAAACCCAGGACCTCAGGCTCCAGACCCAGCATTCTTTCTACTGTACCATGTCTCTTCATAGATCTACTCCAGAAAACTTTTCATGTGTTCCCAGAAGTGTACTTTCACTAAATATAGGTTTTACCAGAGGTCAGCAAATAGTGCTGTATATAGCAAGTTTGTGGGACCTCTGGCCGAGTTACCTAAAGGATTGCTTTTGTTTGTTCATCATTTTCAAAGAGGACCAATGATTTCAGACAGGTGATGTCTTGACTTGCAAGTGAATTGAATTTAAGTGAGGCAGGGCTGTTCAGTCATCAGTCTCATTTTCTCCTTCAGTCATTCAGAGTCTAATAGCAAGACATAGGTTAGGATGACTGGCAATGATCCCCACATAGAGGAACCAAGCCATCTCCCTAGACACCAAGTTTCAATATCCCATAATTCACTCTCCTTTGCTGCTAGTACTTCAGCATTGACTTGAGGATGCAACCAATGAGAAGGAAAGTCATTTACTCTGCCAGTTTATTTATTTAAAGGTCCTGAGGCTCTTGTTGATATAATTGACCCATTAATCTCCCCACACCAGCCCTTGGATTCTTTTGGGACTTTTCCCACCCTTCATCTTAATGCTTCTGGTTTTACCTGGATACAAATGTTGAGAGGTGATTTGTGGTTTCTACAAGGTTCTCCAGGGGAATGGACTTGCTAAGCTGAAAGTTGCCTTGAAATGAAGTCATGGAGAAGAGAGCTAAGAATAAGCCTAGCCTCCAAACTCATCAGGTTACCAGAGTTCTAACAAGAATGGAATCTGTCCCAAGGACAAACCAGGAGACAGATGCAGCCACATGGAATATAACCTCTGAGGCCTGGATTTGGCTTAGGAAATGCAGACAATGGTTGGTGACAGAAACAGCCTACAGCTGCTCTGTCTCATCTGTATCCCTATAGTCGTGTCAGGGACTACAAGCCCCTTCAAAAGCAGGGTTTCTTAAGTTGTTTTTTTTATCATGAACCCATTTGGCAGCCTGATGAAGTTTTTTCAGAATATAGTTTGTAATACATAACATAAAATACATGGAATTACAAAGGAAGCCAACTATATATTATATACAGAGTCAAAATACTTATTAAAACAAGTTCATGGACCCTAGGGTAAGAACCCCTGTTTATAAAGGAAAAAAGCCCCTCACTGGTGGCCTCAAGTAACATCTTCCCAAGTGGGAAGCATCAACATCAGTTGGCATCATGAAAAGACCTAGCTGAACATTGGTGGGTGTGGCAGCATTAGCAGGAGGTCCAAATCAGAACAATGCTCCTAAGCACAGTCAGGGAGAAGAGCTCATCTCCCATAAGGGGCTATCCTTCATCAGTCATGCCATACCATCCTTCACATCCAAAAATGATTGTTTTGGATCTGAAAGAGAAGGCCAATATGTATCTGTGACCACAGGATAAGTTGCCCTATAGATCTGCTTTCTTTTCCCTGACAAAGGCAATCTTGTCTTCCTTGGAAATGCTTGTGTTCAGCTCGCCAAAATCCCTGAGATCAGAATGACAACAGATGCAAAATTTAAATCCAAGCCAGACACAGAGAGCTCAGCCAATAGACCTGGCATGACCAAAAGGATACCCAGCTGTTGAGATATCAGGAACTGAAAGAATATAGACTTCCTCAGGCATGAGCTGGTCTGGTCTGGTCTGGTCAGAAAACCAATGTAATCCAAAGTTCTCTGGACTAAGTAGAGACCTCATCTTGACTTTAGGCTCTGCCATCTAGCTTTCTAAAATTAGGCAGCTTTGTAAGATTAAGCAGAAACCATTGGACCTTGGTTTGCCTAACTGTAAAATGGGCAAGAGTGTAGGATAAAAATGAAATGATGCATAGGAAACCTTTAAAAAATGAGGTGTGCCATATGAATAAATTCCAGTGGTTTTCTGTCCACTCACTGACTACTATCCTATGTCATGCTCTCTGGATTTTTATTATTCAATAGCTTCCCGACTTGTCTCCCTGTCTCACATCTCTCCTCTCTCCCATCTATCCTCCACACAGCCACCAAAATCATTTTCCTGAAGTGCAGATCTGACCCATGTCACTAGGATTCAGTCAAATTCAGTGTCTCCCTATTTCTCCTAGGATAAAGAGCAAACTCAGTTGTTTCTCATTTAAAGCCCTTCATAATGTAGCTTATTTCTTTTTCCAGGTTTGTAATACATTGTTATCTTAGTATATGCTACATTCCAACTCAACTATCCTACTTGCTCTTCTTTGTGCATGGTATTCCATTCATTCCTTTCTGTGTTGCTTTGTACAGACATTCCTTTTGTGTGGAATCCATCCCTCCTCATGTCTGTCTTTTAAAATCCCTCACTTCTCTCAAAGCTCATTCCAATTGCCATCTTTTAGGATTTCCTATTCCTCCAAACTGCTGCTGTCTCCACAACTACCTGAAGTTACTTTGTACATATATTTATTTTTATGTATACATCTTGTTTTTCCTCATAAAATGAAAACTCCTTATTGGCAGGAATTGTTTTATTTTTTGTCTTCTGATTCCCAAGAATCATAAGATCTTAGATCTAAAGCTGAAAGGGACCTCAGAGGACCTCTAATACAATCCCCTCTTTTTAAAGATGAGGAAACTGAGTTCTAGGGAAGTAGTGACTTACCTAACCTCACAAAGCTGGTAAGTATCAGAGGCCTCTGACTCCAGAGCCAGACTTTTCTCCTATATCTTATGCAAAGACCTAGTGCAATACAGGCCTAAAAGATGCTTGTTAATTGATTGATTTATTCTTCTGTAGTGCTTTTGTGGTACTACGAAGACTCAAATCCTTGAAAGTCCACTCTAAATTGCTCTAATTTGGATGAAGAATACCACCTAATTTTTTTTGAAAACTTAGAGTCCTACTAATAGAGGACTTAACCTTATTCCCCAAGGAAGCATTTTAGCTTCTAGGTTTGTTCTCTCTCATAATCCTATAGCAACCCTGAGGAGACCCACTCACAGTGATAAATACTAAAGAATCATGGTAATGGATGAATAGATAGGCAGACAGATAAACAGAGAGAGACAGAAAGAGAGAGAGGCAGAGACAGAGAGAGATGGATAGGTGGAACATTTATTAAGTGCTCAGGGTACAAATAGGAGAGTAAGAGAGTCCCTGATCTCAAGGACCTTACATTCTAATAGGAGAGGCAACACATATGATGGAAAGTTTCAGCTGTAAGTTAGATGAAAATAGCCCATGGTCTTGAGGGTGCAGCAGCAAAGCAGATATTAATGCTGCTTCTTTATTGTCATTACCACTGACAAAATCCTATCAGTTTCGGATGTTGAACTATTTGAGGTTACCAAGGACTTTGGTGATAAGAACTTTCTTTCCTGAGTCTTTGATAGATATATGGTGACTGTAGTCCCTGCAGGAACAGTTTCATCTTCAGAATTTCTTTCCAGAATTTTGACTATCAGTCCTGGGATAGAAGCATTGCCATTCCCAAAGCTCTTGGGTTCAGAATCCTTGATGGTCTTCATCAGGGGCTGTGGGAAGATGGTGGTCAAAATGATGGTGGTGATCTGACTTGCCCACCACATTCTGCTTCCTATCCCTCCCTCTAACTCTAGTTGCTTCTGCTAGACTGGCTTACCTGCCCTATGGACAGTTGGTGGGGATGGCTGACCCCTTCTCAATAGGAGATGGCTCCTAGGATGATGGCTATGAGGGCTGGTCTGGAAGTAAGACCAGAGGTCTAGGAGGTGCTGCCACTCCCAACGCTTCTGTGCCTGTCTGTCTTTTGGGGACACTTGGTCAGCAGGAGTTGCTGGTGGGGATGATAAAAAAATTTGCCACAATGATTTCTCCAGTCAAGGATGACTCTAGATCCTAAGCCATAGATTTAAATTTCAAAGGAATTTTAGGGACCATCTAGTCCAAATCTCTTGTTTTTATAATGAGAAAACTGAGACCTAGAGAGGATAAGTGATCTGTTCAGGGTCACATAGGTAGTGAATAGCAACATTGATTTGAACCCAGACCTTTTGTGTCCAAGGGAAAATAACTAAGAACTGGGGTGGCCCAGGAGGAAAGGGAGCAAGGAGAAGGCTGGAAAAGAAAGTGTTCTGATACGGCTTTTTTCTACTTCCAGTTGATTCGGAGAAGCTTTTCACCACAGGACAAGAAGATCTATATCTAGAAGCCTGCAAGCTTGTAGGAGTGATTCCTGTGTCTTACTTCATCAGAAACATGGAGGAAACCCACATGAACCTCAATCATCATGGGTTAGGATCCAAGGGTACCAAAGCCATTGCCATAGCCTTAGTGGTGAGCATAGTCAAAGAAAAATTCAAAGGCAGAAAAGAAAGCAGTGAAATGGTGGCCATGGGGAAGGGGCAGGGGTGGGGCTGGAATTTGCACAATATTCCCTTCATTCCAATTATAGTCTGGATGATTGACACCCGTCTCTCTCCATTAGCATTTCCCACTTTACTGCAGCATCCTATGTTGCAATGCCAAGATTCCCCTTTAAGTCTGTGATACTCCCTTTTGTTTAGTGTGGTCAAGGTTGCTGGCTAAGCTATGACCTGGCTTAAGAGGCACTGTGTCCTCTTATTCAGGAAATCAAAGCAGCAGCCCCTAACAACAACCCTAGGACTAGAAATCAAACTATGAGTCTTCACCTAACAGATGGGTCAAATCAATCAATAAGTTATCAAGTTTTATCAGTTCTGTCTACATCTCTCACATCCGTCTGCTTCTCCCCACTCACACAGCCACCACCCTAGTTCAGGTCTTCATCATTTCCCACTTGGACTATTGCAATAGTTTCCTAATTGGGTCCTTCTCTTCAAGTCCCTCCCCTCTCCAGTCTGTCCTTCACACAGATGCCAGAGTAGTATTCTTTAAAGCACAAATCTGACCATGAAAAGTGGGCCCTCAAGTGCTAGTGGCTTCATATTACCTTTAAGATCAAATACAACCTCTTCTGTTGACATTTAAAGTCTGCCTTTCCAGACTGTCACACTCCCTAGTCCAGTCAAAGTGTCCCTGCTGCTCTTCCTCACACACAAGCTCAGATGCCTCCACACAGCTGTCCTCCATGTCTGTGATGCCCTATCTCACCACTTCCACTCTTAGAATCCCTAGTGTTCTTCAAAGTGCTGCTTAAGTGCTGTTTCCTAAAGGGAGCTTGTCTTTATTCCCTCTCCCCCCGCCCCAGCTGCTAGTAAATCCCCTACAAAATTGCTTGGAGTTCGACATACTCATATGTACATGTTATTCATTCCCAATAGAATGAAAACTTCCTGAAGGAAGGGCCTGCTTCATTTTTGTCTTTGTTATCACCAGAACCTAACACAGGCCCTGGCACAGAGTAGGCACTTAATAGATGTTTTTTGGTTGATGATTAATTGATCAAAAATGAAAGAATTGGAAGTGGAATCTTCCCTATTCTTGATCCCAAGTATAGTCAGGGAGGTTGGATTTCAAAATAGGTTTCTAGCCCCTGTTTATATGCAATCATAAGGCTGCAAGGGAATTGACAAACTCGACTAATTCATCTCTCTGCCTTCAATTAAGACCTACCCAGATCAGGTAAGGTTGTCCAGTGTCCCTAGATAGCCCATTCAAAATTTTCCCATTTTCAATGTCTTCCTTATGTTTAAGACATTTCTAGAGGGAATACAAAAGTGAGCAGATCTTTCCCTGATATGTTTCCTACCTCTCCTGAATCTGAGTAGGCAAATATACAAGTTTAAAATTGTATTTGTACTTCATATTTGAATGTCATTTAATAAAAAACATCCTCCTTCTAGCTACACCAAATCTTTAACACTAAAGCCAAAGCTCTTTTGTGCAAGGGAGATGGAGAGCTGTGAGTCAACATCCTCTTTTTACTTGTTCATTATTCTTTTATTCAATACTTTAAAAATACTTTGATATCTTGGCTTGGGTAGTGCACACCTATAATCCTATGCATCACTTGAATTGAGGAGTGCTGAGCTGCAGTGGACTGAGACAACTGAGTGTCTGCTCTAAGTCTAGCACTAATACAGGAAGCCCCTGGTTGGGGAGAGGGGATTAGTCTACATAAGGAGGCATAAACCAACCCAGCTTCCAGCCTAGACAAGATAGAAAGACTCAGTCTCGAAGACCGAGGAAGGAAAAGAAAGGAGAGGAGAGGAAAGGAGAGAAGAGAGGAGAGGAGGAGGAGAATGAGAAGGAAAGGAAAATACTTTGATGGCTCTCTGATCACATCAGTGTAGATACTTCCTCCACCAATTGTGCCAAATTCAATCCATCCATGCTTCTCATCCTGTTTAGCACGTGTTATGTTTATACTGAGTTCTGTGGGACATAGAGGACTGAGTATTATGAGGGTAATTAGGATAGATTTTTTGCACTGTGATTTCTTCGTGCTATTCATGACTGATAATCTTGTTCACTGTTCTTTTGTTCAAGAGTTCTAGGACTGGTTTATTGGGTGCCAAGTGCAGCCAGGATGTACCTGAGGAAAATGTGTAATATCAGTTCCTTGAGATCAGGGACTGTTGCTTTGTTTTCTTTTTGTTTTTGTGCTTGCCTTCATATCTCTAGTGCCTTACACATAGTATGGGCTTAATAAATGTTTGTTGAATTGAATTGAATTGATGTTTAGGAGGTCAACTAAGTATGAGTATGACAGGATATTGATTGTACCGACAATTCTTTCTCTACCCATTCCCACAGTGGGAGTCGAAGTCAGTTAACTAATCTATCCATCAATAAATAGGCACAGCCAGGCCCTGGAGGGCTATCTACTTCTGTCCTCTATTCAGAAATAATTATGTGCCTTACACAACAAATCCTCAAGTTAGATGTTATTGCTAAATCCTTTTTACAGAGGGGAAAACTTGAAGCTGAAAAAAAGTTAAACAACTTTCCCGAGGTCATGGAATACTCAAATATCTGAGGCAGAATTTGAACTTAGGGCTTTTGACTCCAAGTCTGGCACACCTTCTACCATATTCCTTAGCTGCCTCAGAGGATGAGAGCTGGAAGGGACCTCAGAGGCTACCTAGTCCAAACTTCTCACTTTATAGATGAACAATCTGAGGCCTAGAGAAGTTAAAAATGAATTGTCAAAGGTCACATGAAGAGTGTGAGACTTCAGTACATGTTCCCTATCTCTTCCCTCTTCTCTTCAGAAAGTTCATGCTCTTATTAAGTTGCATCAGATGTGAACAGAAGGTTCAAGCGTAGAGTTGAGTTCTGGTTGTGCTTGGGGAATGGGCAATGCTACTGACTCTTTTTCTTTGTCCTTTCCCACATGGTGGCCCAAGTCCAACACAACTATCACCCGTCTGGAGTTAGAAGACAATTGGATTCTGGAAGAAGGTGCCTTGGCCCTGATGCAGATGCTGCATGAGAACTATTATATTCAAGAACTGGTACACTGTCTTCCTTTCAGTTTTCTCCTCTATCTGAACCTAGGCTTCAAAATCCAGTACAGAGCAGAACATAGTAGTTGTGGCTCCCACAACCCGCTACTGGCTCCTCTCCTTTGGGGGGCATATTCAAGGTAGGGCTTGATGTACAAGAGAAAGTCCATGGAGTTCTTGTCCTGTTTTCCAGTGGAATGCTCCAACAAGCATTTCCTTCAGGGGCCATTCCTGGGTGTCTTGACTTCATTGTCCATTTCCTTGTTGAAAAATCTTTCAAAGTCATCAAAGAGAGATGAATAATTTGAAAAAAAAAAAGCATTTTTTATTTCTGAAGGATTCTCTTAGCTTCCATCTCCTCCTTATAGACTCCAGATTAAAAAAAATATATCCTGACCACCTTCATAAAATTGTCGGATTTGAAGGGAAGATCATTTTTGCAGATGATTAAACTGAAGTTCAGAGAGGTCAAAGGATCTGGTCAAGATGACACAGCAAACTCAGAACATAGGTCTTCTGATGTTCTCTTTTTTTCTATCACGTTGCATGTGTTAGTGAAAGTGGCAATCTTCAGCATTTTTCTTATTGTTATTTGTTTTGCCTTTTAGAATGTCTCCAACAATCACTTGGGTTCTCCAGGGGCCAAAATTATCACAGATTTTCTCTTAGAAAATACTTCTGCACTCTGGTCAATTCAACTTTCAGGTGAAGTTCAAGATCAGGGTTGGAGGTGGGGGGGAAGCAAAGGATGAAAAAAGAGAGTTGGTTTTTGAACCCTCTGTGCTCCTATATGACAAAGCAGTTGGTCAGTAATCAGTCACCAGGGGTTTATTAAGCACCTTCTATGTGCTAAGCTCTATTCTAAGTGCTGTGAATGCAAATAGAAGTAGAAAGACCTCCCCTGCTCTAAAGGAGGGAATCCTCCTAATGCAGGAAGACAACACTCAAAAGGAAATTGAAAAGGGAGGAGAGAGACAAATGTACCTGACTGTGGGGACCTGGTATTCCCCTACCCCCATACATTCCGAAGTCCATCAGCATTGTGAAAAAGAATCAACCAAAGATTGTTTGACAGAGACGAACCTAGCAACTGAAATTCCCTTCTTCAAAAAGCCAAAGACTGAGCACATTTCAGTGGTTTCAGGTGGGACCCTGATGTGGAACCAATGCTGCCCTTTTGAAGGGTAGAGTGAGGTCCACCACCCATAGAGCTCCCAGAATACCCCAAGTGGGGATAGAGGGAGAAGAGAAAGGACAGTGTTGATCATCTGGAACCTCTTTGTTTCTGTCTCTTTTTTCAGCATTACTCTTCCCCACTCCCTAACTCCACTCTTGATGTTGTCATCCCTAATGAAATAAGGAAGCTGCTTGCAGGAGCAGGAGATGATGGTTGTGGGGAGTGTTATAGAAAGGGGGTCACAGGAGATGTTGGGGAGAGAGATCAGAAGAGGAGAGTGGGGGGACATTAGAGACCCAATGAATTCCATCCATGCAACGTCTTCATTGCAGGGAATGACTTCAGCGATGAAACAGCCCAGATGTTCTGCAATGCACTTACGGTAAGAAATTAGGTAGCTACTCAAATTTCTGCTTCTTCTCCTACACCCTACCACCTGTCCCCTTTCCACTTCTGTCTAAGAGGCAGCACAGCATAGTGGAGAGGAAGACAAGTTCTAGTTTTAACTCTACTACTTACCAGCTGATCTCATCCTCCTTTGGAGCCCTTCTATGTACTTAGCATCTTCTAACTATCATGAGATTTATCTGCCAACATGTCTGATCATTCTATTATATTATGAAGTCCTTGAGGGCAGGGAGTATATTTTGCTTATCTTTCCATCTTCCCTGGCATCTAGTATAGTGCATCCACTGGGCATTGAATGTTGGTTGGTTGAACCAATCAATGAATGGATGGATAAGTTTTATTCAGTGTTTATTTAATGACTAATCTATGCAAGCCAAGCCATGAATATCATTGGTAGAGCTAGGCAACTACTAAACAAGAGAGTAAATGCCACTGGCCTGGTTTTAGGGAAGGTAGTCATTGAATTATCTCCACTCCCTTCCATCTTTGGGTAAAGTCAAACAATAGTACCTTCCTAGAAGCACTTAATTCTTCTACCAGCCATCATTCATTAAATAGGAATGACTAATAAAGAAATGTGCTTTGCATGACTGCACATACATATAACCTATGTCAAATTGTTTACCTTCTCAATGATGAGAGGAAGAGAAGAGAAAATTTGGAACTCAGTTTTAAGAATGAATTTTTAAATTGTTTTTATATGCAATGAGGAGATAATTTTTTTTAAATGAGCAACATCTGAGATCACCTTGTAACATCCTTTCCTTTCCCTTAAGTAGATAAAAGGTGAAAATAGAAAGAAAAAGAGAGAGAGAAAGAAAGAAAAAGGAAAATAACCTTCTCTCCACTATTTCTTTTCCCAGTCTAATTATCGAATCAAGGTCCTGGACCTCAGCCACAATGCATTTTCTGAGAAGGGAGGAGAACAGTTGGGACATATGCTGGGTAATACCATTATATAGAGCATGGTAACTTGGAAATGCAATATTGTTGGATTTGTTTCATGCTAAAATATCTTCTTATCCTCAGTCCTCAATGAAGGACTGCAGACATTGGACCTCAGCTGGAACCAACTGACCTTGAAGGGGGCAGTGTCATTGTGTAACAGTCTGCGGGTAAGGTACTCTCCCAGATGGTGGGGCCCAATGCATCTCCCAGTCCTGTATCATCATCATCATCATCACCACTTTCTTTGCTCTTCTCCTCAGGTACCTGAGACTGGACAGTTGTCATGATACTAGGTCTCTGTTGTGCCCCCAACCCCTAGTAGATATCCCCTAGTTCTGTCAGATACCTAGCTTATATCTTGTCTGAATGCATAGTCATTGTAGACCATTCACTAACCGTATTAACTGTGTCCAGGTTCTGGTGACGCAAATAATCACTAAGTATTCTAATGACAAAGCCCCTCACTCCCTTGACTGCCTCCTATTAGAGCTCAGTACAACAAGGGAACACACAGACACTGGTAGAAAAAAGGCAGGTCCTTTTCCCTTTTCCTTTTCACCTTATACTATAATGCTCTGTATCAGTGGAAAATTATAATAGTCCATTGTCACATACAATGGCAAAGCACTGGATCAAGCCTCCCACAAATATATATTCGCAAGCAACCTCTGTGAGGGCAGAAAATCTGTGGCACTCTCTGAAGGCAAATTGCCATATTTGTTCTCTTCCCATCTCTGTTGTTCCAATGCATTGCCTTCCCTGGTGTGCTAACAGTCTCCATCAGCATGCTGCTTCTCAGATAAGCAGTAAAGAGATAAATGGTAAGTATATTTGCCATTTAGTTCAAGGCCTCATGTATTGGAAATGCATCCCTGATGAAACTCACTCTGATGGAGGCCCAGGCAAAGATGTTGAGTCAGTCTCAGAAAAGCAATTCACAGCGACCATCAGGGACCGGCTAAGCTTGTAGTTGGGACACAAGAAGGATAGCTCCAGAGAATTCTTCCTGGTTCTGTCCCTCTGATTACTATGGGATCTTATTGAAGTGGGGTAGATGGTTATGGAGAAGGAGATATAAACCAGTATTCATCAACTGATGTGCTATTTACAACCTTTATTCCTATGCTTTTCTGCCCTTTCCCTGGAGGTCAATATTACACTGAAGACTTTGGATCTTTCTTGGAATGGCTTTGGTAATGAAGGGGCTCAGGCTCTGGGGGAGGCACTCAAAGTCAACTCTACTCTGGCCTACCTGGATATCAGTAGCAACCACCTGAATAATGATGGGGCTATCAAGCTGGCCAGGGGACTAGAGCTCAATGAAACCCTCAGAATTTTAAAGGTAAAGTTGTCTGAACTAGAAGGGCACAAATAAATGAGATCTGAGGTTATTAACTAGAAATCAGCGATATCTGTGATAAAATCATTTCTGGAAGGTCAAGGTTAGACATGCCTCACAATCCATGGACCAAAGCCATATGGAGGAATATTTGCCCTTGGGGTAAATGTCGCCAATCACGTCCAGGACAATAACAGAAAATGTGCATTCAATTGGAGGGGAAAGAAACAAACAAGAGAAACCCTGATCAGTCATAAGAAGAGAGGAAGGAACTCAGTCCAGCATATCATGTAGATAAGAGACTAGACCTAAAGTCAGGAAGACAGGTTTCAAATCTTGCCTCAGATAACTTGCTAGCTGCATGACCTAGGTAAATTATTCTCTCAGCCTGTTTCCTCATCTGCAGAATGGAAATTATAATACCACCTCCCTCTCAGAGTTGTTGTGAGAATCAAATGAGATAACATATGTAAAGCACTCTATCAACCTTAAATCAGTGGGTAAATTGTAGCTATTACTATTTTAGCTAATTATTCTTGTCAAGTAGTTGCTAAGTTTTGTTATTTCTGTGGTCCATAAGGATGGCAAGTCTAGCTACATTTGGCACCCTGAGGCAAATTCCTGACCACCCCTTCCTAGTGGTGTACCACTGAAAAGTTTGCCTTTGTTAGTGCAGGGAAGCATGTGCCAACTGCCCTTTGGGCAGGTGTCCATAATTTCAGCCTGAGGAGTGTGATTACAGACACATGTCAAAATTTGAGAAAGCCATGGCAGAATCTCGTCACTGCCAGGGAATGTCAAACAGGGTGCATGGTTTGTAGGCATGCCCAAGCAGCTTATAGTATTATTATGATGTATTTCATGGATCACAGGCTAAGCTAGAGCCAAGGAAATCAGCTTAGCTTCTGTGCACTGCTTAACAATAGAATCAAGTACCCTAACTCCTGTGTGAATTTTGTGTGGATCCAACCACAAAGGGGGAAAATTCTCTGTGACATTTTCATGGTTCCCCAGAGAGTGAAGAATTCTAGGGAGCCTCTTCTTGTTTATTCAAGCGATCATGACAGGAGTGAGCTAAGGACTTGGGTCTAGTCAGACAAGTCTCTGTGAGAACAAGATGCCTGTGAGGAAATACAACCTCAGACTCTGCTGGCTAATGCATACCTGAGTGTCATCTGAGGTGGCTCCTCCCACTCATTGGAGAGTAGTAGCAAGGAAAAGAGCTCAGGCTCAAGTTTTGACATCTGAGTGCTAGGCTGTTCCTTACTGGGAAGGGTGCAAATGCTTCTTTGCCATAGACAAAAAAAATTCATCTCTGCAGCCTATGTAAGTGTCTTGTCTTGTGTACGCTAATTTATAATGTGTAAGCTTTTCTGACTGCTAGAAAAAGATGAAAGGTAGAGGAAAGGAGGAGAGAGGAGGAAAGGGGAGAATGGAATCCCCTGGTTAGAAGTTAGAATTTAGTGAATTAGAAGATTTCTATCAGATTGGGAAGACAATATAGATAGACCTGAGACTGAGAGATTAGCTCAGCTAGAATAATTTTACCGGAGCTAGGGCATGAAACTGGATCAATGGACAGATAAGAGGTGTTTTACCCACATGCACAAGTTAAGTAATCACCCTTGTGATGTCAATGCCCCCCCCGCAAAGATGTGATGTTCCATGAAACTTGCTCTCTCTCTCTCTCTCTCTCTCTCCCTCCCTCTCTCTCTCTCTCTCCCTCTCTCTCTCTCAGCTGGCTCACTCCCCCCAGTCTGCCTTCACATCAACAAGTGTGAGGGTTTTCCTACAGAGGGGTGGAACTTACCACATTCTCAACCATACTTCTGCAATGCAGACTTTCAGAGTCCTAGGGATAACCTTCCCATAAGGAAGATACATTCCTAGGACTTAACCACCTTAACTCCTAAGTCCCCACTGGTGTGTTTTATACAAAACCATGCACAATGAAACCACTGACTCAAAAATAAAGTGGTTACTAAGGCAATAGGAGGAATAAACATAACCTTTGCTCAAGAAAAGACCAAAGAAATTACTCAAAGAATTTATTCAAAAGAAGGCGAAAGCCAGAATAATTATTACCATTGGTTGATAAAAGAAAAAAGTAGGAATAATTAAAATATAACAATATAGTTATAAATTTGGGGCATACTGTCCCACTGATGCATAAGATGCCAGAAATGCACATACACAACCTAGCAGAGAAGCACTTGATCAGGGAAATCGACATGCCCAGATAACTCATGACTCTGGTTGGCAGACCCCAGAGTCTTTTATCTCTTTAGAGAATAGTCTGTACTATGTGTCACTTGCTGGACAAAACTGCTTCTTTGCTATTTGCTTCCTTCTGTTCCTCATAGTTCTTCTGTTGGTCAAGACGGCTTTTCTGCTACTTTGGGGCCTTTGAAGCAGCATCAAACACTTTTGGTATACAGCCACCCTTGTCAGGGTGTTGGGAAAGTGTTGGGTTCTTTTAGCAAAAAATATATCAGCTACAATCAAAACTGCAACAAAGCCTCTTGCCCTTTCTCTTCCCTCCACCCCCACTTCAGCTATAGAGGGCAGTAAATGTAAACATAGGCACCCCTGATAATTTTCCCCTCTTTCAGGTTACAGGCAATTCTATACAGGCAACAATAAATCCAGACAGCTTTTCACACTGCAGCAGGATTCAGTTCTCTAATCATATTCCAGCAGCTACAGATCCTATTTAGCTTTAGTCAGCACTCTCAGCTAACTCATTCTTTCTACAGCCGGTCAGCTTTCAGTGAAGTAATGTCTTTCTTCCAATCAGAATGACTCCCAGAAATACAACTGCAAAGACTGTGTATCACTTCACTTCTTGTTACCTTCAGTATTGCCAGGGTCTATTGTTCCAGATTCCTTCTGTGATTAACTTATTCACCTGTGCTTTTCTTTGTCTGGTAGTTTCCTATCTCTTCTCCCATGATTCACAATGCCTCCAATCAGGGCTTCCTCATAAGCAGTGACCCAACTCTAACTTATGATGTGGAACTTACCTTTCTGCTACCTATGCCTCCAGTAATTCTCATTTAATTATATGGCATAATCCATGCCAAAAACAATTCCTGGTATCCCTAATTTCTCAGTTCTAGCCTTCAAAACTTTTAAAATAGTCCATATGTAAATGAGCTGATAGAAGCAGTGCATAGAGTGCTGGGCCTGAAGTCAAGAAGATTCATCTTCATGAATTTAAATCGCACCTCAGATACTTAACTAGCTGTGTGACTCAAAGTATGTCACTTAACCCTTCTATCTCAGTTTTTTCATCTGTAAAATGAATTGGAGAAGGAAATGGCAAACTACTCCAATATCTTTGCCAAGAAAACCCCAAATGGGATCATGAAGAGTCTGAAACAACTGAAATGACTGAACAACCACAACCAAAAATGAGCCAATGGACCACATTACCTTGCAGCCATCTTCAACTCAGTCAGTGCTCTGCCTTCAAAGAGGTCCTCTACGGGCATTTACGGGGAGAGTTTTCTCTCAGGTCTTCAGAACAGTCTGTTTCTCAAGCATTTTTATTGAAGGGACTGTGTTTCTCCTCAAGCAGATTTTTTATCAGTATTCCCTTCACAAATGCTCCTTTTGTTGCCTTTTCAACAACCAAAATGTCCATATACAAAAGAGATAGTGCCATACTGATGAAAAAGTATACACCACAGACTAAACCAAGCGAGCTTAACCTTAAAAAGACATCCATAGCTAAGGAGGCCAGAGAAATGTAAAACCACTTTTTCAGCATTTTTTCCCCTTCCCGCACTTCCAAATTCATCTTGCCCTCTTCTGAGTCTTTGCATTCACACAGACACCATATCTTATGTCTGATACACATACGCTTTTCATCCCAGTCTTTTGAAAACCTTTCCTTTAAGATCTATTTCAAGAGCTACCTCCTTCATTAAGTCTTCAATGATTTCCCCCAGCTTGAGAGGAATCTCTCACTTTTTGGTCTCTCATGATTCTTTTTGACATTTCCTATTCACTTTTCTCATTCTAAACTGTATTATATTTTAATAAAAGTTTGTTAGATGAATGAATGATGCATCTTTATCTAACTTCAGCCTTCTCCTGTTTCATTTCTCCTGCAGATGTCCCAAAATCCTGTGACTGTGGAGGGGGCACTGTCACTGGTCTTGTCTGTCAAGAGGAACCCCAAAAGCAGGTTGGAGGAGATCGACATCTCAGTAGGTGACCCTACCAACCCAGGCTAACATATTGACAGAGTAGAGAGTTGCCTATTTAATAGGATTTGAGTAGCACTGCAGGTCTCCCCACTTTTTTTCCAAAATAATTTCAGGTATCTTAATCCTGTCCATCTTAATGGACTCTATGTCAATCTAGTAAAGTAAGCAAAATAGCTATCCATATTTACAGAGAAGGTAAAGAGAACCCAAAGAAGTGGACTGATTGGCTCAAAGCCCTACAACTTGGTAGTGTGAACTCAGCTCTCTTGACACTTGATCCAGTCCTCTAGCCATCTTGGATTTAAATGTATTTAGGAGAGGCCAGCAAAGGGAACTGCTAGCAAACTCCTTCTACCAATGTATGTATATGTATACATGTATATTATACATGTATATATGTATGCATATGTGTATGTATGTATACACACACAAATTGGTAGCATTTGGCAGAGCTTATGAGCATTAAAAACTCCATGTCACCTCCATGCCCTGCTAAAGCCGAGGACAAAGACAATATATTTCAGTATAGGATACTAATTTGATAGACTACCAAACCAATGATCAAAGTTAGGAATAGCACTTATCCCTGGACCAGAACTTCTTTTCCTACAGTGCTTTTCTGTGATATATATAGCCTTTCTTCTTCTTCCTCCATCAGAATGTGTTGGTGACTGAAGGATTTGTGAAACAGCTAGATGGAGTCTTCTTTGTTCATCCTGAGTTAGATGTGATCTATGGTGAAGTAGCAGGCACTATCAGCAAGCAGGTTATATCACCAGATGCCTTAAAGATGATAAAGGTAAGCACTCCTCTTCCTTCTTTCTTTTGCCTACTGGGCCCTCTGGCAAAAGAGAAAATCTTGCCTTCAACCCCAGTTCAGCTTCCTAGGACACACTAAGGCTGTTCCTCTACCCTCCTAAAAGAAATACAACTTGGTCTTCCTTTAAGGAAATGGAATATTCCCCTAAGCTATGACATTATTGTATAAGTCCTCATCATTCCCCAAGAAGGAGAAGTCTTAAGAAGTTAAAGATGGAGTCTCCCATTACCCTGTGCTTACCATAGTCTATGCTGGCAAGTTCCAGCTCTTTAATTTAATTTAGTTCAACTAAACAAACATCTATTTTTAAATCCTTTCTATGTGCAAGGCACATAAATACATCTTCAACCTCATTATTATGAACATTCTGTTCAAAGATGCAATTGCAACCCTTCATGCCCAACCTTCCTGATTTTCTTTGTTTTATAAATTCATTTGTGTCTGAATTAAATTCCTTCTGTCTCCCCTTCTCCACCCACTGAGTAGACAAGAAAAGCAAAACCCATTACAAATATATAGTTTCAAGTAAAACAAATTCCAGAGTTAGCCTTGTCCAAAAATAGAAAACTGGACTCCAGTTTGAGGTAGATAGCATGTTTCCTCAAGAGGCCTTGGAATCTGGCCACTCAAATGAGTGAGATGGCACCTCAGAATTTTCTTACTTTGCATTTCTTTAATTATTAATGATTTAGCAAAGGATAATTTGGATTTATTCTTCTGAAACCTGATACATATCAGTTCCTGATGTATCTTGGAAATATGACTTTTATCAGAGAAACTTGCTGCAAAATTTTTTTCCAGGTTCCTGATTCTCTTCTAATGTTAGATGCATTGATTTTGTTTTACAAAAGCTTTTAAATTGTATATAATCAAAATTGTCTATTTAGCTTCTGTGAACTGCTTTATTTCTCTTTTAGTCATGAATTATTCTTCTATACATAGATCTGACATGTTAATTTCTTGTATGGTTTGTAATTTTTTCATGATGTCACATTTTATGTATAAATCATGTAACCATTTGGAGTTTATCCTAGTAAATCATGTCAGATGTTGGTCTCGCTCTGATTTCTACCAGGCTACTTTGAAGTTCTCCCAATAGTTTTTGCTGAACAATAAGTTCTTGCCCCAATGGGATCTTTGGATTTATCGAACTCCAGGCTACTGTGCATATTTATTTCTATATATTGTATAACTAACTGATTCCCAATCAAACTCTCTATTTCTTACTCAGTAGCAAATTGTTTTGGTAATTATACTTTTGGAGTATATTTAAGATCTGAAACTTCTAGGCTTCCTTCCTACCCATTTTTTTTTCATTATTTCCCTTTATATTCTTGACCTTTTCATTCCATGAATTTTGCTATTATTTTTTCTACTATCAAAGCTACCCTTTGATAGTTTGATTGGTATAGCACTGAACAAGTAAATTAATTTAGGTCGTATTGTCGTTTTTATTATATTGACTCATTTAATCCATGAACAATTAATATTTCTCCTATTATTTGGGCCTATCTTTTTTGTAAAAGAATGGATTTGTATCTTCATACAGTTCCTGTGAGTGTCTTAGCAGACAGACTCCCAAGTACTTTATATTATCTGCATTTACTTTAAAGGGAATTTCTCCCTCTATCTCTTTCTGCTGGATTTTGTTGATAATATACAGAAATACTAATGATTTATGGGGATTTCTTTTATATCCTGAAGTTTTGCTGAAGTTGTTGTATTTGGGTCTATTTTGTCCTTTGTCAAAAGTTTTGTTTCACTTAGTTTTTTAGTTAACTCTGCAATATTCTTTAAATAAACCATCATTTCTTTAAGTAAACCAAAATGATTTATCCTTATCACCTATGCTTATTACTTCAGTTTTTCTTGTCTAATTGCTATAGCTGGTATTCCTTGAACAATATTGAATAGTGATCCTTGCTTTGCCCCTGGTCTTATTGAAAAGGCTTCTCACTTATTCTTATAACAGATAATGCTGGGTTTTTTCATTTCAGATACTACTTGTATTTTTTTAAGGAAGGTTCAATTTATTCCTATTATTTCCAGTATTGTTTTAACAGGAATGGATATTATAGTTTGTCAAAAACAATTTTTTAATGTATTGATGTAATCAAGCAGTTTTTGTTGTTTTTGTTACTTAAATGGTCAAATATGTTTATAATTTTCCTAGTGTTGAACCAACCCTATAATTCCTATTATAGATCTTTGTGTGTATGATCTTTGTGATATTACAATCCAGTTTCCTTGCTAATATTTTATTTAAACTTTTGCATCAATATTCTTTTGAGATATTGGTCTATAGTTTTAGTTCTCTGTTTCAACAACCTGGTTTAGGTATCAATGCTATATTTGTGTCTCAAGAGAATGTGGTAGAACTTCCACTTTTCCTGTTTTTTTCAGAGAGCTTATATAATACTAGAATTAATTGTTCTTTAAATGTTTAGTAGCATTAATTTTTAAATCGATCTGATCTTGGGGTTTTGGGGAGGAGTTCATTTATGGCTTTTCCTTATTTTCTCTTAACATCATAAGGATACCAATGAAGCATGTGGGCTATCTTAATGGTTTTTTCTTCTCTCACCATTGCAATGGACCATAACGACTGTGTTCTTTGCACTACTACCCTTCTTTATTACTTGTTTGCAATGTTTTGCAGCCTGCTTACACAACGTATTTGTATCTTAATTGTCCTTTGGGCAATCCTCAATTTCAGTTCCAGAGACTGTAGTGCTCCATGGCTTACAGCCATATAATAACACTAGAAGAATATTGGTTTTAAAAGAAGTTAAACCTTTGGTTCATGGAGAAACTGCAAGACATTAAAAGAATTTTTCAATTCCCCAATTGCCTGGAGAAGTGACATAATATTCTAGACAAATAGTTCTAACTCCTTAGAGTTAGAACACCCAAGGCTCAAATCCAATTTCTAATTGTGTAATTCTAGGAAAATTAATCAAAACTTCTCAGTGACCCTCAGTGTCTCTAGGGCTTTGTGTGCCCAACACCTAGTACACCTTAAGTTGCAGGGCAGGTATTTTTCTACATTGGTAAAAAAGGAATTCCCTCACTGGCCATTCCCTGTGCCAATAAAATTGTAGATTCTATTTTTTAAAAATCCAGTCTTCTCCTCTTCCTGTTTAATTCTGAGTCCAGTTTGTCCATTTGCAGTCTGTCCAATATGCTTGTGTGTATGTACATATATGCACATATATATGAATGTATATGTATATAAGTCTCAATTATATACATGCAAATATATACATAGTGTATGTATACTATGACAAATCTGGACAGCATACTAAAAAGCAGAGACTTCAAAGGTTCATAAAAATAGTTATGGTTTTTACACTGGTAATATATAGCTGTGAGAACTGGATTTTACGGAAAACTAAGCACCAGAGAACTGATGCTTTTGAGTTATATTGCTGGAGAAGACTTTTGAGAGTCCTTTGGACAGGAAGGAAATCATATCAGTCAACACTTAAAGAAATTAATTCAGGCTATTCACTAGAATGCCAAATACTGAAGCTGGAACTTAAATTCTTTGGCCACATAAGGAGAAGATGGGATTCGTTAGAAAAGACCCTGATGTTAGAAAATATTGAAGGCACAAGGAAAGGGGACAACAGAAGGTGAGATAGATAGTGCTGTGGAAACAAACATGAACTTAGACTTCAAGAGATAGTGGAGAACAGAAGTGCCAGCCATGCTATGGTCCATAGGATCTTGAAGAATTAGACATGACTGAACAACTGGACAACAAAACAAATATTTTCATATGCATACATACGTACACACCCACTAAAACACACATATTGATGGACAAACTACAGGTTTTCCACTTAGCAACATGCCATGGTCCAGACAACAAGCAGTCTTCATCCACTTAAAAAACAAAAACAAAACAGGTCCTTCCCTCAAGGAGCTTATAGTCTGTTGGGAGGATAAACAAAAATAATTGTGATACAAAGTAAATTGAGAGAGGGAACACTATTGCTAAAGGGATTTACTGAGACAGTGGGACCTGAGCTGAGTCTTGAAGAAAGTTAAAGTTTCTGAGAGGTAGAGTTGAGAAAGAAGTGTTTTCTACTTTTGGGGAATGGCTTATGCTAATGCATGGATTTGGAAGATAGGAGAGTCAAATTTGAAAAACTTACAGTAATCTAGTTTTGCTGAAAACAGACTGTATGAAGAGAATAGTATGAGATAAGGTTGAGCGAAAAGGTAAGAGCTGGGACCTGTTTGTGGAGGGCTTTAAATGTTAGGCTGAGGATATTTATTTTATCCTATAGAAAGTTACTACTGTTGCTGTTTGTCCTTCATCCTTGAAGAGGACCGTGGTATCAGTTTGGTGATGCTATGACATGCAAGTGAATTGGATTTAAGTGGGGAAAAGTGATGCAAAGTCACCAACCTCACTTTTTCCTCCAGAGCCATCTGGGTCCAGTAGCCAAATATGGATCAGGACACTTGGAGATAGCCCAAGATGCATGCGGTGGGGAACCTTGGCCTTTTCGTGCTAAGGTCTTTAACAAGTCTTGGTATGACTATAGAAAGTGGGAAGCCACTAAAGATCTTTGGGCAGGGGAATGATATGGCTAGATGTTACTTGGGAAGAGTTATATAAAGGATGTATTGGATAGGGTTGAAACGAAAAACAAGAGAAACCAATTAGAAGATTAGTGCTGTGTGGTGGTAGTGGTGGTGGTGGTGGTGGTGGTGGTGGTGGTGGTGGTGGTGGTGTGTGTATGTGTGTGTGTGTGTGTGTGTGTGTGTGTGTGTGTGTGTGTATGCAAAGAGAAGAGGATGGATATATAAAATTACCTATACGTAATCGACAAGACTTAGTAACTGATTGGCTATGAGAAACTTGGGTAACTAAGAGGATGATGATAACTTTAGCAGAAATAGGGAAATCTTGAGGATAATATGGGTTTGGGGAGAAGAATAACAAAGTCTGTTTTGGCTGTGTTGAATTTGAGGTGCTAATGAGACATCCAGGTGGAAATATCCAGCCATCAACCTAGCCATATAGGACTAGAATTCAGGAGAATTATTCGGAATGGATATGTATGTATATGTGACAGTCATTTGTGTATATGTGGTAATTGAATCCATTAAGCTTTCCGTGAAACAGTTCCTGATCCCTAATCCTCACAGCTGAAAATGTTCCTTCCCTTCTCAAATCTTGCTAGAGCACTTTCCTTGTCTCTCCTCTCTTCCGCCTTCACTCTCTACCTTGTATTATACTCATCTCCTTGAGGACAGGGACTGCGTCAACTTTCATCTTTGTACGTCTAGCACCCCAGTACACCTTAAAAGTAGTAGGTGGTCAATGAATATCTGTAGAAATGGAGAGTCAATATTGGAATTGTGGATCTTCTGATTCTTGGTCCAGCATTGGTTCCTCTGTACCCCAGGTACAGAGAATATTCAACTGTCCTAAACAAGATAGGACTCAGTGAAACTGGATCCATGGTTATACTGGCATAGAGATAGAGAAACTCCCTCTACCAAAGCAAGTTGGTACCCTTTCTGCCATTTATCATCTCAGAGAGTGCCTGGAATACTGATAGGTTACACCAAGTTACTACACAGCCACTACATGCCATAGGCAGGACTTGAACCCAAGTTTCTCTGACTTGACCAGCTCTCTGTACACCCGATGCCTCTCTGCTCCAAGCAGGAAACAACAATGATCAAGACTGTTGAGTTGACTCATGAATGTAAGAAGCTTGTTGTTATATGTATATCAGATATATTTAGGTGTTAATAGCAATGAAGATATTATGCAGTTACAGGTAAAGAAGGTCATTCTACCTAGCTCTGTCTCCTGTCACTAATTCATCTATATCTGTGCCACAGTATCCAGGACTAGGCAAAGGAAAGCAAACAACATTTGAGTAATGTTGAACAGAAGGTAATATAAGGTTAAGACTATTACTGGGATATAAAGCATTTTCTTCCTATGGGTAAGGCAAGGACAGCTGAAAATGAGAGGATATTTGCTCTGCAAAGAAGCAACAAACATGTGGACAAGAACTATTCTGTTCAATGTAGAAGAACTAAAGCTTCAGATTAAAAGCTAGAAAAGTAATCTTTGTGGTACATACCGAACTAGAGCTCAGCAATACAGGATGTCAAATGTACATAATTGATACAGTTAGGGACTGGCTTGTTTTCCCATTGTGTGTTAGATGGCAACACCCACTGGCAGTGCCTGGTATTGCTGATTAGTTCTATTAGGAATGATGATTATAAACCTTCTATTTGTTGAGTTGTTTTTCAGTTGTGTCCAACTCTTTTTTGACCCCATTTGGGTTGGTTTGGTTTTGGGTTTTGGGTTTTGTTTGTTTTTTTTTTTTGCAGAGATAGTGTGTCATTTCCTTCTCCAACTCATTTTATAGATAAGGAAGCTGAGATAAACAAGGTTAAGTCACTTGCCCAGGGTCACACAGCTCGTAAGTATATGAGGCCAGATTTGAATCCAGGTCTTCCAGACTCCAGGCCCAGTACTCTATCCACTGTGTCTCCTAGCTGCTTGGCAAACCTTCTATATTATTCCCATTAACCCCCAACTCCTCTGGTTTGGTCTCAGCATCAAGAAAACATAATACAGTTAGGGGTAGAAGTAGGGAACCACCATAAAAATGTAAAAAAATTTGTATACAGCTTGCTTATAAATAGTTGTTTGGATGTTATCTCCCTCATTAAACTGTAAATGTCTCGACAGCAGGGAATGTCTTTCACTTTTCTTTGTGTCCCCAGTGCTTGACATAGGACCTAGCACATAGCAGACACTTAACAAATGTTTATTGACTGACCTACAGTGATGAAAGAGACAAACCCAAGATAGAGAGATGAAAAAGCCTAGGAACTAGAATAATATCCGATCTTGCGGGAGAATGGAAAAGAAGACCCCTCCTCCCTCTCTTAGGTGCTACCATTATACAGTTAGAGGATGGGCACCAGTAGTAGGAAGAGAAAAGAAATAAGATGATTCTAAAAGTAGGAGATCTGAAGAACTTGGCAATATCTTTCCTACAAAAATCTAGAGGGGCCAAAGTGAGGTCAAAAGGAGAGGAATCTGGCTGCTTAGGGCTGCATTTAAGCCCTTAGCTTCCGTAGCCTTTTAAGTCTCCCAGTCCTCTTTACTAAGAGAAGAGACAGGTGGTTCTAAGGGCAAAGACTTGACTTAATTAAAGTGATATGATTTCCCAGAGTTTCTCTTGTGCTGTCCCTCCTTGAAACTGATCAAGATGAATGGGGCATGAAGGAACATGAAGTGTCAATCAAAAACATCCAGACAAAAGGGGAAAAGAACTAAATTCTGGAAGCTAAGGCTATGGACTTAGAAATCTCTGTATGTAGGAGAAATTCCTATGATTCAAACAAGGTATAGAATGAAAAGAAGAGTCAATTGTGGAAGAGAAATCTTTGACCCAGAGTAGTTCCACCATGATCTAAACCTCTGAAGGTGTTGCACAATACTGATAATAAGAATAGATTTCTTTTTTACTGTGGCATACCCAGAATGCCATGGGACTGACCACCAAATTTACCTTTTCCTTAACCATAAATTTTCATGTCTACTTTTTTGTTTTCTTCAGGGGTAACATATCTCTCTAAAAAGAGAACATAAATCAATGGTAAAATAGCCTTTAGGGAAGGGTCCCTGAGCTGTGACTTCATTGACATAGGGAATTCCTAAATGAAGAAATGCTTTCTACCAATGCAGGTCCATATCTTCTCTATAATTTATGATGTTGAAACCCTGAAAAGTTAAGGGATGTGCCCAGGATCACAAAGCTAATATGAGTAAGAAATAGGACCAGAGCTCAGGTCTTCATGACTTGGGAACCAGTTCTCCATCCTCAGTACTGCACTACTTCAGAACAGTCTTTACCTTACTGATATTTCCAGAATAATAGTTGTTCCCTAAAGTAAGATACCTGTAATAGCAAGCCAGGAAAGAGGGAAAGGAAGTATATATTTGGATCTTTCCCAAAACGCTATCCTCAGATAGCCTAAGGGGGAAAATAGAGTCATTGGGTCTGCCTAGGAGGTAATTAATTCTGTCCCTTTCTATTAAGACTATCATCCTTAAGGATTCTGTCTCTAAGTGGGACTTCTCTACATTTCCCTAGAAGAAACTTAAAGCTTTAAACCCTTAAATGATTATAGGATGTTGTACTTTCAACACCACAATTTCTGCCTCCTGAATCTCAGCATTGGCAGGATGAGCTGTGGCTAGCATCCTCCTATTGAAGGCCCTCAGTCCTATGAGACAAGATTTACATGATCTGTAAGACTAAGAACTGACATTTATGTGCGGCTTTAAGTTTTGCCAAAGGCTTTATCATATGTTATCTTATCTGATTCCCCAAGAACACTGTGAAGTAGGGGCCATTATTAGACTCATTTTATAATTGAGGAAAAACAAGTTTTGAGAGGTTACATGGCCCAGGCCACACAGTTAATAAGAGTCTGAGGTAGGATTTTAACTCAAGTCTATCAACCTCCAAGTCCAATAGTCTATCCACTATACTCAGTTAGAATACCTATTATAATTGGCACTTACATGGTGCCTTAAAGTTTGCCAAGAACTTTATACTGATCAACTGTAGAGGGAGATAAGTAATGTATCAGGAAGACCTGAGTTCAAATCTAGCCTCAGACACTAGTTATGTAGACCTTGTACAAGTCACTTAATCTCTGTTTTACCTCAGTTTCCTTGTCTGGAAATAGTAATAGCACCTACCTGTTGGAATTTTTGTGAAGATAAAATGATTTAAAACTTATAAGATATAAATGATATAAAAAATATAAGATATAAATGATATAAAACTTATAAATAAATAAATAAACTTTGAAAATATTAAAGTACTTACTATATAAATGTCAGTTATTATTATTAAAATTATTTCATTTGAGTCCCACAACTTTGAGGGGAGTAAGACAGGCTTACTATCTCCATTTTACAGATAGGGAAACTGAGGCTTTCCGTTATCTCCACCTCCTAGCCCCCCAGCTTCATTCAAATCTCAGCTAAAATCTAACATTCTATAAGAAGCTTTTCCCAGTCCTTCTACATCTTAGCATCTTCCTTCTGAGACTACTCCAAGCATATACACGTATGTGTATATATATACTCATATGTATACGTATGTGTTTATATGTATGTATATACATATCTTATTTGTATGTAATTGTTTGCGTGTTGTCTCCCTCATGAGACTGTTGGATCTGTGAAAGCAAGGACTATTGTTGTTGATGTTGCTCCTGTAGTGTTGTATTTGCCTTTGTATACACAGCATTTAGCAGAGTGCCTGGCACATAGTATGCATTTAATAGATGCTAGTTGATTAACTGAAGTGATTTCCCTGCTGATATTTCCTTGTCATATATTTCCCTGTCATATATCTCGTAATTGTCACAGGAGGGATTTGAAGCAGTATTTTTCAAGAGACTTCCATTCTTGATCCTGTTAAAAAACAATTTATTAAGTAGATACCATGGGTGAGATGCTGTACTAGGGGAAGAATGCAAAAAAAATATCCAGCAACATAAGATATTCTCCCTGGCCTTTAATGTTTAAAACATAGGTGAAGATATATAATATACACAGTAACCAATAAAATGAGGCAGTATATAATAAGTAAAAAATGAGCAACCATAGACCCAAAATTTGGGGGTAGGGTAAGGTGGGATTCAGAGGAGAGCTCATGATGGGTCACAATGATCAGGGAAGAGTTCATGGAAAAGGTAAGAACTATAAGATCATAGAATCTACAAGTGGTAGAGATCTTGGAGATCATCCAGCCCCTTCTTCTTACCAAAAGTAATAGTATTACAGAATTGGAAAGGACCTTAGGGATCATCTAGTCTAGCCCCCCTCAAGTTACAGATTAGGAAACTGATGGAATATCAAGTGAAGTATCTTATCCAAGATGACACAGGTAGTAAGTGATAAAGCTAGGAATTTGAGCCCATGTCCTCTGAATCTAATCTCAGCACTTTTTAGGCCAAGAGAGGAAAAGTGATCCCCAATATCAAACAGGTAGTAAATAGCAAACATAAGATTGGCATGTGGGAACTTGACTTCAAATCTAGTGTTCTTTGAATTGGGCCATAGAATGAGTTTGTTTGTTTTAGAGGAAATCAGGAGCTTGTATGGGTGGGTGCCTTCCTGGCGGGAGAAACAGCATTAGCAAAGACAAAGAATCAGGAATGTGTCCCATGTGTCAGGAGTACAGTGAATAAATTGGGCAGGCTAAAACTGAGACAATTATGTAGGGCAATTACAGGAAATAAGAGTGGAGAGGCAGTTTGCAACCACATTTTGGAAGTCTTGAAAGCCAAAGTCAGCACCATGGCCAGAGATAGTAAAGATTGTGTAAATAAGTACCTTGGCTAGAGCAAATGTGAGTGTTGAAAATAGGGCAGGTGTTGGGAAATTTAAGAAAGAGAAATGACTAGAGGTTTTTTAGAGATCACGATCGTGAAACTCTTTGCAGATTCAATTGTTCTCAGACAGTTATTCTAACCCAGAGAAGCTTTCCCTAGCTTAGGAAAGTGTGTGATCTTAGTGATCTCCTGGAGACTTCCCTGATGAAGACGTGTTTCTCTCTCTCCAAGCAGGCTGACTTGTGGGAAAATAGTCAACAGAGCCATGTTTATTTTTTTCCCCTCTTCAAGGTATCGATTTATTGTGACTATGCTTGATCAGTTTCCCAGCACAGATGAGTATTTATAAGGCCTTTCTCAGAGAGTGTAGACTGCATCCCTGAGGTGGCAACTATTTGTAACTGCACCCATCAATTTCAAGATCAGAGTGTGTAAGAGTAACTCTGGAAACCATGCTGACTTTGGACTGTCTAAGGTCTCTAAAATTTTTACTTTATTTTTAGCAAGGGAGAGACAAATTGAAAGAAAAATGTAAGATTAATCCGACAGTAATGTCAAACTCATGGTCCTCTGGCCTTATAAAACTTCTGAGCATGCCCAGAATCAGATTAAAATGTAATTGGGAAATGTTTAACAAAATTTCAAAAATACAATAAAACATAGATAGTATTAATGTGTGATTTTCTAAGTCAATATATGGCCCACAGGTATCTGTTTCTATTTGAGTTTGACACAGGACGGGTGAAAGAGACAAGATTAGCTTGGGAAGTATTGAAATACTATAGTGTGAGATGATGACAAGAATGTTGGCAATGGGAATAGAAAGTTCAGGATGAATGAATCATGGTATCATAGAACTTAGAGCCAGAATAGGTATTAGAACTCTAACTAACACTCACATCTTACAGATGAGGAAATAAAAATATCAACAGAGGTAAAGCAAATCAAGGTCACAGAGAGGGAAGAGAAAAGGTGTTTATTAAGCACCTATTATGTTCCAGACACTGTGCTAAGCACTTGAAAAAATATTATCTGATTTAATCCTCACTATACCTGGGAGGTATTGCTTGAGTGACTTGCCCAAGGTCACGCATCTAGTATGTGTCTGAGGTCAGATCTGAACTCAGGCCTACAAAACGGTGGATATAGAGTGCCAGGTCTGGAGTCAGAAAGACTAACCTTCCTGAGTTTAAATCTGGCCTCAGACACTTACTGCCTATGTGACCCTGGGCAAGTCACTTAACCCTGTGTGCCTCAATTTCCTTATCTGGAAAATGAGCTGGAGAAGGAAATGGCAAAACACTCCAATATTTTTACCAAGAAAACCCCAAATGGAGTCACCAAGAATCAGACATGACTGAAAATTACTTAACAACAATAACAAATGGAGGAAGGACAGGACGTGATGATTGATTAGATTGAATGGCCAAGAGTAGAGTGAATAAGGCATAGGTGGTATCATAGCATATTAAAGTCGAAAGGGATTTTAATAGCCTTATAATCTAATCACATTTATGATGGATACATCCTTTTATGATGATAAAAGATCCTCCAGAATCTGTTTAAACATATCTAATAATGGGGAACTTGCCACTTAGCTTCCTAACCCTTCAACTTTGGGACAGCAATACTTCCATATTCTCCATTCAGAATTATAAATCTCCAAGCTGAGAGAGGCCTCAAATAAACATGAAGAAAGAACCTAACATGCCCACAAATTGGTTATCCCACTTTTGTTTAAAGATTTCTAATGAGGAGGAGCCCACTTTCTTCTGTGACAGCTCAGTTCACTTTTTTCACATCTCTGTTAGAGAATTTTTTCCTTTTATCAAGGTAAATGATACCTCTGTAACTTAAACCCATTGATCTTACTTAGTTCTGCCATATGGTCCAAACTCTACAAGAATTATCTCTTTTCAACAGGAAATCCTTGAAATAGCTGAAGACAGTTATTTTCATCTCTCTAGCTCTACTCTTCTCCAGGCTAAATATTCTCATCTCCTTCCATCAGTCCAAGATCTTGAAACCTTTCACCATTTTATTCACCATTTCCATTAAACATACTCCAGTTTGCCATTGTCTCTTGTAAAATTTGGTGCCCAGAACTGGATATCATGCTCATGGACTTACCAGGGTAGAGGACAGCAGGATTATTACTTTTCTTGTTCTGAACAATATATTTCCTTTATTTGGTTTTTTTGTAACTTTTTCCCACAGACTCTTCACACTATTGGTTGATACTGGACTTGGAGCTAGTTAATATACCTTAGTCATTTTTTACATGAATTCCTATCTTGCCAGATATCTCCATCCTATAATTGTACAATTGAGTTTTTTAATCCATAGTATGAGAAGGATTCTGCATTTATATTTCTTCAGTTCTATTTTATTAAATTACATCTTGTTAGATTCTGATTTGGATCTTTTATATTAGCTGTGCCTTCCTTGTTTGTGTTTGTTATTAGCAAATTTGGGAAGGATGTTATCAATATTTTCCTCCATGTCTGTGCCAAGTGTCCCAGTGTTCTGTCCTATGGCTGAAACCAGACAATGGTGATATCTCTAAATGCTTTCCTGAATTTCACTAATTTCACTAATTCATTACTAAACTCTCATTAGTTATGGGCATCCAATAAATTATGAGTTCACTTGAAGAGAAGAAGCTATATTTCATGCAATTAAAGACTGTGTAGGGAGAAACCTATGATTTTATTGGGAGACTGAAGTCCCTTTACATTGGTATGTTGTTAGATGCCTAATGTATCAAGAGGTTCAATGACTTGCCCAGGGTCACAAAGTTAATATGTGTCAAAGGTAGGACTTGAACTCATGTCTTCCTTGCTTTAAGGCCAGTTTTCTACTCACAGAATCATCCTGCCTCTCATACAGCAAATCTCAGACCTTCCTCCCTCTCCACAATGTTCCACTTTCCCTTGGTTCTGTTCAATGCACCTGTCTGGAAATTTCTCTCTAATTAATTACACTGTTTAGTCCTTTCACCCTACACTATGATCTCTCCAGTTCTCACTAAGTAAGTGCTTCAGGGTGTGTTGGTTGATCCAAGGAAAACCCATAGAGCTATGCTTAGGTACATCAGGGAGAAATCTTCTCTCTGAGTTACCACTGAGTTGGATGTATCCAGTTCTTCAGGACCCAGACATTTATCTACTTCTCTTTCCTTTCCCTGCTTTTAAAGGATCACTAGATTTGGAGCTTGAACTGACTTTATTGGCAACACAGAATCTTAGATTTCAAGTTCAAAGAGAGAATGAGAGGCTCTTTCATCCAGCCTCTCATTGTTCCACCAGTTGTTAGCATCCCCTCCCAATCACTTTGAATTTATTTTCAATATATTTTATAATAACTTACAGTATATGTTGTTTCCTACCAGTAAAATGTAAGTTCCCTGAAATCAGGAACCATTTCAATTCTTTTTCTCCTCAGGGTTTGGCTCTTAATAATGTCTGTTGAATTGAACCAAAGGAGAAACCTAAAGCCTAGAGATGGGGGAGGTGACATGTCCGATGTCACAAATCCCAAGAAGTTGTGATTTGAATCCAATGCTCTGCCTCCAATGGCTTTTACCCCCTGTACCCAGGATCTATTCTTCAGGACCTCCATTCTGAACTGAGAACAGTGTCCTACAAATCTAACAAATGCATTGCTAGAGAGAAACTGACACACCAGTAGAGGTGGTGGTTTTTCCGCTGAAATATAAGACCTATCTCCTGACGGTCATTAAAACTCCTTGGGCATCCTCCCCTGGTGTCCTGACAGATTTTAAAGTCTAACAGTTCCAATCTGGCTGCTCAGAATTCCCAGGCATTTCCACATAGGAGTCTGAGATCCTTTACTTTGCTTTTTATTTACAAATACTGGATAAGACCAAGGATGTGTCTGCTGAATGGTGGTCATTTCCAAGTCAGGTTTGGACTTGAAACATAGGGTTAAAGGTCCCTTTCCTAATGAAACACTGCACAACTCCACAAACCTCTCCACCACCTGTGAGCTTGCCCAGCTGAAATCAAGGGGTATTAGGAATCTTGAACTTCACTTTGAAGAAAGAGGGAAAACATTTTTTTTTACTACTAAGATCTCCCATTCCACTCCAATTACAATGCCATCCTTACCATACATATATGTACACCTCTATGTGTAAGCTGTTTCTATTGGCTAGTACTGCCTAGCACAGTCCATGACTAATAAATGCTTGCTTGCTTCATCATCATCATCATTAAATATTTCTCAGACACTGATTGATAGGTGCTATATCATGAAAATTACAAGACAGAAGAAAAAAAATTGTGCTTGTTCCCAGATTTTCATGAAAGTAATCTGGTGGTAAATCTCTGCAGAAGTTGTAAGAATGGGGAGACATCTCTATGAGACCTTGAAATAAAGCAATAAGTGAATCTCTCTCTTTCTCCTCCTCTTCCTCCTCTCTTTCTTCTTTCTGCCCTGTGCCTTCACTCTCTTACCCCTCTCTCCTTTAGTCTCTTTCTGTCTCTTCTTCTCTGTGAGTTCCTGTGTGTGTGTCTTTCTGTCTTTGGCACTGTCTCTCTATCTCTGTGTCTTTATCTCTTTGTCTCCATCTCTATCTCTCTGTTTCTCTCTCTGTCTTTCCTTCCTTTTTCCTTCCTCCCTCTCAGGGTCTCTATCCCTGTTCCCTAACATCCCAATCTGTGCCTTCTAGGCCTGGCATTATGACTTTTGGATATAACAAGAGCAATTAGAAGTAGCCTTACTTGCTATTTGGTAGTTTAACAGATGGCACCACCTAACATAAGCAACAACACCAGTGGGAACTGTGAGGGCAGAAGAGATGAGTAGCTGAGCAGAACCAGTCTCTGTATCTCAGGGATGCAACCAAATAACATGGACCATGACTTAGTCAGACTCCATCAGTCATATGGCAAGATTGTTTCTATTAAGGCCATGTTGGTCAAGTCTACAAATAGACTTGGGCTTTATAGACTTTGATAGTTCTTGAGCTGCACACAAAGCTATAGTGGCATTTAAGACCAGGGACAGATGGTAAAACTTTCCATTGCCTCCAGGATCAAATACAAATGCTCTGTTTGGCATAACCCTTGGTAACCTAACCCCCTCCTACATTTCCAGTCTTCTTATACCTTGATCCCCAACAAGTACTCCTTGATTCAGTGACACTGGCCTCTTGGTTATTCCACAAATAAGACACTCCATCTCTCATCTCTTGAGATTTTCTCTGGCTGTCCTACATGCCTGGAACACTCTCCCTTCTCCATTCCAATTACTGACCTCCCTGGCTTCATTTTAAGTCCCAACTAAAATTTTACCTCCCACAGGACCCTTTCCCCAACCCCTCTTAATTCTAATGCCTTCCCTCTGTTAATTATTTCCTATTTACCCTGTATAAAGCTTGCTTTATGTACATTTGTTTGCATCTGTCTCCCCATTAAATTATAAGCTCCATGAGGGCAGGGACTGTCTTTTGCCTTTTTTTAATATCCCCAGTGCTTAGCACAGTGCCTGACACATAGTAGGTATGGAATAAATGTTGATTGATTGATTATTGTGAGGACCATATAATATTTGTAAAATACTTTGCATAATGCTTACCACATAGTAGGCACTAAATGCTTGTTCCCACCATACTCTAAAATCTTTTGTGGCTCCTTATTGTTTTTAATGTAAAATAGAAAATCTGTAGCTACTCATAATCTGTCTCTCACCTACCCATCAAGTCTTATTTCATAGTATTCCCTTTCATGAATCCTCTATTCCATTCAAAAAGGCTTACCAGATGTTCCAGGTTTGTGATATTTAATGTCTTGTCTTTGCATGGTCTGTCCCCCAGGCCTCTCTTCACTTCTGCCTCTTAGAATTCCTTAGCTTCCCCATACAAGAAGTCTGGTCTCATTCCTCAGTGTTCATGTTTTCTGCCTCTTGAGATCACCTTGTATCACCTTGTATGTATTTTGCATTACTTAGAATGTAAATTCTTCTGGAACTGGAACTCTAGGGTTTTTTTGTTCATTTTTTTTTACCTTTGTTTCCCCCAAGTCATAACCCAGTGTTTTGCCCCCCAGAGATAGGGATTGTGATTTCAGTGGTACAGGGAACTCCCAGGTGAAGAAATTCCCTCCACCAGGGTAGGTCAGCAGTCTGCAACTTACGGTCTTAGTGAGTTACTTAGAGCTAAGTAACTTGCCCAGGGGTCACACAATCAACATATATTAGAATACAGGTTTGCCTGGCTCTCAGGCTCACTGTCTTTACACTTCATCACTTTGCCTGTAATTAAACAAATGTCTGTTAAATTAAACTGAATTTATAGCACCCATACCCCAAACCAAACCTATGTGCTAAAAACCTAAAATGACTTAAAAACCATATGACAGTTTCCATGATGTTTCAGATTAAAGCTCCTTACCATTCTTCAGACTTTTTCAGGCCTATGAAACTAGACTTTTCATGAGTTGTTAAAGTGAAAGACATTTGCAAGTATTTTGGAGAAGATCTTTCTGTCTTAAAGGAAAGTACATCTTGGCCCTTTGCATGTGAAAAGTAGACTTTTTAATTTGGTTTGATTAGAGAATAAGATACTCAAGTCAATCAAATATCACTGTGAATAAATAGTTGCCAGACATGGAGTACTAATTTTCAAATTGGAATAAAATGCACTTTTGGTACAGAAACTGTGCTCATAATGTCATCTTGCTCTGTGGTGAGATGCAATTTGGGATCTTGCAATGTCTCACATAATCCTTAGAAACACTACTTTTTGTACCAGGGAAAATTAATGTACCCACTCAGAGATAAGCCCCCTTTATCTTTTTGCTTTTTTCTTTCCTGCCCTCATCCTAGACATATTCCCTTGTTAGATATGGTTTCATCACTCCACTCCATTCTTTCTGTGCTTCTTTATTGTCCCTAATGCTGGAAACTTACTGTCTACTGGGGGCCATCTGTCTGCAACACACAGGTTAGAAATCATATGGGGACCACTGGCCATGCCATTACCATGCCATTTTTTCTGCCATTTGGGGACAGTTCTTGACACTACCAAATCATTCAAAACCAGAAATTAATATGATGTCATCAGTGAAAATAGCATTAAAGAAAAAATATTAATGTCTGCTTTGTCACTATACACTAGGGACCATGGGACCTTTCCATCTGACTTGCAGCTAAAACTTCCATATTTCTCCCCTTAGAAGGTGAGCTCCCTGAGAGCAGGGAACGTCTTGCTTCTCAGTTTGTATCCTCAATATCTAGCACAATACGTTGCCTATAGTAAGTGCTTAATAAATGCTTTATTCATTCACTTATAGTCATTACATATGTTAGTATATCAATATAACAGTTTTAATTAGTAATTGACATTTATTTATTTGTTATGATCCCAAGGAGCTCACAATCTAATGAGGAAGAAAATATGCAAACAAATATATACAAATGATATGCTGGATAAATAGGAAATAGTTTACAGAGGGAAGGCACTAGAATTAAAAGGGGTTGGGAAAGGCTTCATCAAGAAGGTGGGATTTTAGTTGCAACTTAAAGATGTAACCTCTAAAGTTGGAAAAGTACTTTATATCCTATTATGTCACTGGGCCCTTGTGACATTCCCTTCCCTGAAGGTATATTTTATTAAGGAGGAAACTGAGGCTCAAAGAAGACAGGTGGCCCATGCATAGTCACACAGCTAATAGATGTCAGAAGGATTTGGATCCAAATCTTCCAGATTCCAAGTCTGCTATTATCCACTAAGCTGTACCACCTTCAATACAAAAGACAATATCAAATGCAAAGGTTGATGTTGTTATCTGTGTATATGCAATTGTCTGCATGTATAGTATAAACTTTGTGATTCAACTCAAGCAAAATGTTAAAACTGACCCCTCACTAGTGGTTCACCTCTGCTCAACCATGATTATGACCCATCACCCCCTACCATTATTTGGTACATGTAAAAGGAACAAAAACTGATTTAGGTATCAGCCTAAACAAAATATGGGACAGTTTGGAGGTGCAGTGGATGGAGCAATGGGCCTGGAGTCTTCCTGAGTTCAAATTTTATGTCAGACTCTTATTAGCTGTGTGACCCTGGGCAAGTCATTTAACCCTGTTTGTTTCAGTTCCTCATCTGTTAAATGAGCTGGAGAAGAAACCATTCCAATATCTCTGTCAAGAAAACCCCGAATGGAGTCATGAGGATTTGGACACAACTGAAAAATGACCTAAGAACAAAATCAACAAAATATACTTAGGAAGCTAAAGTTGTTTTTGGAGAAGAGTGATAAAATGCATTCCAAAGCCAAATATAAAGGGAGTATCAAGTCTATGAGTGCAGGTGATCAGCCCTGACTGAGATGGAATGTGACTGCTCCTCCCAGAAATACCACATGCAGGGCCATCTGGTCTAGTGGGTTAAATGTTATATTTGAATCTTGGCTCAGTAACCTATTAGCAGTGCAGACCTTGCACTTAACTTGTATAACCTCCCTAGGCTTCAGTTTCCTCATTTGTGAATTGGAGAGAGAACAAGAATAGACAATCTCTAAATTTCCTTCCCTTCCAGCTCTAAATCTAAGATCCCAGATATTTAATAAGTATTTTAATCGGCAGCAGACAGCACTCGTGGGTTGGAATCAGCATGTGCTTGCAGGCTTTTGCTCTTTCACTTTGTAAAAAAAAAAAAATCTGTGTCAGTGTCTCTTCATTCCCTTGGATCTATTCATAGATTGGAATTTAGATCTGGCATGATATACCCACTTGTGTTCCAAGGAACCTAAAGCTCAGAATAAATGTTCTCCTGTTTGGAGAAGCCTCTCCATCTCTTCCTTACTCATAAAAAATTTGACCTATCCTCAATGGCCAGCTCAAGCCCCATTTAATCCACAAAGCTTTCTTTGATTTCTCTCTCACCTAATTTCTGTTGAGTTGGTCTGTACTGTACATTTAATGCTTTACAAAAGAAAGAAAGAAGGAAAGAAGGAAAGAAAGAAAGAAAGAAGAAAGAAAGGGAGGGAAGGAAGGAAGGAAGGAAGAGCACTTTGGTAAATTATTTTAGCACATTGCTGAGGCCTTTGAGCTGCCAGATCCAGGAAGACCAACAACAGAAGCCCCCAGACTAAAATTATTCTTTTGAATATTTTTCTCCTGGTGCCTACAACCAGCCAACTATCTGACTTGGATTATTGTTGTTTTTTAATCTTTTAAACTACTGTTAAATCTCTGATTGTTAGTTTTGTGTTTTCCAAAACCCATTTCACAACCCATACCCAACAATAGCCCCCAGGATTAGTGTGGGAGCTGTGAGGAGGCTCAGCTCCCATAATGCTCCCTGATTGGCATGCAAATAAGCCTAGAGCAATCAAGTAAAATTGTCCGGGCCATAGGCCTCTGTTCCTGTTTCATATTCATGTCTTCATTAAGTATATCTGCCAGCAATAATCTCTCTGTCTCTGTCTCTCTCCCTTTCCCTCTCTCCCTCTGTCTCTGCCTTTCTGTTTGTCCTCTTTCTCTCTCCCTCTCTCTCCAACCCTCTCTCTCTGTCCCTCTCCTTTTCTCTCCCCTTCTCTCATATATGTATATACACATATATATTTCTGCACACATATACATAAATATGTGTGGATGTGTGTATGATGTAAGTGATGTCTGTTGTTGTTTTCTAATTGTTTCATGTATATATCTCTAGCCTATAAGCAATCTTGTAGCACTGAGCTGATCTGGATTCCTGACTCAGCTGGGAGCCCTGCTAGCTGTGTGATGCTGGGCAGATCCTTAAAGCTCTCTGGGCTTCAGTTTCCTTTTCTGAAAAATGGGGCTAATTATATCACCTATCCCATAAAGCTGTTGTGAGGGCCAATGAGATAGTGCATGTAATTCACTTTGCCAACCTCAAATTCTTGTATGAATGTGGGCTGCTATTATATGTCCTTAGGACAGTCCTCGATATGCATAAACACTCAGTAGAATCACAGGAACACAGAACTTTCAGAGATAGAAGACACTTCAGGGGTAACCTAGACCAACCTTTTCATTTTTACAAATGACAAAACTGAAGTGAAATGACTCTGCCAAAGTCTCACAGTTAGTTAATTAATGTTACAGCTGGGATTAGAACCCTGGATCCCTAAACTCTTCAGTGCTTTCCATACTACATGATTATTGGTCATTTTATTGAAGAGCACAGAAGCTTACCATCTCAGGTCAAGCCTTTACAAAACCGCTGCTTGGGTTTGTCATTCAGTAATCCATATGTCAGAATCACCACAGTCTGTTGGAATAGGTCTAAATACCTTAAGATGGGTTCCCTGGTATAGTCATGTTTCATTATTGGTTTCTCTTGTTTCTCTCAGGCTTACGTGGAAAAGAAGAAAACCTCAGTCTTTGATTTCTTGAAGACCATAGATCATCTTGGAACTACGAAAATGCCTGTGGCAGAGTTTCGGAAAGCCTTGACAATGGTGTGGTTCTACACACAACCTCTGTGTCTGTATGCCTCTGTGTCTCTTCACAGGATTCTGATCTGAGAAATGTGAGATCATATCACTGAAGAACATTCAGAGATCCCAAAGGCTGTATTACCAACAAACATCCTAGAGGAAGTTTCCCACCCTTTGAGTTTTCTGACTCAAACAACAAGAGCTGTCAGGAGTTACCTGTTTCTCAATCAGTATGCACGTGTGTGTGTTTGTAGGGCTTAAAAGTGCACTTATCTGTTTGGGTTTATACACATACATACATACATACATATATGTGTGTATGTACACACATATAAACTTATATCTACACAGATATAAATGTAATACTGCATAGTGTATATAGACACATATATATGTATATGTGTGTATATATGTAATATCCCAAACATCTTGGTATATACACACGTATGTATTTGGATATACACATATATGTCTCAGTATGTCTGTATTATGTGTTGTCTTTCGTTCTTGAAGAGAAGAGAGGCATCAAGATGATGACATGACTTGCAGTTGACTTTGATTTGAGTGAGAGAGGGCTGTGCCAGGCTACCAACCTCACCTCCTTCTCCTGAGCCATCTGAGTCCAGTGGCCTGATATCATCAGGATGACTGGAGATGGTCCAGGATGCTATGTGGGACCAAGCACTGGGGATACAAAGAGAAGTAAGACAGTCTGCTCTGAAAGAGCTTATGCTCTAATAGAGGAGACAATCTATGGATGATGCCCTTCTGGTGGACCACATACTAGCTCCAACACCTTGCTTAAGGATATTCAGGGCCAATGGCACCTGGTTTGTACCTCTGTGTCCCAGGGATGGAGGGATGTGTCAAAAATAATTGAGAAAGAGCCATCCATGTTATGGACTACATGGGGTAAGAATGGATGGTTTGGTGCCTCTTATAAGGGATACAGACAATACTAGCTCTTCTCTGAACTTCCCATGAAAGGGAAATGGGATTTCTCTGTTCTTCAGACCCACTTTGTTGCATACACAAGTGCTTGTCCATATGAGCCTGAGATAAACTCAATTCCCTGTGGCTTCCTCTTCATAAAGAGAGACCTTTAGACTTACATCATTCAGCAGCTATGGCGTGCCTTTGCTATTAACAACAATTCTTTGAAACTAATGTTTTCAGGCCTGTTAATAACTTTGTGAGTTTGAGAAGTGAGAAACTAATTGTCCTTCAGATGATTGCCACAACAAGTTCTCAGAGGAGAAATTAACCACGTGCAGGGGGATACTACATACAACACAAAATAGAAGAGGCAGCCAGGGCACTTGAGGCATAGTCTCAGGCTCACATAGGAATTCAGGAGTCCAGCTCCTGCTTCCATGGTGCATATAGTCATCCTTTCTGGGGTAGGGAGGAGAAAAGGACAGAAATCTCTTTTTCCCCTTTACTCAAAAATTCTGTGAGAAGCTAGCATCAACTCTGTCCCTTAACAGAAGCCAGAAACTGTCACTTCTTCCTACTTACAGCCACCCTGGTAGTCCTTTACATAAATAAAATCCTAGCCCTGGACCCCCTTCCCCGCAAACTGGTAAACATTTGGTGATGAAATAGTGCTACACATGCATATAGAACATATATGTGTATATAATATACCAAACATATATGTATGTATGTATACACATACATATATGTCTCAGTAAGTGTGTGTGTGTTTACTTCACTGAGACATTTTGGATATTTTATATATATTTGTGTATGAATATATGCACAAGTGTATGTGTTCCCCAAATGTCTCAATACAGTAATCTCTGTGCGGATGTGTATGGACAAACATACACATATATTTATATATGTGTGTGTATGTACAAACATAAACATATATTTATATATGTGTATGTATGGGTGTATATATATATATATATATATATATATATATACACATGGATATGCATATATAAACACAAATGTACATGCATATATTTCTCCTATGTATAGTCACATACTCATGCATACATGTATGCATCCGTAAACAAACTTTATCCATTTACACAAAAAATAGTAAATAGCTCTTTATATATGCCAGATATATAGATATATACATACAATACATATATACATATACTATATATGTATGTACATAGCATATATACACTATATATGTGTGTGTACACATATATATGTGTGTATGTATGTATGTATGTATGTATTAAGACAGCTAGGTGGTGAGGCAGATAGACTGTCAGGCCTGGAGTGAGGAAGATGCATCATCCTGAGTTTAAATCTAGCCTCAGACTCTTACTAACTGTGTGACTCTGGGCAAGTCACTTAACAATGTTTGCCTTAGTTTCTTCATCTCTAAAATGAGCCAGAAAAGGGAATGGTAAACCACTGCAGTATCTCTGCCAAGAAAACCCCAAAAAGAGTCACAGAGAGTTGGACACAACTGAAACAACTGAATCACAAAAATGCACTATATGTGGTATGTGTAAATATGCATATACCCCTTCCCATACACACATATACACAGTGTAATAGCCCTGCTTTAATGTCTAAAATTTCCCCATTAGTCACTTCTTTGGGTCAATGTAGAGAACATCCTACTAAAATGTAAATGATATCTGTGCAGTTAAAGTACAAATTTTTATCAACCATTAACACCATACTGAGAGCATAGACAAAACTAAATTGCTGGTGATATGGGAAGAGGCTGAACAGACCAGAGAAGGAAAGGGATAGCTAGGGTGGGGTTCTCTAATGAGAGACTTTCTTTTTGGAAGGAAAGAAGAAAAATAGAAGGGATTGAAGGACTTTGAGAGAATGGAAAACAAACTTGACTTTCCCCAGAACTTTGCATAGTGTGGACTCATCCACGTAATCTCTTTGGATCTTCCTTTTTTACTGCTCCATCATAGACCTGGCCATTAAACACAAGAAATGAGAGTTCTTCACCCTTAATTCCATGATGAGATTTGCCTTGAGTTGGTCGCCAATTTCAGTACTCTCTAAGCCCTCCATTCCCATTTCAGCAAAGAAGGGCTACCTACCTGAGCAGTGAGAAGTGACTCACTTCTGTCTCACAGTGGGACAGTACACAGAGTGGCTTTGGAGAACTTGGCTAACTCCCTTTCTTCTTCCACTTCTACAGCAAACGAAGGTTCCTTTGAACAGAATACAAATCAGAGATTTAATCAAGAAACTAGACCCATATGAAACAGGAATAATAGATTACAGGTAAGCCTTGGTCCTATACTGTGACCTATTGTGGTAGTGAAACAGCATGTTCCTGGAATCTTTCCTCATCCCTTTCTAACTAACTGTTCTCTGTATGGGATTCTCCAATTCCACTCAGAAGAAATCGTCCTAGTGAATTAGAACTAAGAGAATCGAGGACTCTATTCACCCTGTTACCTGGGATTGTTGGTCCCACTCACATTGCAGCAACCAGCCTCCATTTCCAAGGTTCCTGGTACTATGGGTCACTGTCTATCCCATGAGTAGCAGAGAACTGGCATTGTTTCATGATCCATTGTCCAGTATGCCCATTAATAATGGGGTGACCCATGGATAAGTCATTTTATTTTCATTTTTTCCTAAGGAAACCTAACCCTCAGTTTCCTCATTTGTGGGTTGTTTAAGGGGGTGAGAGTCAGACCTATAATTCTCTCAGGAGTTTCTTTAAGGAAGGTGGAAAGGAAGAAAAAATTAAAGTCTTGTTAATTAAAAGAAAGAAAACTTAAAAAGAGCAAAGAGATTATTCTTGAGCTTTACTCCTGAAGAAGGAGGAGGGGAGAAGGGAGAGAGAGAAGAGAGAGGAAGGGAGAGAGAGAGAGAGAGAGAGAGCGCTCCTAATGAGAAATTCTCTCTACCAGTGCAGACTAGAAACGGTCCTGCAAATTACAGAATTGTGTGAGAGGCTACATAACTTATCCAGGGTCACACAGTCAATACATATCAGAGGCAGACTGGAATAAAAATCTTTCTGACCCTGAAGACAGATCTCTATCTATCTTGAGATTGCCTCTAGAATTTATAAAACTAGAGTAGCAATACATACACTTACTAAGTCACCATTAATTGTAAGGAAAGTACTTGACAAACTTAAAAACATTAAATACATGTGAATTATTATTAGTGCTTATCCTGTTGCCAAAATAAAAATCTGGTTACCCTCTTACACAAGACCAGGGAATGCACTAACCACAACAGTTGTCTTAGAGCCAACCAATGGTACCAGGGAACCAGAAGCATACTCCCAGAGGTAGGGGTGTACTGGAACCAGCTCTTACCACAGTGAATTCATAAATTTTCAGTATGAGTATTTACACTTCAGATATCAGCAAATACTACAAATCAGACCTTGGTTTATTGTTTTGTTGATTGTCCAGACTTAAAAAAATGGTGGAGACTGTGATCATAAACTTAAAAGTTGTCTTTTTGGAGAGTCAGTTGTTAAACATTTAACAGCATACCCTTGCCCAGAAGATGTGCCTTTGTCCTTCATGATGTGTATCTCCAGATCCCTCATATGTTCCCCTTTCTTAGAATTTCCTCTATCTTCCTCCTTCCCCAACCAAAGCAAAATCAGAAAGCCCCTTTTCTGGCAAATATGGGGAAACTGCCCCACTGCAGTGATATCCCTGGGATCCTAAGATCATGGATTTAGAGCAGGAAAGGACCTGAGAAGCCTTTGCCTTTGTTTTACTACTGTGAAACCTGGTCCTGAGAGAAATTAAGAGACTTACCCAAGGTCACACAGATAATAAGTGATAGAGGCATTAGCAACTAGAAGATGCAATGGATAGAGCATAGGACCTGGAGTCAGGAAGACCTGCGTTCAAATGTGTCCACAAACACTAGCTGTATGACCCTGAACAAGTCATTTAACCTGTTTGCCTCAATTTCCTCAGTTGTAAAATGGGGTTAATTATAGTATCTATCTCCAAAGGTTTTGTGAGGATCAAGTGAGATAAGTGTAAAGCACTTGATACACAATAAGCACTGTACTAAAGTTAATTATTATTGTGTGACCCTGGACAAGTCACTTAACTTGTTTACCTCAGTTTCTTCAGTTTTAAAGTGGAGATAATTTTAGTAACAACCTCCCAGGGCTATTGTGAGGATCAAGTGAGATAATATTTGTGAAGCAATTAGCACAATGCCTGGCACATAAAATTACTACCTCAATGTTAGCTGCTGTCATTATCAAGGTGGCAGAGTCGATCATTGGACCCCAGCCTTTTAACACCAGTGCTGGTCCCTTTGCCACTGTCCCATGTTACCTCTGTCCTCTAAAGGGAAGCGCAAGACTAGCAGATGTCTTCTGTCTTATTCCAATCATGGAACAACAAATTCCAATCATGCCCCTGATTTTCAAGTAGATTGTAAGATCCTCAGAAGAAGGGATTAGAAGCCTTCCTTGGTATCCTCAGGCTAGCTCAGTGTCCCAAATGGCAGGGACTGAGTCAGTACAATAAGTGATAATGAACCAAGTACTGGTCATAGATCTCTCCTTTGACATTTAACTAACTGTGTGATAATAGCAAAGTCATTTAATTTCTCTGGGTCTCATGAAACTCTCTTAAGATGTATCTACTAGATTGCAATCAGGCCAACATCTGCACTGATAGAGAGAGCCCCAATACTCAGAAAACAGTAGCAGGAATGGGAGAATTAAAGGATTCCTACAAGGTGTGAGAATTAAAGTGCTAATAACTGTAGCCTACTTGAGAGGGGAAAAAAATATGTAAATGCTAGTTTTTATGTTGTTTATAATTCTGATAAGTCTGCAATAACCTCATTGTAACAGTATAGGCGTTGACATAGGCCACTATTATAACCTATTATTGGAAGAAAAATCTCTTAGTGAAAGGAGCAGTGTCTAGAAATCAACAGCAAACAAGCATTTATTAAGTACATACTAGGTGCGTGGTGGCTGCTGGGTGGAACAATGGATAGAGTACTGGGCCTGGAGTCAGGGAGACCTGAGGTCAAATTTGGCCTTAGACACATATTAGCTGTGTGACCCTGGGCAAGTCACTTAACCCTGTTTGCCTCAGTTTCCTCATCTGTAAAATGAGCTGAGAAGGAAATGGCAAAATTCTCCAGTATCTTTGCCAAGAAAACCCCAAATGTGGTCATGAAGAATCAGACACAACTGAAACAACAACAAATGTGTGTGGTACTGAGGATGCAAAGACAAAACATGGACCAGTCCCTGCTCCCAAAGACTGGTGCCCCAAAGGACATCCCTCTGGAGTGAAACAACTTTAATTATTAATATAGCAACTGACTTGTGATGATTATTAATTTCTACATTTTCTTTAGCTCTTTTGTTTGATTTTTTTCTGGATAAGGATCTTCAGTACCTTTATCTCAGTACCTACCTCAAAAGAGTTAACTTTACCAAAGAGCCACATGATTATTTTAAATTATTATCAAACAAATACTCTGGGGGCACCCACCAATCATGATTATTTTGTTCCTTTTAAAATAGTGTATTCCAAGAACCAACCTCAGAGAAGCAGCCCCAGTGAGTTGAAAAGCAGTACCACAGAGGAGAAATGAACAGGGAGCAAGAAACCAAGGAAATGTACACTAAAATCTAGACAACCTTATGGACAGTTGATGGAAAGACAGGCTTTTGGAACTAGGAAATAAAACATCGAGGTTCCTCATAGGTTTGGGCTGCTGGTGATTTGCTCTTCAGCAGCAGTGGATAGTCCCAGGGATAAACCGTCAGCCAAGGAACAGGTGGTTTAAGGAAGAACAAGGCCCAAAGCTGGGGTGAATTTTTGCTGCTAGAAGGTCAAAAATCAGCTGGAGAAGGGAGGGGTTGTTCCAGCGAGAGGAGGGTTGTTGGATTCTCAGCGGGATAAAAAGATGAGGGGGTTTTAGAGAGAAATCTGATGGGATCATAAAACATGGGCTGATTGTCTGAGTAGATTAAGAGACAAGATGGCAAGATGCAAATAGCATTGAGATACCACAGGGCAGTGAGAAGAGAGCCAGAATGGAAATTGGGAGATGGGAGATCTAGTCCCAACTCTGCCATTCACCAGCTGTGTTGTCTTGCATGTCACCTCCAAGGCCGTAGTTGTTTCATCCATTGAGCAAAGGGGCTAATCTAGGGAATCTGTATGGTCCCTGTGGGAAGCTAGGTAGCTCACGTGGGCTTGGAATCAGAAAGGCTGTTCAAATACAGCCTCAGCTGTCCACTTGCCATATGACCCTGGGTTAATCCCTTAACTTCTGTTTGCCTCAATTTCTTCATCTGTAAAATGGGGTTAATAATACTACCTTCTCTCAGCATGGTTGTGGTTGTAAAGATCAATTAAATGCCTGGCACATAGTTGTTGTTGTTGTTGTGTTCATCCTTCATTTTCAAAGAGGACCATGACATCAGAAAAATAATGACATGACTTGCCCTTGACTTTGTTTTGAGGGAGGGAGGGCTGTGCAGGTCATCAGCCTCACTTTCTCCTCCTGAGTCATCTGGATCCAGTAACCAGATATTCATCAGGATCACTGAAGATGGCTCAGGATGCAATAGGAGACCTTGGCCTCTTAGGTTAAGACCTTTTCAGGTACTCACTTCAAGCGAGGTAACACCCGTTCAGTGAATAGGCCTCTTTAAAAAGTAATGGGGGAAGAAGGAGAGCCAAGATAACTGAGTAGAAGGACAGACTTCCTCTAGCTTTCCCCCTGAAGCCCATAAGATACCTGTAAAAAAAATGACTTTAAATAAATTCTAGAGCAGTAGAAGTCACAAAACGACAGAGTTAAGGAGATTTCCAACCCCAGACAACCTGGAAGGCCAACAGGAAAGGTCTATTGCACTGGGCTAGGAGTGGAGTGCAGCCCAGCCTTGGTGCACAGCATAGACAGGACTGGGAGCAAGCTTCAGGGTATGATACCATGGTTAGCAACTGTAGTTCCCAGATTTCTCAACCCACAAATGCCAAAGCCAGCTTCAAAGGTCAATAAGAAAACTCTTTCACTTGAGTGAGAAGGCAGTACCATCTGGCCCCAGCCCCAGTCTGACCCACACCCCAACCCCAGCCCCAGGGTAGCAGCAGCCACTGAAGCAGCAGTTTCTGCTTTTGGAGCCCTCCACTTAAAGACCCTGGGGAAATAGAGCAGCTGATCTGGGTCTCAGTCTTGAGTGGTGGTCCTATGGTGGGAAGAGCACTGGTGTGGTAGAGTTGGGGAGGCTCTAGAGAGAAAATCCTATTCACAGATCCTAGGAAGAAAAGTGCTTGTGGTTGCTCACAAAGCAGAGAGCAGGCCAGGAGAGGAGTAAATTCCTCTCCCTTGACCATCACCTTAGAGGAACTGAGAACTGATAGGTCCCTAGAGTATACCTTCCATTTGACAAAGTACTCAAAAGTCAAGTTACGACCGAAAAAATGCCCAAAAAAGGGGAAAAATAAGACTATAGAAGGTTATTTTCTTGGTGAACAGGTATTTTCTTCCATACTTTTGGATGAGGAAGAACAAAGCACACCAGCAAAAGAAGACATAAAAGTCAAGGCTTCTCCATCTAAAACCTCAAAAAAATATGCAATGGTCTTAGGCCATAAAAGAGCTCAAAAAGGATTTTGAAAATCAACTAAGAGAGGTGGCGGAAAAATTGGGAAGAGAAATGGGAGCAATGCAAGAAAATCATGAAAAGTGAGTCAACAGCTTGCAAAAGGAGACCCAAAAAATGCTGAAAGAAAATAACACTTTTAAAAATAGACTAACCCAAATGGCCAAAGAGGTCCAAAAAGTCAATGAAGACAAGCATGCTTTAAAAAGCAGAATTGGCCACATGGAAAAGGAGTTTCAAAAGCTCACCAGAGAAAATAGTTATTTAAAAATTAAAATGGAGCAGATGGAAGCTAATGACTTTATGAGAAACCAAAGAAATTACAAAACAAAACCAAAAGAATGAAAAAATAGAGGAAAATGTGAAATATCTCATTGGAAAAAAACTAACCTGGAAAATAGACCTAGGAGAGATAATTTAAAAATTATTGATCTACCTAAAAACATGATCAAAAAAAGAGCCTAGTCATCATCTCCCAAGAAATTATCAAGGAAAACTGCACTGATTTTCTAGACCTAGAGGGTAAAATAGAAATGGAAAGAATTCACTGATCACCTCCTGAAAGAGATCCCCAAAGGAAAACTCTTAGGAATATTATAGCCAAATTCCAGAGTTCCCAGGTGAAGGAGAAAATATTATAAGCAGCCAGAAAGAAACGATTTAAGTACTGTGGATAACACAGGATTTAGCAGCTTCTACACTAAGGGACTGAAGGGCTTGGAATACGATATTCCAAAGGTCAAAGGAAATAGGATTAAAACCAAGAATCACCTACCCAACAAAACTGAGTATAATACTTCAGGGGAATTTCAATAAAATAGAGAACTTCCAAGCATTCTTGGTGAAAAGACTAGAACTGAATAGAAAATTTGACTTTCAGATGCAATAATCAAGAGAAACATGAAATGGTAAACAGGAGAGAGAAGCCTTAAGGAACTCATTAAAGTTGAACTGTTTACATTCCTACAAAGAAAGATATTACTTGTAATTCATGATACCTTTTTCAGTATTAGGGTAGTTACAGGGAATATAAATATATAAATATATATATATATATGTAGATGTATATATATATATATATATATATATATGTAAGTGTTTGTGGGTATGCATGTATGTGTATATTATATATGTGTTGGTATGTTATATGTATATGGGTGTGTGTGTATATGTATGTGTATGTATATATACACATAGAGGGCACAGGGTGAGATGAATATGAAAGGAGAATACCTAAAAAAATAAAATTTACTCTGGAATGGAACATACTAGGAGTAAGAGAAAGGGAGAAGTAGAATGTAGCAAATCATCTCACATAAAAGAAGGAAGAGAGAGCTTTTGCAATGAAGGGTATGAGGGGAGAGATAAAAGGAAATAATTGAGTCTTACTCTCATGGGATTTGGTTTAAAAAGGGAATAACACACACTCAGTTGGGTATGAAAATCTACTTTACCCTGCAGGAAGGCAAGGGGGAAGGGGATAGGAGAGGGAAGATAATAGAAGGGACAGCAAATTGGGGAAAAGGATAATCAGAGGCAAACACTATTGTGGGAGGACAGGTCAAGGAAGAGAATGGAATAAATGAAGGGCAAGATAGGACAGAAGGAAATGTGGTTAGTCCTATACACATAACTATTATAGAAGTGCTTTGCCTTGTTACACATATATGATCTATATTGAATTGCTTGTTTTCTCAATGAGGGTGGGTGGGGAGGGAGAGAATATAAAACTCAAAGCTTTAAGAATGAATGTTAAAAATTGTTTTAGCATGCTACTGGAAATTAAACTATACATGCAATGGAGTAGAGAAATCTATTTTGCCCTAAGGAAAATAGAAGGGAAGGGGGATGGAAGAAAGGTGGGTAGTAGAAGGGAGGATAGATTGGAGGAAGGGGTGAATGGGGTGCATGCTATCCTGGGGTGGAGGGTGGGGAGAGATGGGGAGAAAATTTTGAATTCAAATTCTTGTGGAAGTGAATGTTATTAACTGAAAAACAGATAAATTATATATCAAAAAAGTAGTCAAGGGATGGCCCCTTTAAATAGAAAAGAAAAAGAGAAAATAAATAGATAAATAAAGCTAGGAGAGGCCAGAGCCTGTGTTGTTGTTTCGACCAGAAACAATTACTATTGATGTTCACTCTAATCAGCCTGTATATAAAGCTAGTCCAAAGAACAGGCCTTTACTAAGTTGGCAGAATAAGATAGCAGAGTTACAAAACATTTCCCTTACAAAACCTGGATCATATTTTTACACAAATATATACATCACAAACCTAGGATACAGGTAATGAGGCACATTTGAAGGGAATACATGTGGCCAAGGAAACTCACCCTACTGACCTCCTAGCAGTGTCTCTCGTGGGCAAGACCCTCAGCTAGGCTCCTTGACCCCTCTCCTCTCTGTAGGTCAACTCTTAAATTAAACATGTATACATACATACATATGGACATACAGACATATATATGTATATATCTTCTGATGTTTTATTGAAGTTATTAATTTTTATTTGGCTGTAGGCCTGAACTATAAAGTCCTATGTAAAAAGAGCTAAAATGATGTTTCTCATTACCTGTACTCTACTTATTTCCTCAATTTCTTTTTCTCTTATTACTAAACGTAGCATTTCTAGAACTTATCAAATAAGAGTGGTGACAATGGACAGCTCTGCTTTTGATCTTTCTGAGATTAAGTCATAAAATTTTCTCTGTCTTACTCTGTTAAGCTGGGTATTTTATATTTTTGCAAATACAGTTGTTAAAGCTTTAAACTACACTATGACTTTGGGGATACCTTGCATTCATCCAATTCATTATGAGTTCTATTGGCATATAACTGGGCAAAATAGTTTCTAATTTCCTTTATTTCCCCTTCATTGACACATAGTAGGTGCTATATAAATATTAATTATTATTGTTAATAATCCTTATATAACCCTGGGCAAATAACGTAAACTCTGTCTCAGTTTCCTCAAGTGTAAAATAGTGACACTTAATTCTCAGACTTGTTGTAAGGATCAGATGAGACAATAATTATAAAGCTCTTAGCATGTGTCTGGCACATAGTAGGTGCTTAATAAATGCTTGTTTCCTTCCCTTGTGCTGACATTCTAAGAAGGACTTTTAATATGTGTTGGCTAATAAAAATGAGTGAATTAATTAACTCTTAGGAAATTGGAGAGTCTCAAAAATTAGAGAATATGCCTACTATTATCTGTGGTCCTGACTTAAGGTCAAGCACTCTATTCACTAGGTCACCTAGCTGCCCAATCCTCAGATTAGGCAATTCCTAATGAAAAGCAGTAGCAGCATTTGATATAGGGCATACTGTGTACTCAGCACTGTGGTAGACACCTGGGGGTAGAGACAAATAAATAAATAAATAAATCTTGCTCTCAAGAAGTCAACTAGAATTCACTGGAGTGAATATGATGTAGGAAAAGAAGCTTACTTTCTTTCCTAGCTGACTGCCTATCAATTTTCTAAATATATTTGTTAAATAATAAATCCTTTCAACAGGTTTTTATTTTCTATGTTTATCAGTCACTAATATTTTGTATACATTTGAACAGTCTGCAGTGTCTATTTCATTGGTCTCTTACTCTATCCCTCCTTCCCCTATTTGTTGTTCAGTCCTGTCTAACTCTTTGTGATCCCATGGACCATAGCATGCCAATGCAGTCCATGGGATTTCTTTGGCAAGAATAAGGGAGTGGTTTGCCATTTCCTTCTCCAGTGGATTAAGGCAAACAGAGGTTGAGTGACTTGCCCAGGGTCACACAGCTAATAAGTGTCTGAGGTCAAATTTGAACTCAGGATAATAGGTCTTCCTGACTCCAGGCCTAGTTCTCCATCCAATATGCTACCCCTTGTTGATGAATAAGTGACTGTTAAATCAATGTTTGTCTAGCTGTGTATCCCCTAAAAAGAATTTGACAAAAAAAATGATGCATATAGGATTCCTGGATGCTCAATCCTCCCAATTAAAATCCTACTGTCTACAGGAAGTCTTTCACAATCTCTCTTAATTTGAGTGCCTTTCCTCTATTGATTATTTCCTATGTATCCTGTGTTTAGCTTGTTTGTACACAATTGTTGGCATGTTGTCATCCTCAATAGATTGTGGGCTGGAATTGACTTTTGACTTTCTTTTCTTGATGAGCAGTTATAGTTACAGGTACAATTACCTGGCACAAAGAAGGTTCTTAAATGTTTATCGATTGAGTCTGCATGATAAAGCACAAAGAATGTTTGATTTGGAGTCAGAGGACCTGGATTCCAATGTTGGCCCTGTCGCTTACTACCTCTGCAGTCTTGAGCAAGTCATCTCCTTTCTTGGCCTCAGTTTCCTCATGTGTAAAAGGAAGGGGGTAGATGAAATGACTTCCTGACCTTTAAGATTCCTTTGGATTCTAAATCTATGAGTCTAAGTAGAGCCTTCTCTGTATTTTGACTTTGAGCTATGAAGTGAGAGGGGAGAGACAACTAACTTAGAAGCCAGAGGATCAAAGTCCAACTTAGATAATTGCTATCTGTGTGACATTGGTCAAGCCACTCAACTTCCCTGAGACTCAGTTTCCTTCTCTGTAAAATGAGGGTGTGAGATTGATGGCCTCTGAGGTTCCTTCCACCTTCAACCTTATGATCCTTTTCTAAAGGATCATGATGATGTGGGAGTGACTTATATGACAGGGTAGCACACCTTGACCACTGGAACCACACTAGAAGGACTTCAAGTTCAGACCCTGAATGGACAGCATACTGGTCTTCTGAGAGCAAGCCCAGCTATGTTTAGAAAGTCTCATCACTATCAGAAACATTGGGAAAGAATCTCTGCATACTGCCATCAGGCATGGGTTACAGACATATGTGAACTACCACCCCACCCAACCACACATAGAAAGGTTTGGGTCTGCACTAGAGAAAAGGAATGCCTACGTTGATGAAAGCACAGATTTGCATCCTAGAAAGGAGTGGTAATGGTGATTACAGGTGAAGGGGATGGGCCCATAAAATTAGACATGGAAAAAAATTAGTAGCAGGTACGTGCATGCATGCGTGCGTGTGAGTGTGTGTGTGTGTGTGTGTGTGTGTGTGTGTGTGTGTGTGTGTGTGTGTGTAAGAGAGAGAGACCAGGAGACAGACAAGACAGAAAAGATAGAAAGACAGAGAGAGAGAGAGAGAGACTTCTCAGGGGGCCATTTTCATTCAAGAATGCTTGACTATCCAAATTCCTATGATGGAAGAGCCCTTCATTTGCCTTCTAGAGGTAAGTGGTGACTGTTCCCTCTCTGTTCAAAAATGTGAAAACTACCCCTGGACAGGTCACCAGATCACTGCTGGTTTGCTCTAATGGGGTAGGCCAACTTATAATTGGCAGGATCTTCCAAGCCTAAGGGGGCCCACTTGAAATTCACAGGATAGACAGAAGTGGCCTGCCACTGAAGCTTCATAGGCCTACATACATATCCACCATAGTAGTGAATTCCTGACCCAACACCATCTAATTCCACAATATGGCCACTAGGTGTCACGTCAGCTCCAAAATTTCAAGTCTGATAGAGGTCTGCAGAGACAGTAGTCTCATGGCAGAGGGTTAGAAGTTTCCCAGAGTTTTGTCCAGAGTTTTTTAATCTAGCAAAATGATTTCCAAAATCCATAGTGGGGGTGGCGGTGGCTATTTTTCTCCTTTCTTCTCACTTCTACCCTTGACTTCGAATCCACTTTTTGTGAAACTTTAGCCCCAGAATGTTTGAGACAAGTTTCTTATGACTCAGGATCTAGAATCTCTTTCTGTCTATTGCCCCAACTCAACCTGTCTGAGATGCTAGAGATCTCCCTAATGGAAAAGCAAAATATATCAGCAATAAAATTCAAGAATTGAAGATTTGAAAACTAGAGGTGGGAAAAGTCATTAAGGGGAAGTCAAGTCAAGAAGCATTTATTAAATGCTTAACTATGTACCAAACACTGTGCAAAATGCCAGCCATATAAGGAAAGGCAAAAACACATTTCCTGACCTCAAAGAGCTTCAATTCCAATAAAAGAAATAATGCAAGCAACTACATACAAGCTATATGCAGAGTAGATCGAAAGTAATCTCAATCAAAGGCACTAGGATATGGAAAGGGCAAGGAATAGGAGGACCGAGAGTGACCCCTTGCAGATGGAACTTAGGTTTATCTTGAAGAAAGCCAGGAAAGCCTGAAACTGGAGGGGAGGAGGGAGAGCATTCCAGCATGGAGGACCATAGAGGCATATTGATCAGCCAGTGAAAACATAGTCAGAAAATGGAACATAGTGAGTAAGGTACAGCAAGAACAAGAAGAGAAGGCAATGATACATAGGGTAGACCATCAGTGGGACCTAGAAGACAATAGCACAGAATGGTAAAGTTCACCACAGAATTAGGCTTGAAAGGGGGACGGGGAATTACTGGGGGAAATCTCAGGGTCAAAGGCAGTCACTTCTGGGAGAAAATAAACACTAATCCACAACATAAGTTCTAAGGGTTGTAACTTTTAATACAATAGTATTATACATAACCATGAGCACCCATCCAAGTGTGTTCTCCAATATCATTTAACCAGTTAACATCTCCTCAATGTTAATTAACCAATTAACATCAATTAGCTTTTATAAGGAGATATTTACCCAGAAAATATAGCAAAGACAAAAATATTACAAACTGGGGAGATATGCACTTAGTTACTGGGAATAGTGGATTCAAAATAAAAGTGGTCATTATGGAAAAATCTTCTCTACTACCTGGAGAGAGGAAATAGGGTACATCCTGGCCCTGGGGGCCCTTTTCTCCCTTCAAAGAGTCCCCACCAACCTCATTTCTAGATAGATAGATAGATAGACAGAGAGATAGATAGAAAGATAGATAGATAGATAGATAGACAGACAGACAGATGAATTATTCCCTTCCTCAGCTGGACAGGCTCCATGCTGGCCTGAGTGAAGCAGGTCACTCCTTAGGGCTGATTATTCACTAGATCCAGCTTCCATGGCCATCAAGTTAATTCTCCTACTGATTCTAGACATGATGATTCTCCTGATTTTTCAGAGCTTACTCGGTTCTGTTCTACCTCCAGAACAGTCTCACTTAAGAAACGATGAGCAGAAGAGAGAAAAGCAACAGAGGTACCATACATGGACGCATGCTAGTCAGGTAAGACATAGGGACCGACTGCCTTCCCTCTCCTGGATGCCCATAGCAGTTCTTCCTCCTCACTTGAAAGCCACCAGTGGAGATAGACAGACATACAGACAGACAGAGAGAAATCATCTGCTCAAATATTTTGTAAAAATATTCAATTCTGGATCAACAATTGATTAAAATCCCACCTTGAAACCTTTCCTAATTTCTAATTCCCTTTAATGCCAGTGCCTTCTCTCTGTTATTATCTAGAATTTAAGTCTTTCACTATTTTGCACGTGATGATTGTTTGCATGAGGTCTCCCTCATTCCATTGTGAGTTTCTTGAGGACAAGGACTGTTTTTTCCCCCTTTCTTTGTATCTCTGTCATTTAGCATAGTGCCTGGCACCTATCAGGTATTTAAGAAATACTTCTGTACTTGACTTGGCCCACAGCATATGTCAAAGGTCTGTATTGGTGGGAGAACTATTGCCATTGAGATAGCTCACAAGTCTATAGAGTTGCCTGAAGCTCTGAGATCTTACATGACAAACAACTAGTCATACAACTAGTGCCTGAGGTCTTCCTAACTCCAATTCCACACTTGGACTCCCAATCCACACTTACACCATGCTACCTCTCACTGCATCATAATTTATTAATAAATGTTTGTTGGATGAATGAATCTTTGCATACATATACATATGCAAAGTGCACAATACATGTTAAACTGGCTACCAAAAATTTTGAGTTGAAATGGATCTTAGCAGTCATCTAGAGAAACCTCCTTTTATAGGAAACTGAAACCTAGAAAATGGTAAATGAGTTGTTAAAGGTCACATGAGCAGCAAGTGGCCATCAGGAATTGAACCCAGGCCTTCTGATTCAGAATCCAGCGCTCCTTCCCATACACCATATACAGAAATCTGCAAGTATATAGTTCATCAATTTCTCTACCTCTGAGCAAACGTCTAGAATCAAAGAAGGCATATTTCTAGTCCTATCATCTTCTCATTTTATAGGTAGGGACACTGAGGTCTAGAAAAAGAGCAGCAGAATTTAAATTAGGAAGAAACCTTATGGAAAAAGCCATAACTAAAGAGTTCTTCACCAACTTATACACTCTGTTCTGGGAGACCACCAGACTATGCTGCTGTGCTCCTACCTCTTCTCCAGTTCTTCCAGCAGAGGGAGATCTGTTCTCACAAGTCCCTAATATTCTCATGATATTCCAGACCTCCATTGTCTGAAAGGAATTTTTTAAAACAGGACCAAAACCAGTTCTTCCAAATGAAACGATTTTTAAGTGTCTTGAAAAGAGATCCATTAAATGGCAGACCTTGGGAGACAAGGGTGCACTATCATAGCTCAGAGGCTTGGAGGAAGCCTTCTGAGTAGCTAATGTACTAGACATAGTGTCAGGAAGACCTAAGTTCAAATCCAGCCTCAGAGACTTATTAGCTATGTGATCCTGAACAAGTCACTTAACCACTTTCTGCCTCAGTTTCCTCTTCTGTAAAATGGAGATCATAATTGCACTGACTTAACATTTTTAAAGTGTTTTGCACAGCTTAAAATGTTATATACTGGCTATTATTATTAGAGGTGGAAGAAACCTTAGAGACTAACATCCTCATTCAACAAATGAGGAAACTGAGGCTGAGAGAGGTTAAGTGATTTCCCCAGGGCCACACAACTGGTAAGTGTCTGGAGGCAGGATTTGAACTCAGGTCTTCCTGACTCTAAATTCAATGCTTTACCCACTATGCCACTAGAGCTTCTAGAAGGGCTGCTGATGGTATAGCAAAATTGCCCCGGATAGAAAATAGATTTGAATCCTTAGTCTGATGCATGACTATGAGCAAATTATTATCCTCCTGGGTCTCTATTTTTTCATATTTAAAATTAGAGAGTTGTCTCATCTATAACAAAAATGTCCACAGCATTTTTGTGCTAACAAAAAAAAGTAGAGATTTTTTTTAAATGGGTGCCCATTGACTACGATGGAATACTAGTGTGCTATAAGAAATTATGAAGGAAAGAATTAGAGATATATAGGAAGAATTATATGAATTGATTCGGAGAAAAAGAATCAAGAAAACAATATTAACAATGATAATATAATGTAAACAAAAGGCATTAAATCAAAGCTTAATACAGAGAAACTGTAATAATCAATTCAGACTCAGAAAAGAGATGAGAAAACCTCTCTCCTTGTAGCAGAAAGGTGGGGTGCTACAAGTGCAGAATGTTTCATACACTTTCAAACATAGTCACTATCTGACAGTATCCATTGGTTTTGCTCAGCCATTTTGCATTATACCAAGTAAAGGTTTATCTGTGTGGGGAGGGGCAGGGGATGGATACAAGGTTCCCCATCCCTGGATAGTATATTTGTATATGATTGTGATATAAAACAAAAATCATCAATCAAACTTATTTTTAAAAAATAAAATGAGAAGAAGGGATTGGATGAGATAATCTCTAAAGTCCCTTCATATGCTAAATTCCATTATTCCTAAGAAAGAATCATTCCTAGATTCCAGTTCTCTTCAAAACAGCCTCTTACTGAAGGAATATTTGAGGTCCTTTGAACCTCCAACATCTTTATTTTTAAAATTCTTTAGAGCTAACATCCTTCCAAATCAGAATCTGTTTTCTTTCCTTCTGTCTAGTTCTAAAGTCATGAAAAGGAAAACTGAAAAGTTAATGAGTCTACAAACATTTATTAAGCACTTACTATGTGCCAAACACTGTACTAGGCAGTGGGCATTCAAAGACAAGAATGAAATGGTCCCCTTCCCATCAAGGAGTTTATATACTATAAATAGACTTCAGAACAAAATGTTATAACTTCCTGAATAGTTTCTGTATGTCTTTAGTGCGCTCTTCAGACATATACTCTTTTGAAGAGACAACTACATCCAGTCCAGGAATGTGTATGAGAATGAAGAGCTGAGACTCTTATCTTCATGAGACAGATCTAGAGGCTTGACCAAATCCATTTTTTCTGCGTAGTTGAGAAAAAAGGGTAGAGATGGCTTTGTGGGATGATAATGTCCCCAAAAACAAACTCGAGCTGGAAGACTTACTTAGGATCATGAGATTCAGAGCTGGAAGGGACCTTAGAGATCCAATTAATAATGCTTATTGGGAGGGGACAGTGGAGCCCACAATAGTTGCAACAGTGGAAGCAGCAGTTTTCTCTAGAGCTCTAGGCCCACAGATTGTAGGGGAATCGAGTGGCTGATCAGAGGAGGATAGCAGAGATCTCTTTGCTGGTGCTGAGGTGGGAATCTCTGGCTTTGCCCTGCTTGGATCTGGGTCACAGCTCCAAGGCAGAAAAGAGTTCTGGAGGTCACACACAGATCAGAGCACAGACCAGGAGAAGAGTAAATACCTCTTCTTTGATCATATCACCTTGAAAGAGCTGAAAATTTGCCAGTCCCTGGAAGTATTTGTGAAAACAGCTGCACAAAAACCCTGAAACTTGGAACAGTACACTCCTCCCCTTCACTGGAAACAGAGAATTACCTTGACAAAGAGCCCAAAAGTCAAATAATTGACTGAAGAAATGAGCAAACCCCAGAAAAAAAAATCAGACTATAGAATCTTACTTCTGTAACAAGGAAGATCAAAACATACAACCAGAAGAAGACAATAAAGTCAAAGCTCCTACATCCAAAGCCTCCAAGAAAAACATGAAATGGTCTTAGGCTGTGGAAGAGCTCAAAAAAGATTTTGAAAATCAAGTAAGAGAAGTGGAGGAAAAATTGGGAAGAGATACAAAAGCAATGCAAGAAAATCATGAAAAACAAGTCAACAGCTTGCTCAAGGGGACCAAATAAATACTGAAGAAAATAACATCTTAAAAAATAGACTAACTCAAATGGCAAAAGATGTCCAAAAAGCCAATGAAGAGCAAAATGCCTTAAAAAGGAGAATTGGTCAAATGGAAAAGGAGGTCCAAAAACTTACTGAAGAAAATAATTTCTTAAAAATTAGAGTAGAGCAAATGGAAGCTAATGACTTTATGAGAAATCAAGAAATTGTAAAACCAAACCAAAAGAACGAATAAACAGAAGACAATGTGAAATAACTCATTGGAAAAACAACTGACCTGGAAAATGGATGCAGGAAAGATAATTTAAAAATTATTGGTCTACTTGAAAACCACGATCAAAAAAAGAGCCTAGACATTATATTCCAAGAAAATATCAAGGAAAACTGCACTGATATTCTAACACCAGAGGATAAAATAGATATTGAAAGAATTCACCAATCACCTTCTGAAAGAGATCCCCAAAGAAAAACACCTAGGAATATTGTAGCCAAATTCCAGAGTTCCCATGTCAAGGAGCAAGTAATGCAAGCAGTCAGAAAGAAACAATTTGAGTATTGTGGAAACTCAATCAGGATAACACAATATCTAGCAGATTCTACATTAATGGATTGGAAGGCACAGAATATGATTTTCCAGAGGTCAAAGGAGCTAGGACTAAAAATAAGAATCACCTACCCAGCAAAACTGAGGGCTAGCCCTTGACTCTTTTCTTAAAGAGACCTATTCACTGAATAAGCCTTACTTCACTCAAAATGAGAACCTGGAAAGAATTTACCCTAAAAGGACCAGGATCTCCCATTGCATCCTGGGCTATCTCCAGTAGTCCTGATGTCTAAAAGTCCATCTGGCCACTGGATCCAAATGGCTCTGGAGGAGAAAGTGAGACTGGTGACCTTGCACAGGCCTCCCTCACTCAAAGTCAACTACAAGTCATGTCATCATTTCCCTGATGTTATGGTCCTCTTTGAAAATGAAGGATAAATGCAATACTTCAGGGAAAAATTGGAAATTCAATGAAATAGAATACTTTCAAGTATTCTTGATGAAAAGACCAGAGCTGAACAAAAAATTTAACTTTCAAATACAAGAATCAAGAGGAACATGAAAAGATAAGTAGTAAAGAGAAATCATAAGAAACTTATTAAAGTTGAACTGTTTACATTCCTATATGGAAAGATAATATTTGGAACCCTTGAGAGTTTTCTCAGTATTAGGGTAGTTGGAGAGAATGTATACAGAGACAGAGGGCACAGGATGAGTTGGATATGAAGGGATAATATCTAAAAAACAATATTCAGGGGTGAGAGAGGAATATATTAGGAGAAGAAGAAAGGAAGAAATAGAATGGAGTAAAGTATCTCACATAAAAGAGGCAAGAAAAAGCTTTTACAATGGAGGGGAAGACGGGAGGGTGAGAGAGAATGAATTAATCTTATTCTCTTTGGAGTCAGCTTAAGGAGGAAATAACATGCACACTCAATTGGGTATGAAAATCTATCTTATCCTACAGGAAATTAAAGGGGAAGGGGATAAGGGGAGGTTGATAGAAGGGAGGGTAAATGGGAGGTGGGGATAATCAGAAGTAAACACTTTTGAGGAGGGCCAGGGTCAGGAGAGTGAATAGAATAAATGGAAGACAGAATAGAATAGAGGGAAATAGTCTTTCACAACATGACTATGAAGGAAGTATTTTGCGTGATCACACATGTATAACCTATATCAAATTGTTTGCCTTGTCAATGGGGGTGGTTGGGGAAGGAGGAAGGGAGAGAATTTGGAACACAAAGTTTTAAAAAAGAATGTTAAAAATTGTTTTTATATGCAATGGGGAAATAAGACATTCAGGCAATGGGGTATGGAAATCTATCTTGCCCTACAGGAAAATAGAGGGGAATGGGATAAGAGAAGGGGAGGGTGATCGAAGGGAGGACAGATTGGGGGAGGAGGTAATCAGAATGCACACCATCTTGAGGTGGGGAGGGAGAGATAGGGAGAAAATTTGGAGCTCAAAATCTTGTGGAAGTGAATATTGAAAACTAAAAACAAATTAATTAATTTTTAAATAATACTTATTGAATGGAAGTGGAATAATTTTATATGTAAAGAAACCAAGATCAGGAAAGAAGTGGCTTATGAACAGTTTTGCTCACTAGGTTCTTATTCTCTGCTTCCTTAGTTAAACCTAGACTAGGCCATGGCATCCTAGACCATCTCTCTGCTTCAGACCCCTTAGCCTTCTTCAACATGCCATGCCTATGGCCCCTTCCTTTGATCAACAAATTCCTCTCCAACCATCCATTTGAAGAAGCATTCATGCTAGCCATCTTGCTCTTCAAATGATTGTTCTCAAACCATCTCTCTACCTTATTTCATCATAGGCACTACCCTCTCTCTTTTAAGTTTTTGTGTGTTGTCTTCCTCCACTAAAATGGAATTGAAACTCTTTAAGGGCAGGAAGAGTCCTTCTTTTTGCTTGTATTTATATTTCCAGTGCTTAGCACAGAGCCTGGCACATCTGTCACTGTAAAGTTCAATCATGTCCAACTTTCCCTGACCCTATTTAGGATTTTCTTGGCAAAAGCACTAGAGTACTAATGCTAAAGCAGTTTGCCATTTCCTTCTCCAGAGGCAAACAGGATTAAGTGACTTATCTAGGGGCACACAGATAATACTCGTCTGAAGCAAATTTGAACTCAGGAAGATGAGTCTTCCTGCTTCCCAACCCAATGCTCTATCCATTGTGCCACCTAGCTGCCTCACATACTAAAACCTTAATAAAGGCTTCTTCTATCTGTCTATGTACCCATCTATCTATCATCTATCTATCTATCCATCTATCTGTCTGTCTATGTTATATGTGTCCATTACTTACTCAAGAACAGGGATTGTCATACTTTTCTTTTTTAAGGATTTAAACAAGGCTTTCAAGTCAACAATTCTGTGGTAGGTAGAAGTACACAATAAAGACAAGAAAGTCAAATGAGGGCAGAGGTTAATGACCCTGCCAATTGCACATAGCCCTTTTGCTTTGTTCCTAGGTTTATTAAATGACAATCAGGGAAAAATACTGGGGCTGAGGAGAACTTTGTTGCCCTAGTATCCCTATCACTCTCGGGAAGTTTTGTCAAGTGAAATCTCTGAATTGGATTTTGGGGATATAGAGTGATAATCAGGGATTTAGCTGCAGTTAAAGGGACTATGGGGCAGCCAGGTTGCACAGTAGATAGAACGCCAGGCCTGGAGTCAGGAGGACCTGAGTTCTCTGGTCAGATACTTGCTAATTGTAGGACCCTGGGCAAGTCACTTAACCCTGTTTGCCTCAGTTCTTCATCTGTAAAATGAGCTAGAGAAGGATATCACTCTACTATCTTTGCCAAGAAAACCCCAAATGAAGTCAGAGTCAGTCATGACTGAAATGACAGAACAATAAAGAAAGAATTATTCTATCCTCAAATCAGATGATTGGGTAGGGCTAAGGACCTCACATTAGCACCAGTAACAAAGTGGTCCAAACATATACTTAATCTTAATCTGAGTCTTTCTTATGGGTTTTGTTGACTTCCTGACTAGCTATGCTAACTCATAGCCTTGGGATATATCCTAGAAGAGCTTTAGCTTTTCCTGCTAGAGAGAGGCTTTCTAGTCATTACTTAGTCAATGTAATCTATGGCAGCAGGGAGCCCTGAAGAGCTGAAAAGAATTCAGTGCCCACAAAACAAGAAGACTCATATTCATGTTATTTGAGGGTCTGTTGATGGAACTAAGAATGTTTCACTAGGACAAAAGAAGACTCAGGAGAATGACTGACTTGAAGCAGTGCAAGGTTATGATGCGGAAGAATAATTGACCTCACTAAACTTAATCCCAGAGGACACAACTAGGAACACTGAAGGGAACTTGAAAAGAGATAAATTTAGACCTGGTGTTGTGTCTGAAAAACCTTCCTAACAATTAAAGCCATACCAAAACAGGATGGGTTTCTGGTTTATTAACAAGAAAGAATTGACTTTCAGCTCTGCAATGGCCTTTGTGACCCCTTTCCCTGTTTTGGCATTGTGTAGCATGACAGTATGCACAGTGCAAAGTGCACACATGCTTTATGTTCAGAACCAAGGCTGCAGTGAAACTATTCAAAGCAACATAGGCAAGCACTGCCAGAAACATCTCAAATTCATTATGCGTTTGATTTCAAATTAATTTTTGGTCATTACATGTTCAGAAACTTTCTAATGTTGCCAAATTTTTCGAGTCATAGGGGGTCAAGACACACAGTTTAAGAAGCACTGAACTAGATGACCTCTGAGAGACCTTCCAAATAGGAAGCTGTAGTTTTGTGAATGAACCTCATCTTCAGAATGGACCTAGACCCAAGCTGTCCTGAGGAAGAAGTCTCATAGCATCTGACTTGACATAGGGTACACCTGCCAGCACAGGGGTCTGAGCCAAACACAACCTTAGGAGTTATTATAACTTTATATAATATATATGTGTGTGTATATGTATATATAAAGTTATTATAACTATATATGTTTGTGTATATATATGCATGTATATGTATATCTATATATGAATCCATATGTAATGATATATGTAAATTACATATGTATGCATCCGATCCTCACAGCAACTCTTTAAGATAAGTGCTAATATCCCCATCTTCTATACAGATGAAGAAACAGGCGAGAGATTAAGCAACTTGCCCTGGCTCACACAGCTAGTAAATGTCTCAGGCAGAATTTAAAACTGGGTCTTTCTCACTCCCACTACAGCCTTATTCTAATTAGATGCCCTCCTGACTTCCCTTCATGACTACTTTCCTTAAAGATCCAGAGACCTTGTCTATAAAAAGTGATGGGAAAAATTTCCAGTCATTTTGTTAAGCATAACCTCTCCATCACATCAAAAATATGTGGGCAACCTGGGGCAGGTCTCCAGCTAGACAAAGGTCCTTAGTATCCTGGCCCTGCCAGCTCTGACTCATTCACACTCTGTTTCTCCCTCTCTCTCTCTCACTGTCTCTGTCTGTCTCTCTGTCTCTATCTTTCTCTCTCTGTATGTCTCTATCTCTGTATGTGTGTCTCTCTCTCTGTCTTTGTCTTTCTGTCTGTGTGTGTCTCTGTGTGTCTCTGTTTCTCTCTCCATCTCTCTTTGTCTCTGTCTCTCCTTCCAGCTCTCCAAAGCATGGTAACCTAATGCTAATCCTGACTTGGGCCAGCTGCATAGCCAAAAAGAAAAATAACCCCCTCCTAACTTGTTGGAGGGGTCTGGTCTAGATTCAAGGAAAACTAGTCTGAGTGAACTCCCTGAGCTTAGGGACCATGGGTCTGCAATCATTCTCTTCCACACCCTCCACCTTTTCTCTCAGCTGATGGAAGGATGCTAATGGAGAACAGATGGAAAGGGTTGAACTATGGGCCAGAATTGAAGGAATCCCCCTCCTTCTTGGACCTACTCTTCCTTCCCCAAATTCAGTTGGAACACTTGATTTTTTGATGTAAGTGGGACTTGGGTGAACCTCTCAATCCACTGATAGTTTTTGACTAGAGAAAAATACCAGGATTCAGGGACAGAAGTGTCACAAAACTCTCTGTCCACAGTATTTACATCTCTTTGGTCTGCTTGTAAAAGCAGTGTGATATCATGACCTAAAAGAAAATTAATTTGAAGTCAAAAGATATGGATCCAAATCCTGCCTTTCCTATATACTAACTAGGTAACAATATGCAAGTCATTCTGCTTTCCTTCACCTCAGTTTCTTTACCTGTAAAATGGGAGAGTAAGATTAGATCATCTGTAAGATTCCCTGTATAATCCTATCATATTGCATGGCTAGAAGGAGAAAAAGGCTCACAGCTGCCTCTCAGAGGCAGCTAAGTGACATGCAGTGGATAGAGTGTTAGACTTCTGAAGGCTGAGTCTGAATCCTGCCTCAAACACTACTATCAGTGTGACCTTGGGCAAGTCACTCAGCTTCTGCATGCTTTGGTTTCTTCATCTCCCAAACAGATATAATAATAGCCTCCTCCCCAAAGGGTTGTTTTGAGAATCATGATAAAACAAGGCTAGAGTGTTTTGCAAATCTTAAAATGACAAGAAACGCTGGTAAAGTCTAGAAAGAAAGAACAATTTGAGTCACCACCACACACTTCCAGGGAAGATTATGTAATCATTAGGGGGTAGGGTCACCCCAAGAAGATGAGGTTTGTCTGCCTGAGTCCCTTCAACAGCCAAGGACAGACATATTTTATTATCTGATAGACAATAAAATGGAAAGGGGAAGCCAAGTCTAAAGATGACCACATCCTGGGACAAACAGACGTTCTGGGATTGTTTACTAAATAATTTTCAGATCCAAGGAAGCTGCTTCCCTGGGGAGCAAGCTGGGGATGACAGGACCCCACAAGGGCAGAGAAGCTGCCAGCTCCTCACATCTTTGGATCTGGGACAACCTGTATTGCTGAAGGGGGGGGCAAATAACAGACACGATCGCCTTCCAACTAGCCAGGAGGGGAGAGGAATCTGGGTGGTGAGGAGGTGAAGGGGGAAGAGGATGTTAAAGAAAGGGGGGAAGGATCCTCAGTTTCCTCAATGCAAAAAATAAGGGGGAATTGGACAAAATTATCTTTTATGTCCTTTCCAGTTCTAATAGTCCTGCAGTATGTGGGGGCGGGGTGGGGGGAAGGGGGTGATCGCTCAGTGTTGAGAGGGAGGGAAAGGGAGCGGGGAGAAGGAGGGGCACGAAGGAGGAGGATGAAGAGGAGTCCCAGACCTCAGAGCACGGAGACAGGCTCTGTAAAAGGGTTTTGGCTGAAGATTTGGCATCAAAGTCCCCAGACTAAATCTGGCCTCCTGTTTCCAGCTTTTAATTCAGAAATTCCCCAGGAATGTTTGGTTTTTGTCTTGCTTTGTTTTCCCTCTCCTGCTCGGGCCAGTTTGCCTTGGCTGAGGCCAACGTTGGCTCCTGTCTTGTTCCCACATCCCCCTTCTATGGGGCCAGCTCTCTGCACCCCTTCCAGCGGCCACCTCCCCCGCTGCTCTTTCTCTTGGCCCAGGGCAGAGGCCGTCTGGAGCAGGGCAAGGGGCCCAGCTCCCTGCAAGGAGATGCCGGGAAATGAGCAGGCTGGGGAGGGGGGCCAAGGGGCTGGGGGGCCAGGGCCAGGGCCAGGGCTCGCCTAAGCTCCAGTTTCACACAGGCCTTTCATGAGACGAGCCAGGGCGGAGGCCCCAGGGCCAGATTAGAGCATTGCATGTTGCGTGCTTAGCAGGCAGAGGTAGTACGGGATTCTTAGCTGTTCTTAGGCTGGCTGCGTGGGCCTTCCAGCACAGAAAGGCTCTGTCCAGCAGGCCTGCTCCAAGAAGGCTGTCAGAGCTGGCAGAACTCTAAATTCGTTCAACCCCCTCATTTTACAGAGGACAAATCTGAAACCCAAAGAGAACTGCTTTGCCCAAGGCCACATAGCAAATGGATGGTAAGAAAGGACTTAAAATCCAAGTCTCCTGGCTTAAAGTCAGTTCTTCTTGTTATTATAGCTTGCTGAACGTATTCTGAATTTGAAGTCCCCAGACTGCCCTCAAATATCTCATTCTTCACCAGTCACTGTGCCTGAAATTCAACCATTAGAGATCTATTCCTCAGAAACTTGAGGGCTTTCAGAATCTCCTGTTAACATGGAAGAAATGTCCTCCAAGTCTCGTTCCTTGGGGCTCCTGAAAGAGATTAGTTTATACCTCAGAACCCCCACTAGATGGAAGGGGAGAAATAATTTAGGGAAACCATGTACCACCTCTTAAAAAAAAGAAGAGAAAGTGATCCTAAGATTTCGAGCTTCCTGGATGATCATTCATTCCCACAGTCCCACATTTATAGATGGGAAAAATGAGGGCTGAGAGAGGAGGTAGCTTGTCCAAGGTCGCATGGGTAATAAGCAAGTTTTAAACCCAAGTCCTCTCATTCTTAATTAGGGAAGAAAATCTCCACTATGTCAATGTTTCATCCATGACCAGTCCCAATGCCTAGGTAATGGTAGACTGGTAAATGTTTAACAACCAGCTCTCTAAGGGGAAAATGTAAGTACAACACACTTTTTAGTTTAATTTGCATTATTAACATTTTCTCCAAAACTTTAAGTCTTGACAATCAACAAAACAATAAGCCAAGTCCCAAATTTTGTAACATTTGCCAGTTTCTGAGGTGTGAATGCTCAAGCTGAAAATTTAACAATTGCCTCTGTCCAGCTGGTACAAGCTGGATTCACCACACCCATGTGTTCAGCCCTTAAACAAGAACAGCCCCCGAAACAGCTGTGTTCAGTCCCCTCCGGACGTAGCAATGATGACTCAGCTATGACTCTGTCACACCAGAGAAAATAATAGTTGTCACCTTCTACCTACCATTCTCTACCATACACATCTCTTTCCCCTAACCCCTGCTCTTTCTCTCCCTTCCTCCCTTCTCATAGATTGTTAATTTTCCTTCCCTATTTTCTGCCCCTTCCACACCATGGAGAGTGCTGACTCCCAAGTTCAACACACTAGATTTCAGGGACCAAACCCTCCTGGGGAGGAAGGACTCTTACTTCCTAGTTAAATAGACCTATCATTGCTCTTCACCTTCTACAGACTATTGGCTGATTCCCTGATTGGCATGCCTATTACCCACTGAGTGGGACGTCAGTGTTGCTTGCCTTTCTTTGATTCATAAAATGGATAGAGCTTGGGAAGGACCAGGCAGGTGGGATTTAAGAGAGCTTGGCAGCCTCCAGCTGGCTGTCTAAGTCACCAAATTCAATAAATTCAACTTCTCTTTCATTTGTACCCTGACACCACAGAAGGAGTGAAAGAAGGAGGGGGAGGAGAGGGAGAAGGCTGTGTTCCCTTTCATCCTCATCATCTTATTCATATTGTATGCCAATAATGAAAAAAAAAAACCAGAAAATGCAGCCTGAATTAACTCCAGGCCGGTGCTCTAACCATCAGGCCCCCTAGCTGCCTTTGTTTTTATCCCCATCTCTGAAATTTTTGACCTTGAGCAAATTACTTAATATCACTGTATGTCAGTTTCCTCATCTGTAAAATAAAGTGACCAGACTAGATAATCAATAAGGTTTTTTCTAATTAAAAATCCTCTGACCTCTAGGAAGCAGGGAACTGACTACTTCTAGAGGCAGCTCATTCCACTCTGTTGTTATTCAGTCATTTTCAGTACTGACTCTTTGTGACTCCATTTGGGGTTTTCTTGGCAAAGATACTCGAATAGTTTGCATTTCCTTCTCCAGCTTGTTTTGTAGATGAGAAAGATGAGGCAAACAGGGCGAAATGACTTGCCCAGGTCACACAGCTAGTAAGTGTCTGGGTCTGCATTTAAACTCAAGTTGTCCTCACTCCAAAGCCAGTGCTCTATCCACTAAGCTACCTAGCTGCCTCTATATGTAACTTTAAGTTTAGAGATGAGAGAAAATTTGCATCAGTGGAGGGAATATTCATACCAGGAGTACTCTAAAGCAGAAGTCCTTAACTTGAGGGTCAGGAAACTTTCAAAAAAATATATGTTTTGATAACCATATTTCAATATATTTAATTTGCAATTCTGTTTATTTTAAAAATGTATTCAAAGATATCACTCTCAGGTGACACCTATAGGATGAAACACTAATCCTCCAGAGTAGTATATGATACATAAAAGGTCATGAATCCCCATTTTCTACAGATGAAATCACTGACTCAGATTTGAGGGGACAAAAAAATTGTCAGGAAGTATTTCTGTTCATCCAATGGAAATCTTCCTTCAATTTCTACCCATTATTTCTAGTTAGTTCTACCCTCTGGAGCCAAGCAAAACAGGTCTTGTCCCTTTTCTGCACAATACCCCTTCAAACACTTGGGGACAGTTCTCTGGTGTTTTCTTTTCTCATCTTAAACATCCCCAGTTTGCCAACAACCATCCCAGTCAGCCCTCAACACCCCAACTGCTCTTTCCCCTCCCTCTGCTCACTGACCACACTGCAAAAGGTAGGGAAGAGAGGAATCAAGAGGCATTTAACTGTTCATGGTACTTACAAAATAATGAAGGAACAATGGCCTTTTGCTCTTTGTAAACCATGATGATGACAGTAATTGCAAATTTTCTATTACCATTCCACATCCTCTCTAAATATAGTGATACCAAGCAGATAGTAACATGGTAAAGAAAGAGGGAGGGAGGGAAGGAGAAAGGAAGGGAGGGAGAGGGGAGGGGGGAGAGAAAGGGAAGGAAGGAAGGAAGGAAGGAAGGAAGGAAGGAAGGAAGGAAGGAAGGGAAAGAAGGAAAGAAAAGGGAAAGGAAGGAAAGGAAAGGAGAATCAAATATGCTAAGCAGTATGCTAAGTGCAAATTCTCACAAAAACCCTGGGTGGTAAATGCTATTTTACCCATTTTACAGTTAAAGAAACTGAGGTATAAAGTACATTGGTTCCAGAGTCAGAGGACCTGATTCAAATGTCTCCTCTAAAGTTTGTTACCCATGTGACCTTGGGCAAGTCCCTTAAGCTTCCTGGATAAGGTCCCTCATCCATAAGATTAGAAGATTGAACTAGATGGCCTCTCAAGTCCCTTCTACCTCTAAGTCCTATAAGTAGTTGATACTCCCTCCCACTCCTCCTAGACAGGAAAAAGATCAGGTTATTACACCATTGCAGTACAGAAAAATTATCAAATGTCTTGTGGGCACAAAATCTAGGTGTGGAACTTTCAGAGATAGACAACCCAGAATGGTGAGGATGAATATGATTTTTGGAAAATGAGATATCATAAAGGAATGAGATGAGGGCTAAATGGAGGTGTATCTGAAAAATTGCCCTCCACATCCCTTCCTTACTCCATTTGCTCCCACTATCATTGTCAAATGCCATTGGATTTTTTAAAACCAGTTTTCTAGAGTAGCCTGAGCCAGAATCTATAGGTACCTTAGTAGATTCACAGGATAAACAAGTACAAGCCTGGTGCAAATTAGGCAAGGCCAGAGTCAGCCATGGGGAAAGGGAGTGGAGGAGGGGAGGGAAGCAAGAAATCATCCATTTTTTTCCCTTGTCCTGCCCTCTACTTTTTAGGTGGTCTGATCCACAGCCATCCCACTCATTTTTCTAAGGAATGTCTTTATATGAACTGTTACCCTCATCATTCCAGCCTCCTCAGAGAGCAGAACACACAATCTTCCTTCATTGAATTCTAAACATTCTAAATGACTAAATGAGAATTCCTTTTGAGTTCTTCCCACCAATACCCCCAACACCTCCTCCCCCCAAGTCTCTCAGAGGAAAATTAAAAACAGTCCCATCACTTCCTTTAACTCCAGACTTGCCACTGTCTCAAAGAATTCTATTTGTATGTCTTAAAATCTCCTCCCCAGTCATTCAAATTCCATTTTTCCATCTGTCTGCTAGGTACAAGAAGCTTGTCCAATATGGCTATTGTCATACTAACCCTTATCTAGTCATATCTAACTCCTTTGTGACCCCATTTGGGGTTTTTTTGGCAAAGATATCAGAATGTTTTGTCATTTCCTTCTCCAGTTTATTTTACAGATGAGGAACTGAGGCAAAAGTTAAGTGACTTCCCAGGGTCACACAGCTACTATGTGTCTGGGGCTGGATTTGAACTCACAAAGATGAGTCTTCCTGACTCCAGGGCCAGCTTTCTATGCACTGCGAAACCTAGCTGCCCCTATGCTAACTCTTACATATGAAGAATCCAACTTTGCTCAGCATTAATTCAACTTACGTTCTTCAAAAACTACTCTGTGGTTTTTCTGTCTTCTTATATTTTTTCTCTCTTTAAATGGCATACCACACTGGAATACTTACTGTTTCCTCAATATGATTTTCCATCTTCCATCTCTGTGCCTTTACCCTGTATGCGCCCATGTCTGGAATGCTCTACCTCTTAGTTTCCCAGAATTCCTTCAAAACTCAGCTCTAAGCCCAACTTCTGTCTGCTTTTTCTGCATCTCTCCTGGTTGTCCCTCCTCCAGCTCCCAAGCTGCTAATGCCTTTCCCTTTCAGATTATCTCCCATTTACTCTCTATATAAAGACAGTGTTTCAGTTGCCTCTTAAAAGAAATGAGGGATTTTATGAGATAGAGTTGAGGAGGGTATGCATTCCAATCATGGTGGACAGCCAGCACCAAAGATGGAGGCAAAGACCAAGTACCTTATGTGGGGGGACAAAACCAGAAAATTTTGGCAGTCCCTTCGCTTACAAGAAAAGAAGCAATGACCAAGCAGGTTAGAAACATAGATTGAACCCAGATTGAGTAATGTCTTTAAAAGCCAGATGGGAATTTATAATAATAGTTAATATTTAGCTGACATTTATATAAGACTTTGAAATTTGCAAAGCATTTTACATATTATTTCACTTGTATATTTTATCCCAGAGGAGAAAAAAGAGAACCACAGAGTTTATTTCACAGTAGAATGATATGGTCAGATCTGTTGCTTCAAGAAAATAACTTTTCAGCTCTGTGGAGGTTGAATTAGAATTGGGAGACACTAGAGACATGGTGCCCAATTCAGAAGCCACTATGATACTCTAGGTCTGAATTGAGTTGTATGAGCAGGGAGAAGGGGTCAGATACATGAGATGCTGTTGAAGTGGGAACAGCAAGATTTTTAACTAATGAGATAAGTGGAGTCACAGAAAAGAAAAAAATTCAAGATAACACTGAGATTGATAATCTGGGAGACTCAAAATATGGTAGAACTCCATACAGAAATAGATAAATTCAGAAGAGTGTTGGGTTTGGGGGGAAATATAATGAATTTTAAATAGGTGACACAATGGATCAAGTGCAGGGCAGTTAAGAAGACCTGAGTTCCAATCCTGTCTCAGATCCTTCTGAGCTGTATGACCCTGGGCAAATAACTTCACCTATCAAAACTTCAGTTTCCTTGTCTGTAAAATAGGGATAAGAATAGAACTTTTAGGGTTGTTGTCCGGATCAAATGAGATTTTACATATATATATATGCATATATACACACATATGTATATATGTATATACCTATGTATGCACATATACACATACATGTATAATATATAAACGTATATGTGTGTATGTATACATATGTATGTGTATATATACATACAGTACAACATACATATGTGTATATAGCAGTTTGTAAATCTTAAAGTGGGCAGCTAGGCAGTGAAGTGGATAAATCACCAGGAAGATATCTTCCCTAGTTCAAATCTGGTCTCAGATATTTACTAGCTGCGTGACGTTGGGTAAGTCACTTAACCCTGTTTCCTTCAGTTTCCTCATCTGTAAAATGAGCTGGAGAAGGCAATGGCAAACAGCTCTAGTATCTTTGGCCAAGAAAACTACAAATGGGTTTACAAAGAGTTAGACACAATTGAAATGACTAAGCAACAACAAAACTTAAAGCATTACATAAATGTTAGCCAATATTATTTTGAACATGATGAGTTTGAGATGTCTCTAGGACACCTGGTTTGAAATTACCAATAGGCAGATGCTACTGCAGGACCAGAGCTCAGGAGAGAGTAGTGAACTGGATATGTAGACGTGTGAGTTGTCTAAATAAAGAGATATGATTGATAAATCCATGGGAGCCATTGAGGACACTGAAAGAGAGAAACAAGAAAGTTGGAGACAGAGCTTTCAGTTAACCCTCATGATAGAAGGAGTGAGATTCCTGATGAGCCGGCAAATGAAGTTGAGAAGGAGTTGTCAGATTGGTAGGAAGAAAACCAGGAGAGAATATTTTCATGAAAACCCAGTAAGGAGGATATCCAGGAGGAAGCAGGGTTCAACAATATTAAATGTGGCAGAGAAGTCTAAAAGAATAAAGACTGAGAAAAGATGGATGAGACTTGTCAATTAAGAGTTCTTTGGAAAGAGCAGCTTCAATCAAGAGATGAGGCTGAAAAGCAGATTGCAAAGGACTTGGAGTGAGAAGAGAGAAAGAATTGATAACTTTTTTAAGGAGAGTAGCAGGAAAGGGAGGAAGAGATATGGGATAATAGCTTGAGGGGACAGAAGTATCTAGTTTAGACTTTTTTAAGAATGAAACTTGGACGTATTGGAAGGAAGGAAGGAACAAGTGGATAAGAAGAGATTGAAGACTGGAGGAGATAATGAAAAAGGGAACAATATCCTGGAGAAGATGAGAAAGAATGGGAGCAAGGGCATAGAGGGGTCCCAGGCATAGCTTGTTAGGATTACATAATGATAGACTGGTAGAAAGGAGGAAAGAGAACAGTCTTCACCATTTTGCTGATCTCCTAGATTTGTAATCTCAGTACTGTCCTCATGTCTTCATTGTCTCTGACCTCACACATCCAATCTTGCCCTTTTCACATCTGTAATATCTTTTGTATCCAGCCCCCTCCAACTTCCCATAAAGAACAATTAGGGAAATTCAGAGCTGGTTGAATAACTGGACTCAATAAGTAGTCCTTAACATATAGATGCCACACTAAGAAAAGTTGAGCATCTCAGCAGCCTTCTTACCCTGGAAGATACCACTGCCTTGGCAGTCCCTCCCTCTAACCAGTCCGTTATTTCTGGAACCCAAACCAACCAAAATCATTCTTTCTTTACTCTCCTGGCTCTATTCTTGATGTTTTTCCTCCCTATCCCTTCATCCATTCTCAACTCCTGGATAGAGCTCTGGACTTAGAATCAGAAAGACTCATCTTCATGAGTTCAAATCCGAGCCTCAAACACTTAATAGCTGGGTTAACCCTAGGCAATTTAACCTTTACTTAACCTGTTTGCCTCAATTTCCTCATCTGGAAATTGAGCTGGAGAAGGAAATGGCAAACCACTCCAGTATCTTTGCCAAGAAAACTCCAAAATGGGGGCACAAAGAGTCAAACATGACTGAAATGACTGAAAAACAGCAACATATTAGCTCTACAGTGATTCTGCTACTTTATTCTGTAGGCAAAATGAAACCACTGAAGGATTTTAGCAGCAAGGATTCCTGGCTAAATAAATAAATATTTAAAAAAGACAAAAAATAAATAACTAAAAGCATCTGTTTTGAACCTTACCATTTCTGGTTATATCATTCTTGTGTCTAAAAATCTTCAATTTCTCTTTCTTGCCTACCAAGTAAAGTCTGTTCTCCTTTACCTGGCATTCAAGGCGTTCCAATGATGCTACCCTTCATTTTTGGACTTATTTCACATTATTCCCATCCATGCCATTTTACTTAACAGCCACTCTGATCCACTTCTCTGTGTCCCCTAAGCTACATACATCACATAACTTCCCATTCTTTATGTGTCAAAGTCCTATCCATTCTTTAAAGCCCTACTCAAATGTCAACTTCTTCATGAAGCCTTCCTTAATCACATCTATCAATAACAACTTTGCCCTTTCAACCTTGCAAAACATTTGTTTTGAATTTGAATTTTTTAAATCCCTTAAATTTAATCATAATAGCTAACATTTATATAGTACTAGCTAGGTGAGGACTGAGCCTGGAGTCAGGAAGACCTGAGTTCAAATCTGATCTCAGACCCTCACTATTTGGGTGACCCTGGGCAAGTCACTTAACCCTATTTATCTAAGTTTCCTCATCTGTAAAATGAGCTAGAGAAGGAAATGGCAGACCACTCTAGTTTCTTTGCCAAGAAAACCCCAGTGGGGTCAGGAAGAGACAGACATGACTGAACAATAAATATAGTACTTTAGTGTTTGCAAAGCAATAAAAATGATAATAGCATTTACATAGTGCTTTAAGGTTTACAAAGTACTTTAGATTATATATGTAATTTAATATATATAAAATTATATATAATATATATGAAATATGTATAATCTCATACATATATATATACACATTATCTCTTTTTTCCTTACAGCAACCCTGTAAAGTAGCTGATATTGTTACCATCATTTTAGAGATGATGGAACTGAGGCTATAAGTGACTTGTCCAGGGTCACACAGCTAGTAAGGGCCTGAGGTCGGATTGAAAATCAGGTCTTCCTGACTCCAAATTGCATGCTCAATCTATTGTTGCACCTGACTAGAACTCATTATCTTTTCTCTGTCTCCAAACCCACTCCTCTTCCAAGCCTCCCTGTTTTTGGAGGGAGCTGACTCTACCAGGTTTCCACATGCCAAGTCCAGTGCTCTATCAACCCCAGTGAAGGGCTTCTCGTCATCTGTTTTGTGTCTTATTCACCTATTAGATCATGAAGGCAGGGACAGTGACTTATTCCAAACCCTATTTCCAATATTCTGTACCCAGTAGGCACTGAATAAATGAACACATGAATGAATTAATTGTTCCCTGAATTTCTCCTTTTCCCACCAATATCATAGTCTTCAAGCCTTTCATTGTTTAATGTTCTCCCAGCCTCTTGCACAAATTCAGCACTACTCAGACATAGAAACGTTAATGATGAGAGTCAACTCCTAACACTTTGTAAATCCACTCTAATTGCATAAGAATATACACGTGCACACGCGCACACACACACACACACACACACACAAACACACGCAGGAGGGCACACACCCCCATGCACGCACATACGTGCCTATGACTCTAGATCTGACTGTTGGTCTGCTTCTTTCTATCACCCACATCATTTCCCAGGCTCTGACAACCTGTCACTCCCAAGCAGTGACTAGTACAAAGGTGTTAGAAAAGACTGACTTTTCTAAAGAGTCATAAGAGACTGGAGCTCCAGTCATTTCATAGTCTAATCTTTCTCAGTCTGTTTGGTAGTGAATTCAATTTGAAACATACCCTGGGTGTGGTATTGTCTCTTTCTTGCTGGCACCAGCTTGGGGGAGGGAAACCTGCCACTCCAAAGTCCAGATTCAGTGTTTCTGTTCCTTTAACACTAGGCTTCGGAAAAGAAAAAAGAAGGAAGCATATGAGAAAAAGGTACCGGTTGCCATGGAGACAGCATCTCTGGCATTGGTGCATCCAGTAGGTGGTGGTCACTTATTAGCTGTGGAGCAGACTATGTTCCTGCAAAGATGTTGGCACTGGCTTTAGACAAGACAGCTGTGATTCTTCTGTCACCTCTCCCAACCTAGAGGCTTCCTGTCAGACTTTAGGAGACCCACAGGACCCTGGAGAATAGCACACAATGCAATGAAAAGAAATCAGTTCAGTCTCAGAGGAAATAAAAAAGAGGTGTCCAGGAATCTAAGCCCATACCAACATAGGAAAAGAAGGATCATTTGGAATCAGTCCAGAAACTGGGAGTATAAAAGTTCTGTTCAGACAGAATCTTGTTTTACTGGCCTGGTCTTCTATTCTACAGTCACTTAACGGTCACCTGCCTCAGTTTCTTCATCTGTAAAATGAAACAATAATAGTACCTAACTTCCATTCTTCATCTGTAAAATGGAGTGATAATAGTACTTAATTTTCAGGGTTGTTGTGAGGATAAACTGAGATATTTGTAAATCTTAAAGTGTTATTTAAATACTAGTTGTTGTTATTCCATAGTCATGCTCCCACCTTCTTCTGGATGCTTCCTTAATCCTATTGCTTTTCTGTCCCCACTCCCCCAATATTTGGATTTTTCCTGCAACCTTCCAGATTTGAAACTTGTAGTTTTCTAGCTGAGGGGTGCCTCTCTGCCAAGGGAGTTCCACCAAAAGTTTGGAAGCCAATCAGACACAAGGAAGGGTCAAATAGGACCCTTCCCATCCCTACAAAATGCCTATATAGCTCTGATTTGGGAGCTGCCATGATGAGTTCCCAACCTTAGATGGGCAAGCTGTCTTGAGGCAGCAGAGACTCAAGAATCCTAGACCACTGTATTCTACCAAGACCTGAAAACTATCAGGCTAGAGGTTTTCAAATAGTATTGTTTGATATGAATCTCTTTCCTGACTCTTTCCTCTCCTGGGATTGGGGAAGTTCTGTCTCCAGCATGGCAGAGTCAATATCCTCCTGCTTTCGAGTCTTATCCCTATTTTGAGAGTAGTAGTCCTGTCCCTAGTATGTCAGAGTTGACAGTCTCCTATTTTGGAGGTGTCAGTCATGACCTCAGTATGAGAACTATGTTGGGCTGCCCTAGTACCCTTCTATGCTTTTCCTTGCCTCTTATTTCCTCAGCTGTCTCCAATTAAGCTGTGTGGTCTTCTTTCCTTAAACACCTCAAAAAAAAAGACACATCTAAGATTTCAAAGCCTCTCATTAATGGACTCTGGTAGGTAGATATATGGAAACTCATATGGACATAAGGAAATCTGGTATATTAAAAGGAAAGAACAGAAAGATTATCTGAGGGTATACCAAAGCTCTCAGAGTGGAAAGAGCACTGAAAAAATTGCTGAAATTCTCCTCCCATACCTCTCCCTACTTACAAGTTCACAGAAACACAATCTTGATGTTCAAAATTATTAAGAAGATACATTCAGATAGCAGACAGCTCCTGGATCAGAACCCGCTCCTTCTCTCTCTGCTCTTATGTAAGCACTGGGTGTGTGGAGAATTGGATCTCACCCATCATCATGGAATTCCATGGTTCTGTAATTATTTGTTGGGGAAAATATGGTGGAAAGAGGCTTAGACCAAGAAATCAAGATGGCACTATCCTAATTAAGAAAATGATTTAAGAATTATTCTCTTTGAAAACTCTTCCTTCAGGTTGTCTACTCCACAAAGTAGGCAAAGCTATCATAGCAAAAATTAATCCTTAGTTCTACAAGTTCTACCATAGAAAGGCCTTAGCACAATCTCAGTCATTGTGACAGTGAAAAAATCATTAATTGGATTCTGATTCAAATCCTGATTTTATTTTATTTTTGTTTATTTTTCATTTCATTTCATTTTATTTATTTTATATGTGATCTTGTGCTTGACCACATTTTCTTCATCTATAAAATGAGAGGAATGGACTGAGATTTCTAAGATCTTTTTCTATTCTTTATCTATAAACTCATCCATTCTACAGATGAAAAAAGTGAGGACAAGAGCATTAAGCGATTTTTTTCTGATGTCACACAGGTTGTATCATAACTAGGATTTGAAGCCAAATCCTATATTCTTGTCACTACATCACACTATGTTCTTTGATTTTCCCCAGGATAACTTTTGATTAAAATTTTTAAGTAGTAGTTCCCTAATGTCTGTGATCAGGAATCATTAACAAGATTCCACATTCATCCTCTCCACCCCCACCCCCAGACTCTTGTTTATTTTGAATAATAAATATTACCTTCCCTCTGGCCCCAAAGTCAAGCTGTCCTTACCTCTCCAGTTCTTTCTGTCCTCTGTCCTTTTTCCCCTTTTTCCCTGCAAAGAGATGCCAAATGCCCTTTAGAATCTCTCCTCTCAAGTTTCTGCGGCAATATCTTTATCTAGGCACCGTATAGTGATCCCAAGTGAGTTTCAGCCCTTGCTCTTTTCAAGGAATGTTAGATGTAGAGGTAAGGTGCGTGTTGCCCATGTTTATCTACGTGGGATGTCTAAATATATAAACAAGTGGCCTGAGGGGTTGGCATGCATAGATATCTAGGAAATCTTGCCCAACCCTCTCCAAGAAAGACTACGAAGAAAGACTCCTGTCTTGAGGGGAGTAAAAGAGACGAAAAGACTGGTTCTCCTCTGAGAAAGATGCTTACCTTGCCATACTAGAACGATATTCAACTGCTCCCCTAAAAATTGCTAGTCTAAAGACACTATTTTAGGTTCAAGATACTTTTGTGGCCACTATACCATGAAGGGAGAGAGTAGACCAAATTTATACCCACTGACTTGGCTCTTTACCACCAAAGGCTAGTTATAAAAAAAGACCATCACAAATAGCTAATAGTGGGTTAACCCATTTACCAAAACAGACAAACAGAAATTGAAGAAATGCTACAGATTAGAATATACCAGAAAATATATGAGTGAATGAGTTTTTCAGATGAGAGCAAGAGGAGCTCTCACTCAGGCAAGAGAGACTTCAATCTCACCAAAGGAGAAATTCCCAAGGTCTCTAGGGAGGCAGGCTGGAAATCAGCGACATGTCAAGGCATCAACATCCCCTACATGTTGGCCACTTCCAAAGACTTTTTTTTCTTTTTCCTCACTGGAGTCGGTCCTGAAGGAAATCTGGAACCATGTGTGTCCTCTCAAAAGAAGAATGAAGAAGAATGTCTCTCTCCTCCAGAGTTCTCCCACCAACTCCACCCTCACACAGACTTGATGCATTGAGTCATCTTCATTCTCACCACCAATTAAGAAAGACTTAGGCAAAGTATTCCAGGCTTGAAAGCCAGATTACATAGATGGTTTTATTTATCTTGGGGGGTAGGAAGGGAGAAATTTCATCTGAGTTCATGTAACAAGTTGTGGGCTAGTCAATACGATACACTGAAGCAGTAGGCAACTTCCAAGGACAAGACTTAAAACTGGGGCCAGGGTGGATGGGACTTTGCAAGAACCTTGAGAAGAAAGCAGTAGGCTACTTTGTGTCCGTGTGTCTCATTCCCTCCACTACTCAGCCCGCGAAAGAATCAAGCAGACTTTTTCATAACATTTGTTGTTGCTAATTTCACACCCTCCCCCCACAAACACACATACCCTATGCATTGTACTAACCCACAAAGAGCAGATCAGAGTGACATGAAGGAAAAAGGAATGGATTTGGAGTCAAAGTCTGTGTGAATTTCAGCAAGTCACCTCTCTGAGTCTCAGTTTCTTTATCAATAAAATGAGTTAACAATTATTCCAGCAAGCTGGTCAAGCAGCCAAGGGTATGTGAATTCAAATTCTCCCTCCTCACACGTACTAGCTATATGACTCTGGGAAAAGCAGTTACCCTTTCAGTGGCCAAAATATAAACTGCAGAGAAGGTGTTGACCGGAATTACTAGAATTTCCTTACCCAGGAGATCCCTGAGCCAATGGTTTAGTCCCTCTCAACTATCATTAACTTTGCAGAATTGAATGAAGATCAAGTAAGATAATCTATATAAAGTGGTCTATTGACTGAAAAGCACCATATAAATATGGTGTGCCCAACGAAAAGTCAGTCAGTCAATAGGCATCTATTAAACACTTAATATATACCAGATGGAAGAAAGCGAGGAAGAAGAGAAGGGAGGGAAAAGAAAAAAACAAAGAGGAAAGAAGGAAGGAAAGAGAAAGAAAGGAAAGAGGGAAGGAGAAAAGAAGAAAGGAGAGAGAAAAAGGAAGAAAGAAAGGAGATAAGGAAGGAGAAAGGAAAGAAGGAAAAAGAGGGGGAAGGAGAGAGGGAAGGAAAGGAAGGAAGGAAGGAAGGAAGAAAAGAAGGAAGGAAGGAAGGAAGAAAGAAAGGCTCATTGAAGTATCTTTTTTTTAATGGAGAGAAAAGAACAGAAGTCAAGCCAGAAAGAAGGCCAGACAGTCAATACAGATCTTATAGGTGGATCTTATTACATACTTAAAAAAGAAAAGCAAGTTGTACCTAATAGAGATTTGCAATTTCATGTACAGTTTTCTTTGTTTCATGTGTTGCAATGGCCCAAATAATTTCTCATCAGATGACCAGCCAATGGGTGATGTACCTCTCTATTATTAAAGTTGGTCCCTGGAAAATGGAGTCCATCTGTTACTGGAGTCACACTGTAAGGTTGTCCATCAAGTTTACCAGAATAGACCAGAATTTGTGTTCCACTGGTACAGCCTTCCAGAACCAAGGTTGCCTCCATACCATCCAGGACAAAGCATCGGATTAGAACCTTGGAGAGGACTCTTACGGCCCAACCCTCCCCAGAGAGCAAAGGGCTGGTTTTCAATATTAACATTTTCCCAGTGTTGCTGTAGTACAAGGAGGCATGAAACACTGCTGCCTTCAAAAAAATAAAAATGATCATGGCCCAGACGCCAAAGGGAGAAGCACATGATGAACATGATCAGGTTGTAACAGAAATCTGGTGAGGAACTCAGGAGAGAGAGAGAGAGAGGTCTGATTTTTTTGAGACCACATTTGAGATTTTCTTGGCCCAGATCCTGGAGTGGTTTGCCATGTCCTTTTCTAGCTCATTTTACAGATGAGGAACTGAGGCAAACAGGGATAAGTGACTTGCCCAGGGTCACACAGCTAGTGTCTGAGGCCGGATTTGAATTCAGATCTTTCTGACTCCAGGTCTAACATTCTATCCACTGCCCCTCCTAGCTGCCCCCCATTATGTACTAGGACTGTACTGAGCACTGGGAACACACATATAAACAAGTAAGATAGCCTTTGTCTTCAAGAAAATCACATTCTAACAAGGAGGAGGGAAGGAGAAAGCAGAAGGGGAAAGGGGGAGGGAGTGGCATTTTTTGGATCATGAAGACTCAGTCCCTGGTAAGACAAGGAAAAAGCTGATCTATCTGGGCCATGGGATCCAGGGGCAAATTCCAGGTCACCACTGGGGAGGAGATATTGATGAGCTTTAGAGGCATGGAAGACAGTGGCTACAGACCTTACTGGTGCTAGGGCTGACATCAGTCTAGATCACATCAGAGACATTCTATATCAATGAGTCCTAGTGCTGGTGGAGAGGAGGCATTCCCCCTCCTCCTCTAGCTCCCTACCTCTATTCCTTTTCCCCCATGTCACCTGCTGCCCTGTTGTGGGGATGGGTACCAGAGCTCAGAGCTGGGTCTGCTCTCTGCAGCAAAGTGGTTCATCAACATCTTTCTTCCTGCCTCACCCTCTTCCACCCAGGCCCTGGCTTAGGTCCCCATGACATCAACCCCTTGTGATAACTTTGGCTTCTGCTGTTTGTTTCTGGTGAGCAGGGGGTTGGGTCTGCAAATGTACATGGGACATAAGACAGAATGGCAATAGCGTAAACTGCTTCATCAGTAAGAGGGTGGGGACCCTGTGACATCCACCTGGCTAGTTTGAAAACTGCCGCTTTTGCTTGCTTGAAGTCCAGACTAAGAACACAAACCCCTAAAGGGTTGGATGGGAGGCTATGAATCAAAAACACAGGAGCTAGGAGGGATCTCAGAGTCTTAGAAATTAATGCCCAGAGAGGTTAAGATGACCAAAGTCTCACGGGTGGTAAATAATAAGAGCCAAGATTCAAGATCACTTCATCAACTCCAGTTTCAGACTTCTGAAAAGGCAAAGACACTATCTGCACTTTTAAACATGAGGGATAGGATTTTAGTAGGAAAGAAGATTTAGACCAGGGCAGCTAAATGCTGCAGGGATAGAGAGCTTGGAGTCAGGAGGACCTGAGGTCAATCCGACCTCAGATACTTAACTAGCTGTGTGAACGTGGGCAAGTCACTTTACCCTGTTTGCCCTCAGTTTCCTCATCTGGAAAATGAGCTGAAGAAAAAAGTGGCAACCCCTCTAGTATTGTTGCCAAGAAAATCCTGAATGGGGCTACAAAGAGTGAGACATAACTGAACAACAACAGATTTAGACTACAGTGAGTTCTTGGTTCAGCCTCCTTACTTTGCAGATGAGGAAACCAAGGCCAAAGAAGAACTGACTGCCCAAGATAATAGATGTTATGAAGAAATAGAGCTAACTAGGGTCCTTAGCACCAAACCCAGGGCTTTTTCCACTATAGCAAGTGATGCTACCCATTAGTCAAATCAACTCAATAAACATTTAAGCAACTTTAAGCCAGGCATTATGCTAAGCAGTGGGGATACAAATGAAAGCAAAAAATAAAAATAAAAAACAGTCCCTGTTCTCAAGGAACTCATAGTCTAGCTGGGGGAGACAACATGCAAACAACCATGTGCCAACAAAATATACACGGAGGTAATCATCACAGGGAAGGCACAAAGATGAAGGAGGACTGGGAAAAACTTTTTGCATTATCCATAGAAACTCTCCCCACCAACTTTGGGGATGTTAAATTATCACTGGAGGCTGGAGCTGACCCAAGATATCAGAGATCGGTTAGTCCAATTCTTCATTTTACAGTTGGGGAAACTGAGACCCAGAAAGTTCATTGCCTTGCCCAACATCACACAGGTCATTTCATTGTGATCCAGCATTTGGCACAGAGTAAGTACTTGAGAAATAACTTTTCATTCATCACTCTATTATGTGCTAGGAGAGACCCAGTCATAACAGTGTAGATTTGGAGCTGCAAGGAAACCTTGAAGATCATTAACCTCAACCCCTCTCATCTGGTAGAATACAGAAGTTAAGTGACTTACCCAGGGTCAAACAGTTAGTGAGTATCTGAGGGAGGATTTGAACCTACATCTTCTTACCTCAAAGTCCAGCAGTCTACTACACTATGTTACCCCTTCGATTCCTTCAAGGAGCATATTATCTAGCAGAGATACCCCAAGACATTTCCAAGTTTTTAAAGTGCTTGCCATGCTGATGCAATGAGTATATAGGACTCTCTTCAGGAATTCAGTTCTTTAGGCATCTGGTTCTATTGGTATGGGCACCGCTATCAATACAAATCATAATTTCAATTATGCCTTAGCAGAGAGTCTGAATGAGTTTCCATGACAGAAAATGAAACCTGGGTACAAGTTACTCTGAATTTGGCTACACTAAAGAACTACTGAGGCAGCAAGGTGATGCAAAGGAGAGAAAACTGCGCCTAGAATTAAGGAGTTCTGAGTTCAAATACGGCCTCAAATATTTACTAGTTTTGCAATCCTAGGGAAGTCATTTAGCCTCTGCCTCAGTTTTCTAATCTGTAAATAGGAATAATAATGTCTCCCAGGGTTATTGTGAAGATGAAATGAAGTCAGGGGATGCTAGCTCCCAAATTCAAGAGTTCCAGTATTCAATTTTTCAAGTACAAAGGGGAAATTTCTTTGACTTGATTAAGCATATTTATTACAAGAGTTGTCTTTTCTTTTTTTAATTTAAATGGGAAGAAGAGATTTTTCAATAGGATTACAAGAAGCTATTGATACACTTTTTGTTTTTTATTTTTTTGGTAAATTGTATTTTATTTCTCCAATTACACATAAAGCTAATTTTCAACATTAATTTTTTATAAGATTTTGAGTTCCAAATATCTCTTCTTCCTTCCCTCCCCTCTCCCTTCTCCCCTCTCCAAGATGGCAAGCAATATGATAAAGGTTATACATGTGCAATTGTGTTAAACATATTTCCACATTAGTCAAGTTGTGAAAGAAGAAACAGAACAAAAGAGGAAAAAGCACAAAAAACAAAAAAGTGAAAACAGTATGCTTTTGATCTACATTCAGACTCCATAGTTTTTTCTCCAGATGTGAACAGCTTTTTCTATCATGAGTCTTTTGGAATTGTCTTGGATCATTGTATTACTGAGAGGAGCTAAGTCATTCATAGTTAATCATCATACAATGTTGCTGATACTAGATACAATGTTCTTGTGGTTCTGCTCACTTCACTTATACCTGTTCATGTAAATTTTTTCAGGTGTTTTTTGAAATTCACTTGCTCATTCTTTCTTATACCTCAATAACATTCTATTACAGTCATACATCACAACTTGTTCAGCCATTCCCCAACTGATGGGCATCCCCTCAATTTCCATTTTTTCTTTTTGCCACCACCAAAAGAGGTGTTATAAATATTTTTTGTACATGTGTGTGCTTTGCTCTTTTTTATAATCTCTTTGGAATACAGAATTAGTAGTGTTATTGCTAGATCAATGACTATTCACAATTTAATTTCCCTTTGATCATAGTTCCAAATTGCTCTCCAGAATGGTCAGATCAGTTCACAACTCCACCAACAATTCACTGTATCCCAATTTCCCCACATCCTTTCCAATATTTATCATCTTCCTTTTCTCTCATATTAGCCAATCTGATAGGTGTGAGGTGGTACTTCAGAGTAGTTTTAATTTGCATTTCTCTAATCAATAGTGATTTAGAGCATTTTTTCATATAACTATAGATAGCTTTAATTTCTTCATTTGAAAATTACCTGTTCATATCCATTGACCATTTATCATTTGGGGAATGACTTGTATTCTTATAACTCAGACTCACTTCTCTTTATATTTGACAAATGAGGCCTTTATCAGAAAACACTGACTATAAAAAAATTGTTTCCCAGTTTTCTGCTTTCCTTCTAATCTTGTTTGCAATTGATTTTGTTTGTGCAATTTTTTAAAAGAATGAATATAATCAAAATGATCCATTTTGTATTTCATAATGTTCTTTATCTCTTGTTTGGTCATAAATTCTTCCTTTCTCCATAGATCTGACAGGTAAACTATTCCTTGCTTCCCTAATTTGCTTATAATATCACTCTTTATGTCTAAATCATATACCCATTTTGACCTTATCTTGGTATACAGTGTGAGAGGCTGGTCTATGCCTAGTTTCTGCCATACTATTTTCCAATTTCCCTAACAATTTCTGTCAAATAGTGAGTTCTTATCCCAGAAGCTAGAATCTTTGGGTTTATCACAGAGTAGATTACTATAGTCATTGTAAATCTTGTGTACCTAACCTATTCCACTGATCCACCACCCTATTTCTTAGTCAGTACTAAATAGTTTTGATGATTGCCACTTTATAATATAATTTTAAATCTAGTACAGCTAGTTTGCCTTCCTTTGCATTTTTTCATTAATTCCTTTGATATTCTTGACCTTTTGTTCTCCCAAATGAATATATTTTTTCTAAATGCTTAAAAGAGAAACAGAAGGAAACATAGACAAGTAGGACAGCTTTGAAAGTCACATGTTGAATTTCCTTTGTATTGATATAGTTTATATACTCTAAGCTTACTCTTCTCAACTCACACTTACTCTGGAAAGTCAGGCCTCCCAAAAAAATACTTCTTTTCCTCTCAGAGTTCTAAGGGTAACCCTGAAAGTTTGGGTCTATCTTTCCTTGTTTTGATATTTCTTATTACTTCATGAAATCATTGGCTTCTCCTTGGCCCATTCAAATTTTCGGAGAGTTAACAAACAAGGTTTTGTGCCAAGCTGTTAATTTCCTTTCCAATTCTCTCTTTCATAGTTCTTAATTCTTTTCCAATTTTTTCCTCACTCCATTTATAAAAACATTTTAACCCTTTTTAAAATTGTTGTTTTATTCATATCTTCCAAAAATTCTAGTTGAGTTTCTGCCCAAGATGTGTTTTCCTCTGAAGCAATGCTTGTATATGTCTTGGAATATATATATGTCATTCTCTTCTGAATTTGTGTCTTGTGAGTCCCTGCTACCATAACAGCTCATTGTGATGGGATTCTTCATTGGTTTACTCATTCTTTCAGCCCACTTCCTAACTTTGGCCTTGATGTTAAGACTGGGCTCTGCAACACTTTTGGAGGAAAGGTTTGGACTGGCCCTGTTGTTGCTCTTTTAAGGTCTTCAGTGTTGTGTTATTCCAGGATCTCAAGGACAGACTGGGAACTCAAGGATAGCTGAAAACTTTAAGTATTCCAAATAGGTCCTGATAAAAGGGAATATCTCACTGCTGTCCTCCTACTCTGAGCACTGCAAATCCTTGACCTAGGTTTGGGTCTGTACTAATATAAAATGCTTCTGGATTCTGTCCCTATCAGTGAACTGGAAAGCTCTGTTGGTTCAAAATGGCAGATTTGTGGGCTCCCCTTTGGTTTTAGTTATTCCTCTGTAACCTAGGCAAGATGCTTGAAGTAAAACTCTTGATCTAAGATTAAGGCCTCAGCTACATCTTTGCTGCTGCTCCTGCTGCTGACTTTTGAACTTTCTCCTTTCCCTACATGCAGTCCAAGGACCCCTCCTTGGGAAAGGCCAGTTCACTGCATGAGCAGATGCCCTTTTCATTCTACCCTGCATCTGCAACCAGGACTAGGCAGTGGCCAACAAAACTGCTTGTTGGAACCTGACCCCATTGCAATGCCCCACTGTGGGTCTGGGACTTCCTTTGATTGTTGGTGCACAATGTCTCCCTGGGTGATGGAGTGCTCTTGAGCCTGTGCTTCTGCCCTAACTCTGTCTCCTATGTCAACAGACCTTTACATCTATCTCCCTGTGCAGAGCTGAGCCAGACAAAGGACTCACTGTAACTTCTTTTGGATTTCTCCATCAGGATTCTATCTGGTGCATTTTATAGATCTATTTGGAAGAATGGTGGGCTAGAACTCAATTGTGTTACTTCCTTCTATTCTGCCATCTTGACTCTGTTTCCCCTTTCTAATGTTGCTCTGCTGGTGGCACTCCAGCTCCCCCAATATCCATCATCAGGGATTAAAGCCCCAACTGGTCATTTTGATCAGTTGAACTCTCCTTAATATCAGTTAACCAATTAACGTCAATTAGCTTTTACAAGGTTGTGTTTGTTCTTCATTCTTGAAGAAGACCATGACATTAGGGAGATGATGACTTGACTTGCAGCTGACTTGGATTTAAGTGAGGGAGCGCTGTGCAAGGTCATTAGCCTTACTTTCTCTTTCAGAATCATCTGGGACCAGTGGCCAGATCGTCATCAGTTCTTTTCAGGTTCTCACTAATTCAGTGAATAGGAGGTCTCTTAAAAAAAAATTGAATCAAGGGATGGCCCCTTTAATAATTAAAAAAAAAATCAAACTGGGAGAGGAAGACCTTCAGGGTTGCATGTCAAAAGAGAGACAGTTACTATTGGCATTCACTTTGAGCCAGGAGGGCAAGCTTTTACAAAAGAAGATATAGCAAGAAATGAAGTATATAAACTTCCTAAATAGAAGCCCACTTTTCTTTCACACTTCTGTCCCTGGAGAGTTCGCTCACACTTAAACCCCAACCAAATTCATTTTGGGGTGTGTCATATCCAACAAGGGAGTTCCTCTATTGTTCACAGAACAAAGTATATTGACTGTTTCCAAGCAACTTTCTCCTCAGGGCTGGTTCCTCCCTGGGCTTGACTATTGCCACTACCTGCTGCTAGAAACTCCAATTGCTGGACCTCTGGTGGTTCTTCCAACCTTCCAAAGCTTACAAAGCTATAATCTGGTCTGTTCTCCCTTAGTCATTCATTCATCCAAGATCAGAGAAGAATAAATGCAACAAAGAAAACGCACCACGTATTTGCAACTGCATGATGGCCAGATGAAAATGAGGGCCCAAATCCCCTTCCAAACCCACAAGCCAAAAGCAATTCTCACCTCCCTCATCATCAGGGAAATGCAAAAGATATCACTCAGTTCCCATTCAGCAATCAATTAAAAGGTTTTTCATTAGCATAGTAAATTGACAAGAAATACAAGATACTTGCACATGCTCTGAAACAGGGAGGGAAAGGTCCTTCTTTTGTGAATCTCCAGAATCAGTTCTACCAAGCATGCATATGGGCAAAACACACTTTTAAATTTATTCTGCATTATTGACATGTTCATCACTTTTTAAAGTCTCAGCAATCAACAAAACAATAAATCAAGCCTCAATTTGTAGCATGTGCTGAATTTTCACTCAATTGCACACACTGAAAACTTAGTTTTATAGATAACTTATTTTATCCAATTACATATAAAGACAATTTTAACATTCCTTTTTTAAATTTTCAGTTCCAAATTTCTTCCCTCCCTCACCTTCCCCTTTCCTGAGACAGTAAGCAATTTGATATAGTTTATGCATGTTCAATCCTACAAAACCTATTTCCATATTCATCATGTTGGAAAAGAAGTCGCAGGCCAAAAGGGGCAAAAACATGAAAAAAGGAAAGTGAAAAATAGTATGCTTTGATCTGCATTCAGAGTCCATCAGTTCTTTCTCTGGATGTGGATAGCATTTTCCATCATGAATCTTTTAGAATTGTCTTAGATCATTGTATTTCTGAGAATAGCTAAGTCATTCAGTTGATCATTGGAGAATATTGTTGTAACTGTCACACTGAAAATATAACAATCATCTCTGAGAACTGGTATGAGCTGACTGCAGTATATCTCTGGTTGATACCAAGTAGAAAATATTGCACATATTCTAAGGCCTGGACCTTCACTGGCCTGTATTACCCTCTCCCTATTATCCTTAAAGGGAAAACCAAACCGTATGTAGTAGAGATTCACAGTTTTATGTACAATCCTCTTTTTCTGCTCTACTTTGTATATAGAAATGAACATCTTATTTGGTGTTTCTTTTTTTAATTCAGATTTTTTTTTTCAAAAGAATGAGTGTTCAGGCATCATCCTCCTAGAGAGAGAAGACTTCCTCAGAAATCTTCTTTTTGGAAAAGGAGACATCTGAAAGACTAAAGCCATGCCAAGAGATCTGAACTTTGCCAACCCCAAACTCCACCCACCCACATTTTCTACTACTCTAACTTGTTCAGGCAGTACAGATTCAAAGTGAATGGAGAATATGATTCAGCAGGCCCAAAGTGGTACAACACATAGAGCACTGGGCCTGACATAAGATAGATCTGAGTTCAAATGCAGCCTCAGACACTTACTAGCTATGTGACCCTGGACAAGTCACTGAATCTCTGTCTCATTTTCCTTGGCTATAAAACAGGGGGACTGCGGGGTGGATCCAAAATAGGTCCTCTAAGGATCCTTCCAACTCAACTATAATTCCATGACTTTGTTATATGTATTTGTGGAAAACTCTGATCTAAAGTATATCTAAGCTTCATTTTAGGCAAAAAAACAGGGAAACTGATCCTTTGGGATCAATTCTCAGGATCAAATCTAGTTCATATGGGTATAGAGTCCCCAGAGGCAGAGAGGGGATGAGGCCACATGTGACAGATATCTCTAAGGTCTTTGAAGGCAGAATTCAGCGTTTATTTTTCTTCTTATCCCTAGTACCTAAGCCAGTACCTAAAAGAATATTTTAATAGGAAATATTTAAGTGGGAAGAGAATCCTTTCTTATAGCCAAAGCTCCTGGATAAAAGATCTCTCACAAGAGATCCCAGAGTCTCTGTGGGACTCTCTGCTAGGGTCAGAATGCTGGAAACCTCTCCCTAGTCTGCTCTGTGAACTGTGGGTCTTGGCAACCACAACGATTCCAGGCACCCTCAGCAGTTGCCATGGTATCTTGACCCATGCGTCATAGCAAAGGTTTCTGGTGGACTTGCCTTTCCCCTCCCCAAGTGGTTGCCATGGTTTCTGGCCAACCTACTGTCATCAGCACTTCCAAGTAAATGGAGGGTTTCCCTGCGATTTGACTTTGAGCCCACCCCTAGGGTCAGGAAAGACTCTGAATGACAGAGGCCGGAGACATAGCACAATGCCTTACACATCGTAGGCTCAATTTATTGAATGAATGGCAAATGAGTGAATGACTTCAGTGAGATAAAGATGGCAGTTCTCAGCAAGGCACATTGTAACCAGTCCTTTCTCTTTCTTCAACTTAAAACATCAAACCAGGAAAACCCACAGAGCACTCCCAAAGGAAGAAGAGTGTTGAGTGGGAGATAGGAAATGAAAAAGAAATGATGATATTCAGGAGTGTAATAGTTAGAGAAACAAAACACACTGCTTGAAATAACCTGACATAATTAGTAACCCACATCCACATGTTGTACAAGATGAAATATGGTCAATTTTTTAAAAAATCTTTATTGATATATTTTGATATTTGATATGTTGTCATTAATATATTTGGCTTTATATCACCTTTGTTTCCAAATATATTCCCCCTTTCCTACTCAGGAAGCCATCCTTTGCAAAAAAGAAAAAGGGAAAAAGCAATTCAGCAAAACTAACAAATATGTCAACTGACAATTTATGCAACATTCTACTCCTAGCTCTGCACCCCTAAAAAGAAGAGAGAGGAGAAAGTTAGATGTTTTTCATCCCTTTTCCAGGCTAAACTTTCCCTTTATAATTACACACCATTCAGTTCTGCATTTTATTCTTTCCATTTTATTTGTTATAGTCATTGAGTATATTGTTTCCCTGATTCTACTTGCTTCATTCTGCATTAGTTCACATGCTATCCCACAACATAAAGATAACCCATCAAATTAAGGCAATTAACACGGTGCAATTAACACATAACTTAGTAGATGTACACCTTTTGCTTATTATCTCTAGAACTGAATAAGCATAGAATGCTAAAACTGTGAGGGACCTCAGAGATCATAAGATTTATGGTTGAAAGTGGCCTTGGAGAACATCTGGTCTAACCTCATTATTTTAAAGATGAGGAGCTGAGGTACAGAGAAGGCAGAGCAATTTGTCTCAACTCATATCTGTACTGAGAAGCAGAGCTAGGCAGCTGGGGAATGGCTGAGCAAGTTGTGGTATATAAATGTAATTAATAGTAAGTTGTAAGAAATGTTGAGTAGACTGATATCAGAAAAACCTGGAAAGATTCACATGAACTGATGCAAAGTGAAGTGAGCAGAACCGCAGGTTACCACAAGTAACAGCAACTTTGTACGATGATCACCTATGAATGATTTAGTTACTCTCAGCAGTACAGTGATCTAAGACAATTTCAAAGGACTCATGATGAAAACGCGATCCACATCCACAGAAATAACTGATGGAAGCTGAATGTAGATTGAAACATGTTATTTTCATTTTTTTTTTCTTTTGGTCTATTGCTTCTTTTACAACATGACTAATAGGGAAATACGTTTTACATGATTGCACATATATAACCTATATCAAATTGCTTACTGTCTAGGTAGGAGTTCCTGTTAACTAGGTAGGAAGGGGGAAATGAGGAAGGGAAGGAGAAAATTGGAACTCAAACTTTTTCTGAAATGAATGTTAAAAATTGTCTTTACATGTAATTGGAAAAAATACCATTAAAATTTTTTTAAAAACAAAATAAATAAATAAAGCAGAGCTAGGATTCAAATGCAAGTTTTCTGGTCTGGAGTCAGCAAGACTTGAGTTCAAATTCAGCCTCAGATACTTACTAGCTATTTGACTCTGAGCAAGTCATTTAACCACTGGTTGTCTTATTTTCTTCAACTGTAAAATGGGATAATATGAGCACCTTCCTCACAGGGTTGTTGTGAGAATGAAATGAGATAAATTGTGTAATCTTAAAAAAAAAAAGACACTCAGCACAATGTCTGGCACACAGTAGGTGCTGTATAAATACACATTCCCATCCCTTTTCCCTTTCTGACGCCAAATCTAGAGTTCTTCCATTTCCCAGTTCACAGATTTAATGCAGGCTTTGCCAGAGTAGTTGTTTCTTTAGGCTTCTCCTCTTTTCCCCACCTGGAAGACAACAAAAGAATGGAGAATATTTGTGACTTGTGAAGCCTCTAGGAATTAATGGAAAGATCAAAGATTATGCAATGTCCTGTTGTGCTGGGGAATTAAAAAAGAAAATGGATTGCATACTGGAGAACCTGAAAATGAAGCCATCCAGGAAGTCAGTTTGAAATGCAACATAGGTGGAGAAATTACTACCTAAATTCATGAGACCCTGGGGATGGAAGGGGATTGGGTGGGGGTGGGGAGCTCTGACGAAGTAGGAATCACCCAAGAGACATTCCCTCCTTCCCCTTTAGGGACTTTTGGGGATAGAGGGCAATTCTGGGAACAAGGTGTTGACCAGGAAGCCAATTGCATCTCTCTAGGAGTAGGGAAAAGTGTGGTTATTCACCATGTGGTAAGACTAGCCCTTTTCCTTCTTTATGACTTTAATATGGAGGGAAGGGGGAAAGGTAGGAGTTCCTGTTAACTCTCCTCTGCAAATAATTTCTGGACATTGGAGAAAATAAATACTTCAAAATTTAACCAGAAAGACTGCAACTGTTGAAATTTAGGGGCGTTCAAGACCCCAAAATACCGACACACTGGGTCCTGCCTGAATTAATTTGACTCAAGCCTTCTTTCAGCCAAACAAAAACAATGTTTATTTGAGATCTGCCATATCGGGTAGGATCTTAAGGACTCTGAGCATTTGCGATGTATTGACAATATTGATGTATTGACAAGCCAACTAGATAGAATCTGAGTTAGGTTGAATCTGATCACCTTTATGGAGGCAAGATGGATTTTATATACAGAAAGATTGTGGGAGGGATCTAGGGTTGGCCAAGTAGTCTGGGGAAATGAGAGGAGGGATTTAGGGACAGTCTTGAGGAGTCTACGGAGGATCTTGATGGGACTAGGGTGACTAGAGGTCAGAACCAAGAGAATGGGATTTTGATAGGATCAAGGATGGGAAGTAGTTGAGGACTACTTAGAGATGTGGGGGGTGGGGGGGTGGGTGTGTGTTTGTCCTTCATTGCCCAAGAAGACTATGCCATCAAAGTGATGATGACATGACTTGCACTTGACTTTGTTTTGAGTGAGGTAGGGCTGTGCAGGTCACCAGCCTCACTTCTCCTCCAGAGCCATCTGAATTCAGTGACCAGATATTCACCAGGATGACTAGAGATGACACAGGATGAGGCTATTGGGGTTAAGTGACTTGCCCAAGGTCACACAGTTAATGAGTGTCAAGTGTCTGAGGTGAGACTTGAACTCAGGTCCTCCTGACTCCTGCACTGGTACTCTATCCATTGCACCACCTAGCTGCCCACCTAGTGATAACAGACAATGGAGGGCTAGGCTAAATTAAGGGTAACAGAAAATGGAAGATTTATGGCCTCAGACTAACCAGATCAAGGAGAGTTCAAGGAGGTTCCCAGATCCTGTCCTCCATCCAACCACTTGGAAGTTGAGAGGTCAGACCTCACTGGAAGAAGTGAGTTTCTAGCCATTCAGAAGTTTTACTTTTTTATCTCTGTTTCTAGGCAATAAATATATTTGAAAATATATTGCAAGTGTGCATTTATTGGGGTCACATAAAGTTTCCTCATGGAAAGGAAGATGGAACCATTTAGATACATTTATAAAATACAATATGAAAACTTCAGTTGCCTTTTAAACCCTAGAACTGAGTTTAAAGTAAGGCAGGAGTAGGGCAAAGTACTAGGAGAGTAGCAGCCATGGGAAAAGTATGTGTGCAATATTACCAAAGGAGGCCAGGGATGGTGGTTTGAATTCAAGGCCCTTCAGGGTAGCTTACAAAGATGTTTCATTCACCGTGAAAAGCAATTGCAGCACCACCCTTGGGAAGCAGAATGACCTTGGGCAAGTAATGTCAGCACCCTGAGATTCAGGCTTTTCATTTGTGTAAGAATGTGCAGGTATTTCTCCTTTTTACAGAAGACCCTACCGTATATGAGTACTAATCATTGAAAAAGAACCGCCATCCTTATCTCCCTGGAATCATTCATTCATTCAATAAATTTCATTTACTATGCGTAAGGCATTGAATGCCATCTCAGCCCTTGTCATTCAGAGTCTTTCCTGACTCTAGGGGTAATGATGTTACTTGCCCAAGGTCATACTGTTAGTTACTGGCAGAACCCTGACAAAACCATTAGGTTAAATAAATATATATAAATGTATTATCTATATGAATTTATTATATATGCATGTATTACATATGCATTTATTATATATGAATTATATATATATATTCCTATATAAATATAGGAATAAGATCTAGACTTGTCATTTATTTCCCTGGTATAGGAAACTCCACCTACAAGTGAAGGATATTCTCTGCATATTACAGTTGCCAAGAGCTCTGAAAATATAAATTACTTCCCCAGGGTCCCATAAAAAATACATGAAAGGAATCACATGAACTCAAGTTTTCCTGACTTTGAGGCTATCCATTTTAAACTATATGATACAATAATAAAATACCATAAATATTTGTTATGTGTCTGCTTTAGGCAAGCAGGTGCCTATTTTGTGCTTTAAAAAGACAAAACTAAGACCTAGAGAGTTGCCTAAGTCAGACCTAGCTGTTCAATGATTGGCTGGGGTCATAAAGATGGCAAATGTCAGGAGCAGGATTTGAACACAGGTCTTCCTAATTCCAGACCCAGAGCTCTTTTCACCACTCATTGTTTCTCTAGAACCCTTAAAGAGATAATATCAAGTAATTTGAGGAGGGAGAGAATATTAACAAATAGCAGGGGAATCAGAAAAGACTTCATATCGGAAATGGCACCTGAGATGAGACTTGAAAGAAGACAATCCTCTGATTGGAGTGTGGAGCTGAGAGTTTCTCTCAGAATTTCCATTTAAGGAAGGCTCTCTCTCTCTCTCTCTCTCTCTCTCTCTCTCTCTCTCTCTCTCTCTCTCTCTCTCTTTCTGTAGCAGGGGAAGGTAAGGCAATTGAGGTTAAGTGGCTTGTCCAAGGTCGAATAGCTAGTAAGTGTCAAGTGTCTGAGACAGGATTTGAACTCAGGTCCTCCTGACTCACTAATTATGACAAATGAATTGATTGGATGATTCTGTTTTAAACATTACTCTAATTTTGAATACCATTAAGTTCTGCACTATTCTTCTCATCTTTCATCATCCTCTATGATTTGTGCTCTACTCATTGTGTCACCTAGCTGCCCCAAAATCTTCTCTTCATTTCCCATTCTGTGTCACTCCTTGGGATTTAGCCTTCAATCCCCTTATCTCTCTCATCCTCCTTCCCTCCCTCTTCCTGTCACCCAATCAAGTGTTCATCAATAGATTTCAAAGTCCTTGAGAACTGTCTTTATTTTTCATATTTGCATTCCTAGTGCTTAACACAGTGCCTGGCATACACATAGCAGGTGTATAATAAATGTTTGTTGACTGACTGATAGAAAGACAGAGATGAGGAGAGCATACATTCCAGGCACAGGGTGTAGCCAATGAAAAAAAGTTCAGACTTTTTTTCAGAGTGGAAGAGTTTGATGAAGTATAATTTAGGCTAGTTTATTGGAATGTGGGTAGGAGAAAAATATGAAATTGACTAGAAAGGTAGATTAGAATAAAAATGTAAGAATTTCAAATGCCAGGCTGAGGAGTATTGAAGGAGTTTGAGGATAGGAATGGCAAGGATGCACCTGTGCCTAAGCAAGATTATTTTGATATCTGTGCAAGAGATAAATCAGAGAAACTAAGATTTAAGAGACCAATAAGGAGGCTATTAGATTATGCCAAGAGAGTTGTGATCACAACCTGAACTAGATTGGTAGAGAGAGAAAGGCATTCAGAGATGTAGAGTGAAATATAGCTTATCCTGTATTGATAGATGTGGTCAAAGTACAATCAATGAACTTGGCAACTGATTGGCTGGGCCACAAGGCAGAAAGAAGAGCATAGGATGACTCAGAAGTTACAAACACGGTGACCAAGGGATGTTGGTGACCTCAACAGAAAGGAAGTGTGGAGGAAGGGAAGGATTAGAAAGGAAGATAACAAGTTACAATTGGGGCATATTGAATGTGTGACATCCTGCAGGGAGGTGGTGATATGGACCTGGAGTACTGGAGAGAGATTAGAGCCAAATATATAAAGTAAGGCATTATCTAAGTAGAAACAATAACTGAATCCATGGAAGGAGATGAGATCACGATTGGACAAACACATAATGATAACATTACTAATATTTATTATTTTAAGGCATTCCAAGCACTTCACAAACGATCTCATTTATCCTCACAATAACCCTAAAAGGAAGCGGCTATTGTTACCTCCATTTTACAAATGAAGAAACTGAGAGAGACAGAAGTTTAAGTGATTTGCCCAGAATCACCAAGGTTAGTAAGTATATGAGTTGGGATTTGAACTCAGATCTTTCCAACTCCAGGTCTAGCATTCTATCCATGGTACCTTGTAGCTGCCTCTATAAAGAAGAGAAAAGAGCCTGGTTGATCAATATCCTAATCAAAGATCTTACAGTCTACTGGGGAAATACTATATCAACATAGATATCTATAATATACTATATTATAAATGCATGAAAAATGTACTGCATGGTAGAGGAACTGGGAGTTCCACTGTACAGGAACTCTAAGTAGAGGAACTAAGTTCAAAATCTCAATTTTGAGTGCCCATGTAATTCAACCTCTGTCATTTAACCTATGTTGGCATCAGTTTCCTCTTCTTTATTTTTAATTATTTTATTTGTTTTCTGTGTTCTACAATCATTTCCACATATCTTAGATTTTTTCCCCTCCCTCTCACTCCTTCTCCCCTCCCTCCCCTTTCCCTCTCCAAGACGGCATGCAATCTTATGTAGGTTTTACACATACATTCCTACTAAATACATTTTCACTTTAGTCATGTTGAAAAGAAGAACTAAAATGAATGGGAGAAACCATAAAACAAAACAAAACATAATGCAAAAGAAAATGGTCTGCTTCATTCTGTGATCCAATTCCATAGTTCTTTCTTTGGATGTGGAAGGTGTTTTGCCTCAAGTCCATTGAGAATTTTTTAGGTCCTTGCATTGCTATGAAGGACTAAGTCTACCAGAAAAATTCCTCACAGGCTGTGGCAGTTGCTGTGTACAAAGTTCTCCTGGTTCTGCTCTTTTCACTCAGCATCAATTCATATAAGTCTTTCCAGGCCTCTCTGAAGTCTTCTCATTCATCATTTCTTATAGCACAATAGTTTTCCATTACATTCATATACCACAACTTGTTCAACCACTCTCCTTGATTTCCAGTTTTTGGCCACTGCAAAGACAGCTGCTATAAATACTTTTGTACATGTGGGACCCTTTCCCATTTTTATAATTTCTTTGGCATACAGTCCTAGAAGAGATAATTCTGGGTCAAAGGGTATGCACATTTTTGTAGCCCTTTGGGCATAATTCCAAATTTCTCTCCAGAATGGTTGGATCAGCTCACAGCTCTACCAACAATGAATTAGTGTTCCAGCTCTCCCACATCTTCTCCAACATTTATCATCTTCCTGTTTTTTCATATTAGTCAATCTTATAGGTGTGATGTGGTACCTTAGAGTTGTTTTGATTTGCATCTCTCTAATCAATAGTGATTTAGAGCATTTTTTCATATGACTATCAATAGTTTTAATTTCTTCCTCTGAAAATCAATTTCCTGTTCTGTAAAAAAAAAATTTTAAAAAGGAGGCTTGATATAAATTATGTCCAGAGTCCCTACTAACTTTAAATGAATGATCCTAATAAGTTCATGATGAGGATGACAAAGATGAGAAGGACAATGCAGAACTTATTGGTATTCAAAATTATTGGTGTTCAATGTCTAAAGCAGGGTCATCCAATCAATCCAATTAACCATAGATTTAGTAAATTGCATCATCAGAATAACTATGTTAGCCTTGCCTGGTTCTAAATTGTCAGATAAGAACTTTTCATGCTTCTACTATCTTTGTCCCAGTCCCCATTCCAGACTGCTCTCTTCTCACGCCAAAGTTAAACATTCAACTCAACGGTTGAGGGATGATGGTTTTCTGGGCCTAGCACCACCCGCTAGCACCACTCTACTCTATGAAATACCTATCACCTAAGGATCACACCAAAGACTCTGCTGATACACTTGGTTGTATCCTTCTGCAAGTCATTTTGAAGATATCAGCTAATACCATTGATCAAAAAACAAACAAAAACTACGCTGATGATCTTCTCCCTTCATGCTCCCATTCTGAAGTATCTCCAGTTAAGTTATAATTTTGTTGTTTTTAAGTCATATTCAACTCTTTGTGACCCGATTTGGGGTTTTCAGTTGCATACAACTCTTTGTGACCCCATTTGGGGTTTTCAGTTGTGTACAACTCTTTGTGACCCCATTTGGGGTTTTCAGTTGTGTACAATGCTTTATGACCCCATTTGGGGTTTTCTGGGCAAAGATATTAGAGTGGTTTGCCATTTCCTTCTCCAGCTCATTTTACATATGAGGAAACTGAGGCAAACAGGGTTAAGTGACTCGCACAGGGCCACACAGCTAGTAAGTGTCTGAGACCAGATTTGAACTCAGGAAGATGAATCTTCCTGACTCTAGGCACAGCACTCTATCCACTGTGCCTCCTAGCTTATCCTGTTATATACCTTCTCTTAAAACATATGAAACAAAGGCCTGTTGCTTTCCACATTGGATGGCTGGACTAATTCTTCTGCAATGCCCATTTTAGGCCCCAAAACCACTGCATCAAACTGTGACAGAGGCAAATGCCCAGTTGTCATAAAGATGGCAGCATCCTACTGAGCCACATTGGTATGATGGTAATAGATTCTTAGGACCTGCAGCTAGTACCCTATGGAATCAGTTTCCAAAGTGGAATTAGAAGTGGAATGTACCATGGTAATGATACCCAGTATTGGTCTCAGTCAGTTAATAACATAACCTGGGCATGTATACGTAGATTTGTTGAACTAGGTTTTGTGGGACAACATCAAAAGAAAAAAAGACCTCAAGGAGCACCACAGCTTTAACCACCAGGTGGCACTGAGAGCCATTCACTGATAAGTTCCATATTCACCCTGGCTGTTTATGAATGCCTTGGTGGGGGAGGTACTGACTGCTTCATGCTCACTATGGTTACCAGGGAGTAAGCATCCTTATATTCCCCATCTCTACTTCTCTCAATGGGATGGCACCAACTTGTTGTGAAGGTGTGTGTGTATTTATGGATCTACCAATTAATCAATCAAAGGCATTTATTAAGAACCTGGTATATAATCATCATCCACAACAAAAATACGCTATAAATGTGCTAGGAACTGAGGGAACAAATATCAAAGGAAAGTGGTTCTTCCCTTCAAAAAGTTACTCTCCTGTCAAAGGAGGCAAGGTTTATGTAGGGGACAGGGGATAGGGAGTACACCTGTAATATCATTAATATAGAGAATTCACAGATGAGAAAATTCCCTATACCAATACATGTTGGTACTCTCTCTGCAAATTATAGTCTTAGAGAGTCTGCTAGGGCATTGAGAAGTTAAAGGACTCACCCAGCATCTTATATTCAATATGTGTCAGAGGCAGAACTTGAACAGGACTTCCTTGCTCCAAAGCCAATTTTCTATCCATTCTGGCTATCCTTCTTCTCTTGTACCTAGATAGGTATATATCATACATACGCAGAATACATTCAAAGTAATTTGGAGGAGAAAGGTACCAACAGCTTTGGGGATCAGGACAGACTTCACGCAGAAGGTGACCCTTGAGCTCTCTCAAAGGAAATGAAGGATTCCAAGAGGCAGAAGTGAGGAAGAAGTGTGTTCCAGGCTCGAGATCAGCCAGTACGTAGACATACAGAGAAAGGGAATACAGTGTTCTGTTCCAGAAACAGCAGGAAGTTGACTGGACCACAGCATACACAAATGAATGAATGAATGAGCGAATATTAAACCCTTACTAGTTGCAAGACACTGTGCTTAATTCTAAGGACATAAATACAAGCAAGTCAGACAGACCTTGATCTCAAAGGAACTTTTATATCCTAATAGGGAAGACAATACATACACGGGAGCCAAAGTTGCAAAGTGAGGATATGTGCAAGGAAATATGACTTGAAGATTATTCAAAAATGTTGTGATGGTGGACCACAGATCAAAGAAGATAAGGTGAAAGCTTACCAATTACAGCCCACGATTTGCAGGGAAGGAATTCTGAATTCTGGTAAATGAAGGGTAAGAAGGAGGAAGTTGGGGTACAAGGACTATAGAGATGGCTAAAATGTAACAAGGCAGATCCAGCATGAGGTATAATGAGAACTGACCTCTTTCTTTTCCAAGGCATTAGATTGGCCCGGTGGTCTCCAAATTTTTTTTGACCTGTACCACTATCAATAGAAAAAAATTGACCATGAACCTTCAATATATTTACTTATTTACAAATTGCATTCATTCACTCTTGTATTGATAAATGTGTATATTATAAAACATACACAGAAATGAAAATTAAAAAGGATGAAATAAAGATGAAATAATATTTGATCCTAGAGTCAATAGGAAATTGCAGAAATTTATTGAGTAGGAAAATGTGCCAGAAAATGGTTTGGAAAAAAAGTCACTTAGGTATTTGTGGGAAAAAAGTCATTCAGAGAGGGAGTCTGATTATAAGGCTATTCTGAGACCCAATGAGAGGTGATAAGGACCAAAATTAGGACAGGAGAAGTATGAGTAGACAGATGTTGAAGAAGAAATGTCAGGAAACAGCAAATGAGTGGATACGTGAGGCAGGGGTTTAGAGGGGGGGTTGCCTGAGGAGCCAAAGGTGACCCTAGGTGACCAGACAGAAGATGATATCTAGATCATGAGCCAGCCTCTGTGACTCACCTTTTCCCACTCAAAACAAAAAGAGATAGGGCTCTTACAGATAGGTCCTTGGAGCGCAGAGCACTTCCAAGGGGTCCCTACCACAGCCAGGAGGTGAGCTGGGGAACCTGCACACCTGCTTTGGATAATGGTCAGCTTAGATTATATCTGACCTGAAGCCTGTGCCAGTCTCAGAAGTGGAGAGTCTGGGAACTGGCATGGCCAAGGGAGGGAGTGGAGTGGTGGAGAGTATTGGGAAGATAATCTAGGATGTGATTGGGCTAGAGACAAACCCCACAATTAACTATCACATCAAGGTTGGGAGATGACCCATTTTCCCATCCTCCTATTGGTTGATAACACCTCCCCACCCTTGGAGTCAGGCCGTACTTCCACTTTGGAGCCTCCTGAACAAGATGACTTCAAAAGTCTCTTCCAGCTCTAAATAATCCTAGGACCTAGGATCTCTCTTTTTTGAAGGCATCCCCCAAATTCTTTGAGCCTGAGTTTCCTTATCTGTAAAATAAGAGACTTGCTAAATCTTCTTTTATTCTCCAAGATTTCTTTTTCTCCCCTTCTTCCCCATCTCCCCAGGTCTGTCTCTGCTTCCTTTGTCACTAGGCTCTGGAAGTGTTGATATCAAATGACTTTTCACCCCAGAGGAGACTACTTCTCTGACTTTCCACAGCATTTACCCTCACTTCTCCAAGGAAAACACAATTCAGAAGCATTACTAGGAAGGAGCATCTCAAAAGACAGTGGAGTGAGAAGGAAAATGTTTCCTTGACATTCTGTTCATGTCCACCGGGTGTCAGTGTGAATCTGAAGGAACAGCTATCAGGGGTGCAGCTTTTCAGTCTGCAAACCCTAAAGGACCCTTGTGTTGGGGGTTTAGTGTCCAGGAAGAAAGGCATCTCTAGGACTGTAACTGGGCCTTATCTGCATGGATTGGAAGTCAGCCTGCATCCTAAAACACCTCTCTAAAATAACCGCGTTTCTCACTTCATAGTGAAGCACCTTGCTTAAGAGGGTAGAGGATCATGAGAGATGATGTAACCCCAGAATGTCATGGTCACCCACTGCCTCCTTCTCCTCTTCCTCGGCTATCTGAGCTGGCTCTCTCACCCAACCTCATCCCTTCAGAGGCTGTAACTCCTGCTTTCCCCCAATGGAGTATCTCCTCCTTCCCTCCCTCATCTGCTTCTGTACACACCCATCAAGGCACACCTTTTGGGTCTCCTTCACTGCAGACTTCAGTGGGATTTCCTCTCCAGTGCTAGCAGATAGAAAAGTAGATGAGAAACAGACAGATAGAGACTAAAAATGAAGTGAAAAACACCCTGGGTATAGAGTTAGGAAACTGGATTTGAATCTCAATTATGCCATAGTGCAAGTTACTTAACCCCTCTTGGCTTTAGTGTCTTAATCTGTAAAAAGAGGGAATTGGACTAGATGGTCTTTAAGATCTCTTCCCATTCCAAATCTATGTATGACCAGATAGATGGAAAGACATACAAGGAAGGAAGGAAGGAAGGAAAGAAGGAAGGAACTATATCATTCCACAATGACACTAACCCAGAACTGTTCTGAGAAAAGCATTCTGCAAAGCACCATATAAATGTGAATTGTTATTTTTTTTAAAGGCAGGGAATTATTTTTAAGGACGTAAGCTTATGGAGAGCAGGGTTTATGCTATCTTGTTAGAACTGTAGCACAGGCTTGCATTAGGTGGAAGAAAGGAAGGAAGAATATATGTAAACATTGGGATGAGAAGTCTTGTCTTATGATTTCAGTAGTAGTTTGACCTGTTGAAGGAGATCTTACCTATCTTAGATTTTCATATTCTCATCTCTTCTCCTTCCTTGTGTACAGGGGACAAATTTTAATTTTTTTTTCCTCATGCTTCCTCTGGCAACCAGTCTCAGACTGTTTCACCTTGAAACCTTTTCCTGAGCCTCCCCTAGTACTGGAGAGGTGATTCAAAATGAAAGAATGATTGATAGCTTGCTTTTTTTCTGCCCCCTCTAGTCTGGTTGTGTATCTATTTCTACCTTTTAAGTCTTCTCACTTCCAAGGAAACCAATCCAAGGAGTCTCATGCCACTGATTTCATTCATCCCTCTCTCCTGCCTTCTGATTTCTCCAAGCCCCAAACCTTTCAGCTTCTGGGAAAGGATGATGTAAAGGGTCAGTATATAGGCCTATTAAGAAGGTCCATCCCTTCTTTATGTAGGGCTATTCTGAGACTCCAGGACCCTGCACCTCACTGAATTAGTATGGGAGTGGGTCAGTTTCTGCTTAGGGATCATGATCTTTCCTTTCTAAGGTTGTAGTGAGGGATCCCTTCTCAAGGAAAAAAGAAAAAGTAGGTGTGGAAGGAAGGGAAGGCAAGAAACTCCTCTATGAAAGAGAAACAGCTGAAGAAGCAGGGGAGGCAGAGGCAGAAGGAGCTAGAAAACACAGAGGAGGAGATATTCTGGGTGCATCATCAGCCATAACAACTGGGGAGGCAACGTGAGGATTGTGTGTGTGTGTGTGTGTGTGTGTGTGTGTGTGTGTGAGCATGTGAGAGAGAGAGAGAATGTGGATGTGTGAGTGAGAAAGTATGTGTGTGTGTGTGAGCATGTGAGAGAGAGAGAGAATGTGTATGTGTGAGTGAGAAAGTGTGTGTGTGTGTGTGTGTGTGTGTGTGTGTGTGTGAGAGAGAGAGAGAGAGAGAGAGAGAGAGAGAGAGAGCATGTAGGAATTGACGTGGGTAATAATGGTGGATAAAAGACTGAAGTGAGAGGAGGGGTGCGCTGCAGGAGTGAGGTTTATTCTTTTAGATTGTAATTGTTCTTTTCCATGTACAAAGGGGGTAAATTCAGTACTGGAGAGCTTTCTAGCCCAGGCTATGTGTTCTTCTGCACTTGCTTGTAAATGGAATTTGACCACGGACAGAACCTTAGTACCAGAGTAGGTTAAGAACTGAAGAGGCCTTTGAAACTCAGCCCTATTATTTTATAAATGAGGAAACTGATGTATAAAGGGGAAGTGTCCTGTCCAAGAGCATACAGCCAGTTAGGGGTAATGCTGAAGCTAGTCCAAGGTTCTCCTGACTCTCAGGCCCTGGCTATTTTCATTACACTAGACTGTGGTCCCAGGACAAAGGGCCACATGTAGCCACAAGGCTGAAGGTTCCTCACTCCTGGAGTAGAGGCTGAAAGGAGACATTGAGGATAGGAAGAAGGTGTTTTTTTGCCTTCCCCCCTCCACCCCAGCACCTCTAAAGAGGTCAGTTAGAACTGACTCCAGAAGTTTTAGGAATAGAAGAAATCTTGAGAGGCCATCCAGTCCATTCCCTTGCTTCCAGACAAATATGTATCTGAAGAGAGAGTCACCTACTGTTATAGCTATACAAATTATCCATTTCACATATTACACATTTCCTTAGCACCAACTGTGCTCAATATCTGGCCCTGTGGGAGAAGCATCAGAAGTACAAGGTCGCAGTCCCTGACCTCAAAGAGCTGACAATGTATTTAGAGAAATAAAATGTAGAAATAAGAAATAATTATAAAACAATGCAAGATAATATAACAATTCCTCTTCTTTATTTTTCCACATTGCATTCTACTATGCAGTTGCCTTCTTTCTACCCATCTCAATCTATGAAAGATCTGTGACTTAAAAAGTTGAGGTACCAAATCTGAAACCCTGCACTGTGTGTGAGAGTGTCTGTGTCTATGTATGTGTGCCTGTAGGTCTATCTGTGTCTATGTTTGTGTGTTTATGTCTATGTGACTATATGTCTGGATCTATGTCTGTGTGTGTCTGTATGTCTGTCTGTGTCTTTGTCTATGTCTGTGTGTCTATCTGTATCTGTGTCTCTATGTCTGTGTCTGTATCTGTAAATGTGTCCGTGGGTGTGCCTGTGTCTGTGTGTGTCTGCCTATGATTATTTGGGATGTTGGATTTAAGAACACTGTGACAATCTGGGGCTGCTTGGGATAGTTAGAACCATAGATCCCTAAGGTACTTTAGAGCCCATATAGTACAACTGCCTCATTTGATAGGAACGAGGCAGCGGAGAACCACTGAAGTCACTTGCCCAAGGTCACATAACGAGTTTCTTTTTACAGTGTATTTTGGTGTTGTGATTTCACCAATGTGCCATATCCCTGGGATAGAAAGATCATGAAGCTGGAGACGGTAGGGACCTCGAGGACCTCCTGGATCAATCCCCTCACTTTATAGGAAAGAACTGAGACCCATGTAAAGTGGAGTTTCTGTAGTATTTGCCTCCCAGTCTTCTATCCTCTGTGGATTGGAGAAGTAGGAGGATAGTAACACCATCACAATGGAAACTTCCACACATATGCACCAGCCTCAGACGTTGCGTTTCTATTTCCTGTCACTAGGGACTCACTGTACAGAAATTCACTGCCTTTCACCCAGGGACTCACCTTCAGGGCAGCCTGTTCCTCCAAATCCATTCTCCCAGCTTTCTCTCCTGAGATCTCTTTTCAAAGTTCAAAGGAAAATGACAGTTTCCCTTTTTAATTCCTTTAAATCACTTAACAAGGGTCCAAGCTCATTATAATGAAACCTTTCTAGCAATGGGAGACTTTGTCACCAGCTGGTGGTAAAAATAGAATGAAGATAACTTGTTTCGCTGAAGGACACTGTCTACTCATTGGCTGGAGGTGAGGAGCCCTTCACCAGAGTGAAGTACCAGGCCTGAAGTCAGGACGACTCATCTTCATGGGTTCAAATCCAGCCTCAGATACTTACTAGTTGTGAGACCCTGGGCAAGTCATTTAACCCTGTTTGTCTCAGTTTTTCCACTGTAAAGTGAGCTGGAAAGGAAATAGCAAACCACTCCAGTATCTTTGCCAAAAAACTCCCAAATAGGGTCACAAAAGCCAGAAACAACTGAAAAATGACTTCGTGCCAACAAGAAGAAACCCTGGCAGAGAAATTGTTCAAATGTTTCCTGTTGTTAATAGCTAAGCATAATATATAGTCAACTGACCCAAATGCCTTGGAATTAATATTCATTTGACAGAGTACAGAGTTCTCTACAGTTAGTACAATTCTTACCCTCTGGAAGCTTTTAATCTTAAGCAGCATGACACATATTGACATGATATATGACCTTGTCCTACATACCAAGGTCAAATGAAAAGCAGCATGACTCTCAATGGGAGTGCCAGAAAGAATTGGGTCCAAGTCTTACCAGTGCCATATAAGTAACCTTGGGCAAATTATTTTAATTTCTCAATTCCCCCAGTCAAATCTAAGACCATGGGCCATAAATAAGTGGCTATTGGATCAGTTAAAGGGAATGACAGGACAAGTCTGGACCAACAGAAGCACATGGTAGCTTGGAAAGGGTTCTGGGTTTTAAAGTCAGAGAACCTCGGTTCATATCCTACTTCTCTCATTTACTGCTTATCTGACCTTGGATAAGTCACTTAAGTTTTCAGTGACTTCATCTGTGAATTGAGGGGGCTTGAGAATCTAAGTCCCTCTGGTTCTTAGGAACCTATGATCTTGTCATTTTCTTAAGACTTATAAATTTTTTTTTCATAGATTGTGTGCAAGGTATCTTAGAGGAACTGTAATTCAAAACTCCTTCATTTTATAGATCCTAGTCAAATGATATTTTGGGTTTTTTGGTCTTGTTTTATTTTGTTTCTGGTGAATCTCATAGCCGTTTAGGCAGGGATAACGGGTAAAGAAGCTAGCTCAAGCTGCCAAGCCAAGTCAGCCAGATTTGGACTGGCCAGATCCCTTCCCCCAAAGTCAAGAGGATGGGAGTAGACCAAAGGTATTAACAACTGAAGCAAACCCTGGGCCTTGATTTGCAGAGGAAAGTGGTCATGGAATCTGGCCCAGAAGTAGGCTGGGTGGTGACTGAGCTGTATTTGAACCAGTGCTGGGTACAAGGGCCAGAGGGAAAGGGAGAGCGTGGGATAGATGATGGCATCAGGCCCACCATCCAAAGAACTCATGACAAATAAAGCGCCTGGTGTCCACACATTTCTTTCTAGTCCTGTTCCTTTATAACTGACTGTGCCTATCCCCAAGGATTCTCATCTCTGTCAAACAAAAAGGTAAACTGAGGTGACAAGAGGGAGACGTGACATAGGTCACAGATTGTGTGAGGACAATAGCGTCCATGAGCCCTTCCCCCTCTTCCAGATCCTCAGTGCTAAACACTCCTACTTGCCTAGTGCCAAGAGCTCTGGGCACACCGACAGCAAAATAACAAACATTCCCAGAATAATGTCAACAGCCTAACCCTCAGCTCCAATCAGAGAAAGGCCCCAGCACTTTCCAAACATGAACTCGTTGATCCTCACAGCAGGGGCTCCTCCATTAAGGGTGGACAGCTTTGTTATTACCCCTTTGACAGATGGGGAAACAGAGGCACTGAGAGTTTAAAGTCTGTCTCTGGCTATGAGCCCCCTAAAAGCAGAATCTGAGCCAGGTTTCCAGTTCAGAGAACTGTTCCCAGTTCTGTGGTCAGAACACTAGACATCAAAAAGTTGGCCAGGCTGAGGGATGGGGCAGATTAGGTCATTAGACAGAATGAAGGGAACTGAGAAACAGAGGGAGGGAAGGAAAAGGAGGGAAAGAGGCCAAGAGCATTTTAAGGCAACCTGAAGACTGAACTTCAGATTGGAACAGCCTGATATACTGGCAGCATCTCCCACACTCCTTGAGTTCTTAGATCTGAATGAAACCTGACAGTTGTTATTCTTCAGGAGGTGTGTGTGTGTGTGTGTGTGTGTGTGTGTGTGTGTGTGTGAAAATAATGGTGCTTGTGCCCACAAACACATCTGTACTTTCGTGTGAGTGTAGGAGGGCAGGAATTGAGGCATGCAGCATATACATAAATGCATGCCGGTTTGTGTGCAATATGCAAAAATGTTTTCACTCAGCTCCAGAAGCAATAAGTCATCTCCAAGGAATCTTAGCAACAGCTATCCCCAGAAAAAGTTTTCACCAGCTGGGATCGATGATGAGTCAGCAGCAGCAGCAGCAGCAGCAGCAACATCAGCAGCAGCAGCAGCAGCAGCCCCAGCAATAGCTTGCTGGCTGCCTGGGGCCCTCTGCTCTATCCTCCCTGGGAAGGACTCCAGCCCCAGTCCTGGCTGGCCCTGTTGGGTCAGTGCGTTGGTGCTGGCACCAACTGATGGATTCCTGGATCATGCTGGCTTTGGCGAGAACAGGAGACTGGGAGCAAAGGCCAAGACAGAGGGTTTTTCCCTCCCAAACCCTCCCAGCCCTAACCACCCTCCCCCCCTACTTCCCCCTTCCCCCACACATACTTTTCCTTTTAACTGCAAAACCAAAACACCGTGTTCATGAGTTAGGAAGCCACAGCCAGATGGCAGGAGATGGAGGCAGAGAGGGGCTGGGAAGCTGGAGTTGCCTGTATTCAAATCCAAGCAGGCCCAGAGAGCCTGGAAAGAATACCAAATTCATACAAGCATCATTTTAGGATTAGAAAGGACTCTCCAGGTCAACTAATCCAAGCCCCTCTTTTTACAAATGAAGAGACCGAGGCTTAGGGAGGTTAAGGAATTTGGTCAGACAGACATTAATCGGCAGTGCCAAAATTCAAAATGAGGTCTTCTGACTCACTCCCCATCCATTGCTGGGCGTTCCAGAAGGACTAGGCAGATGATCTTTCAAGAATCCGTAGATCTCTACTTAACCCCTAGATGGGCAAAGTCACTGTGGACCTCAACACAAAGTCCAATGGTCAGGGAACTATAGGAGGTTCTGAAAATGGTTCACAGGGAACCAGATCCGGGTACTTGGGCCCATTTTCAAACCCTAAGGCTATAAAACAGCAGCAAACTTGTCAAAGGAGCTGGGAAAGGGGTGATGATGACACAATTTAGAAGAAGCAAGAACCATCTCTTTAGAAGGACATTGGAAGGACTAGGTTCATGGATGTAGAGTTGGAAGGGCCTTCCAAGGCCATCTGGTCCCACTTCATCATTTTAAGGATAAGGGCATTGAGATGATGGAGGTTAAATGTTTTGAAGAAGATCATACAACGTTCCTCCTCTCAGGGCAGACGTTCAGGGCATAACCTGTTCTTTCCTCCCCTTTTCCCCTGTCCCTCCCCGCCCCATACACACACTGCCCTGGGCTACCCTAAACCATCCCTCTACCCCCCTCCCTTGTCCTGGCAGCACCGAGTCATGCTAGAACTGAGCAGATCTAACTGAAGAACAATCTGCTATCTCAGCAGCAGCCTGAATCCCTGGCCTCATTACTGGGAGCAGGAAATGAATAAAAGCTAAATGAGTTTGAAAATGCCAGGAGGCACTGTTTATCCCCCTCCCCCCTCCCCATCCCCCTGGCAAGGGCCGTGTATAGTTACAGTTTAATCTTGGAAATGCCAGACAGCTGTTCCCTGTTGCTAAGAGACTGGCACACATTATGCAGATGTCAGGGACCTCAAATGTCTGCCGGAAATTACAGATCATGTTGTATTGAGCAGAGGGGGCCTTTTCTCTGACTGGGGAGCACAGCAGGAGCCCTGGGGAAGATTTTGGGGAAATATGCAGCCTGTCTTCCCTGGGGTCTCCCTTTGCAGAGCTCTAGACCGCTTCCCTCTCCCACCCCACCAACCTCACTCCTTTCCTCCAGGATTTCTTCATTCTTCCCTGGACCCCAAATCTTCTCCCTTATTTTCTCCTCTGCTCGTCCCTCAGTGACATCATTCCCTACAGCTCTGAATCCTTCAGTCTCCATCTCTCCTGCCCTGTCCTCTCAATCTTTCTTGCTCTTCTGCTCCCTTCATGCCAAAGCTAAGTTGTATTAGGGTCATAGATTGAGAGCTAGATAGGATCTTAGAGGCCATACAATCCAATTCCCCTCATTTTTTCACAGATGAGGAAACTGAGGCCCAGAAAGGCATAATAGCTTGTCTAAGATCACACAAATAGCATACAGCAGAATAGGATTTAAACCCATAGCCTTCGCAACAAATCCATTGTTCTTTTCTCTTCACCATGTTAATGGCATGATTCCTCACCTTATCAGGGAGTTGGACCAAGTGATCTGAGCTTCCTTCCTGATCATCGTCCTCTGAATTCTAGTATAAAATATATAGTATAGAATGATCCTAGCAAATCCCACACACACAAACACACACACACACACACACACAGAGTACAGAATGTGGGGAAGATCTACCATCTGAGTTAGAAAAGATCTGCTCAGTAAACTCTTCCAAAGGCAGTATCTCCAGGGGGACAGAAGAACTCACCAAACTAAGCATTTCATTTTAAATTATTTTTAAATTCAATTTTATTTTAGTTTCAGTTCTGAATTCTATCCCACATCCTAACCCTCACCCATTGAGAAGACTAGAAAAACAAAAATCATGACAAACATGAACAGCCATGCAAAAACAAATTCCTACATTAGCCACATCTAAAAGGAAGGAAGGAAGGAAGGAAGGAAGGAAGGAAGGAAGGAAGGAAGGACCAATTATTTAACAGACATTGTGTAAGTGCTTACCCTGTACCAGGCACTATGTGAGGTACTGAGAAGACAAAGACAAAACTGAAATAGATCCTGACCTCAATAATAATACAGTCATCATGATGTCCTGAAAAAATGGTATGAATTGATTCTGGGGCCCCTGCTTTAGAGAATTAAAGGTGAATCTTAGATTTTGACAGATAGGGGAACTAAAGGGATAAGAAGAATGATTAGCTTTCCCTCAGCACCTTCAGGGCTGAAAGAAAGGACGGAGTCAGGACTCCCACCAATCAACTAACCAACATTCATTAAACCCGGGGTGGGGGGGGGGGGAAGGCAATCCCTCTGCCAATGATGACTGGCAGCTCTGTTTGTCTCCCCACTTTGTTCAGAATTTATCCTTATCTGGGATAAGGACAATCTCTAAAGGGCTGCTACAAAACTGGGAAAGGGCTGGTGACAGACCCCAAGTCAGCTGTCTGACAACTGGCATACAGAAGTACAGAGAACATAGGACCTAAGGGTTGGTCACCAGGTGAGATGTTTTTAGCCACCAGATCCATGAAGGAAAACCAGAAGCTAAGAAAAAAACCATTTCCCCAAAGCATTTCTGTATAAATCTGTTCTCCCTCCTCCTTTCACCAGCATCCCTTCCACCAGTACCATCACCAGAGACAGAGAGAAAGCTCAAGGGTGGGAAAGGGAAGAGGAACTTTCCAGCCTCCAAAACCTGCCCAAAGGAATACTGGGCAGAAGGAGATGAACTGACATTAACTAGAATCCCTATAAAGATGGAGCATCCCATGAGGATGGGGCTTCTCAGAGGCCCCCTCCATGTGAAGCAGGGAATTGTCCTTCATCTCTGACCTTTAAACAAGTTCCTCCCCATCTCTGTCTTTCTCCATCCTCAGTACTACTATCTCCCTTCCCCTGTATTTATCCTTTCATTCATTCAATAACTTCTTACCCCACCCCCATACCCCTACACAACGCACAAAACACACACACACACACACACACACACATACACACAGTGCTTTCCTAGTCCTACAATCCCAGAAGCACATGGGAGGGACATCACCATAGCAACCAGGGGCCTGTCTCAGCTTCAGCATCATCAGGTCCCTGGGGAAATGAAAGTGGTGTCTGGGAAGAGGGAGGTAGGGGCATAGTCGAAGGTAGCCCTTGTCTAAATGCACACATGTAACCTGAGACAAGAGCAAAGATGACAGGGAGAATTCGCGGAAGCCCCCCTGTGCCAGAAAAATATAAATACTTCCTCGTTAATATGGAAGATGGAACAGAAAGGATGTTGGTGGCAGGGTTTAAGAGGATTGCACTGGTACCACCTCCAGAAGTACATCTAGGAGCTATGGGGTGGTAGGTGACAAGGACTTAGGGGCCTTGAGTATGAGTAATAACTGCTTGTTTTGAATCTTTGCACATGAGAGGACATATGGATGCCTACCACTGCATGTAGTTTGCGGTCTGCATGACCTTCTCTAAGCACCAGGAATCATGTATACATATTGATACATGAACATCAGAAAGCCTATCCATTGCCAGGGAAGAAACTTGGCCAGAAGATGGGGGAAGAGTGAGGCATGCAGGTCAAAAAAATAAAAATAAAAACAGGGCAGCAAGTTAAATCATTTCATCCTCATAGGATGTAGCCCAGAAGGGATACTGAGATTGAAGCCAGAACTTACCCCATACAGAATAAACCTCTAGCATTGTACATGGTGAGAAAGGGGTGCAGCATTGGGAAGACGAGGAGGGGAGAAGAACCAGAGAGAAATTTCACCTAACCCATCACCCATTCTTTATGTACAGACAGCTCCCGTCATCAGTTTGGTCCCTGGCCCTCCTTGCCCCGGGACACATTTTTGCTAGTTTTGAGGCTATACCATCTTTGCCTCCTCCATCTTTCCCAGAGCTCCTTTGAAACCCTTTCAATGAACTTGCCCCAAGCATAAAAATAAGTCTCCATGAAACCTCCAGGTATCCCCAGAGACAATAGCCCTGGTGATCTAGGCAACATCCCCAGAGACCACACTCCTCGTGACTTAAACTGGGCTTAGTTTTGGCCCAGTGGAGCCTGACTGCTTTCCAGCTGATGAGTTTCTTCAGGAGATATGGGGAGACTCTCCTCAACCAGAATGACAATAAGGCACCTCTGGAAATTATAATGCAAAAAAGGAAGAAAGAAGTTTGTATTGGCTTAGTGTTCTGCCTCCAACCTAACTAGGGAATTTAATGAAGCAGTCCTGAATTGAGTGTTAGGAGACCTGAATCCCAGTTCAAGCTGGGTAACCTAAGGAGAGTGTGATGTAATGAAGAGGTCTAGCTTTGAAGTTGAGGGTTGTGGATACAATGATTTATGACTGGAAGGGACCTTTGAAGTCATTTAGCTGAGCTCCTTTATCCTACAGATGAGGAACAAAGCTCCCATAGAGGGTAGGTGACTCCACCAAAGTCATGTAGACAAAAAGTACGGGGCAGAACCAGGATTATAAACCCTGTCCCTCTGGACAGATATGTGTGTATATATATATATGTGTGTATATATATATGTATATAGATAGATAGATAAATAGATAGATAGATAGATATGTGTATGTGTATATATATATATATATATATCTGCACATATATATGTATATATATGTACAACTACAGATAGGTGATAAATAGATAAAGGGTTAGATAATTAGATGGTGATGGATAAAAGAATAAGTCAATAGATTATAGATAAAGAAAAGGATAAGTATATAGATTATAGGTCAACTAAGTGTTGCAGTGGATGGAGTGTTGGGCATGGTCAGGAAGGCCTGTGTTCAAATCCTGCCTCAGGTAGTTACTAGCTATGTGATCCTGGGCAAGTCACTTAACCTTGTTTGCCTCAGTTCCCTCATCTAGAAAATAAGCTGGAGAAGAAAATGACAAACCACCTCAGTATCTTTGCCAAGAAAACTCCAAATGGAGTCATGAAAAGTTGGACACAAGCAAAATGACTGAACAACCACAACCAAGATTATAAATGGACAGAAAAAAACAGATATGTAGATAGATATTATGTGGTCACACAGCATATCATTCTCAGAGGACTGTGACATCAGGAAGATGATGACATGACTTGCACTTGAATTGTATTTGAGTGAGGCAGGACTGTGCAAAATCATCAGCCTCACTTTCTTCTCCAGAGCCATCTGGGTAGAGTGGCCAGATATAGATCAGGAGAATTGGAGACAGGCAAGGATGTAGATAGACAGACAGACAGATAGATTGATTGATTGAGAAACGAAACAGTATGGTATAGTCAGGAAGACCTGGTTCTACTTCTTGTATACATAATGGCTTGTGTAACTGTAGGCAGATGATTCACCCCTCAGTGTACCAATGTCTATGTGGCAGAGAAGGTACCAATCTTCACTGGTAGGAAGTTTCCTTATTGCAAATTACCTATAGCAACGAAATCATAGGTCTTGTCAGAAATGTAGATAATAGATATAGACCATAGCATTGTAGACTTAGAACTGGAAGGGAAGTTAGAGACTATCATAACTAACTTGTCTTGTTTTACTGATGAGGAAACTGAGGCACAGAGTGACTTACCCAAAGTCACACAGGTAGTTAAGTATCAGACATGAAATATGAATCCAGGTCTTAATGAATCTAAGTTCAGTCCCCTACCTGCTATACCACCCTGCCTCTCCCAGAGTAAAAACTGCCCCAATACCTTGGTCTCAGACCACTGATTTTGGATAAGATCCCAAAAGGAATCTGGGAAATGGAATCCTCTGGTCACCATGAGTAAGGGTGGGGTCCTTCATTAAGGAAACTGCCTCCTCAGGCAAGAACTGACAAACAGGAGAGGGTAGCAGTAGGTGGGTGAATGAACTCAGAAGAGTTGCTTCATATTCAACACACAACTGTCCCTAGGATTCCTGACTTTTCATTCTATATCAAGCAGAAATGGAAGCGACTGTCAGGTTTATAAATACATACTTGCTCCTGCCCTTGGTTACATTTTGCAGTCTGGAGTTGGCTGGTTATATGTAGCAAAGCACAAAAATCTAACAGTGGGGAAAGGTAGAGACAGGTTCTGATTGAATTATGATTCTCATTATAAAATAGGCTAGGAATTAGTAGTCGGGGAGGAGAGGAGAAATCAGAGTCACTTACAGACTGTTCCTCTGGCAGAGAGAACTGCAGACCCTTGGAGCTAGTCCCCAATCCTTCCCCAAGAGGATCAGCAGGGACAGCACCCTTCCCAAGAGAGAGAAGGGAAGGCATTTCTAGGTAGAATTTTGGTCAGGGGCTTTAAAGGAAGGATGCATAGGGAGAGGGGGACCTCAAGTGCTCCAGCAACCAGCCAGTCCTCTCCCCTCCCCCATGGGTGTCATGTGGAAGCTGGGCTGAGCAATAAAGGATTTAATGGTGGGGAAGGGAAAGCATTAGACGCTGAGTCACCAGAGCTCATTCACTTGTTCATTCATTTGTTCGTTCATTCATCTTTCACTGATCCCTTCACTCAAGATGCTGCTTTTACTGCATCTGCTGAAGCTCTCTCTTTGTTCCCCTTTCTCTCTTCCCTTCCGCCTCTCCCCACCCTTTCCTCCTCCCTTCCCCCCCCAGCACATACTCCCTCTTTCTTCTTTCATCTTCTCAGTAAAGCCTTTTTATTTGCACTCTCATCCTTTCTTTTTCTTCCTTGCTTAACCTCCCCTCTCCTTCCCTTTCCCCACCTTCTTCTCAGAGGCAGTTTTCCCCTTGAGACTGTATGCAGGTTTCTTATGCAGGCAAAGAAACCAGGTCAAGGTCATCCTTCAGCAACAATTCTACCTGTTTGTGTTCAGCTTCCTCACCCTCTCCTTCCTGGTTTTACCTTCCTTAAAGGCTCAAAGGTAGGATCCTAGATTTAGAGCCCAAAGGGACCCTTATCCACTAAATAATACAACCCCTTCATTTTACAGCTGAGGAAACTGAGGGTTATAGAGACTGAATGAAATCTATAGAGGCTGAATGAGTCTGTAGAGGTTAACCTTGCCTAAGGTCATATATGCAGTGAGTGGCAGGGCTCCAATTTAAATATTGTGTGACTTGTCTGAGGTCATATAAGATATAAAGGATGGAGCCGAGATTTGAGCCAAACGCTGCTAGTTCCAAATCCAGTAATCTTGCCGTGGGAGTGTGCAGGGAAGCAAGGAACAAAGGCAACAAAGAATGATCAGGAGGAGTGGGAAACAGAGCTCTTCGACGAAATCGACATCACATAACTCATGAATTCAAAGTGGAAAATGGTCACTGGATCTAGCTCCCTAGAGTAACAAATGAGGAAACTGACAGCCAGATGAATATGACTCTCCCAAAGTCACCTACCTCGTAAATAACACAGCCTGTATCCAGATTTCAGATACATCTACTCTAGAAAATGTGAATGGTAACAACAAATGTTTAAGTAACTTCTCTATGCTGAATACTGAGTTAAATTCTAAGGGCAATACAAATGTGAAAGCCCTATCCCATAAATTCAAGGAACTTAGTCTAATGATGGAAACCCGACTCATAAAAATTATAAGACTATCTAAAAACAGCATCTTCTAGATTATAAACACAACCTGGATCTAATTTTCTAGTACCAGTCTTTTCTAAACACCCCAGAACACTAGAGACCCAGCCTGGGATGTTCACCAAAAGTCTGGTTGTCTGTGTTTCCTCTTTTCCTTCTTGCTTTGAATTTTGTATGTGAGCAATCAAGATGAATGATATCCTTTAGGAGAAAGGGAACAGATGAGAGAGACTGGAGAGAAATAACAGGTTTCAGGGCTGCAATAATAACCTGGAAAATTGCCCGAAATAGGTGTGTGAGAAAATTACCATACATGCAAATCATATGCAAATGTATTGTGGTCCTCCTATTTGATGCATCTGCTATCAACTCCATACCAAGAACAGAATCATAGACTTTTAGGACTGGAAAGAACTCTGTAGATCACCTTGTCTACCCAAACCTTATTTTAACTGAGGTACCCAAACATGAACTGACTTACTAATGGCATGTCCAGAAGGGAGCTCAGTGCTGTCAGAAACAAAAAAGTAGTTGCACCTATGAAATCCTCCCTGTCTACTGGGAACACCAGCACACAATGCAAAATAAATGAGTGGGACAGACAAAGCATTCAGAACTAAGAGGTTTTTTTTCTTAATATGACAGAACTGAACTAAAATACCTGTTATAGAAGTTATCACAGGGAATTGGAGTCAGGAAGCCAGGAAGACTCGAGTTCAAATCTCGCCTAAAATGCTTGCTAGCCATGTGACTCTAGGAAAGTCATGGAAACTCTCTTGGCCTCAGTTTCCTCATCTGTAAAATGAGGATCATAACAGCACCTACATTGCAGGATTATTGCGAGACCCAACTGATCTTTTTTTTAAAAAACTGCATAGAGGCAAGAGACAGATGCCATTTGTAGAGAACAGCTCAATTTGGCTAGAAGGTAGAGTACATGAAGAGGAGTCATGTTCTTCTCCTCTGTGTTATCTTCTTCTATTAGAATGTAAGCTCCTTGAGGGCAGGGACTGTTTTGCTCTCTAGTATTTATATCTTCAGAACTTAGCCCAGTGCTTGACACAGGATGCTGAGTAAATACTTTTCATTCACTCATAGAATACTGTCCAGCACATGCATGTTGATTAACTGACTGACTAGGACATAAGGTCATACTACAAGTCTAGAAGACCATATTGATAAGAAGATAGACTTAGGATTTAGATTTCATACAATCACAGACCTAGAGTCAGAAGACAACTTGGAGGATATTTGAGCCCAACCTCCTCATTTTACATATGGAGAAACTGAGGCTTAGAGAAGCTGTCCTTGAACAAAGTCATATAGGTAGGTCTCCAGCAAAGACCTACAGGAAAAAGAAGTGGAGTTGTTTGGTTGTTTTGGTTTTTTTTTAAAAAAAAAGTTTGTAAACTCAGATATGAATCCTTTATATGTTCTGTTGAGTTAATCTGATGTTTTGTCAGACTAAGTCCTTTGATCCACACATGATTTCATAGGTCCAAACCACAGTTTGCAGACATGAGACAAATTCCCCAAACCCTCTTAAATTCTAGTGCCTTCCCTCTGTTAATTATTTCCCATTTGTTCTATCTGTAGCCTGCTTTGTATATATTTGTTTGCAAATTGTCTCTTCCATTAAATTATAAACTCTTCCAGGGCAAAGACAGTATTTTTCCTCTTTTTTTTATCTTCATCACTTAGCACAGCTCCTGGTCCACAAAAGGCACGGGATAAATGTTTATTGATTGATCAATCTGTGTTCCCAGGAAAAATCCTCGGTGAAGGTATGAACCAAAAAGTTAGAGTATTGTGGAAGAACTCAAGTTTGAAGCCAGTCTTTGTAAGCACAAAACTTTGGTAATGAGCCATGATACTACAGGAAATGGAGGCACCAAAAGCTTTTGGAGCAGGAGGAATGAGATGGCAGACCTGAGGCTTGGGAACTTCAATTTGGCAGTTGTGACATGTATGGGAGAGGGGAAGAAAACTGGGTGGAGGAAGAGCCATCAAGAGACTTGTAAATTCGATGAGAGGTAATGAGGACTTGATAGATGAGAAATGGTCAAGATCCGGCAACAATAACATGCATTGTGAAGATAGAGGAGTCAAGAATGACCCAGGGTTTTACACCTAGGTGACTGGGAAGATGGTGGTGCTCTCAACAATCTGGAAGAAAGGTGAGTGAGTGAATGGATGGATGTGTGTGTGTGTGTGTGAGAGAGAGAGAGAGAGAGACAGAGACAGAGAGACAGAGAGAGAGACAGAGAGAGAGAGACAGAGACAGAGACAGAGAGAGAAGAGGAAGAGAGAGAGAGAGAAGAAATGAATTGTGCTTTGGACATTTTAAGTTTGAGCTGCCCATGGGGCTTCCAGATAGAAATGTTCAGCAAATAGTCGGAGATGCGAAACTGGAGTACAGAAGATCAAGGCTCTACATTTCTTCTGAACAGATGTTTCTCTTATGTTTTACCTTCAGTGATAGGTTATTAAATATCTACGTTGCACATACATAGAGAATTATGCCAATGTTTTAAACTGTTTTAATACTGGCTATGACCATTGGATGCTCATAAGAAATCAGTACATAATAAAATTTTATCAGGAAAAAAAGATCAAAGAGTCTCAGTTTCTTTACCTGGCAAATGGGTATAATAACATTTGCACTGCCTACCTTACAGAATTGTGAGGAAAATACTTTATAAACAAACCTTAAAGAGTTAGTGAATAAAAAATTATAACAACATAACCATAACTGGCATTTATACAGCTCTTTAAGGTTTATAAAGAACTTTACATATGTTAATGCAGACATAGTATTCTTAATATATGCTTGTTGACTTTGAATTTAAGGTGGCCTGTTATAGACAAAGAGCTGGTAGTAGAAAGAGATTATTTAGTTTAATTCCTTTTTATAAATGAGGAAACAGAGACCCAGAGAAGTGTGACTTGTCTGGATTTGAACTCAAGTCTGCTGACTAAAATGGCATCTCTGTGATTGTATGGAAGGATGTAAGTGGAATAGATGAAGAAGACTTCTTAGGAGAAGTAATACTTGAGCTCAGTGCTTCAAGGATGAATAGGATTTGGTGTCCAAAAAGAAAAAATAAACCATATTTGGCAGGAGTATGATGTACTAGGGAATTTGTAGGGGGAGAGCAATCCAGGCAGTTCTCAAGTTTCCTATTTTAAATTCACTGGTTGTCAGTAGATGTCATGGTGTTTAAACATTAAGTCAGGAAAACCTGGGTTCAAATCACCCTTTATCCACTTCATAGCTATATGACCCTGGGCAAGTCATTTAAATCTTACTCGGTCTCACTTTTGTTACTACTTCATAGTGTCTTTGTAAAGATAAAGAGTATGTAAAGCACAGGTTAATGATAACAATTCTTATTTTACTTACTCACCAGTGTCAGCCACCACTGTCAGCTGGTTACACCAAGGTACAATTCACATCCCTAGGTTCCTAGGAGCAATGTGAAATTGCCAAAGATAAAGCCTGTCTTCTTACTGTTGAAAGATCAGCATCATTGTCATAACACTCAACAATCTCCTCTCCCCCCACCCCATCTCCATCTCTGCAATACCCACACTGCTCTCCCCTACTACATTGTATAATCTAGCAAATCTCCACAGTTTGGTACCACTCGGAGATGTATACGTGAGATAATCTTTTGCTCTGTGGATGATTCCAGGGTTAAGGGGCAGGCTGATGATTTATTGTCCTGTGACCACAAACAAAAAGGAATTTTTAGATGGGATTGGGGGGGTGGTAGAGAAAAGGAGGGTGTCTGGGAAACAAAAAGGATTCTGTGGCTGAAGAACAGAAGACTGCCCACTTTAGGAAAGGTGGGTAATGAAAGCTCTCCCCACACAGGTATCATTACTGCCTATTGTATCTCAGATCCCCCACTCCCACCCCTTTCAGCTGTCTAGCATAGCAATGTGGATGGCTTGAGAATGGAATTCACACGGTTTCCATGGTAACTGCACATGTGTTAGCTGCCTTGGAGGATGAAGGGGGGAGGGGAGAGAGGAGGCAATGACAGCAAGGGGCAGCTGACAAGAGTGATAGAGAGAGGGGACCGATGAGAGGAATGCCAGTCGGGCCAGCAAACTCACCCCCCCCACACACACACACCAATCACCCTCCACTCTAATTCCAACAGAGGAAGCTAATGGAAGATTTTCAACCTTCCACCCCCTCATACCTCCAGCATCCCATGGAGATGCTAAAGAGGCTGAGGCCACCCAGAGCCCAAGACAGAAACCTGAAATCCATTATCGTGATCACTGCAGTCACTGTTCCAAAATGTCCATTTTGCACCATCTCTCTCCCATCATTCTTTGCTACATCTATCATGTTTTGTATTGTGAGCCAGTCCAGGATATAATAGGCAGCAGTAACACCAGTCTTTATCTACTTTCTCTTATGTGGACCGGCTTCTGTTCTCTAGCACTGTGTCCTTTTTATTTCAAGATCACCCTCTCTCTTTCTCAAGTCTCAGGGAACTTTGGAAATAGAAAAGCAAAATCCTGGGCAAGTTCCTCATTTGTACATACAAATGGTGTGAATAATATTCAAAACTAGTATAGTCTTCTTGGTACCCTGGGAGAGCCATGTGGAAACAAAAGATTATTCCTTAGAATTAATAGGCTGGATTTCCCTCCTCCTCCCCACCCCCACCAGAAAATTCTGTAACAGATGCCAAGAGGTTGTCAAGAACTACATTTCTGTCTTTCTAACCACCCACACCCTGGTCTGGGCATGAGGCACATATGCAGCTTTGACTCAGTATTTTTACTGAATTCCTTTTTTACTGCTGGCTGTTGTTATTTAGTTGAGTTGGACTCCTCATGACCCCAATGAACTTGTCCATGGGATTTTCTTGGCAAAGGTACTGGAGCAGTTTGCCATTATCTTCTCCACTGTTTCCCTAATTTACAGATAAGGAACTGAGGCAAACAGGGGTTATGTGACTTGTCCAGGGTCACACACATATTAAGCATATGAGGCTGAATTTGAACTCAAATCTTCCTGACTCCAGGTTCAATGCTTTAGCCCTGGTTCGACTGTACCCCTTAGCTGTCCCTACTGCCCAGAGCCCTTGCTAAGATCATGCTTTCTTGTTACCCAGATTTTCTGGCCCAAGTTCCTGACCCCTAATTTCCATTCAGTCTCTTGGGCTAAGCTTCTCATGCCTACATGTTCTTCTTGGTCTATCCCCAGGTCTGCAGTGCCTACCTGTTCCTCCTAGCCCTACTTGCTTTCTCTAGAACTTATCTCAGACCCACAAGACTTAAAGTACCAATCATCTACACCTAGTTTGGCAGCCCTATTCTGTTTTATACTAAGTTCCAGTTAGTTGAGAAGTTTTTTTAAAAAGAATCCAGATCTGTGAATAGATTTCAGAGAGTCTTTGGACTTGGATGATGAAAAAAAAGAGTACATCTTTAATTTCACTAACCTTTAGTTTACTTTGTAAACCCATGTATTTTATTTTATACATTTAAAAATGCACACCTGACCATGTCATCCCCACACTCAGTAAGCTCCAGTGACTCTCTATGACTTCCAGGATCAAATATAAAATCCTTTCTTTAGTGTTCAAAGCCTTTCATAACTGCTCCCTCCCAATCTTTCCAGTCTTCTTAGACCTTATGCCCATGCATAAATTCTTTGATCCAGTAACATCGACCTCCTTGCTATACCTTGAACAAGACACTCCATGTCCTTACTTGGCATTTTCACTGACTATCCCTCATGCCTGAAGTCCTCTCCCTTCTCATCTCCGTCTCCTAGCCTCCTTCAAGCTTCCCTCAAGCACCAGCTAAGAAGCCTTTCCCATCCTCCTCAATTCTCTTGCCTTCTCTCATGATTATCTCCAATTCAGCCTGCATCTAGCTTGTTCATGCATAATTATTCGTATGTTGTCTCCCCTCAGGAATTGTCTTTTGCCTTTCTTTGTATCCCCACCACTTAGCATAGTGCCTGAGACACAGTAGGCACTTAATAAATGCTTGTTGATGACTTGACTCTATCCTAGGTGAGCAGAATGCAACCACCAAGAGGCAGAGAGAAAGAGAAAGGCAGAGACAGAGAAACAAAAACAGAGAGAGACAGAAAAATAGAAAGACAAAGAGAGACAAAAACAGAGAGAGAGAAAGGGGCAGGGGAAGCCAGCATCCTCACAAGAGAAACTAGAATGTTCAACTGGGCAGGTGATCAGGAAAAAGAGATGCTAAACATTGGCTCCTTTGGCAAACACGCATTGGAGTCTGACTTCTCCCCTCTCTTCATCCTCCATACCTTGGGTCTTGTTTTTCCTTCCTACACACCTCGCTCTCAACATGCAGATGTATGAATTATAAAATCGAATCATCTGTCCCTGGTTCCCAATATGACCCAGCATTTTCCTTCCCATTTTTCCATGATACGGAGAAACTAGATATTTTGATCCCCAGAGAGAAACCCAGGTCCTCCATCTCTGATTCACTAGATGACTCCGGTTAAGCCACTTCATCTATCTTAGCCTCAGTTTCCTCATGTCTAGAATCAGGGGGTTTGACTAGATGGCTCTAAAGTTCCTTCCAAATCAAAAATAGTCCAAGTCTGTAATTCTCTGAAATATACTCCATAAAATGACAAGGAAAAGCTGAAAGAGATTGGGATGGGTTGGATAGCCCAGCCCAGGTCCCCAACATTTTGTCACCTCACTCAGCAGTGCCCCCAAGTCCCAGAGAAAGTGGCTTTTATTATTTCTTTTTTATTTTTATCAAAGGGTATTTTTGTCAAAATTGTTTCTCCCCTGGGACAGCTTCTCCCGCCTCTGAGCAGTTTCCTCCTGTTTCCATGGTAACAGCAGCTGGTTCACATGTGTGGTTGTCATGGAAACCAGTTTGGTTTTTCCTTTTCCTTCTCCCTCCCCCTACCCATTCCTTCTCTGTCTCAGCCTCCTCACCATCACTACCATCCCCCACCTTTTTTTTCATACCACATGGGATGCAGCAAGACAGCAAGAAGTCTAACAGTGGGTAGAGATCTAGATCTTTCTAGACCTCAGCTATCTCTTGACTCCATGATGAAATGAAGAAATAATTCTCCCTTACTTATTCCTCAGTTTCCCCACTGGCAACACAGGTTGGTCAACACAGTCTCTTCCTGTTTCTCACAGAACTATGTAGATGAATGGGAATGAGAACATAAAGCCCATTTCAGTGCCACAGAGAGAGATGAATAAAAGGTAGTGTTATAAACATTATTATTCCTTAGCACTATTTTAGTCAAGGAACAAAAACAAAATCTACCCCTCCTGCCTCTTGCCAAAGGGGAAGAGAGAGAATGCTCACCTCACACTAACCCAAGTACAGATTAAAACTCAAACTCCTCTCCTTCTTGCCAAAACAGGCATGCCTAAGAACCAGAAAGAGAAGAGGGAGGAGTATTGGATATTGGCTCTGGGCATTTTTGTAGGATTTTAAAGCTAGGAGAGAATATGTAGTCATTTTACAGATGAGAAAATTAAGGCTCAGAGAGGAGAGCATCATAGAATAGGTGACAGAGTATTCGATTTGAAATGAGTAGTTAGGTTCAAATTTCAGCTGTCACATTACTTGTGTGACCTTGGGAAATCATATCCTCTCTGTGTACCTCAGTTTCCTTATCTGTAAAACAAAAGGATGAAGTTCAATGACTTCTAAGTTGTCTTCCACTTTTATTCACAGCTAGGAAATAAAAGACATCCGATCCCTTTAAACCTACTGAAGCTCAAAACTCCCTAATTCAGGTGTTCCATCAGCCTCCACCTTCCCCAGTAGCAGATATATGACACCCTGAAATACCTTCACAATGAAAATTCTTTTCCCGAAGACCAGTCCAAGGTACATTCCCAAGTCCCCTTTCCTCACCCCACATCAAAGGTAGAGATTGAAGCCTACTATTGTTCAGTAAAGCTTTTTCAAAATATCAGAGTTGGAAGCATCCTCAGAGGCCGAGCAGTCCAATCAATATCTGAGCAAGGTATCCCCCTGCAATGTTATTGACAAGTGGTCATATAGTCTTCACCTGCAGACATTAAGGGGAGACTCACCAGCTCCCAATACAGTTCATTCTACTTTCAGACAAATCTAAACTGAGGGAATGTTTTTTCCTACCTAAACTAAATCTGCCTCCTTCTAAATTCTACACTTTGCTTCTAGATGCTTGCAATGTAAAGAATCCTGGGGATGGTTGGTTATTAGTTCAGTGACCTATGTGTGCATACATGTGTGCACACACGTCTATGTCTTTGTGTCTATGGCAGGGGTGGGGAATCTATGGACTTACAGCTACACATGGCCTGCTAGGTCCTTAAGTGTGACCTTTTGATTGAATCTAAATTTTACAGAACAAATCCTTTTAAGGTCACATGTAGCCTTATGGCTGCACATACCCCACCCCTGGTCTATGAGAGTTTGTGTGTGTGTGTGTGTGTGTGTGTGTGTGTGTGTGTGTGTGTGTGTAGGGATTACCAGGAAGAATCATTTAGAGCTTCTATTCCCAGAAACACTGATTTAAGATCAGTCATGGTAGGGATTTATTCTGCCCAGGGCATGATTGCTGCTCTCTCTAGACCATGGATTCTTAACCTTTTTATGTCACTGACTCCTTTGGCAGTTTGGTGAAGCCAAATTATGTTTTTAAATGCCTAAAATAAAATTCATTAGACAAAAAGAGAACCAATTATATTGAAATAGTAATCTAAATGACTTTTTTAAGTTCCTGAACCTCAAGTTAAGATCTTTTTATTTATTTTTAGTTTTCAACACTAACTTCTATAAGATTTTGAGTTCTAAATTTCCCCCTCCTCCCTCCCTTTTCCCTCCCAAGGATCGTGAACAATCTGATATAGGCTATACATATGCATTTATATTAAATATATTTTCCCATTAGTCATGTTGTAAATAATTAGAATCAATGGGAGAAACCACAAGAAAGAAGAAAGCAAAAAAAAAAAAGAAGAAAGAGATCAAATCATATGCTTAGATGTGCATTCAGACTCCACAGTTCTTTTTCTGGATGTGGACAGCATTTTCCATCAAGAGTCTTTTGGAACTATCTTAAATCCTTGCATTGCTAAGAAGAGCTAAGTCTATCAAAGTCAGTCATCACACAATGTGGCTGTTACTATGTACAGTGTTCTCCGGGTTCTGCTCATTTCACTCAGTATCAGTTCATATAAGTCTTTCCAGGTTTTTCTGAAGTCTGCCTGCTCATCATTTGTTTTAGAACAACAGTATTCCATTACATTCATATACCACAACTTGCCATTCCCCAGTTGATGAGCATCCCCTCAACTTCCAATTCCTCAAGTTAAAATCTTTTGCCCTGGCTTGACATTTGAATGCCAAATCCAATGAATGGCTGAACCATCCAATGGAAAAAGAAGTGGTAAAGGAAAAAGAGCTGGTTTTGAAGTCTGAATATCTAGGTCCAAGTCATTCCTCCTTCTTTCTTCTCCTGAGCCCTCTTCTGACTCTCTGTACTCCCCTTCCCCATGCCCGCCCCATCCCCCCAGCTTTGTGACTTTCTTTTAGGAGTGATCTTTCTTCATTAGAAAGACTGTCTTTTTGCTTACATTTGTATTCTCAGTGCTTAGCACAGTTTTCTGAAATACAGTAAGCACTTAAAAAATGCTTGTTGACTGACTTTATTATTTCCTAGTTTCAGGTCTTTGCAAAGGTCAATAGATTTCTTGGGATCTCAGGTGCTATAGGATATGGATAGAAACTAGACCTATGAATTCATTGGTATAGGAAACTCCCTCTCTCTGTACAGGTCAGCACCTTTTCTGCAATGTATAGTGTCAGAGAGTTACCTAAGCACTAAGAAATGAAGTGACTTGTCCAAGGTCACACAATCAGTATGTGTCAAAGACAAGACTTCATCAAGGCTTTCCTGGCTTCAAGGCCCACTTATTATTTAATACCCCACAATATCTTTCCTACAATGCTCCTTATCATAATACCCAACTCGGCCTTCCATTCAGGTTGTTGTAAGAAAAGCACCTTAAGCAATGTATACAATGACTACAAAATACAAATGGGTAGAACAATAAAATGAAACTGAGTGCTACAAAATTAGAATGAATAAGCTTAACCTTGCAAAATAGTTGAGAAAATTCACCTGCCTCCCTTCCCCTCAGAGGTGGGGGGCTATGATTACAGTATTGCATATACATTCAGATGCCACCAATGTGCTGGGTGGTTTTGCGGAACTATTTATCTTCTCTTTCTTTTAAAAACTTTTATTACAACTGCAGCACCCAAGTGATGGCTTGCTGGGGAGGGGAGGGAAGAAGGATATATTTGGAAATGAATGTGATGTAAAAACAAAAGGCATCAAGAAAAAAAATAAGGAAAAAAAAAAGAAAAGCACTTTGCAAAGACCTATAAAAATCTGAGCCATTATTAGCAATCAACCATTATTTGTTGAATACCAACTAGGTTCACCATTGGAATAGCCAAATCTAGCCTCAAATTTACTAGCTGGGTGACCCTAGCCAAGTCATTTAACCTGTGTTTGCCTCAGTTTCCTCATATGTAAAATGGAATAATAATAGCACCTACCTCCCAGGATTGTTGTGACCATCAGATGAGATAGTTGTAAAGTGCTAAAAAAAAATGCTTGGTAAATGATAGGTGATCAATAAACACTTAGTTTTTGTCCTTCTTTCTTTCCTCACTCCCTTCCTTTTTCCCCTCTTTTTCTTCCTTTTTTCCTTCTTTCTTTCCTTCCTTCCTCCCTTTTTTCCTTCATTTCCCCTTTCCTTTCTTTTTCCTTTCTTCCTTCCTTTTTTCCTTTCTTCCTTCCTCCCTTCTTTCTTTTTTCCCTCTCTTCATTCCTTCTTTCTTTCTTTGAATATAGACTATATAAAAAGGTCCATTTGTCCTACATGGAAAGATTCATCACCCTTTTTAGTCACAACAGTGTACATAAAGAAACTCTCCATTTTAAGTACAAAGAATGAGAAAGGACCTCACAAATGGCACTACAAATACAGATTTGGCTACAGACTTGGGTTGAAGTGTATCGATAGATAGATACAGTCAGAGAATCATAGATGAAAAGCTGGAAGGAACATTGGGAGCCATTTAATCCAGAGAATCAGGCTAGAGCAATGGAAAGAATGCCAGATTTGAGTCAGAAAGCCTGGATTCAAATCTCTCTTGTGTTACTAGCTGTGTGATCCTGGACAAATCACTGAAATTCTCTGAGCCTTGAAATGAGGAAGTTGCACTAGAAGACCTCTAATGTCCTTTGGGGCAGCTAGGTAGTAGATAGAGTGCCAGGCCTGAAGTCAGGAAGACTCATCTTCATGGGTTCAAATCTGACCTCAGACACTTATTAGCTGTGTGACCCTGGGCAAGTCAGTTTCCTCATCTGTAAAATGAGTTGGAGAAAGAAATGGCAAACCACTCCTGTAACTTTGGTAAGAAGACCCTACATGAGGTCATGAAGAGTCAGACACAACTGAAACAATTGAACAGCAAGAAAGGTCCTTCCAGTTCTAAACCTATGATTTTAGTACAACCCCTTCATTTCCCAGGTGCTATAATCAAGGCTTAGACAAGTGAAGTGACTTATCTAAGACCACCTAGGTAGCAGGTAGCAACAAAGAGCTGGAACCAAGAGCAGCCTCTGACTCCAAATCCAGCATTCTCTCCACAGTTTATTCAGAGTAGTAAGTATAAAGGTCAAGAATACTTGGGCACAGCCCTGATGAGACATGTACACATCAGTTATTTCTATATCATGGGATACAAGAGTGACTCCTGTTCAGGTTTGTCACTGAAAATGAATGGCTACTCAGGATACAATCTAGAATATTCCAAGTCTGTGACATGGTACACATATGAGTGTAGGTAGAACAGATCCAGGAAAAGCTAGGGGTTCAAGGGCTCAATACTTCAGAGTCAGGGGCCTTCTGGCTCTCCACTTCTCAATTCAAGTCTAGTGGACTTTGACTTCTGGAGATCTGTTGCTGAATTCTCCTCTCAGGTGGTCCCAGTACATAAATGGCCATCTTACCCACAGTGCCAGCAAAATACATCTTAACCTCTTTGGCTATTCCCAAGGCAGGCTGCCTAGAACTCTGAACCCAAGCCACCTTGTCCCCTTAGCCTAGAAGGAATACTCCTGAAAATTGGTTCCCAGGCATTGGATCAGACCTGGGCTGTGCCTACAGTGTTGTCCTCTACTTGGGCCTCATTTGGGAATCTTGGAATATCCCACACAGATCCCCAAGTACAATGGCTGGACCATTTCCTTTCCTGTATGTTTTACCAATAGGGCAGCTAGGTGGCACATTGGATAGAGTGCCAGGCTTGGAATCAGGAAAACCTAAGTTCAAATCTGACCTCAGAAACTTACTAGCTGGGTGATCCTGGACAAGTCACTTAACGCTGCTTGCCTCAGTTTCCTCATCTGGAAAATGAGCTGGAGAAGAAAATGGCAAACCACTAGCTGGGTGACCCTGGACAAGTCACTTAACCCTGTTTGCCTCAGTTTCCTCATCTACAAAATGAATTGGAGAAGGAAATGGCAAATCACTCCAATATCTCTGTCAAGAAGATACCAAATGAGTTTACAAAGAGTCAGACCCACCTGATAGAACAACAGTCAGTGAGCATTAATGCAGTGCTAAGGTTTACAGGCTGTCTGTTGGGTGTTCTGTGGTATTCTGTTCTCAGTATACTCTCTCCATCTGTCCATTCCTCCTGAATCTTGAGGGTACAGGAGATGAGTTCTGAGTAGTTGGGAGGTCATGATTCCCACTCCTCCCATGACTCTCATTATCCTCATGCCATGACAGCATGCACAGTTCCTCTAAATTCAAGTCAGGTTAACATTGTCCATATACTTTACAGGCAATGTGCCCCTGATCATGGCCCTCTGTGGCAGTTCCTCCACCTTAGTACAAAGTATCAACCTCCTGATGAGGTTGATAAACTACAGCAAATCAGCACCTTAGTACATGAAAAATCCACGATCCTGCAAGATCTCATTGCATGGTACTCATACCTCATCATTATCCTCTGTCCCTCTCTTTGAAGGGTGGAGTGAAGAGCTCCTCCCCAAACCTCCATTTAAGGAAGGTGTTCAGGTCATCCATCTCTATATCTTACCCTGCTGTACTCCTTTAGGGATGGGGGCAGCTAGGTGCCACAGTGCATAGAGTACTAGGTCTAGAGTCTGGAAATCTGAATTCAAATCTGGCCACAGACACTAGCTGTGTAACCCTAGGCAAGTCATTTAACCCTGTTTGCTTCAGTTCCTCATCCATAAAATGGGAACATACTGCAGAAGGAAATGGCAAACCATTTCAGTATCTTTGCCAAGAAAACCCCATGGAAAAAGCCAACAACATCAAAGTTCTTCACTGGTGGGGGCCTGTCCCCTGTTCTACATAAGGCCCTTCATGATGAAGTGAATCAGACAGTTGAGGGGTAGTCTTTAGAGACAGGGTAGGGGGATGGGTTTGGATCTAGATATGTCTACTTCTCAGATGTCCCCTAACCTTCTAACCCAGAAGACCCTTGGGGTGAGGGAGTCCAAGACTGAGCAACAGCAATAAACCTCCTTTGGACTTTATCCTGCCCTTGTGCTAGGTACATTTCCCCTTCTCCTTCCACTTTTTATCTTCCTTTTGTGAACTCTCATCCTCCATTAGACTGAAGGCAGGGCTTGTCTTTATTTTTGTCATATTTTTCTCTCCCATACTTAGCATAGACCTGGAATATAGCAGGCACTTATTAAATGTTTATTGACTGAATGACATAGTCCCAGAATATTGTATGGGATAATAAGAGGGACTTGTCTGGGACACACAGTCAGGCTGTATCAATAGCAAGACCTGAACATAGATCTTCTGGACCACAAGGTCAGGAATGTAATCACAATGCCATACTACCTCCTGAGTAGCACATAAGAACTTCACGTATTCTCATCCTACCAACTTGGCTATCCAGAATCAAGGGCCATGCATTCAAGTAGCATAAATTCTGGACATTGCATGTGCAATATGGAGAGCAGGTCCCCTGAGGCTTCCTAGCATTTGCTAATCTAAAGTCTCATACATATTTGCATCACCTCCATGGCCCTCATCAGTCAGGTGTTGAAGCTTTCTCTCCAGGTCCTACTCCACTGTGACTTGTCTTAATTGTCCATAAAGTAGCATACCTCCCTTCCAACCCATTTGTAGTGCTTGAATGTCAGCTCTGGCTCCCCCACCCCAATCTGAGTTAATGTTTACATTGTCGGCAAAGAGAGAAGAGCATTAAGACTGGGTCATTGGCAGCTTGGCAGTGTGCTCTTGTCCTCAGGGGACCTTTATATATTGCTATCAGTACAGTATACTCTTACCATGAAGACTTTAAATTAACTCAGCAATGCTGATCAACAGTGGAGGATTTGGTTATTGATTTCCAAGTTCCCCCTCATCCGTTTTCTCTTTCAACGTCCCACACAGATCACAAAGTACAATGACTAGACCATTTTCTTTCCTGCATATTTTGCCTAGTAATGACAGCAAATATAATAGCATCTAGTAAGGTTTGCAAAGCCTGTGAAATAATATCACCCCCATTTTACAGTTGAGGAAAGTGAGGCTAATAGAGGTTAAGATGAAGTGACTTGCCCAATCTCACACAGCTAATTAGTATCTGGTAGAAATTTTAATTTAGGTCTTCCCGATTCCAAATCCCCTGCATCACCTATGCCCAGTGAGCTCCCCTTCTAGAGAACAAACTCTAAGAACCTAGAATGACCTTCACATTTTGTCAAAATATTTTCGAGATACCCAGTTTCCTAGAGCTAAGACCCAGCAAGCAGAATGTATCCTGAGCTTGGCCTAACAATAACCTTGTGCACTCAGGATATCACCCTCTGGCAAAGTATATTGCTTGGACCAGCACCAGTTGTTCGCTGAGTGATTTAGCTCCCCTATTTCCCATTTCATATTCATAATCCATACTCCTTGTCACTGACAGGAGTATGGATTATGAATAGGTCTAGAGTCTAGAACAGCACTTTTGTTCCCCTCACAGAACTCTGGTTCTGTGTCTCCAAGCATGGACATGACTGTTCCCACAGGGCCCATGGGAACAGTAACTCAGGACCTAAACATTATTATATCATGGTCCAGCCCAGGATGTATACAAGACCTGCCTTTAGGGTAGCATGGTAAGGTGGGGAGAGGGGCTTCTGTAGGCATGCATCATCTTCCTCACTCTGAAATTATCTAAATCTTTTTGTGTCCTGACTCTCCTCTCTCTAATCTACTCTGTTTATTTGACTCCGGCCACCCGCACGTTAGAGGCCAGTTTCGGTTCAGTTGACAATTTTGATGAAATACTTGAACAGGGCTTCAATGGAGGATATTATCCAAGTGGCAAAAATATTAGGAGAGCCTCAAACTTTGCTGAAATAAGCCAAGTTAGCTGAGGTGGGCCATGTGGGGACTCCTTGGAATCAAAGTCAAAGGGGAAAGTCTGGAGTTCTCCAATCGGTATCTGCAAATCTGATAGCTAGCTGAAAATCACACCAAAGGGATATGATCTAAGAAAAGGGAGAGATAATTTGAGTTTCAGGACAAAAAGAGTTGGGAAAAGTCCCCTCCTTAAAAAAGAGCCAGCTGAGTGACTGACAAAAATGGAGATGCAATCAATCCACTGGATGGAGCCATACCTGGTAAGGCAAGTGTTTTGTTACCTAAGGCAATAGCTGGAAGATTCCCCAAGGAGGGTTAACTAAGCTTATGACTGTTCCCACTCAGTACTTCTGGACAAATACCTTGATGAGGATGTTCTGTTCCATCCCTAAAATACCTGGGTCTTCTGTAGGGTTTTGGGTTCCATTAATGTACTCTCTTTGACTTCCTCACCCCAAGATCTTCTGAGTTAGAAGGTCAGGCAATATCTGAGAAATAGACACATGATTTTCTAGATCCAACCTTCCCCACCCAATCCCTAAGAACTAATCCTCAACTGCCTGATTCACTTCATCATGAAGGGCTTTATGTAGAACAGGGGACAGGTCCCCACCAGGGAAGAACTTGGCAATGAAGATAACAATTGTTCCCCAACTTTTAGTCTGGGACAGTTGACATTGAGAAGTTGAGATCTGCCTAGAATTGTAGCCAAAATGTGTTAGAGGAAGGATTTGAACCTAGGCCTTCCCAAGTCTGAGACCAGTCCCTCTATCTACCTCCCAGCAATTTCTGATTCAGCACTCCTTTCTGTCAATACTTCGAAAAATTTGTGATTTCATTATCTTTGGCAACTCTTACCCATATTCTCCCATAATCTTCCTCAGAAGATCCAATCAACATACTAAGGGCCTGGATTCAACTGCCATACAATGGATGCCAAATGAATGACATGGTCTGACCATTGACTATCCATCCATCATTTTTACTATGTGACCAGTCTAGCCTTAATGTCTCTGTTGATACATTTTGTAACGTAGTCCTTCATTTGAAATGTGCTGCAGTTTGTTTCTATCCACCATGGAAAAGTTCAGGGTCATTAAGATCCAACACCTAGAGCTAGAAGAGATCCCAAAGTCTGTCTTAGTCCAACCTCTCTCCCCTTTTTACATAGATAGGAAAGTGAGGCCCACAGAGGTTAAGTGATTTGCCCGCAGACACATAAACAGTAAGCATCAGAGGCCATACTTGACATCTGACTCCAGGTTCATCAAAAACATTGGGCCATTTCCCAAAAGCAATCCTGGTTACTTTCCTCCTTCAATTCAACTCTTGACCAAGCTCACCATTCATTTTCAGTGTCTATGAGATACGTACTAATGGATCAACTCTATGAGTTGTCCATCCAACTGAATATAACCAACTCTCAGAGCTGCTCTTCCAATTATATCACAGTCTCAAAAAACATTCTTCACTCCATTGGATTTTCATTTTACTGATTATGGTAAGGACTATACCTATGACTTCATATCCTCCAAGACAAAGAAGCTCCCTCTACCAATGCAGAACAACACCTTCCATGCAACTTACAACCGTAGAGAGCTTCGTAGGATACTGAGTGCTTAAGGCTAGGCTCAAACAGCCATAATGTCTCAGAAGCAAGATGAATCCAGATCTTCATGCTTCGAGGTTAGCTCTCTATGCTTCTCTGTAAATGAGGCTAACATATATAAATATATACAGCAGAAAGGATTTGTTAACCCATCCAAATTAATCTAGGGTTAGCTGGCATAAATATAAGTTAATTGCTTCTAAGTCACTAGAAAGAGAACACCATAAAATGTAATTTATGCAAGATGCCATTAGTAAAAGATTTTTCATCCTGGCCTGGAGAGAGGTCACCCTATGTTAATAATAGCAATAACAGCTAGCATCTATATAATGTTTTAGGATTTGCAAGGTACATTACAAGTATTATTTTACACTCACAACAATGCTGGGAGGCAGGGCTATGACTGCTCTCTTTCTACAGATGAGGAAACTGAAGCAGACAAAAGTAACCAGAACCACACAACTTAGTATCTAAGGCTGGATTTGAACTGTGATCTTCTTGACTTCAGGTTCAATGTTCTATCTACTTTGCGTCATCCCTGTCTTTACTCTCTTTATATTTCGCCAGGACAGTATTCGAACTAATTGGCAAAGTCTTTCAGGTCTAGACTGCCTATCTTCTGAAAACCAGTAGTTAAGGCCGAAGAGATTCATTCATTTCCAGAAGGTTAGCTGTAAGGTGATGATTTTTTTTTTTTAGCCATAGCAACTTGTGAAATCATCTCCTGAGGTGTTGGGGGTTGTAAGCTGCGTTGGTGGAGGGAGTAGACCGATGAAATCACCAATCTTTTGAAATGTTGAAGTAATGTAAGATAAGCTATAATCTTGGAAATTGTAACATGTCATGAGATAATGTCATAATGACAGGAGTTTCTGGTGCCTGGTAACGAGTCTAGAAGAAGGAAAACTGAAGAATAAAAATTTATCGGCATTTCTTCTCTAACTCTAGTCAGAGGAGTGGCTAGCTAGCCTAGCCAAATCTTCCAATTTGCTTGTGAGGGATAGCTCTGTTGTGAAGAATGGGGGCACTTGGTTATCATAAATTAATGACATTCTCCCTTAAGATCATCTAGTGCCTTCCTTTTCCCCCACCAACATACAGATGCTAATTTAACTTCCCAAGCAGGCTCTATTTCTGCATTAACTAGTCCACAGGAGTCTTCAATCTACGTGGTGCTAAGATTCTCTGTGCAAATTAATAAATCAACATTCTGGTTCAAGGGCGGTGGACCTGTGACCTCAAGGCCACATGTGGCCTTCTAGGTCCTCAAGTATGGCCTGTCAGAAGAAGCTTCCTTACCCCAGTCCCAGACCTTCAATCTAGTTTACAGCCCAGCCCTCCATGACATCATCCTGGGAAGCAACCCCCACAGAAACACGCCTGGAAACAGAAAAAACAAAGTCCTTTCCACCGAGGTCCTTGGCATTTTCAAATGGCTCAACATTAGATATGGATATTATTTTTCCATGGAAATGACATTAAAGATGATACATTATCATCCGCTTTGCCACTGCACCCTAAGGTGCATATGACCTTTCCATCTGACATGTGGCTGAAACCTTCTATACTCAGTGTCTCCCTTAATAGAATGTAAACTCCTTGAAAAGTAGAGACAGTCTTATTTTTTCCATCAGTCTCCCCAGTGCTTACATAGTACTTTTTAGTAAGCACTCAATAAATACCTTTTCATTCATTCATTCTTTTATTCATTTTATAATCCTATAATCTATATCTGGTTCCTGTTTACACTGCCATATTTCACCATCACCTTCCCTGGTTGACTTCAGCCTCAGTTGTTTACCTAAAACATAAAAGTAATCATGCTAGATAATGTATGAAAAGTGTCTTGCAAGCATAATGTTCTACAAATATGAGCTACTGACCTAACATAAGTCTTATCTCAGGATTTAGGCCTGGTAGAAACTTTGGAGATAATTATAGCAACTCACATTTATACAGTACCCCAAGGCTTACAAAGTGCTTTACATACATTTTCTCCTTTTTGTTTCACCACAAGCTCTGCGAGATAGATGCTGTCATTACCCCCTTTTACAAGGAAGGAAACTGAGGCTCAGAAAGGTTAGCTGTCTTACCCAAGATTTTTGTTCTTGTTCAGTCATTCGCATACTAAAGTGGTTTGCCATTCCCTTTCAGCTCATTTTACAGGTGAGGAAACTGAGGCAAACAGAGTTAAGGGACTTGCCCAAGGTCACATAAAATAGTAAGTATCACAGGCTGCATTTGAACTCAGGAAGATGATTCTTCCTGACTCCAGGCCTGGTGCTCTATCCACTGCACTACCCAGCTGCTTACCTAAGATGATACAGCCAATAAGTATATAAGGAGGGATTTGAACCCAGCTCTTTCTAACTTGAGGTTCTTATCACATTAGGATCTAGTCCAAGGGTTAACCTGGTATCTGTAAACTTTAAAAAAAATTGATAAATATGTTAAATTGATTGGATTTCTCTTCTTTGTAATCTTGTATATTTTACTTTACACATTTAAAAATATTATTCTCAGAAGGGGTCCATAGGTTTCCCCAGACTATCAAAAGGGTTCATGACATAAAAAAAAGCTGAAAACCCATGATCTAATCCAACCATCTCAGCTCCTAGGACAAAGAAATAGAGGTGTCCACTCAAGGTCACCCAGGTTGTAAGGGGACCAACCAGAATTCAAACCCAGATACTCTGACTTGCAATCTGGGCATCCCCCTTCCTACACTGTCACTGCTCAGTTAAGCTCAACTCTTCCTTACTCCATGGACCATAGCATGCCAATTCTGCCCATGGGGTTTTCTTGGTAAAGATACTGGAGTGGTTTGCCATTTCTTTCTCCAGCTCATTTATTACAGATGAGGAAACTGAGGCAAGCTGGCTTAAATGATTTGCCGAGGATCCCACTGCTAGTTAAGTATCAGAGGCTGCTTTGAGCACGGGTATTGCTAACCGCAGGCCCAGGGCTCTCTCTATCCACTGAACCACCTAACTGCCTGCCCTCCAGCCTTTTTTCTTGGTCTCGGATCTGTGAAGTGTAAACTCCCACCGTCTCCCCAGAGCTAAGCCCTGTGCCCACATAGCCGACTTTAAACATCCTTGCTTGGTGGCTTGAGCTGAATCTCTCCTTCTTTGGCTAACACAAGAATATCCTGGTCTTTAGGCTACTTTTCACAGCATCCTTTCCCAAGGAGTATTTAATTTCCTGTCTCTTTAAATCTCTTTCTTTTCTCAAATCTCAACTGACTGCATCTCCTTTCTCCCTCGCCTTTACCTCTTATGGTCCCTCTCTCCCTGGGCTGTTATTTACCTCTGTAATTGTATCATTTGACTGCACACGGGGTTTGGGGATACAGTTTGTAGGAAAGACGCTACAAAATAGAGTCGTGTTGCGCTGCGTGCCGCCGGGGGAGCCATTCCCTCCGAGCCAGGTGGCTGCTGTCTTCGGTAAACACTAGCCCCCTCAGGGGCTTATTTCTACGAAGCACCCCGGGACTAGATGGCAAGCGGCCACACCACCGGGGTGCGCCTCCGCCGTGCGTACAAAGCGGCAGGCGAGCTGTCAAGCTGCTCTCCGCCAGCCCACCTCTCCGGGCCCAAGGCACAGCCGTGGGAGGAGGAAGAGAAAAGGGAGGATGCGCTGGCCTGGGCCAGAGCCACGGAACAGCTTGTCAGGAGCTTTCCCCAAAGGGCTGTTCCGAGCCAGAAAAGGAGCGAACAGCTGGGGAAACAAACTCTGCACCTTTCAGGAAGCCCGTGGATTTGGGGACTGTAGTTTCCTTCCCTAGTAGGTGAGCTTCAGGGAACCCTAAGGAAAATCTGCCCGCAGTGGGAAGGCAGGCGTTTAATAAGTAACGCCTAAACTTCCACTTCAAGAGGCAGAATTGCGTCTACCTAGGCAGAGTGCAACTCCTCACCGCTTTACTAGTCTTTTTCTTGAATTAGTGAATCCAAAACAAAAAAAAAAAACTATCATCCAAGAGAATGTAAGCTCCCTGAAGTGGGAGTTGGGGGGCGAGGGTGGGGGGCGCGTTATTTTTGTATTCCCATGGTCATACACAAAGTCTAGTGTTTTCTCTTTTAATTGGACCTCCGACCAGCTGCTCTCCAACTTTTGCGATCTCAAATTGTGGCCAGATTGGAGAGAGGTTTAGTGGACTGCCCCATGATGCAGTTAAGCGTTGTAGGCTGGACTTAACACAGATCATGACTTGGAGACCAGCGCTCCAGCAGCATAATGAATGTTTGTTGAATGAATGAATGACCCAGTAACCAACCTTCTGGTAATACATTTACGCAAACTCAGACTGATACGGGGAATATAGTCGCAGAATTCATCACCGGACCTATACTTGAATCCTTTACGACTTTGAAGGACCCTCTCAGACTCTGTATTCCATCCACTGTGCTTTGGAACCCCAGTATCCATCTGGAGTAAAACATCAGGATGAGACATCCTCATAGGGCCTTAGCTGACGAATAAATTGTTGTTATTCAGCCCTAAATATTCTAAGTGCTGCTAGGTGGTGAGCTCTCAAATATTTACTAGCTGTATGACCCTGAGCAAGTCACTTAACTATCTGTCTCAGTATCCACATCTGTAAAGTGAAAATAATAAGAAGCTACTTCCCAGGATTATTGTGGGGTTATGATGAGAGATTTGTAAAGCACCTGGCAAAACTTAAAGTGCTGTGTAAATATCGTCATCATCATCATCATTGTTATACCTATTCCCAGCTTGTATCAATATTATTGCCTGTGAGATTCTAATCTGTTGAAGATCTAGCCAAGAGTACATTCTCCGTTCTTTGCTGAGAGCAGTAACCAAGAGAAGCACAGATTCTGTCATCTGCCTGGAAGATGATAAGGCTTTTTGGCAGGAACAGAGAATTATGGTCAAAATATGATCTTATCTCATCAAAGAGAGGTTGGGCCCCACAGGCTTAAAAAGCAGCAGCACCTTGGAAAAGGTCTATCAGCTAAATATGTCTTGGTGGGATTGTCCGTGCTAACCTTAATTTAGCAGGTTAGAAATTCAGGGGGAGAATAGGATCTCTATTTAGATCATTTCTACTGGTCCCCTTTATTCCATCTCACATTTCCCTGCTACATGAATCTCCCTGCAGCATTTCTGGGGTCCTGTACAATTCTGTAGGTTGTGCAGTTATTGGTACCATTTTGTAGTTGAAAAAACTAAGGCCAGAGAGATAATAGGGACTTATTTAAGATCAGACAGTTAGGAAATGGCAGAATAAGCTATTTTAAATGGGACTTCTGACTGCATCTAGGTTTGTTTCTACTACATGTCTTCTCAAGGACAATTAAGTTTACAAAACGAGCTATACATCCACGCAAAGTCAAGTAACAATGCAGGAGTTAAACACCAGCACAAAGTATAGCGTAGAGAAAGAAGTTAAATGATTACTTGCCACATGAGTTATAGATAGAGCAGTCACAGTGAAGGTTATGAGTTGACGCAATCTGAGAAGTCTTCATGGAAGATCTGAGCCTTGAAGGCTGGGTAGAGTTTTTCTAGGCATTGGAATAAGGCATGGGTATGGGGTGGGGTGGCATGAACAAAAGGATGAGGCATTTGAGGAACAATGAATGGCATGGAGAGTATTCAGGTAGAGGGGAGTGGTAGGAAATAAGTCAAGAAAGATAATGATAGCATTTATGTAATACTTAAAGGTTTGTAAACCTCTTTTATTATATTATATTTATAATATTATCTCACTTAATTCTCACAACAGCTTTTGGGGAAAGTAGTATTATTATTCCTATTTAACAGATGAAGAAACTGAAGCAGGCCGAAGTCAAGTGATTTGACCAGGGTCACGCTGCCAGTAAGTATCTGAAGGCAGATTTGGATGCATGTCTTTCTGACTCCAGGCCCAGTGCTCTATCCACTACCTACCTGTCCCAGCTTAGTCATTTTTCAGCTATGTTCCATTCTTTATGATCCCATTTGGCTTTGGTTTGGGGGGGGGGGGTGTGGTAAAGATTCTGGAGTGGTTTGTTAGTTCATTTTACCCATGAGGAAACTGAGGAGTGTCAGTGACTTGCCCAGAGTCACACGGTTTGTAAGTATCTGAGGGAAGATTTGAACTCAAGTCTTCCTGACTTCAGGGCCAGTATTCTAGGTGCCCCAGGTAGGCTGGGAAGAAATATATCTAGCTTTGGATGCCAAATTAGAAATTCTGACTTTATTCTAAGGTCTGTCAGAAGTGGGGTAGGATAGAGGACATGGTGTGCCATAGATAATAAGATCAACGCTGCTTTGGAAAGATTTGTCCAGCACTGGCATACAGGCTGAATTGAAGGAGATCTGTAGATGTGATTCAGATGGAACTGGTATCCACTATTACCCTGGTCCCTTTCACTCTTCCCCCTATCTCCACCCTCATACACACATTAGGGTTAATATGGTACAGTGGAACTTTTGGGTCATATGAACAAGAAAATGGCAGACTAGACATTTTTCTCCTATGTCCATGACCTCTCAAACTTTTCTAAAACAGAAATAAAAAACTTCAGTCATTTCCAGGATCTAGGATGCTCAGACTCCAAAGAAGGTTTAAAAAAAATCCTCCCAAACCCAAAAACTGATGCCTACTGACCCTGAGCCCATTCAGTACCCTCCCCCACTTCTCATGCCATTGGCTACAAGGCTTCAATGCAGACCCAAGGACACAGCACAGGCTTACATCAAAACCCACCCCTGCACCTCTGTCCTCCCTCCTTCCTTCCAGTTCCACAGAGGCTCTGGCTCCAGGCTGTAGAAGTTTGCTCTCATTGGCTTCAGTCCCTCAGGAGCAAAAGCCTGCCAGGGTCTACAATCCAGAAGCACCAACATTGAAAAGTTCTGAACTGGTGATGCCAGGGAAAACAGGTTTTGAACTGCAAATTTTGGGCCAGAGAATTGAGGGAGAGAGGAAGTGGGAGAGGTCACCATATATGTGGCAGGCTATGCAGCATTCCACCAACCCTGAGGTAAAGAGCACAGCATCCACCTGGTGCCATTTCTGACCACCCAAAAAGTCAGTTGGGACAAAGACCTAGGTTGGTGAACTGTGAATTGCCCAGTTTGGGAGGAGGCTGAGGTGATTTAAGATCCAATCCCCAAGGAAACCACAATCACAGGGGAAGGAGTCAGGAAGTGAGTGAAAGGTAAAGGGGTGGGGGTGGGGCCGGGAGACAGGACAGAAAGTACCAAAGATTTCAGGAAAAAGAAAACTTAAAGACTTTCAACATAAACAAATAAATCAACAGGAAGAACAGTAATAACAGAAGGAAATATGGTCTTCATATGTAGCTATGAATAAATACCACAAAATAAAGAAAAATGATCCAGCATTTGAGAAAGAGGACCCTAGGGAATTTGAGGAGGACATGGAATCATGATACTTTGTCCCTGAGTGGTTCAAAAGGGAAATGTGAATTATGAGAGCAGAATTTATGTGCTGCACATCAAAGTAATGAACATAATAGAAAAACTAGAATCTGCAATGTCAATCCTCACAAAAGAAACAAGAGAGAGAACAATAGATTTGAAATATAAATACACGGAAGGGAAGGACAATCTAGGAGAAGAGAAGCAAAAAAACAATTTTTAAAAATATGTTCATTGTGCAAGCAAAATATATGAACTCAAAGACAGGATGTGCAGACACAATGTAAGGAACATAGGTCTTCCAGAAAAATGTAATAAGGCAATAAAAACAGTAATAGTTAAAAGCCAACATTTATATAGAGTTCACTATGGAATAGGCAAGTGATTTACAATTATTAGGACGAAAGACCCTTAACACTATAATTAAGGAAATAATAGAAGAGAACTGTCCAAAACTTCTGAACATAGAAAATGAAATTCCAATTAAAAGAATTCACAGATGGCCTCCAAAAAAAAAAAAAACTTAAGGCTGCAAACTCCAAGATACTTAGTGGCAAAATTTAACAATTCAGTTCAGAAACAACAAGTTCTAGAAACCATCAGGAGAAATATGTTCAAATACAAAGGAAAGGACATTCTAATAACACAAGATTGTTCCACACCCACTGTTATTGTTTGTCCTTCTTTCTTGAAGAGGACCATGACTTCAGGAAGGAGATGTTATGATTTGCAAGTGAATTTGATTTAAATGAGGGAGGGTTGTGCAAAGTCACCAGCCCCACTCTTTCTCCGGAGCCATCTGGATCCAGTAGCAAGATATAGATCAGGATGACTGGAGATGGCCCCAGATGCAGTGGAAGACCTAGGCCTTTTTAAGCTAAGTTCTTTCCCAGATCTCAGTTTGTCTGAGGCAACACCTATTCAGTGATTAAGGCTAGGTAAAAAATGAGACAAAGAATGGCCTCATTTACCTAGTCAAAAAAAAAAATCATTCTGGGAAGGGAAAACCCTCAGGGTTTCTGGTCAAAACAGAAACAATTGCTGCTTACGTTGGTATAAGCCATCAAAAGGAAGGAATAAGCAAAACCCTAAAGGAAAGGGGTATCAAATGAGAAGAGGGAATCAGGGATGAGAGAAAAAAGAGCCAAGGGAAAGAGGGCCACCCTAAAAAAAGGCTAAAGTAAAGTAACTGAAGGAACATAATACTATGTTTAAAGCAGAAGAGGGAACTTAAAAAACTGAAAAATTTTTGTACAGACAACATTAATGCATCTAGGATAAGAAGGGAATTTGAATGGGGGGAAATGTGTCAATTTTTTTTCTGATAAGGATTTCCTTCAGTTAATAAGAATATAAAAGACTAATAGTTATTCTGTGATGGATAAGTGGTCAAAAGATATGAACAAATATTTCTCAAATTAAAAATTAGAAAGTATTAATAACCACATGAAAAAAGTGCTCCAAATCACTAATAATAAGCTCAATGTAAATCAAAACAACCCTGAGGTTTCACCTCTCACCCTGCAAATTAGCTAATATAATCAAAAAGTAGCAACAGTCAATGTTGGAAGAGCTGTGGAAAGTCAGCATACCAGTACATTGCTGATGGCTGTAAAGTGGTACAACCCTTTTGGAAAGTAATTTGGAATTATGCAAAAAATTAAAAAGTGACTACAATGTCCATGCCAGAGATTCCATTACTGGACTTATACAAGGAAGCCATTGATAACAGAAAAGTCTCCACATACTCCAAAATATTTATAGCAGCACTTTTGAGGAAGAATTTAAACAAAGAAGGTGCCCATTGACTAAAATTGTGGTACATGAATATCATGGAATATTACTATGTGAGATGTGTGATGAGTACAGAGAAGCATGGAAAGAGTTACATGAACTGATACACAGTGAAGTAAGCAGAACTAAGAAAACAATATACACAAGAAGTGCAACAGTGTAAATGGAAAGGACAATGATACACCAAAAAAAATATGTAAATGTAACAAAATGAAGATCAAGTGTGACTCAAATGAAGAAACATGAGAAGACATCTCCAAAATATCCCTTCCTGGAGTTGGGAGGTCCACAGGTGTTACATATTACACACTTTCAGATTTTTTTTCAATGTATGGATCAGTATATTTTTTTCCCTCTCCAAAAAATATTATTTGTCATATGGAATGGCTCTCAGAGAGAGAGAGAGAAGGGGAGAAATACATGGAATACTATGGTGATGTTGTTCAATTGTGTCCACATGGACCATGCCGTCTGTGGGGTTTTCTTGGCAAAGATATTGAAGTGGTTTGCCATTTCCTTCTCCAGTAAATTAAAACAGAGATTAAATGATTTGCCCAGGGTTGCACAACTAGTAAATGTCTAAGGTCAGATTTGAACTTAGGTTCAGGCCCATCCCTCTGTCCACTAAGCCACATAACTGCCTCCTAGGCAAATAGAGGTTAAGTGACTTGCCCAAGGTCACATGACCAGTAGGTATGTCAGGCTAGATTTGAACTCAGATCTACCTGACTTCCTGATGATGTAGGAAACAGCAAATATCAATAAAACGAAAGAGCCTTGGCTCTGGAATCAGAGGACCTAGGTTAAAATCCTTCCTCTGACATTTGCTCCTTGATTAAATCACTTACGCTCCCTAGGCTTCAATTTCCTCATCTGAAAAATGAGTTGTAGTAGATGGCCTATGAGGTCCCTTCCAACTCTAGATGTGATGCCCATGCACACAGCTAGAAGGCCTGTAAACCAATTGATTCAATCAGCACAAATGTGACCCCTCTTTTGTCACACCATTGTGTCATGAAAAGAATGCTGGATCTGAAATCAGGAGCCTTAGGTTTATAGCTTAGCCCTGCTAACTGAAGGACATTGGGTAAATTCCTCTCTTTGGGCTTCCATTTCCTCATCTAAATTGGACTGGATGACTCCTAGGGTCTTTTCCAGCTCTCGATTCCATAATCCTGTGATCTGCCTCTAATCCAATGTCCCTGGGAAAATGAGAAGATGAAAACCAGCTAAGTGGTCCAGTGGATAGAGCACTTGGCCTGAAGTCAGGAAGACCTGAGCTCAAATCCAACCTCAGACATTTATCAGCTGTGTGACCCTGGGCAAGTTACTTAACTGTTCTCTGACTCAGTTTCCTCAACTGTAAAATGAGAATAATAGTACCTGCCTCCCAGGGTTGTTGTGAGATTCAAATGAAATAATATTTGTAAAGTGTCTGGTACATAGTAGGTGCTTAATAAATGCTTTTTTCCTTCCTAACAAGGGTGAGGCTAGTGGGGCACTCAGACATGCAAAGCTGAGGAGCACAGAAAGAAACACACACACACACACACACACACACACACACACACACAATGCATATGCTATTTGAATCATGCCATGTCGTGAAGATAGCCTCTCAGGATAATTTTATATTTTTGCCTCCAGCAGCTGCTCTTTCAGTTGTCAAAGCAGATGGTAAAACAGCCACACCCTAACTCTACCACTGCCCCTCTACAGAGGGACAGAAGGATGAGGAGAATGGATTGTACGTAATAGCATGAAGAAGGAGGACATGAAGTAGAGGCTTGGTACACCCTAACAGAGGGAGGGAAATAAAGGGTGTTTGAGCCAAGGCCTAAAATTCAAAATGGCTTAGTGAGGGTCCTGGCAGGTACTTCAGAGAATCATGATACCCATAAGAACTACACGTGAATAGCGCCCCCTTTACTATACCAGCGCTTTTCCTTATCTCCTACAAAGGATCCAGTATCTTTTCACTTTTTCCTACCTCCTTTGCATTACAGAATTCCTCCCAATATTAATATCTAGGTGGGACAGGGGCTAGAGTGCTAGGCCTGGAGTCAGGAAGCCTTGGATTCAAATCCGGCCTCAGATACTTACTAGTTGTGTGGCCTTGGTCAAGTCACTTAACCTTGTTTGCCTCAGTTTCCTCATTTGTAAAATAAGTGGGTATGAAATGGCAAACTACTCCAGTAGCTTTGCCAAGAAAATCCCACATAGGGTCATAAATATCAGACAAGACTGAAACCACTGAACAATAAGAACTTTGTATAGTACTTTAGTGTCTAAAATATTTTGCACACATTATCCCCTTTAAGTCTCCCAGTAACTCAGTGTGAAAAACAATACCTGTTTTACCTGTTCATCCAATACCTGGATCCAGAGTCAGAAAGACCCAAATTCAAATCATACCTCTAGTATTTACTGGCTGAGTAACTAACCACGGACAAGTAACTCAACCTTTCCATCATGTCTCAACCTAGATCTTCCCTCAGTATGCAAGGTCTCCCTGCTATAGTCTCCCATTGGTGAACTCCTCCTGGTACCTCCACTTTGGGAAAGTGCTCAGGCTGTCCATCCTTCTGCCTCTTCTTCTAACTTTTTAGACTTCAATGCCACGTCCCCACCATGTAGGGAAAGGAAGAGAAGGCAATAAGCATTTATATAGCAGACCAGGCATACATAAATAAATAAATAAATATAAATATATAAATGAATAAATAATGGTGCCAAGTATTTTTCCAAATGTTATCTCATTTGATCCTTATAACAACCCTAAGGGATACTACTATCCCCATGTTACAACTGTTGAAACTGAAGGAAATAATTAAGTGACTTACCCAGGGTCTCAGAGTTGGTAAGACTATAAGACCAGATTTGAACTCAGGTCTTCCAGACTTAGCCTGGTGCTCTATCCACTGCATCACCATTTGCAATGTTTCTTCCTTTCCCTCCTCCCCTCCTTCTCAGCTCTCTTTGGATCATTGTCTTACCCTATTAAAATGTAAGGTCTTTAGTTTAAAAAAAAACAAACCTTTTTTTTTTAATTAAAAAAAGATAAGATCCTTCAAGGCAAGGATGGTCTTTCTCTTTCCTTGTACTTGAATCCCCAGTACAAGGCACATTGCCTGGTATACAGTGAGGTTTTGATAAATGCCTGTTGTCTGTTGTTTACCTGTCTTTCTGAGGCTCATCTTTCTCATCTTTGAAATAATAACAGCTAGCATGCAAATAGAACTTTAATGTTTACAAAGAGCTTTACACATGTCATCTCACTGATCTTCACAACAATCCTGTGAAGTAAAGTGCTATGAATATCCTCATTTTACTAATGAGGAAACTGAGACTTACAGAAGTTAAATGACTTGCCCAAGGTCATATGTTAGTAAATGTCTGAGCAGGATTTGGACTCGCCAGCCTATTTACTGTGCTGCTTAGCTACCTTAAGTGAGCATGATAGTAAGGTAATATAAAGTGCTTTACAAATTTTAAAATACTGTATAAATAAAAATGGTATCTTTTTTTAGTTGATGAGGAAATTTAAGCTTAGAAAGGGTAAATGATTGGCCCTGAAAATCAAGAGTGTGCTGGTAAACGTTAAAAACTGGACCTCTGGAAAAAAATACCCAACTTTTGTGGTTATTATTTACATTTTCTCCATAATTTTCTTAAGTCTAGATGATCGACAAAACCAAAAATCAAGCCCTGATCTATAGTATTTGCCAATTTCCAAGGTGTAAATGTTTCTGGTGAAAATTTAACAATCCGCTCTCAGAAGTCAGGATGGGCTCGTTCCAACAGACCCTTGGCCACAATCCCTGTCTAACTGGGTGACTTGTCCTCTCTTCCTAAATGACTTGTCTAAGACCACACAGGTAGTAAGTGACAAAGCCAAAATAAACCTATGTCTCATGATTCGGATCCAATTCATAAGATCATGGTCTTATGACTCCAAACTTAATGTTCTTTCCACCACACCATACAGCCTACAATTGAACAGGGATTTTTTAAAATGACTACTAAGTGAACTCACTGTCCTAGGTACAAGTGTAGAAACAAAGATGAAAAAAAGTCAAGATTTTTATCCTAAAACAGGGTCACTTAACTTCTCTTGAGTCACGAATGTCTTTGGCATTTCTAGTCTGCGAACCCCTTCTTAGAAACATATTTTAGATGCATAAAATAAGATATATTAGATTACAAGGGAAACCAATTCTATTGAAACATAGTTATCAAAAGAGTTTTTTATAAAAAGTTTACAGGTCAAGAACACTGTCCTAAGAGAATTTAGAGTGGCGAATATGAGATGGATATCAATAACTATGCTATAAGGCAGAGCATGAGAAAGAAAGGAAAAAACCAACAGTGGGGTCTAGGAAATTTTGTGAAGGGAGAGAGGTCTTTTTTAGTTGGGGGCATCAGGGAAAGTTTCGTGGAGAGGATGGCACCAGAAGTGAACCTCAAAAGAAGATAAGGATGTCAATAGTCAGATCTGGATGAGAAAGACATTACGGGCACAGAGGATGCTTTGCATAAATACATGGAACAAGTAAGATCAGGGAAGCTAATAACCCAGAAAGTGGAAGGAATATGAAATAAAGTGTGGAATAGAATAATGAAATAATATTCCATGAAGTAAGAAATAAAATAAGGTTGGAAATGTGCATTGGAGTCAGATTGTAAGGGGTCTTAAAGATTGGACTAACCTATTCTATAGGTAATAGGGAGCCACTAGAAGTCTATAAAGATGAGAGACATGGTCAGACCTAGAGTATTAGGAAAAATTATTTTGACCATGGATGGAATGAAAAAAAAGAAAATGGAGGCAGGGAAACTTGTGATAAGGAATAGATCTATGATTTCAATGATATGAGGACCTCCATGGGGCAGTTAGGTGGTGCAGTGGATAGAGTACTAGTGCAGGAATCAGGAGGACCTCTGAGTTCAAATCTCACCTCAGACACTTGACTTTCACTAGCTGTGTGACCTTGGGCAAGTCACTTAACCTCAGCTGCCTCCTCCTGGATCATCTCCAGTCATCCTGATGAATATCTGGTCACTTCATTCAGATGATTCTGGAGGAGAAGTGGGGCTGGTGACCTGCACAGCCCTCCCTCACTCAAAACAAAGTCAAATGCAGGTCATGTCATTATTTCTCTGATGGCAACGAAGGAAGAACACAAGTTATGGGGCCCTCCTAAGGGAAGGTGTTGTTATTTAGTCATCTTTTATTTGTGTGCAACTCTTTGTGACTCCATTTGGGGTTTTCTTGGCAAAGTTATTGGAATGATTTGCCATTTCCTTCTCCAACATATTTTACAGATGAGGAAACTGAGGCAAAGAGAGTTAAGTGACTTGCCCAGGTTCACACAGCTAGTAAGTGTCTAAGGCTAGATTTGAACTCAGGAAGATTCCTGACTTGAGGGGGCACCACCTAGCTGCCCGCCTGAGTAAGGACACTCCCTCTATCCCTGTAGGTCAGTACCTTTGCTAACCATTATAGATTTAGAGAGTTGTCTATATAACTGAGATGTTAAGTGACTTTCCTGGAGTATATAATTAGGATGCAGAGGCAGGGCTTGAACCTGGAATTTCCTGGCCAACCGACTATCCACAGTACCTACACTAGCTCCGGTGAGAGCTGAAGACTGCCATAATAGTCAACAGGGAAGATTGTCATCTGAGTGATAAAGGGCCATACTGCAGTAAAGCATCGTAAATGGAAAGAAGGGATAGATGTGAGACATTGTATTGCTCCAGACACAGGGCCTGTGTTCTTTCTACTTATATTAATTCTGATATTTTTTTTGGAAGCTTTTTGTTCAGAACCATCTTTCCACACCCTCAGACCCCTGTCCCCCATCCTCTAAACCTAGTCATCTATGAAACTGGAAAATGATGGAGGGTATTTCACTGTCCTAACACATTTAAGAGCATTTGGGGTACCAAGATGGGTCCAACAACCAAGGAGGCTCCCCTCTGCACTTTCCCCCCTGGGAAATTCTCAGGAACTTTTGATGTAAGTGTTTTCAATTTCCTCTAACATCAGAGACTGAAAAATAGCAAAAGCATCCAGGGGAGAGGAGCAACACTCACTGATTACATAACTCGCCTGCTTTTTCCTCCCCTTCCACAGAACCAGCAGGGACCCTCAGGGAGCTTTGGTCCAGTAACATCAGAAAAGCAACAGTCAGAAGCAAAGACTAAAGACAGGGACTGATCCTCCATTTCAGGAGATTACAAAGTGCTACAGAGAAGGGGAGAAAGGAGGTGTGGTAGAGAAAGAGCCTTAAGGGGAGGGGGAGAAAGGATGAATTCCTTGGACACAGATTCCAAGGACAGCACACAGCTTTCCTTTCTCCCGGCCTCTACCCTCCATCTCCCTGTGATTTTGTATTCGAGGACTGTGCACAGTTTTGATGAAACAGTAACTATTTTCTTGCTGTGATGTGTTCCTCCCTGCATTATTCATGTGTTTCCCCTCTCAGTTCCCCTTCCACAAGCTGATCTCACTCTCTATTCAAAGGAGGGAAAAAAAATTAAAAGTCCCTATAAAATGGTTTCCTCTTTTCCCTTCCCTTTTTTTTTTAATCTTCTGTCTTCCTTCTTCTGTTCTGTCCTTGAACCAGGAAGGGTAAGATATTAGCCCTTCACACATCAATTTATTTACTCCATCCATCCATCCACCCATCCATTCATTCCTTTTTTACTCCTCAGGACAGGAGAGGAGAAGAATGGACAGGAGAAGAGAGAAAAGGAGAGGAGAGGAGAGCACAGGGAAAACCCGAAAAGCTTTCTCCGTTGTTCCTCAGGTGGCATGGACACTGTTCTCATCTTTCTCTCCAAATCCTGTGTTCCTTTCCTCAGTCAAGGAATGATTTAAGCAATGGACTAGGGAAAAGTTGTGAGGAGGTGAGAGATTGAATGGGGGAGTGACCTGGTGATTCCAATCTTCTTCACTTCCTATCTTATCCATATTCCCAGGCTTGGACAAGAGGAGCAAAATGATGTCATCCCTGAGGGTTGGGGAGAAATCTTCATGGGTGTTTGTCTTATTTCTAGCAACCTAATGGATTGAGGGGTCAAACAATAACAACTTCCAATTTCCTCTTCCAGTTACTTGGCAGCCTGATCTGCTAGAGAGTTCCTAAGCTGGTGCTCACGACAGCTAATTTCCAGACTTGTCCTAGGCTCTTTCCAATCTTGGCCTCTTTATGTTGCCTTTCCCAAAGGCTTCTCTATTTCTGCTGCTTAGTCAATTTCCTCATCCTCCTCTTCTTCACCTCTCCTCTCCTCTCCTCCCAACCTGCCCAGTGGAGCCTCTAAGATGACTATGTTGAATTGTCCAGGATCTGGAACACCAACAGTGATTTGCTCCTTCCAGCCTTGTAGATTTCCTTTTATATTCTTTCTTAGAACACAGAGGTTCCCCTCTTTGCAAAATATTCTTGTTCTCAAACTGTTTTAAAGCAAACAGATTTCACAACCAGCCCTCCTTGAAGTATGCTGGCTTAAGTCATACTGGGCCATGATTCCTGTCTAGTTGGGTGATTGGTCCTTCCCTTCCAGGCATGACGAGGACTGCCCCAGAGTTCATGTGGCTGCCAGACACAGACTGCTTTTCTACAGCTGTTGACCACTTGTCACAAATGCTGTAGAAGGGGATTCCCATTTCAGGGTCAGGATGGATTAGATGACTTCTGAAGTACTGCCCAGTTTTAGAGATCTAATTCTGTGAGGTTAGAGTTCTAAGTCTGTGAAATAGTTCCTCTTGGGAGTCAACCATCAGTCCAACCTAGAGATAGGGAAAGAAAGACATCTCCTGCACTGATGATATGGGCTAGACAGGGTCCTGTGTTTGGAAAGAGAAAGGGGAAAGGGCTGGGGTGCTAGGGGCAGAGGAGAAGTACAGCGTTCAGAGAAAAAGATGAGAACAGTGTCCATGCTACCTGAGGAACAAGGGGGAAAGCTTTTTGGCTTTTCCCTGTGCTCCCCTCCCCTCTCATATCCTCTCCTCTTCTCTTCCTTCCTCTCCTCCCCTCCCCTCTTCTCTCCTCCCCTCTCCTCTCCTCTCCTTTCCTTTCCTGAATTGGGGATGCCAGAAAGGTCTGACTAGAAAGGCAGGCAGCCCTGCCTGTCCCTGGGGGATTCAGCTGCTAATCAAAAGGCCTGGTATCCAGGCAACCAGCTTCTCTGGCTTCAGATAAGCAGAAACAGCTGGGAGAGTCTGAGGCTAAGAAGCAGCAGCCAGTGGGGAGGGGGGGAGCCAACCATGTTATTTTGAGCCAGTTATTTTCTCCCTCCCATTTGTCTGCTTGGAGCCCAGGGCCTTTCCCTTGAGTTCATCAACAGCAACACCAGCAGTGGGAGGGAGACACAGCTCCCTAAAGTGTTACCACCCTTTCCCTGAGTCTGAGCACAGCATCCACAGAAACAGGGACTGTTTATCCTCTTTCTTCCTGTGGGGGTGGATAAGGAAGAAAAATTGGTGTTGCATCCCAGAGGTGGAAAGACCCGGTGGGTTCTCCGGAGGGCAGGATAATAGCTTAGGGCACCAAGCCCTTGCCCCGTGTTTTGCACAATCATGGGAAAGATCATTGGATTTGGAGTCAAGAGAACCTAGACTTCCAAACCAGGAGTAATACTCATTTACTGCTTGTTTGATCTCAGGGCATTTAATCTCTAGCTGTAACTTTCCTCATTAGTAAAATAAAAGGGGTGGGGGTGGAGAAAGAAGTAGATTTAAGCATCTTAGAGATCTCTTCCATCTCTAAATCTCCGATCCTGTGACTCTAGGGAGAGAGATTGAAATATGGTGGAAAGAGCACTGACTTTGGAATCAGGAGACCTGGGTTCCAGAATTGGCTCCGCCCCCTACTAGCTATGTGACCTCTTACTAGTTATGAATGCTAGTATTCCTTAGATCCTCTCACTTCTTATGTAAAATGTGAATAATAAGACTAGCTTACCGGGTTGTCACTAGGAAAGTACTTTATAAACTGCAAAACACTATAAAAATGTGTTATTATTCTAGAAGATTTATAGAACTTTTCTCTTAGCCCAGAACTGGGGAAAGTGAACCATGTTGTTACAGCTTCCTGTCTATTAAGCTTCCATCACCATCTCCCTCCCCTTTTTGTTGCTGTTCAGTCATTTCTTCAATTGTGTTCAACTCTTCCTGACCTCATTTGGGGTTTTCTTGGCAAAGGTACTGGAGTAGTTTGCCATTTCCTTCTATAGCTCATTTTACAGATAAGGAAACTGAGGCAAACAAGGTGAAGTGATTTATTTACCCAGGTTCACACATCTAGTAAGTGTCTAAGGCCAGATATGAGCTCAGAAAGATGAATCTTCCAGACTGCAGTCCTGGCACACTAAACATTAAGCCACATAGTTTCTCTCTCCCTCACCTTCCCACCCTCCACTCCAGTCCTGAAGGTAAATACTTTGTCAATGAGAGAAGCAGCTTCCTGTTTACCACTCCAGGTGGCATTGGGCCCATGGCCAGTGGGCAACAGCACCTCACAAAACAGCTGCCACCCTAGAAAGGTGAAATTATTGTGGGGGATTGAAGCTAACAGATATTTAGAGAGAAAAAGACTACCCACAGGCACCCTGGCTAAGAATAACCTTGAAGAGAAACCCTCAGAGTAACATCTCATGCCCTTCCCTTCATGATTAGACAAAGGTAGAAGGGAAACTCAGGAACTGGGAATTTGGGCACCCTCCTGGCTCACCTTACTTCAGGGAAGATGTCTCACCCCAATCAGCTGCCTGGATGCATGAGGCCTCCACTAATCAAGAAAACATCTAGTTGAGGGATCCAGTTCTGCCTTAGACACAGAACTCCTGTATGAGGCAGATCATGAAAGGAAGGGCTAAATGTTTGTTTCACCCAGAAAGGGTTTCCAGAAGAGATTGGAGGAGGAGGAATTGGCGTCTGAAAGAAGGTACCTCTTGATCTCCCTGTGACTGTAAGGGGCAACAAACATGAGAGGATGGAGCATTAAAGTAGGAACTTGCTACCCTTATTTTTTGTTTATTTCTTGTTGATGGAAATGGTCCAGACCTGTGGTTTCATTGGTGTAAGGAACTCCTGTCAATGCAGATGAACTAGTCAAAGAGTTACCTGGGAGACTGAGAGGTCAGTGAGTTCCCAAAATCATAGAGCCAAGATATGTCATTGAACCCAGATCTAGGATCTAAAACCAGCCCTCTATCAGCTATATCATACAGCCTCCATTTCTATTTTCCTCTCCCCTGTTCCTTATAATGGATTATGTGAGCACTTCATGTCTGATGGAGAAGCCCCATGAATTTGGGAGGAATTGTGTAGACATGTATGAGAGGGAAAGTTTTCAATGAAACATCAGAGTACTTCTCCAATGACAAACCCAAATTCAGTTCCTTTTTGAGGTGAACTTGTGGGATACTATGAGTGCTTCCTGTGTTTTCTCTATCTATGACCTTTTGTGACCCCCTCTGTACATTTTGCACATGCCATGGGGTGAGATAAAGGCTGCCTTCTACCCTCACCTCAAAATAAAATAATCAATGAAAAAGTGCCTCTTGCCAATTGCTGTTAAAAAAGACCTGAATATGATTAGGTAAACTTTTACGAAGCAAATGAAGGGGCCAGCAGAATATAGTGACATACAAGGTCAGAAGAATGGATTCCAGGTCAGATACCTGTATGACCATGGACAACTCATTTAACTTCCCAGGGCATCAGTTTCCTCAACTAGATTTTGAGGGTTGTACTAGGTAACCTCTAAGAATCCTGAAATACGTAAATACCTGGGTGTTGAACCAAGCATGCACAAAACTGCTTTCCCTGATTTTATGTGTTATTATTTGTGCTATCTCAGTGCATGGATACTTTAGAGGCAAAAAAGCCTCTGGCTTCTTCTGGCCATTTGTGGCAGCACTGAGGGATGATTTGGTCTATGACTCAGCAGACCTTTAAAAAGGGAATGATTCCACTCCAGATTCTTTCTTCAACTTTCTAGCTAGCATTAAGTAACTCTGAAACTTCCTAGGATGGAAGTGAAAAAAGTAGCTCCTTTTATTTCTCCATCCCATCCACCCTGGGGGCACATAGCTACTAAAGAGCCATGTTTTTCCAAAGCAAGCCTGAGACTGTATGTCAGAACTCTAGCTGTCTCTTCTGTTTTGTGTTTCTTTACTGAGTGAACTTGACCAAATATATACCTGAGATGTATGTGTCTAGGATTAGAGAAAACTTTGTGATTTCAAGGTGGCACAGTGGATAGAGTACCAGGTCCTGGAGTCAGGAAGACCTGAGTTCAAATCCAACCTCAGACAACTCTGTGACACTAGACAAGTCTATTTGCCTCAGTTTCCTCATCTGTAAAATGAGCTGGAGAAGGAAATGGCAAACCACTCCAGTGTCTTTGCCAAGGAAATTCCAAATGGGGTCACAAATAGTCAGACAAGACTGAAATGACTGAACAACAGCAGTGAGTTCAAGAGATCCAAAGGTCCTGGATCCACTTGGAAATGACTGGCAATGGGGGAAATTTCTGCATCAGAAATAGCCTCCTCTAAGAGGAGGAACCCAAGATCTGGTCTCACTGCCCAGAGAACATGGATTTGACTGAGAAGAAGCAGAGCTGAAGTAAAATGTAACAGTGTCAACTCAGCAGTCATGGACTTTATGTCCTCCACAGAAAGCATAGCAGTAGTTACAAGTTTCTAAATCCTGTTCGAAGTTTCAGCAATGCAGCCTTTTGAGTGTTTTGTGTTTTAAATACCTGTCCCATATCTGATTCCTATTGTACAAGTACCTTTCTAATTCTGCCTTTCCTGTAAGACCCTAGCCATGTACCAAGACCTGAACTTTAAGTAGTTTTCCTAAGGGTTCTGGGTGGGGGATACAAAGAGTCAGAGTGTGAGAAAAAGAAGATAAAACCTTTTGGAAGCCAGAGTCCCCCAGGACTTAACCTCATCTTTCCCTCAGTGAAGAGGGAGAAAGAGCAGCAATAGCAGTGTAATTGTTAGACATACAATCCATCCCTACACAGAATACTCTTCTAGGGTTCTCAGTTACTCTGTTGAGAGCATCTTGGAATGTTTCTTCCTTTAAGAATGAGAATTACAAACAGTACTCAGACTGCCTACCCATAGAGACATGGGACCTACTAGTTGGGGGTGGGGGATGGCAGCAGCATAGAAGTCCAGAATAACAAAACACACAAAATTTCTGCCCTCTCTGCCCAAACACACAAATTTCCACAAGTCAGCCTTATAACTTCTTAAACCTGGATCTACATTTTTAAAAAGTAACTGACATTTATGTAAAAGTGAGGTCAAAGCCTTCTCAAACTTTGCTGGACATATATGCATATGAAAGGTCAAAAATATGGCCAATCTCTGCACAAGAAAAATAGAAAAAGGTTTAGATCTGGGAAACCTGAGAACCTTGAACCCCCAGATATTTGGAGTTATGGGGCAAATAGACCCATCCTGGATAATGACCAGAGATAGTCTAGGCCAGGCCCATCCCTAGTCTAGAGATCCCTAATTCAGAGATTATAATCAGAAGTCATAGAGAATGCTTAGCATAAACTAAGGTGAGGTCTCTGGCAGAATCTATACAAGGCCCTAAGAGGGAATTTAGTCCAAAGAAAAGACAGATTTGAGACCCAAGGTACTAATTACTTAGCTAAGAGTCTCTGTCCTTTGTTCTAAAGGGCTTGATCTCTGGGACTGAGAATTTCCCAAGGGAGATGGCAGTTCTCATAGCTAGGACTCTGAAGGAAACAAAACAGAGGATTCTAAAATGGAAAAAATAAATAAATAAATTGAGGAGGTTTGGGGTTTCCTCCCTTTATTTTTGTTGTCATCTAGGCATTTCAATCATGTCTGATTCTTCATGTCCCCATTTGGAGTTTTCTTGGTAAAGATACTAGAAGGGTTTGCCTTTTCCTTCTCTAGATCATTTTAAAGATTAGGAAACTGAGGCAAACAGGGTTAAGTGACTTGCCCAGGATCACACAGCTAGTAAGTATCTGAGGCCACATTTGAACTCAGGTCTTCCTGACTCCAGGTCCAGCACTTCATCCACTATGCTACCTAGGTGTCCTCCCCCCAATAGGTAGGCATGGCTTATTTCTTAATCATATGGCTGAGGGAAACTGTTTTCTTAAAACAGCTATTTAAAAAAAGAAAGAAAGAAAATTCTGTTGTTTTTTGAGTGAAAAAGAATCACTAAGTCTACTCTTCTAATGAGGAAGAGATAACCAGGCTTCAGCTCAAGCCAGAAAAGAGAAAAGTTCCCCTGCCAGATACCTTGTAGGGTAGGTCTTGGCATCATCTGGAAGAACAGAAAGTCATCAGCAGAAAATTGTATAGGAGAGCCATATCTGCCAGAGGCTGGAATCTAGCAAAAACTGTATGTCCAAAGACTACATTCACTGGAGATCAAAAGAGAATAGACCTAGGAAGAGGGTACAGGAGCATCATTAAAAGATATCAATGGCCATGAATTAATAAATTGTCCCAACAACCTGTGCCCCCTCCTCCCATTGATATGTGTATTTGTGAGAGAGTGAGTCCCAGGTTAATATGAGAAATATTTAATTGTTACTTTTCATACTATCCATTTTATAAAATGACATTACTTTGGACTAATTATATCTTCTGGCTGACTGTTAAAGGTAAACTCATCAGTGAGGGCTTGTGAGCCACATTATCAGAGAGTTCTTACCTACAGAGTATCATGAACCTAGGATCATCAACTCTGAGAGACCTGCCCTGGGAGTTAAGTGCACCTAGATACCACATTTATATAGGAATTTAAGGTTTGCAAAGTGTGTTACATAATTATATCATTTAAACCTCACAGTAACTTTGCTCAGTTGCTGTTGTTGTGTTTGTCTTTCGTTCTGGAAGAGGACCATGACATCAAGATGATGACGTGACTTGGAGTTTGACTTTGATTTGAGTGAGGGAGGGCTGTGCAAGGTCACCAGCCTCACTTTCTCCTCCAGAACCATCTGGGTCCAGGTGCAAAATATTCATCAGGACAACTGGAGATGGCCCAGGATGCCATGGGAGACCCTGGTCATTTTAGGCTAAGGTCTTATCAGATTCTTACTTTGAGAGAGATACACCCATTCAATGAATAGACTTCTTCAAGTAGTTACTCAAGGGATGGCCCTGTTAATAAAAAAAAAAAAAAATCAGAGAGGCAGACCCTCAAGGTTCCTGGGTAAAAGAGAAATAGTTACTATTTAGTATTTATTAGTTTAATATTTAGTAGTTATTATAGGTATTATCTCCATTTTACAGATGAAAGATCTAAGGGTGATAGAGGTTAAGTGATTTCTCCTGGTCACATGACTAGAAAGGTTCAGAGACAAATCTGCATCCTGATTTCAGATCTAGCACTGTGCTCACTATCCCATATGACACAATTTAGCAAGTATGAGAAAGGAAGACTCAGATGTCCATTGGTAAGAACCTCAGTTAATCAATTATTTAAGATTAAAGTCCTGCCTACTCCCAGGTTATTTCCCCTTCCTTGGACATCCAAATATCCCATTTTCCTTCTCCTCATGCTTTGAACCTCAGGCAGATTGCTCAGCAGTCTTGTTTTCTCCACTAAGGGGAGCTCAGGGAGCAAAAGGGAAACTAAATAAACCCGGAGGGGCTTAGGAGGAGCATTCCAGAGCTAAAAATAACACCAAGTCATTGGGGAAAGAATTAGAGCCTCCAGGCCTCCTCTCTGGCCTGTGGCCCCCCACCCCGGCCCCACACTTCCCCTCCCCCTAAGCATCCAGCTGGGGCAACAGTCAGTGAGAGGACCAAAAGGCCTTGATTCATCTGGCCTCCTGCCTCCCCTCCCAGGGCCCCCTGCTGCCACCTCCCCTTCCCTGACATCAGTCCATCAGGATGGCATAGTTTGTGGGGGCCCTGGCTGCATGACAAATGACATTCAGGGAACCAACCTCTACTGGGCCTTGCTGCCCCACCTCCTCCTCATCCCCTTCCATTGGCTTCTCTGAGATGTGATTCCCCTACCACTACCCCAGAAGAGGAGGAGTTGTTTTAAGATCAGGACCTTCTGCTGGTTGGATCCCCAACATGTGATGTGTCTTCTTAATTTATTTTGATTTTCAAAATAAGATGCCTGGGCTCTAGGGATTAAGGGACGGGATGAAGGGCATCTACCCTGACAGTACTATCATTCTCCTCTAACCAAAGCAAGAGGGAAATGACATCAGGATTGTTCTTTGCCTGTTTCTCCAACCTCATTCCTCTTTTCCTGCTCAGAGGGGCAAGTTATAGAAGCTGGACCAAGTTCTAAAGGGTAGCAGCATTGAGTGCCAAAAATTACTGACACTCCATTTAGGGAAAAGGTTTTTACCATTCCATTCCACCCAAAATAAAAAAAAGAAAACAAAAAGCCAACAGTACACCCCCACCAAATCCGGGCACATTGATTAAAAAATTGGGTTATGTTTTATAACATATAAACAATACTCCCTCCCCACATATCCCCATCAAGTGAGTTGTTCTGAAAGTCTAGAGGGTGATTTCTTTCTGCCTAGCAGCAACTGCTGCTCTTGATGGGGTATTTCTTGGCAGGGGGCAGGGGTTAGGGGAAAGGGGACACCCAGCCAGGTTGTGACTAGCTGAGCCTGGATTGGGAGCCCTTAGCAAAACATGAGACTTGACTGAGATGTTGCCTAGGAAACACTGCTTGGCAAGTCTGCCCACTCAGAGCTCCACCCAATTATTGGGGGAAGGTGGCTGAAGGGGGAAAGAGGGAATACGAGAGCCAGAGGACCTTGTCCCTAGTAGAATTCAATCCAGGCATGGCTGGGGGAGACCAGTCCTGATCCATAAGAACTCAGGGAAATAAGCAAGAAAAGGGAAAACCCAAAACCTTCCTGAAAAGCAACAAGACTCTGAATTCCAACAAATCAGCAGCCTGGGCAGCCCCCAGTTCTTCTCCAATCTGGAGTCTGCTCTCTCCCCAGGATGTAGGAGGGGAGGAAGAAAAGACACTGTTCAGCCTGAAGAAAGAAAAGCTTCGAGGTGACTGAAGAGCTATCTTCAGTCATGTGGAGGGGTTTTTGTTCAGTGGAGAGTGAACAGCTGCTCTCAAAAACGGAGTAAGAGGGTTTTAATTTTAACAAAAGACATTGATCAGAGAAAAGCACAGTATTCAGAGTTGGAAAACATCCTAGAGGTCATTTAGACCGAGCCCCCTCCCAACGCAGGAATTCTTCTAAAGCATTGCTGATAGATGATCATCCAGCCTTCCCTGATACACTTCCAAGTGTTAGGGGGTTTGTGCCATTGCTGGACAGTTCTAATTGCTAGAAGGTTCTTCCTTCTATCTTCTGAAATATTTCTGCACTGACTTTTCTTGACCCTGATATAGAATCTGACACTATTGAGTTTCCCCTTCTTGATCCTCTCTCTTTCCTTGGCTTCCATGAGTCACAAGTCCCCACTGATATATTTACCTTTAAATAGTCAACTAACAGACACAATAAAGCAAAGGCATTTAATGAAATGGCATAGTAAGAAAAATACCAATTAAACATTTCTCAGATAAACATAGGGCTTACTCTTAGATAAAACCACACATCAATGAAAAGAATGGTCACATGTTGGAGGGATGACTTGTACCTCTGCCATCTTAGATCCAGTGATGTCTTTTGGTGGCACCATTGCTTGCTCTCCTCTGCTCTCTAGATACTGTACACAGCTGATTTTTCTCCTCCTCCTTCCATGACAACTCCTCTTTCCTATGTCATCTTTTCATCCTCTTGTCACCCCTCAAAAATGAATACCATTTGCTGTCTTCTCTTTCTACATGTCATAACTTTGATAAATCTACATCTCTATGCTCAGCCTCTCCCTGGAGCTCTATTCCTACATTTCTAAATGCCTCTTAGATAGGTCAGCCTGAATGCTACCACCTGAAAGTCAGACTACTTTTCTTCAGTCTTACCTCACATCAGTTCCCTTGATTCTACTTCATAATCCAGAAAAACTGGATCTTCCCTTGCTCCTCACAATAACCTGGGAGGTAGGTGTTATCCCTGTTCTACAGATGAAGAAACTAGGACAGACAAAGGTCACAAAGATAGTAAGTGTCTGGGACTGAACCTGAACTCAGGTCTTCCTGACTCCAGGATTCCATGTACTGTCCCATAGAGTTGCTTCCACTGAAATATAATCTTGCTTCTTGAGAGCAAGGATTGTGTCCTATTGATCTTTGTATCCTCTGTGCCTAGCATTGAGTCTTGCTCTTACTCAATCATAAAATCTAAGGCTGGGAGGGATCCTAGAGGTCACCTAATCCAACCCACTCATTTGATAGATAAGTAAATGGAGACTCAGAAAAGTTAACTGACTAACCATAGGTCAAGCAAGTAGTAAATGAAAGAGCTAGGGTACAAAACCAGGCTTTTGTCTCCCCAATCCAGCACTGAATTGAAGTAGTTATAAATCTTAATTGAATTGTATTGACCTGAAGTTTACTTCAGACAACATCTATGGCCCTCTACCACAGAACATGACAGCCCTTCCAAAAAGATAGTCTTCCAGACCGCCCCCCCACCCCATACTCTTTTCTGTATTTAAGTTCCATCTTGCCTCTATGAAGGCGCTCAGATTCAATCCAGCTCAGACTCTGTCTAGTTGGGATTCTATCTGGCCTGCTTGTGAATACAAGCTTTACAAAAGCTTAGGTTCCGTAAGAGGCAACCCAATTAGGCGAATCTCTAATAAACTTTGTTTTCTTTGGCTTTAAAAAAAAAACAACGAAAAAGATAGTCTTACTTTTTGCTTAGGTAACAACCCCACGCCATCCCTCAACACATTTCCAAATTTAGTGCCAAAAATTAAGAACTTACTCACCTTCCCTCTCCTACCTCCTCCCATATCCAAATGCTGCTCATCCTTCAAATCTCAGATGAAGTAACACCTTCCCTAAGGATACTCTCCTTTCTCTGAACAGTAGCACATAACTGCCTGCACTCATATAGTACTTAAGATACATTCCTTATATTGTTACTTATTTCATCTCCCTAAATAAATTTGAAGCCCTTGGAGGACAGGGATATATCTTAAATTCCTTTGTGTAACCTAGAGCTCAGAGAACACCCCAGCTCTGGTCTCTCAAAGACAAAGCCCCAAATCAGCAACAAGTTGGCTCACACTGGTCCCACCCAGAATTGCCTCTTAGAAATCTCAATATAAAGTTCAAATACAGCTTATGCCTAGCTTTCCATGATGTGAATAAAAAAGATCCCCAGATCCTGTATAAGGACCTAAGGGAACTATATGTGTGCATTTGTATATCTACATATGTGTATATACATACATATGCATGTGTATAAATATATACATATATATATATATATATAGTGCAGACCTTTATTGGTGACCCCAACAAAATCTTTCCACAATAAATGTCTTCATTAATCATTTGTCATCCTTGAGTCTCAATTTCCTCATCTGTAAAGTTAGGAGGTAGAGAGCAGACTAGATTGCTTCTGATGTCCCTTACAGTTCTGTATCTATGATTATGGAAGAATCTGGAACAGTTGACCAAAGGAGACAAGAATCTCCTAATTATGGCTATTTTTAAGGCAAGGAAAGAGTGTTTGAGGGATAACATGTTGGAGGGATAACTTGCACCTCTGCCATTTTAGGTCCAGTGATGTCTTTTGGTGGCACCATTGCATTGCTCTCCTCCCTATGCCTCATACATATGGATATTGGATGTTGGATTCTTTCCAACATCCTGTGTTCCCACCACTTGAGATATTCAAGAATTTCTCTATTGAAGCCCAGAAGTCAGAACAAGTAGTAAGATATGAAAAAGGACACAGGTCATATATGAAAAGAACAATTCTGAGTTATTTAACGGTTATTTGCCAACAGCCTTGTGGCTCTGTAAATACTCCCTTACCTGCTTACCCTTTTACCAATCTGTAAGAGTGGCATGGGGTAGGATGGACTTGATTTCTCATGGTCTCTGAAGTTTTGTAATTTTATCTCAGGTTTAGGATGGGTACCATAAAAATTGGATAGTCGTTAAAGACTACAGTACAGTCAGAAGCATGATGAAGGCAGGTGGCATGCCTAGATATGTATGGTAGTTGTTGTTCTTGTGTTTGTCCTTCATTCTCGAAGAAGACCATGCCATCAGAGAAAGATGACATGACTTGCACTTGACTTTGTTTTGAGGGAGGGAGGTCTGTGCAGATCACCAGCCTCACTTTCTTCCCCTGAACCATCTGGATCCAGTGACCAGATATTCATCAGGATGACTGGAGACAGCCCAGGATGAAATGGGAGACCCTGGGCCCTTTAGTCTAAGTCCTATTCAGTACTCACTTAGGGTAAGGTAAGGCCCATTCAGTGAAGAGACCTGTTTAAGAAGTAGTCAGGGGATGGCCCCTTTAATGAGCAGAAGAGAAATAACTAAATCAAACTGTGAGGGAAAGAGAAACAGTTACTATTGATAATCACTCTTAAGCCAGGAGGGTCCAGAGAATAGCTCTTAAGTGGAGCCTGGGCAGAGACCTATTGTGGCTTCAGAATGCAATAGGTTTAAGGTTTGGGGAAAAGGATGGGAAGAAAAGGGAAGGGAAGGGAGTGGAGGGGAGGGGGAGGGGAAGAGGAGAGTGATGAGGGAAGGGGAGGGGAGGAAGAAAGAAATCTAGCCAGTAAACCACAAGTTCACTGGGCATCCTCTGGCCATCCAAATTTACCTTCCTTTGGGGAGGAGAAAGAAGGGGAGGGGGAGACAGAGAGAAGAGGATGAGCTGTGGTACCCAGCTAGCTGGTCCCCATTCAGGCAGTTGAGTTTACTCACAGGTTGTGTTCATCCTTCATTCTCAAAAAAGACCATGACATCAGAGAAATGATGACATGACTTGCACTTGACTTTGTTTTGAGTCAGAGCACTTTGCAAGGTCATCAGACTCACTTTCTCCTCCTGAGTCATCTGGATCCAGTGACCAGATATTTCAGATATGTGTGACCTGCAATAGAAAGACGTTTTTTCCCTTGGATGGAGATACTGAGGCAAATAGAGGCCATGGGAATTAGTCATGGTTACAGTAACTGAGGCATCATCTAACCTCACACTGAGGAAATTCCTTCTATTAAAGCAAACCAACAGCTGCTCTCCAATTTATAGTTTTAGGGCAGAATTTCTTAACCTAAGGTTCATGGAAGGGGTCTGGAGGTAGATTTCAGAAGGTCTTTGAACTTAGATGAGAAAAATATTTTACATCTATGTTTTCCTAAATGCTAACTGAAATTTGGTGTTTCCTTCAGTTATGAATTTTTTCAAATAAAATATTTGAATTGCCAGAGGGTCCCATGATACCAAAAAGGTTAAGAACCTTAGAGATCCTTAGAGGGTTGCTTGGGAACCAAAGAGATTTAATATTTTGCCCAGGATCGCATAGAGCAGCTAGATAGGTCTGGAGTCAGGAAGACCTGAGACCAAATCCAGTCCCACATACTTATTAGCTATATGACCTTGGGCAAGTCACTTAACTCTGTTTGCCTCAGTTTCCTCATCTGTAAAAAATGAACTGGAGAAGGAAATGGGCAAATCACTCCAGTGTCTTAGCCAAGAAAACCCCAAATGGTGTCATGGATTTGAAAACAACTAACCAGTAGCATAGGCAGGACCACATAGCTGTTATATGTCAGAGACAGAACTGGAATCCAGATTTTTCTGACCCTGAAGCCAGCTCTCCATCTGTTATCTCACCCTAATACTCTGTAGTAAGATTATGTATCCAAAAATATGTTTAAGACTAAGTTGAAGGAGATATTTCAGTGAATAGCTAGGGGTAGAATGGATCAAGCATTACGCCTGGAGTCAGGACCATCTGAGTTCAAATCCTGCCTCAGTCATTTAGTAGCTATATGACCCTAAGCAAGTCATTTAACCACTCCCTGCCTCGGTTTCCTCAACTGTAAGACAGGTATAATAATAGTAGGAGGAAACGGTGGAATAAAAGAGCTGTGCCTTGAGAGAAGTAAGACATTTCGGTCATGTCCAACTCTTCATGAACCTATTTGGAATTTTCTTGGAAAAAAATACTGAAGGGATTTGCCATTTCCTTCTCATTTTCCAGATGAGGAAACTGAGACAAACAGAGATAAGTGACCTGCCCAAGGTCACACAACTTGTAAGTATCTGAGGCCAGATTTGAACTCAGAAGAGGAGTCTGACTGATTGTCGGCCCAGCCCTCCACCATGCCACCTCACTGCCTTTGAGACAAGAAGACCTGTTCTAGTCTGGTCTCAGAAACTAGCAAAATGATCTTGGGCAAGTTACTTCATCTCTATTTGCTTCAGTTTCCTCTTCTGTAAATGGGGGTTAATAATAGTACATGCCTCCCAGGGTTGTTGTGAGAATCAAATGAGAAAATAATTGTGTTTAGAGCTTGGCACAGTGCCTGGTATACGGTAGGTGCTTAATAAATGCTTTTTTCTTTCCCCAACTTCCAGTTACTGAGATAAATAAGATCACTTAGAGGGATAAGAGAGAGATAAAAGGATTTGGAGATCAAAAAAAGTCTATGGAGACCATCAGTCTATCCCTTCATTTTAAAAATGAGAAAACTGAGTAAGAGACTTACCCAAAGTCATACAGAAAGTGATAAAGCCAGCAATACAGATGAGGTCATGTGATACTTGATTATTCTTTCCAATAGGTTGTCTCCCCATCCACAGTATGCAAATACTCCTCACTCTGTTTATAGTAGTAATACCTGCAACCATCACTGACCCATAGAAGGCAGTCAATTAATAGTGAATGGAAAAAGTGAATAAATTCTTATAAAGTTGTGTGTATGTCGTTTTCTTTGGAATTTGAAAAATATTTTAATGTTCTGGGGAACTTGCCAATTAAAAGAATCCTACAGGGAAATGCTTTTTCAGATTGGAATCTTTGGTAAATAGTCATCCACTAATTTGTATTTTAAGTAAATTCAGTTGTCACCTGCCCCATTGTTTCATTAAAATGAGGTAATAGCAAGATATCATAATTGTAACTTGTAATAGTAACGTATCATAATGCTGATTTTAAAAAAAAATCTTTTATCTAACAAATGATGTAGATGTCTCCCTCTTTAGAATATAAGCGCATTAAGAGCTAGGAATGTTTTTGCTTTTTCTTCATATGTCAAGCACTTAGCATAGTATCTGGCACATAGTAGGGATCTAAAAAGAACTAGCATTATCTCTCAATTGAGACAATATTTATAAAGCTCTTAGCACAGTGCTTTGCACATAGTGGAGGTTTGATAAATGCATGTTTCCTTCTTTCTTTCTCCCTTTTCCTGCTTTAAAGATTTGCTAAACACTTTACAAAGCTCTCATTTTATTCCCAAAACAATTCTGAGAAATAAGTGCTATTGCTCTCTTCATTTTACAGATGGAGATACTGAGGCAAATAGAGGCCATGGGAGTTGGCCATGGTTACAGGGCTAATAAGTAACTGAGGCATGATCTGAACTTGGGTCTTCCAGAGTCGGTGCCTAGCCCTCTATCCACTGTGCCAGTTAGTTGCCTCTATCAATATTTATTGATGGGCACAGGAAAAAGGAAATTCACAGGGAAACAGTTCCAAAGAGGATTTGTGCCATGAAACAAACACGACAGAATGATCATGATAATTTGGTGACCAGCTTGGATGACAAAATGACCCCTCCCTCCTCCAGACTCCATAGAGTACAGGACTAGAATGTAATAAACAAGCATTTTTGTCTCATCTCTGTCATTCAGTAGCTTTACAGATGAAGTCACAGGCCTAGATCCCTTCCTAAAGTCTTCCAGGCATTAAGCTAAACACCAGGTACTAAGCACAAAGAAAAAGGCAAAACTGCTTGAGGAGCTTACTGCATCCTAAGATGGGAATGGGGGTGCATGTAGAGTGACATGTACACAGATGAATAAAATGCAAAATATATGGAAAATAACACTGGGAGGGTGGGGAGGTACTAGTGGAAAAAATTTCTAGTAGAATTGAGATGAGTCTTGAAGGAAGACTGGATTCTTTTTTTTTAATTTATTTTATTTAATTTTTTGTTACATTTTGAGTTTCTAGTTGTCTCCCTCCCAGCTCTACATTAGAGAAGGCCAACATTTGAGAGAGCGAGAGAAAAAGAGAGAGAGAGAGAGAGAGATGGAGACATATGGAGATATAAATATATATGGAATCATTTTATATACAGAACAATTATATATGTATATACAAACATATACATATATAAATGTATACACTAATATATACATAGTATAAATACATGTGCATAAATATATAAATATATAAAAATTCTTAAGCATACATAAACATGTATAAATATACAAATACACATATATGTATATACTTCCATGTATCAGTTCTTTATCTGGAGGGATAGGATTTTCCTTCATAAGTCCTTCATAGTTGATTTGAATGTTCATATTACTAAAAATGGCTTAGTCATTCACAGTTACTCTTCAAACATTGCTGTTACTGTACACAACATTTTCTTGGTTCTGCTTATTTCACTCTTCATTTTTCCATGCAAATCTTTCCATGTTTTTCTAAAACCAATCTGCTCGTCATTTCTTAAAGCGCAGTAGTATCCCATCACAAGGCAGGCTGGGTTCTAAAAGGCAGATATGAAGGTGTGATTTCCATGCTTAGGGCATGAGGACTTTCAGGCAAAAGCATAGAGGTCTGAGGTAAGAGAGTCACTGGAGACTCAGGTGTGTGTATTCATCCTTCATTGCCCAAGAAGATCATGCCATCAGAGAAATAATGACATGACTTGCACTTGACTTTGTTTTGAGTGAGGGAAGGCTGTGCAGGTCACCAGCCTCACTTTTCCTCCAGAGCTATCTGAATCCAGTGACCAGATATTCATAGGATGACTGGAGATGACCCAGGATGAGGCAGTTGGGGTTAAATGACTTGCCCAAGGTCACACAGTTAATGAGTGTCAAGTGTCTGAGGTGAGATTTGAACTCAGGGTCCTCCTGATTCCCACACTGGTGCTCTATCCACTGCACCACCTAGCTGCCCCAGAGACTCAGGTAGGGGAAAAATGAAGCCAGCCAGACTTACACTTTAGGAATATCATGCTTCTAGGGCAGCTAGGTGGCACAGTGGATAGAGCATTGGCCCTGGAATCAGGAGAACCTGAGTTCAAATGTGACCTCTAACACATGATAACAGCTCTGTGACCCTAAGTAATTTACTTAATCCCAATTGCCTGGTGGGGAGGGGGGGTGGTCAGACCACCATGTTGCCCACAGTGTGGGCACTGGTTTGGAGAGGGGAGATGATACAGGGAAGATTTCTTAGGAGATAGCAGCTAAAGGCCTTTGTTTGGTAACCCAGACTGGTAAAGAGGAAAAGGCCCTCATGAAAACCTAAATATGAGAAGAAAAGAAGGTCCTGCATACACAGCAATCACTAATCATGGTGGGTTGAAAAACCAGGGGCAGCAATACTGATCTCCCTCCCTTAACTTCCCCTACCTTCTTTATTCATTCTCTGTGGCCGAGAGCTGCAGTATCAGACACCCCAGCTCTGCCTACTTTATTCCCCTTCTATGATATGTGGGCACCTGAAGATCGAGAATTCCCTAATTGTATCCCCCAAATGGGAGGAAGATGATTGAAGATAGAGGGCTCCATGTAAGAGCACCTAAATTTTATCATTTTTGAAACTATTGCCACTGAATGGTGAATAATTATGTCTGTAATTGTGAGAGGATTGTTAACTGAGATGTTCCAGACATGAGGTCCTTGAATAATGGATTTCCTATTTTAAATTTTTTTTTATCAATATTCCATATCTGGCCAACATGAGTTTAATCTACTCAGCACCACCACTTGCATCTCAATACCTACTATGATAGTGAAGCAACCTGGGGCATTTGCAGGCAAACTAGTGATGGCCAAAAGGAATACTGCAGCTTTCTGAGAGGCTACTCTATGCATGCCCCAGAGAAAGTCTGTGGAGAACATTTAGTTGATGGATCAAATAGAGTGCCACCTGTTGGGAAAATCAGATATTGCATTCTCTCAATGGATAATTGGTATAGTAACTCGCTAGCCCCACCCCCACCCCCCAAACCTCTCATCCCCAGGGGAAGCTAGGTGGCATAATGGTTGGAGGGCTGGGCCTGGAATCAGAAAGATCCATCTTTCTGAATTAAAATCTTGCCTCAGACACTTACTAGCTGGGTGACCCTGGGCAAGTCACTTAACCCTGTTTGCCTCAGTTTCCTCCATTTGTAAAATGAACTGGAGAAGGAAATGGTAAACCACTCTGGGATCTTTGCCAAGAAAGCCCCAGATAGGCTCGTGAAGACACAACTGAACAACAGCAAAACCTTTCTGCAGGCTTAAGGAAGGCAGCATACAAGTCAATTTGGACCACCTACATCCCTGCATCGTCCAGCTGTGGACATGGACATGGGAATACACATGAGTTATCAAACACAATCCATAGAAATCACATGTTGAAGTAGGCTGATCATATTTTCCTTTATTTTTTGTTTTGAATTTTATTGATGTCTTTTGACTTTACCTCACAATCGTTTCCAGGTATACTACCACCTACACACAAACACACACACACACACACACACACACACACACACACACACACATAGAGCCAGTGAGGCTTTCCTTGTTAACAAAGAAAACAGCAAGCAAAACCAACTGACGTAGACTTACCTTACCTCTCTATCAACAGGAGAGAAATGAATCATTTTTGCTCCGGAGCCAGCTCCGGTTAACCTGAGTACATCTTTCTTTTGTTTACATTATTATAACTTTCACGTGCACTGTTCCTCTGACTCTTCTTTCATTCCTCTTTACCAATCCATATTCCCTTGCTATTGAGGATCTTTCTTTTTTCTTTTTCTTTCTTTTGTTTTTCTGAAGGCAATCAGGGCTAAGTGACTTGCTCAGGGTCACCCATCTATCTAGCAAGTGTCTGAGGGCAGATTTGAACTCTGGTCCTCCTTGCTACAAGGCCAATGTTCTATCCACTGAACGACCTGACTGCCCTGGCAAATATGTTTGGGGTTGTTTTTTTGAGGGTTTTTTTGTTTTTGTTTGGTTGAGTTTTGGTTTTTTGTCTTTGTTTTTGGCTGAGAACCTTTCAAAGGAATAGGGGGGGGTAACGTCCCTGGGTGTCCTTAGGCATAGTGCATGCATGGGAAATGCAAGTATGAGAACTACCCCCCCAAGAAGACCAATCCAGATTTTTCCTCCTTGTAGAGTTTCTGAACAATGCAGCGGAAAGGGCTGTGCAAGGGGAACAGGGAATACAGTCAGCCGCTGGTGTTTCCATAGTAACGGCTTAGGCCACCACACTAGGCTTGGGCTTCTCACTTGGCTTTCTTGGCTGCTTTCCTCACCCTCCCTGAAACCCGCTGTCTCATTCACTCAGGCCAGCAAAAGCCTTCCACCTCCCCACCATGGTCTGCCCCCATCCACCCTACCTTCTACTCTGCTCTCTTCCTCTCCCTGGCCAGAGCATCTCCTCCTCCTCCCTCCTTCTCTTCCTCCTACCCCCTTCCCCCGCCTTCCTTCTCTCCCCTCTTACTTCTCCCTCCTCCTTCTCCTCTTCCCCTCCTCCTCCTTCTTCTCCTCCTCTCCCTTTCCCTCTCCTTTCCCCTCCCCGTTCTCCTCCTCCTCCCCATTCCCTTCTCCCTTATCTCCCCCCCTTTCCCTCCTCTTCTTTCCCCTCTCCTCTTTCTGCTCTGTGGCCTTGGCCACCTCTCTGTCCCCTCTCATCTTCCACCTCTGCCAAAGCAAAAGAGGGAGGGAACCTGCCAAAGAAGGGCAAAGATTCTCAGTTCTAAGCAGATTTTTCCTCCACAGGCAGTGATCCCTTTTATTTTTGTTTCATTACCATAAACACAGGAAACTGAATTAGGATGAATGGGCAAAAATCCCTGTCTTTGTCAGAAGCATCGGCAAAATGCCAGGTGGTGAATGACTTGTAAGCATTGGGATTAAATGGAACCGGGGGAGAGGGTGGTGACATTCTGAAGAGAGAGCCCTGAGGCTGCCCAGAGCATTTACCCTTCTGCAGGTTTCCCCCCTGGGAAGGACTGTGTGTCCAGAAGCTTTTACTCCTTGGTACTGGTCCAGTCTGGATGGATGATGCCTCAAGGTCACACTTCTAAAATCTAATACATAGTGAAATAAATTAAGCGATCCTGTCACAGCATCCACCCACCTTCACCCCCACTGCAATCTTACTCCTAGTCTTGTGTCTTCATGTACCCTCAGGTCATGTGGAAGTCATGAATTGATTGGGCAAACTGCACTAAATTATCCTCTTGATACCCAGAATGGAATTGGTTGTGGCAGGTGGGTGGCAGGATAAACTTGGAGTCCTGCCTCAGTTTCTTATTAGCTACATGGCAAATCACCAACCTCTCTGTCTCTCAGTTTCCTGTTGTGTAAAATGCCAAGAATAAAAGCACCTACCTCAGAGGGTTATTTTTGAGGACCAAATGAGACAATTAATGTAAAATGCTTACAAGGCATAATATAAATGCTAGCTGCTAATATTACCTGGGGAGGAGGGAGGCAAGAAGAAAGAGAGGAAGAAGACCTTTTATTATACACCCTTGCTCTGGGGTCTAGAACACTTTTCATCTCTGTGGGATCCTGAGAAACCTGGGTAGTCACAAAAGGAACTGAATCCACAGGATATTGAAAGTTAGACCCCCTAAGTACAACACTGGGCCAGGGATGAAACCATTCAAGGAGATGGAAGGCAAGAGAAATACTGTGTGCAGGCAACCCCTCGCCCTCCCTGCTTTTATCTTTTGAGGGTTACCCCTGGGGAAAGACTCCAGGTTGACAATTTTATCCAACCTTTTTCACTCTTCCAGAAGCAGGAAAGGAACGAAGCAGATGTCCATGATGCAGCAGCTCAAGTTGGATGTAGCAATGAGCCAGAACAGATTCTGTAAGCTAAGACTTGGAACAAAGATGGGATCAAAGCATTGAGGAGGCGTGATATAGACAGTGCTTAGGCAGAGATGGAGCAGGGCTTTCTTGCCACCAGATCAACATGGAAGTGGTCACCATGCCTGCTGAACCATGAACCATTAGAGCTGCTTAGGTTGGATTTGGGGTAATGGGATATGAGTAGGAGGAGTCTAAGAGTTTGTAAACTTAGCTGGCCTCTTGTGAGCAGTGGGGATACTACTGCCTTTGCAGAAACCCACAAGCCCACTCTCCCAACAAAGCCCCCTGCCTGGTGGCTTAGGTGGATTGCCACCCAGTGGGTAATACAGGCTAATTAATTAATTGTGACTGCCCATCTTTTGAAGACTTGCAGAAAGCAGCACAGGAGCCAGGGGTGGGTTGCTATTACCACTAAAAAACAGGAAACACCAAGGACACATACTGTATTCAGTCAACCCATATTACTATTCCCTGCAATGCCTTTCATGTCACAATTTCCCTAATAAATATTAAATGAATGAATGAAGGAGCTCAGAGATTCTAGGAATCAAGATAAATGAATCTAAGAATGAGGAAGAAAATTAAATATAATTGTAGTTCAATATACCTTCTCTCAAAGTCCTGAGTTCAAATCCATCCTCAGAAGTTTACTAGTTATGTGACCCTGGGCAAGTCACTTAACCTTTGTCAGTCTCATTTTCCTCAGTACTAAAATGGGGATGAAAATAACATAACACCTACTTCCCAGGGCTATTATAAGGACTAAATGGAATAATATTTGTAAAATGCGTGGCACATAATAGAGCTTTAATAAATATTTATTTCCTTCCTTTCTTGCTTAATGAGATTTCAGATGTCTGCATTTAGACTAAAGCAAGTCAAGGCATCTTATAAAACCAGCAGCCTCATACATGAAGAGATACTATTGTCTCTGTCACAATACCATGTGGTTCATGTTGGAATATTTTCCGTCTCACTCCAACTACTGGGAAGAACCACCTTCTCATTGAATTAGAAATCCCTTACTGTCACAATTCAAAAATTCCTTTGACCTTGGTAACTGATGGAGATCATACCACAGGGGACCTCTCATAATCCTGGACTAGGAAAACTCAAGACAGAGGGGATATGAATCAGAAAGAAGGATTAGGAACTGTAGATCCATGGAACAAAACATGAAAAATTGGACAGGGTAGGGCATCCTGCTGGGTCTGGGGTTGAATGGAGCAGGATAAGATAGTTTGTTAACTCAGTTGGGCAATGATATTGAAGTTCATGGAAATTTTCCTTTCCTTTTGGAAGCATGGCCCTTCAGCCCTCACTGCAGGGACTGATGTCCTACAATTTATGCAGGACATTGATGGAGTTTGGGGCCAGGATAGCCAGGTAGCACCAGGTCCACAAGCAGAAATATTGAGTCATTTATCCTTCCTTCCCCTACCTCAGGGTGAGAGAAGCATCTAGTTCCTGACACTCAAGGTTGGAATGTTCTCTCAGTTGTACTGTACAGTCCAAGGCCCATTTGAATTCAGCAAGGAATTTGAATAAAAGAATGAATGCAAAAGAATTTATTAAATACTCACTGGTTGCCAGGATCTGTGGAAATCAATGGGAATATAAAGACATAACATAAGTAAGTAAGACAACCTCTGTCCTCAAGGATGTTGTGTTCGTCCTTTGTTCTCCAAGAGGACCATGACGTCAGGGAGATGATGACATGGCTTGCAGCTGACTTGGATTTGAGAGAGTGAGAACTGTGCAAGATCATCAGCCTCACTTTCTCCTCCAGAGCCATCTGGGACCAGTGACCTGATATTCATCAGGACAACTGGAGGTGACCCAGAATGCATTCTAATAGGGGAGACAAAGTTTAAAGGGAAACTAGGGTTGGAAAGGGGTTAAGAGTTGGGTCCATTGTCAAAAAGCTGGGAATTGATGGGATGGCTTGATTTCAGGCAAGATAAGTTAAAAAGCTCACCTCTCTGAGCCCAGGTCCCCAGGGGCTGAGACTGAGTTCCTGTGAGAGGATGAAGAGCATGACCAGAGGGCAATAAGCATGGTTTAAAAATGGCCTTGAAGTTCTCCTCTTCCTGTAGTTACCAAGACTACTTACCCTACTAGAGGAAACTATGCCAGGGAACCAAAGATATGCAGATAGAGAGGAGTGGTCCTTGTCAAACTGAGTTGGAAAAGGGTGTTAGATAAGAGGGCCCCCACCCTTCTAGAGCAAAAGGGAAGTGATAGGGCACGCAGACCTCAGACACACACTAGTTTTGTGCTTTTTGGGCAAATCCAATATAACCTGTCTTGGCCTGTTTCTCCATGTCCAAAATAGAGATAATTATTGGACCTGACCTCCTCTTCCTAACTTTCCTATTACTGGTAAAGGCATCATTATCCTCCTCCCAGTCAACTCAAGCTCTAAACCTTGATGGCATCCTTGACTCCTCACTTGTACTCACTCCCATATCTACTCTGTCGCCAATTTCTGTCATTTCTACCCTTGCAAAATTTTTCATAAATATCCCCTCCACATATCTGCCAGACTGGTGCAGGCCCTTGTAATATCATACCTGGCTTAGGCAGGTATGCCCCCCTGATCAGTCTCCCTCCCCACTTCAGTCCATGTGCCACTCAGCTGCAAACTGATCTCCACAAAGCACAGGTCTGACACCCTGCTGTCTCCCACCCCCATCCTTTGCCTATTCAGTAAACTCCAGTAGCACCAGAATCAAATGTAAAATCTTCTATTTGGCAATCAAAGCCCCTCCACCTTTCCAGTCTTCTTACACCTTACACTCCCTCCCACTTTGAACTAGTGACACTATCCTTCTTGCCATTCCCAAACATGACACATCATCTCCCCAACTCCAAATAATTTTTACTGGCTGTCTCTCAGGCATGGAAGCCTGTCTTTCCTGGCTTTAAGTCTCAGCTAAAGTCCTATCTTCTACAAGTAGTCTTTCCCAAGTCCCCTGAAAGTTAGTGCCTTTCCTCTAAGATTATATACATACATACATACATATAATTTTATATATTTGTTTTATATGTATGTGTGTATTTATGTATGTATATACATATATTTATGTATATATATAATATATATATGTTGTCTGTACATAGTTATTTGCATGTTGTCTCCCCATTAGACTGAGCTTCTTGTGAGTAAAAAGTATTTTTTGCCTGTCTTTGTATGTCCAGCACTTAGCACTAGTTCTTGACAAATAGTAGGCATCTAATAAATGCTTGTTGAGCTCTAAATCACTATTTATTAGAGAAATGAAAATTAAAACAACTTACCTATCACCTATTAGACAAAACAGGAAAATTATAAATATTGGAAGGAATGTTGGAAAATTGGAACGCTAATGCATTGTTGGTGACTTGTGAACTGATCCTGGAGACTCATTTAGAACTATGTACAAAGGGCAATCAAACTGTGCACACCCTTGGATCAAGCATTATCACTACTAGGTCTGCATCCTAAAGAGATCATAAATAAAGGAAAAGGACCCATGTGTACAAAAAGATTTATATTAGCTCCTTTTGTTGTGACAAAGAATTGGAAATTAAAGAGATGCCCATCATTTGGGGAATGACTGAACAAGTTGTGGTACATGAATGTAATGCAATACTATTGTGTTGTAAAGAAATGACAAGCAGGATATCGGAAAAACCTGAAAAAACTTACATGAACTGATGCTGAGTGAAGTGAGCAAAACCAGGAGAACACTGTACATAGTAACAGTAACATTGTGTGATAATCTACTCTGATAGACTTAGCTGTTCTCAGCAATACAATGATCCAAAACAATTCCAAAAGACTCATGATGAAAAATGCTATCCACATCCAGAGAAAGAACAATGGAGATTAAATGTAGATCAAAGCAGACTATTTTTACTTTTTTTTGTTTTTTCTTTCTAATGGTTTTCCCTGATCTTCTTTTACAACGTGACTAATGTGAAAATATGATGAATATGATTGCACAGGTAATAAATGTACATATATATGTACATATGTACATGTATAACCTATATCAGATTGCTTGCTCTCTTGGGAAGGGAGAAAAATTTGGAACTCAAAATTTTATGAAAGTGAATTTTGAAAACAAAAAAAAATAGCTATCCACCTCCAGAGAAAGAATTGATAATGTCTGAATACAGATTGAAGCATGCTGCTTTTTGCTTTCTTTTTCATTTTGTTTGAGGCTTCTTGTACAAAATGACTAACTTGGAAATATTTTTCCTGATTGCACGTATATAACCTATATTGGATTGCTTACCATTTCAGGGAGGTGGGAGAGGAAGGAGGAAAAAATAGAATTTTGGAACTTAAAACTTTCTTTAAAAAAGTTTTAAAATATTTTAACATATAAATGGGGAAAAATAAAATATTATTTTAAAAAATGCTTTAAAAATAAAATAAAAATGCTTTAAAAATAAAATAAAAATAAAATATTATTTTTAAAAAATAAAAATAACACTGAGGTTTGAAATAGGAGAGATTAGATGTGTCGGTGACAGAAGTGAAGTTAGAAAGGACAGTAAGTTTGGGAGAAAGAAGACAAACTCTATTTCCTATGTATTTGAGGTACAATGGGATATCCAAGTGGAGATGTCCTGTAGACAACTGAAAATGTGGCTCTGAAGTACAGACCACAGGTCAAAGATGGAAATGCAGATTTGGAAGTCATCCGTATTGAAGGAGTAGTTGGGATTGTGGGATGAAATAAGATTTTTTAAATGATAGAGAATATAGAGAGAAGAATGACTGAATTGGTTGGATAACGTGGCCTCTTCTTTCTTTTTCAACTCCAAAATTCTGAGCAGAAGGTTCTGTAGTAGGTGAATCTCCTATGGACCGTCTATAGGTGTTCTTAAACCTTTGCTGTCACATTTTTTGCTTCCAGCCTTCTCTTTTCCAAAACTCCCACTAACTCTTTTTCCTGCCCTTCTGTATACCTCCCTCCCCCACCTCTGCCTGGGGGTGGGGGCGGGGGCGGGGGGTGGAGACTCTGCTTCCCCAGTTTGGTGTCATGTAGCCTCCCTAGTTTCCCCAAGTCATCACACCAGGATAACACCCCCAACCGACCTGCCCTGCCCTTCCCCTAACAGTAACTCCACCCAATCAACCAGGGAGAGTTCTATGCATGCAAGGCTTTGAAAGTTCCGGGAAGGAAAAAGTCTCTTTGAGGGACAAAAGACTAAGAAGCAGTCACTTCCTCCCTGGAGCATTTGTCTGCAGTGCTCAGACATTTCCTGGCTGTACTGCAGGCTTCCAGAGAGCCCCTCACACTCTGGTGTCAGATCTCTCACTATCAGAAGATGGTTCCAGCCAATGAAGGATCCTGGAAAGGAAGAGGGGAAGTATAGGGAAGGGGTCATTTTTCACTGTTTGAACATCCTGAATTTAGAGGGAAGGAGACGTGTCCTGCTTTGGTATAAGTGACATTGGGAGGGGCAGACAAGAACCAATGCAAGAGCAAGCCTGTCCTTGTTCCAGGAGAAAGAAATGGAACAAGGCTGAGAGTTTTCTATAGTGCTGTACCAGGGATGATTTCTTATCTGTCAGTGCCAACTCTGTCCTGAGTGGCCTTGTTTACCCAGATGAGGCTAATACTGAGAAAGCTGCAGTCTAAGAGGGAACACCTTTGCAGACACAGGTGCCCGGGGGCCATGTGACTCAGCAGAATCTTCCTTCTCCAAAAAATGGTTGCTTGGAAACCACTCCCACTGATGTGCGTGCCTAAAGGGTAAAGGTTCCTGTTGGCCAGATGCCCTTCCTTTTACCAAGCAATCTCCAAATTGCCTCTGTTTTGTCAAATTTTAACAGAAAAATCATGGTTCAAATCCCACTTAATTGAAAGGGTCTACTCATAAAACTCCCAAGTAGTAAGTACCTCTGAGCAGGGAAACTCTTTTCACTGAGGAAATGGAAACAGATTTAGAGCTAAAAGGAATCTTAGAGGTCATCTAGTCCTCTACCTCATTTTACAAAGGAGGAAACTAAGACTGAGAACATTTAAGCGACCTGCCCAATGTCACACATAGAACAAGCAGGAACCAAACCCAGGTCTTTTGAGGTTGGTATATCCATGTACCATGTTACATCTTGACAAGCTCAAAGTCAATCAGCAATCCCAGGGAACACTGACAATCTCCTGAAGAAGCCTGTTGTAGCAGTTGGGGCACTAGACTTGTAGTCAGGAAGAGATGCAGTTTCAAATCTCACCTCAGACACCTCTATAAAATAATGCAGTTGGAAATATGGCTTCTAAGGACCCTTCTGGCACTAATGCTCCTTCCCACCCCGACTCCTCATAGTCTATCGGGAGAAAATGAATCCACCTTGCCTCGGACCAAGATTGGGGTGGCATATACTAAAGGATAAAAGAAAGAGCGAGCTAATTCCAGGTCTAAATACAGCACAAAGACTTTTTCCCCTCTCCGACTAGGAAGGCAACATTCAAGCTGATAGATAGGACTGAAGTGGGTCTCCCTAGCTGCTGCTAAAGAAGACCTGGTATTCATAAAAGATCTGGTCAGCCCATAAAGCATAGCCTGGTCAACAGAAGCAAACTCTGGGCTAGTTGGGAATGGCCTCTCCCTGCCTCCACCCCAAGTTGCCATTTGGGGATTTCTTTTCGCCTTTAAATCTACTGGAAACTTAGGCAATGTGGGAATTTGCTTAGCTCTATTATGCATGTTTGTTAGAAGGTGGGGGTGGGGGGGAGAGAAAAAATAAATGCTTGTTAATTGAAAAATAACATGAACTCAAGGAAAAGGCTGCTCTGAATAAGCAAGGGATGGTGAGTGATTTGCCTGGCTCCCTTTGTCCTTGGGATTGTCCTTTGGCATCCCAGGGACTGCCCTGATAGGAGTAAACAGCCCTGAAATCAGACTATTCTCCTCCCTCACACAACACCAAAGAAGGGCTCAGAGCCTGAAATTGTTTTCTCCCTGATTCTGGCCCTTCAGTCCTTCCCTCGTGACTGTTCTTCCAATTCCGCTGCCTTTCCCAAGAGCTCTGCCCAGGCCATCACCTCCCCTCATGGCTGGCATCAGCTCTGCTCCCCCGCCTCCCACCCTCCTTCCCAATCTCCCTATTCCTCCTGGACACCATGCAAAGTTCCCCAGTCACAATCCTGCTCCTGGCTCGCTCACCCTGCTCCAGCCAGAAGCTAGTAGTGACTGCAAATCCTAAGTGTTTGCAAAGTCAAAAGTAAGTCATGTCCTTCCCTCCAGATCCCTGTAACACCCTTCCCGCCCCCCAGGCAGACAAGGCAGCTAGAAAAGGGGGAAAAATAAGCAAACACACACACACACACACACACACACACACACACACACGCACGCACGCACGCATGCACGCACACACACACCCCCGTATTCATTCACTGAAGCACAACCCAAGCTCTCTGCATGCTAATTTCCAGAAGCCAGAACCCCAGCCTCTCCCTCAGACTAATTTGTCAGACGCTGCTGACTCAGCATTGGGGAGGGTTGGGGGGAAGGGGAGCAGGCCTGTCCTCCTGAAGCCCTGGAGTATGATAAGAAATGAAAGTGGCTTTTGTTGTTTCTCCCCCTGCCTTCACTCTGGGAGTCTGTATGTGTATGTGTGTGTGCTGCAGGTCCATGTAGAGCTCCTGTTCTGATTTTTCTCCCCTCCCATTCCTCCTTTTCCTCTCCCCCCACTCCAGTAGCCACTTTCTTTTAGGGAAACCTAGACTTTGCAATGACTCTAGGACCTCTCTGCATTTCATAGCCAGCATTTCCCCTCTCCCTTGTCAGTTCAGCCCAAGCCCCACCATTTTTTTCTTCCTCCAGCACAGAGTATATTCTGCTATGGAGAAAGGACCATGAATGAGCTTTTTATATTGAAACTAAATGGCTTAATTTTCAGTTACTCACATCATGGATCTGAAAACTGAGGACCTTGTCTGGAATCCCCACTGTCCTACTTACTGCCAACTGTAGGACCTTGGACAAATCCTCATCTGTAAAACAAAGAGACTGGACCAGATCAGAAGTTCTGAAGCTGGAAGTCCATGAACTTGTTTTTGTTTTTTAATATTTTGATAACTGCCAAATGTTAATCCCTGACTGAAGATGGAGGATCTCTTGAACTCATGAATTCCAAACCACAATGGATTATGCCAACTGGGTCTCCATACTAAGAGGGACTCATAAAGAGTGAGAAGGGGCCATCAGTTTGCCTAAAGAAGGGGTGAACTGACCCAGGTGAGAAATGAAGATGGTAAAAGCTTCCCTGAAAATTGTAATTGGACCTGTAAGCAGTTCCTGGACTTCCAGACTGGGCAAAATAAGGAGACCTAATTTTTAAAAAAATCCATATCATTGATCTTTTTTGTAATTCTTTTTTTAAAATTTTATGAACTCAGAAATATTATTCTGAGAAGTGATCCATGACACAAGATTAAGAACTCCTGGACTGCCTAATCTCATTGATCCCTTCCAGCTGTAAATCTATGATCCTTTGAAAGAGTGAGGAGAATGTGACCTCAGTTGGGAAATAGGTAATATGCTGTTCTCATAGCACCTGCAGTAAACAAAAAAAAAAGGGTGAAGAAAAAGGTGGGAGGCAATATTCACTTTGTTCTGTATCAAACATCCCTCCCCCTAGGAAACCAGACAAAATCACCCAACTTTCTCAGGTTGAAGCCTTAGGTTTATTATAACCAGCTTCCAGCGAAAGAAAAAGGCGCTTGCACATGAGCTGAGTCCAAACATGGAAACATAAAAGACAGTGAAACCAATTCCCATCCATCAACAAGCCCATGGACCATCCAATACACCCTTGGACGCAAATGAGCATGCATTGCCTATGTAGATAGTATTGACAGCAACTCAGGTTTATATGCTGCTTTACCCTTAAAGGACACATCTTACACCTTATCTAAGAGACACCTTGATTTAGGCTCACTTGAAAGGGTTCCAGTTTTGGAGTCAGTGAAACTGACTTCTCCTTCCTTTGCTACAGTTACTCAGGACTGGTGTGAGCTTTGACAGCTTACTTCACCTTTAAGACAAAGTTTACTCACCTATACAAATGAATGTTGGACTAGGTGACCTCTGAGATCCATTCCAGCCATTTAGAACCTATGACCCCACAGTGTCAATTGTACTTAACAATTACACATATAACAATCATATAATTGTTATTGTTAATAACAATTAACAATGTACTTATAATTCTATACAGGCAGGGATGCACTGATAAATGTTGAACAGCTGGCCCTCTTGGGACGGGGAGGGGATATATATATATATATATATATATATATACACACATATATACATATAGATATAGATATGTATATATACGTATATATATATATATATATATATATATATATATATACAGATGTATATATATATATAAAACCCTGGTTTGTAGCATTTGCGTATTTCCAAGGTGAAAAACCTCATGCTGAAAATATAACAAATAGCTCTCCCAGTTTGAGCTAGACGCCGCATACTCCAGTTACAGGTATTATTTTCCCTATTTTCCAGGTAAGACCTGGTGGCTAGAGAGAGAATTGAGCTCAGAGCTGGGAAGACATGGGTTCAAGTCCTACTTCTGACATACACAAATTACTTGTGTGATTCTAGGTAAGTCACTTAACCTCTGTCAAGGTTTATTACTCCGAGTTGCAGAGAAGGTGCTGACCTGGATTTTCTAGAGGGTATACCTTAAATCAGTGAAACCAGAGGTCCGATCCCTTCCCTGTGTCACAGGTGAGGAAATCTGGACTCAGAGTTTCCATGATGTGATCATGGTTTCAATCAGTGGCAGATCCAGATTTTGTACACAAATCCCATAGCCCCAATTTCAGTGTTCATAACATAACACACTATTCATCCTAATACACTGTGTGCTTTCCACACATTCTCTCATAAAGCCATGGAAAATTAGCATACTCATGCAGTATCATTCCCTGGCCTTCAGAATATACATTTTTCAAAAAATGCCATATGTAAATGTTAGTTGTTATTCTTGTTGTTGCTTGCAGGATGAGCCAGCAGAGTGAGGCAAACTGTCCCAGGGGGAATATGTCCTTCCCATTGGATGCTGAAGGTTCCTTTAAAAAGTTAGGGGGCGAAGGAAATTTACATGCATACTTTGTTGTATATTTAAAAGGGATAGCAAGTTGTACATAGTGAATTTGCAGTTTCATGTGCAATCATATTTTTTATAGTACCATGTTATAGAAATGCTTGTTTTATTCCATAAATTTAAAAAAAATTTTAAAAGAAAGAAAAGCCTTTAAAAAAATCTCATCTATAGGCAAGGGACCTTAGGAGAGACACAGAAACCCTACCTCCTAAAGATCCTGGAGAAAACCTCAATAATATATGTGTTGTTATGAACCTTCTGTGTACAGAGTAGTAGGCTAAATATTTGGGGAAATATAAATTGTAGATAAGACATGGTCCCTGACCTCAGGGAGTTTATAGTCTAAAATAATAATGGCATATGTACAAATAGCTTTAATATGAAATTAGAGGAAAACATTCCCAAAGGACTTGATGTAAAATGCCATCCACATCCAGAGAAAGAACTATGGAATTAGAGAGCAGAATGAAGCAGACTATTTTCTCTTATGTTTTGTTTTGGTTTGATTTTTCTCATGTTTTCACTCATTTGTTTTAATTCTTCTGTGCAATATTACTAATGTGAAAATGTATTTAATAAGACTATATGTGTATATAATTTAATGTATTTGCTAAGAATATAAGATTGTAAGCTGTCTAGGGGAGGGAGGAGGAGAAAATTGAAAACTTATAGAAGTCATTGTTGAAAACTGAAAACAAATTAATTTTAAAAAATATATAAAATTAGAGGGAGGGGGAGGAAGGAGAGGGAAAAGGAAGGGAGAAGGAACATAATTTCCCAGTAGATCAGAGGAGGTTTCTGGAAGAGGGAGCACATAAAGGGTATATAAGAATTTAGGAGGGAAAGAAAGAGAGGGCAAGACAAGAAAAGTAGTAGCATGGGCAAGGAAGTGGGAATTCATACAACCTATACAGGGATGACAAGGGGTCCAGTTTGGAATGCGGAATATATGAAAAAGGAGATTGACAAAAGGTGTTACCATGAATGGTGCATGGAAATGCAAGGGATCCATGCTTTGGATGGCAGTCAAACTAGATGACTGCTAAGGAATCTTCCATCTCCAAGGTTCTATGATTATAGTTCACAACCTTGGTTCCATCTGGTCTAGAGAAGAAAAAACAATAGGCTAGAAGCCAGAACTTTGCCAATTACTACCTATACAACTTTGACCGCAAAGGTCCTTCATTTCCTTATCTCTTAAAATAGAAGAGTTGGACCAGATGATCTCCAAGGGCCTCTCTACCTCCAAATCTATGTTCCTTCTATCCCCTTAGTATTTTGTACCCTAGACACCAAGTAGACACCAACTTTGCATAACCCTCACTTTGAAGCTCCATCCCCAATCTGACTGAAATTATGCCCTAACAGTCTGACCCAAAGCCCAGAAAAAGTCACTAGTGTTACCTTCTTGTCTTTGTTACCCATTCCTTAGATGACGCTGAACAAATTATTTTTTTCCCTTTGTGAGCCTTAGTCTCACTATCTATAAAAAGGAGGCTAATAAATCCCTGGCTTCTTGTGATTCACAGAAGCTAGGGCATAGAATGGCAATATTAAATTCTGTTCCAGGTATCGTCCTCCCTGAGACTGTTGTTCAGTCATTTCTCAATCATTTCTGACTTCTCTTTGTTTTCTCAGCAAAGATACTAGAGTGGTTTGCCATTTCCTTCTCATTTTCCAGATAAAGAATTGAAGCAAACAGGATTAAGAGACTTGCCCAGAGTCATACAGCTAGTATTTGAAGCCAGATTTGAACTCAGGAAGATACGTCTTCCTGACTCCAGGCCCCACGCTCTATCCACTGTGTCACCTAATTGCCCCTCTATGAGATTAAGTGAATCCATCAATCAGATGACTCAAGCTACTAAACCCACCCAGCTGAAATCCTAACTCAGCCAACTCCTTATCTCATTCCACACTCCAGACAAAAGCATACCACACACACACACACTGCCAGCCTTAACCTCCTTCCCACTCAAGGCAACCAATACCTAGAGTGGAAGGAAGCTATTTTCCTCTATCCCTCTTGTCAGGAGTATAATATCAACAATGCCAGGATGAGACATCTGTGTGTCCTTGGCAAGATTTAAAAATTATACCCACTCCATTACTGCCCAGTAGAGCCTTTGAACTTTCTGTGACTGAGAACCATAGACTTTCATAGTCTATAGTTACAGACTATATGTTATATAGACTTATAGTTGCAAAGATTGAAGATTCAGAATAAGAAAAGTCCTCAGAGTCAGACCCTTCCATTTCACAAATGGAGAAACTGAAGCCTAGGGAGAACAAATGAAAAGGACTCTGTTGATTTATCTCATCCAATCAGTACCTGGACATGAATCCCTTCTAGAACCTCTGCAGCAAGGAGAAAACCTCTAATAATTAGGCAGCTAACTACTTGCTCCATCCATATTAATAATTTGACTGCCTTGGCTTCCTTAACCCCTTTAGCACCCGAATATATTTCTTAGGTCCATGCTAGGGTAAGAAACAGAGGAATGCATCCCATTCTACTTTTGAGGTGCTCTCATTGTTAGGAAATTTGTCTTTATGTCCGTATGTTCCAAATTCAAAATACAAAATAAATTGGTTTTTCAGTCCTTTCAGTCATATCTGACTCTTCGTGGGCTCATGTGGGGTTTTCTTGGGAAGAGTACTGGAATGATTTGCTACTTCCTTCTGTAGCTCATTTTACAGATGAGGAACTGAGACAAAGAGAGTTGTGACTTATTATTAGATGACCCAAGATTATACAGCTAGTTAGTGTCTGAGGCCATTTTTGAACTCAGGAAGATGAGTCTTCCTAACTCCAAGCTCAGAGCTCTATTCACTGTGCCACCTAATTGCCCACATAAGATGAATACCTATGCACCATCAAGAGGAACATTTTCTAGTATCAAAAATAGATTTGTTCACCAAAAAAAATTATGTTACAAAGCATGCCTTGATGTGCCTCACTTTGACTTAGCAACAGTGCATTGGAAACACAATGGACTAGCATCTGTGGTGTGAGGGCTTGCTGAGCTCTTTCTAGGTCTGCTTAACCACGTTCCATGTCCACCTTCACCCAACTCTCACCTGTGGCTCCAAGAAGTTGTAGCATGCCCAGCAGCCACACCCTGGTAAGCTATCTTGGCAGATGGTCTAAACTAGGCTGAGGGTAATCGACAGGTCTCAAACCTGTTGGTAAGTTAGAGGGATGTCTACCCCAAGTACATGAAGATTTTCCTCAGCTGAATGGTCAGATGAAAACAAATTGTCCAATGGCCATAAAGGCAACTGAAATAGGTGCTGTGGAGCACTTAGAGCTTGGGCAGATGTTGAAGATACCAAGGTCATCCACTGCATCCTCACATCCCTAATGTCCCTGCTTTTATCTTACCCCTGGACTTCAATGACTGTGCAAGAGAGAGGGTGATGACTTTGTGTAATTCTATCTCCCTTAAATCCAGTTCACACGAGTCAAGACATCACTCATCACATCGCTGGTCCTCTTCAAAAACAGATACACCATCAGATCAAATGATTTGGACTTGAGTCCTGACAGTGCCATTTACTAACCATGTGACTTTGGGTAACTCATATGACCTCTTAGAGCTTCAGTTTCCTCATCTGTAAGATAAGAGGCTGAACTACATCTCTAAGATCACCTATAGAGCTTTATCTATGATCCAATTATATGCCTGGTGCTCTGTGTTGTCTACTTTCCCTATCCCTGGTCTCACCAAGTACAAGCACTTTAGCCATGCCCTCCCTATCCCTCATGCTCCCAGTCCAGGAACGGGCTGCTAAAGAGAATTCCCCAGGGGCCCTTTTCTTCTCAAAGCACTTGCTTTAAAAATGAGGGATCTTCCTGTTTCTTGGCTCTGTGGTCCAGCAGTGAAGTAGGGCTACTGTATGTGTATTAAATCCAAGAGAGGCGAGAATCAGGAACCTATATGTTGGGAGAGCTGAAGGCTCAGGAATAAGGTGGAATAAGGAAGAGAGAGAGAGAGATTACTCAGTATTTTCAAAGGGGATCTCTGCTTCCCAGGAACTGAGCTAATAAAGACAATGACAGCCCAGGGGTGAGGTACTAAGTGACATGCCCACACAAGACAGGAACTGAATCATAACTGGGGAAAAGACTCCATCCCCTCCAGCTATTGGGCTACTGTCTTGTCAGGAAGAGGAGAAAGCAAGCAACTCCCTTATTTTAGCCAGATATTCCCCCAGATGGGATAATCCTAGCAAAGTTGTCCCCAAGAGCAAACCTTAATTTAAACAGTCTGGCTCCACCCAGTATCCCATTTATTTAGCCAACTGGGTGATGTGGATAAGGGATTAGACATGTTCTGAATGGTCCCAGAGGGCAGAACTTGAAGCATCTGTGAAAGTTGTTGAGAGGCAGATTTCAGCTTGAGATAAGATGAACTTTCTAACAACTAGAGCTGCTTTTTGACTTGAATTAAAGTTATCCAAAAGTAGAATGGCCTATGTCAGTGAGTAGTGAGTTCTTCATCCCTGGAAACCTTCAAGCAGATCTGGATGGCCTCTCATTAAGGATGGTAGATAGATGGTGCCAGAGGTTCCTTCCAAATATCAGATTCTGATGCTTCAAGCTGGGGCCTGCCCTGTAATCAGGATAATGTTGGTACATTTCTAACCATTGAATCTCTAGGGGGAAACAATTTACTTGTGGCACATTTTTAAGTTTAATCTGAATGCTCCATATTTTCTCCATCACTTTCTTAAATCTAGACCAGTGGTATGGGTATGGGTATGTATGGGTCCTGATCCTATATGGGATCTCAAAAAATTTGGCAACAGTAAAAGGTTTCTGAAAGCACAATTACCAAAAAATAATTAAAAATCAAATACATAATGAATCCAAGGTGTTTCTGGCAGCATTTGCCTATGTTGCATCAAACGACTTCACTGTAGCCTTGGTTCTGAACACAAAACTTGCACACTTTGCACTGTACATGCCCTCAGGCCACACAAGGTCAATGCTGCCAAAAACCAAAAAGGGGTCACTAATGCAAAAGAGTTTAAGAAGCCCTGGTCTAGATAATCAACCAAACAATAAATCAAAACTTTATTAGTAGCATTTGCCAATTTTCAAGGTCTAAATGCTCATACTGAAAATATAACAATTAGCTGGTAAGAACTGGCACCAGCACACCCCTGCTTCTCATCCTAGTATGGACTTGAAGGGTATATTTGGATACTGATGCATTACAGTTAGGGTTAAAGATGACTCAAAGGAGTCAATTTCTCATATGGCGTTTCTCTGTCTGGACCTTCTTCCACCATCTCAAACATTCCCTTTGCCCACTGTATTCTGCCCAGCCCAGTCTTCAAACTAACCAGAATGAGCTAAAAGATCCTGGGAGCACCCCTACTCCCCTTTCCCTCATCCAAATGACAAAATGCATGAACCTTATTCCTTTGGACCAATCTGTAATTTGGACTCCTTTGTACCAACACCTTCTGCCAAGGACATTTTAAAAAAGAAAATGACCCTGAAAAGAATAAAATACATGGTTTTTAATAGTTCGATATAACTCTGGCTCATAAAATGTTTCTTCTGTGAAGTGACCCAGATCACAAGATCATGGGGGTAGAGATAGAAGGGACCCCAAAGACCAGGGATTTGCCCAGAGTCCCATAAGGAGTAAAATCATAGAAGGTGAAAGAACTCAGGTCTAATGACTCCAAGGTTGACCCTGCAAGTGTGGCACATTTCCAAGTCATCTCCTTGGATGAGACAGACAATGAGAGAGACAGAAAGAGAGAGAGAGAGAGAGAGAGAGAGAGAGAGAGAGAGAGAGAGAGAGAAAGAGAGAGGGAGGGAGGGAGGGAGAGAGGGAGAGAACAGAAAAGAGGAAAAGAGAACTCCAAAAACACATTTTCTTTCTCTTCCTTCCTGCAATTCAACCTATTAATCCGCAAGTTTTTGTTAGATGCCTACCATGTCAAGACACTGTGAAGCAATTGTGATGCCCCTCCCCCTAAAGTGGTTTTCCGTCTAACCGGAAAAATAATTAAGGTCTCTTACTATACCCGAAATGAGAGCTCAGAAAAGAGATTATTTGATATGAGGTTTTGGGGTAGTCCAGGAAGACTTTATGGAGGAGGAGGGGTAATAGGTGGGCTTTGAAAGAAAATTAAGTAGGATATGAATAGGCAGAAAGAAAAGATGAGGTCATTTCCTGAGTGGGTCATGGATAGAACTAATGCCCTGAGGTGGGAATGAATGTTAAGTAACTGAGGCAGCTAGCTGACCTAATGGTTAAAGTACAAGACCTCTAGTCAGGACAACTGCCCTTCTTAAGTTCAAATCTGGTCTCAGGCACTTAGTAGCTATGTGATCCTGGGCAAGTCACTTAACCCTGTTTGCCTTTCTTTCCTTTTCTGTAAAAATGAGCTAGAGAAGGAAATGGCAAATCACTCCAGTGTCTTTCTCAAGAAAACCCCAAATGAGGTCAGGAAGTGTCAGACACAACTCAAAAACAACAAAACTGGAACAACTAGCTCAACTGCGGCAGATTAGTGTTGAGAGATATGACTGTAATGGTAGAATGGGCCAAACTGAAGGATGGCAGAAAAGAGTTATTGAAGAGGCAGGAACAATTTTTAAGTTACAAATGGCTCTGGAGCCAGAGGACCTGGATTCAAATCCCACTTTTGATGAGGTCATGTCGAGCAAGATAGTTAACTGGTTTGCTCATCTATAAAATGACTTGTGAGGTCCTCTTGAGCTCTAGATCTCTAAAAGTGAATAGCTATGTAACTAAGGGCAAGTGACCCCACGTGCAAATAATATTTTCACTAAAGAGGAAATATGGTATACTAAATAGAAATCCTGCCACAAAGCCAGGAAGATTTGGGTTGAGCTCTTGTCTCTAACAAATATTGAGTAACCTTTACCCTATGACCACAAATTGCAGAGAAGATGTGGACATACAGTGGTAGAAGGAAATCCCAGATCCAGTCTGTGCTGCTAAGACCTACGTACCACTCATGTCATAGGATGGATTTGCCAAAGGGTTGTGTGAGGAATGCACTCTGTAAGTCATAAAGCCCTCTGTAAAGGTGCATTGTTATTGTTTTAGGAAGATTATTCTGTTAATGGTATCCAGGATGAATTGGACACCTGGATTTCTATAGCAATAATTCACGTATAGGGTGATAAGAGTATGGGGTGATTAGAAAAAATGAAGAAACCACCTACTCTTAGGAAAAGGAGAGGAAAGGCTAAAATACCCCCCATAAGTGGAGCAGATTACTTTGACTAGGGAGTATGCTCCCCATTCTTAGCAGTCCTTGAGAGAAGGACTTGAGACATGATTGCTTGCCGAGAATATTGAAGAGATGATTTCTTTTTCTTCCTTTCTTTTTTTCTTTCTTTCTGTCTTCAGGGTTAAATGACTTGCCCAGGGTCACACAGCTAATAAGTGTCTGAAGTTGGATTTGAACTCAGGTCCTTCTGACTCCATGACCAGTATTCTATTCATTGTGCTACCACCCTCCCTGAAGAGAGCTCTCTAAGTTTCTGTGATTCTCTGCCTCTTTTTCTATTCTAATATTTGATCCAATAACCTAAGAATCCTTTAGGATCTCTTCATTATTCTAAAGCAACAAAGGTAGGATTTGAACCTAGATCTTCCTTACTCAGATATTTACTAGCTGTGTGACCCTAGTCAGATTATTTAATCCTGTTAGCCTCCATTTCCTCATCTGTAAAATGCACTAGAGAAAGAAATGACAAACCACGCCAGTATTTTTGGCAGTAAAACCCCATGGACAGTATTAACATGCCATGGTCCATGGGGTCACAAAGAGTGGTAGGGGACTGAATGAACAATGAAGATAGCATCTATTTCACAGAATTGTTATGAGAATCAAATGAGATACCATATGGAAAGCCCTCAGTAAACCACTGCTAGCTATGAGAAGACTGGAAAGGGGATTTTTCTCCAGAAGGTATGTAGAATACCTTTCCCTTTTTTCCATCTCAGAGAAGATGAAAATAGTTACTGTATTTTACTCCCTAAAGATTTCTATAGTGTTCAGCAACCTGAACAAATTCTCTTGCCAAAAAGGGCCAGCTTCTATTGTACCTTCATTTTTATCTCCTTCACCGTGGAAAGACACCCAAAGGGTAGATGATACCTTCCTTATTCTCCCCCTCCCCAACACATACATAGACATACACTCTGGACAAATGCTGAATTGACCCTCTTGGGATATCTCAACCTCAGCTACTCCTTCCTCCCACCCAAACTCCTCCATTCCACAAAATACTGAACATAAGGAATCCAAGAAAAACTTCCATGAAAAAAACATCTCTAAAGAAAAGAAGGGAGAAACCAAAAATATTCCTGATAAATAGAATAGGATCCCTTGTTCAATTGCCTATTGCTTAAGACTTTTTACCCACAGCAATAGGATCCCAGATTTAGAGCTGGAAGGAACCTAGAGGCCAACCCCTTCATTTCACAGAGGAGAAATTGAGGCAGAGGTTAAGTGACTTGCCTGCCGAGAGTCATACAAGCTACTAAATGTCTGAAGCAGGATTTAAAATCAGGTCTTTCTGAGTCTAAGTGCACCGGTCATACTGCTCCATTTTTTTTTTAATGCCTTCTGGGATCATTCTATGGGTCACTGCATCTTGACCATTTTGCAAATGTGATCATCTTGGGGTGAAAACCATTTTTTCAAATATATTTTTTCTGCCCACCATTCTTGTTTTCTCTGTTCTCTCAACCTCAGCCCTCCATCCCAGTGCTTTCTACCCTTTCTATCCTAATCAATTTCACTTTGTTTTTAAAAGTAATTTTCACTTTCTTCCATTCTTGCAATCACTTTCTTTTACCACCCTCTGGAGCTCTGAAGTCCATCTCCCTCCCAAGGTTCCCAGTCAACAAACCACTGAATTAGCTAGAATGGGGATCTTATCTGGGCCAATGGGAATTGTTTCTCTGGAAGAGCCTGAAGTTCTACGGGCCCTTATTGTTGTAAAGGACCTTGGAAACCCTATTCTACTTAAGACCACTCTTGGTCTTTGCTTTATCCTTTCTCATTGTTTCCTCCATTTTACAGATGAAAAAACTGAGACCTTTGAGTTTATGCCCAACAAAGCTAATGGTAACAGAGCCAAATCTGGGACGCAGATCACCAGACCCTTGAAGTAAGGTTCTTTCCACTATGCCTTCCCTCTTGCCTCCCTGTTTCCTCTTCTGAATATTTCTCTCTGTGAAAGTGGGAATTGGCGAAGATGAGAGAGGATGGAAGAAAATAGAGCTGCAGGGCTCATGGAAAGACAGTTATATTAATACCCTGCTAGTGTTACTATGGATTTGTCCACCCATTCTGGAAAACTGCTCCTTGGCATATATCTCAAATAGGTCAAAGATAGAAACATCAACATATTCTCCCACTTAAGCAATCATCCCCACTTCTAGCAACTCTTGATCATGTGACATGTTCTTGCATCCCATCACCATCCTGCTCACGCGGGTCTGGGCTCACTAATGATATTCAAAGTGCTCCCATCTCCCGAGATATGAGGAGAAGGAGCTAGGTACAGGGGGAAACTCCTGGCTGGGAGGTAGGATTATATTTCCCAGGTCACATGCCAAGTTAGAGCTTATCCTCTTTCTTCAAAGCTACTTCCCACTTGCCTGCTGGCCCATCTCACAGTGAACTCACAGTAAGAAAGGTAATTGGAAGTTTATTGTTATTAAGACAGTTCTCTTTGTTCCCAGTAAAAAGCTTCTTTCCGTCTTCCCCCTTCACCAGCCAGCAAAAAAACAAGGGAAGATAAGCTGATCCAGGCCCGGAGATTATATTAAATTAAGAGACTCTAAATCGTTTTGGCATCAGATGGGGTGGGTTCAGACTCCCTGTTTGTGTGTGTATTTATGCATTGCTTTTGCATTTTGCTATCATTGGAAATCAGATACCCTGGAGCTGGTCCAGAGATTCCAACCCCCTCCAAATCCAAATCACCCTCTCTGCTAATCCTATTCCCCAGTAGCCCCTTTGGGTGGATGGTTGTGGCTGCTGCTGCCTGGCACTGGAGTGTGAAGAGTCCAGGGGCTGGGTCGCCACCCGTGTTTATTCCCATCATAAAATGAAAAGCAGCTCTGGTTCCATAAACTCTCCAGGAGGGGGGTTACAGAGCAGATATTTACAGCGATGGGATGGAGAGAGAAGATAGAAAAAGGCTGCTTACTCTCTCCTGCATAATATTTTTCCCTTTCCTCCCAGGATTCCTTTCCACACACCAGAGAATGTAATGCTGGAAGAGACTTCAAGAATCATCGAATGCAGGCTCTTTGATTTAGCTATGAGGAAACTGAGGCCCATGTTTGTGGTGAAAAGAGAATTAAGACACAGGCCCCCATTCTTCCAGTTCCTATTCCTTCAGCATGGCAAAAACTTCTCTTCTGAGACCCCCGACCCTTGTATCCAGCAAGAATTTCAGAAAGTTCAGAAACCATCACCCCCTGGAGTTAAATGCACAATGAACAGAACTCCATCTGGAACCCCCTCAACTCATGTTTACACCCCTCCACAAATGATGCAGGGTATACTTAGAATGGTATTTATGCCTAAAATCCCCACCTCAGACTGCCCTGGCAGCTGAGAAAGAGGCCAACAATAGTGAGTCTGGTTTCTATCAGTAAATGTGACCATCAAATGAAGTACCTCCTAAAACCCTCAGGTAAGACAAGATGAAGCCCTGATTTTTTTAACAGCTAATCAGAAGCTTTGTTACGTAAAACATACACAAAGTTTTAAAAATATTGATCACATTTTCATACACATAACAAGTAAATAAGCTGACATTAATGAGTGACTTAAAAGAGTGCGAGGAGGGGGAGAGGGAAGAAATAAGATAAATTTACAAGATAACATATATTTAAAAGGAATTGCAAGTTGTACATGTTTTACTCCATAAATTAAAAATAAAAGTTTTAAAATACACCCAAATTATAATGTATATAGAGAGATATACAAATATATACATATAATTTTGAAAAATAAAAGTTTTAGAAATCATGATTAAAGTAAAATAATTTGGGTTTTAAACTGCTCGTCCTCTTGTTCTCCCAAGAAGTTTGCTCTTACATGGGCTTCTCTCACTCTCCAGTATAAACTCCAGAATAATCTATATTACACATAGAAATAAACATACCATTCTTTCGCTCAAATATCATCAATATCTCCCTAATGAATGAAAGTGCTGTTTATTAAGTGTCCCTGTGTGCCAAGCACTGTTCAAAGTGCTGCAGATATAACTATAAAAGCAAAAAACAAAATCTCTGCCCTCAAGGAACTTATATTCTAAGAGGTTGGGAGAGGGAGAAAACAGGCAAGGAGAATGATGTCCAGGGAAGCACCCTTTGATCTAGAATACTACAGGAATGGTGAGGAGGGCTATAGGGAAGTAGATTGACATATCCCTTCCAGGAATAATGGCCAAGCTTATTGATCTCGGTTTCAGAACTTAGAGGTGGGGAAGGGGACAGTGTTGGGAGGGAGTATTTGCTAGTGACCTCTGCAAGTGTACTGAAGAGGCAACTTGTCCAGAAGATGGCTGGGAAATAAGGAATGAACAACCTGACTGGGTCAACAGGAAATAGTGAGTGAAGTAAGGCAGACACTAATCTGGAAAGTAAATTGATCCCAAGTGAAGTTTAAGGCCCCCCCCTTTTTTAATCAATATAGCAAAATCCTGCCTTTTTTGATGGTATCTCATAATACTACTACCCTTAATGATCATAACTTTTGCATACATTTTATTTATTTATGTACATTTTTTATTTATATGCATACATACTTTTACAACATTTATATAATACTTTAAGGTTTACAAAACACTTCACAAAAACTGTTTCATTTGCTCCTCACAAACCTGGGAGGTAGGTGCTAGCATGAGCCCCATTTTACAAACGAGGAAACTGAGGCAAGGTTACATCACTTTTCTAGGATCATATAGCTGGTAAGCATTTGACATTCCATTTGAACTCAGGTCTTTCTGACTCCCAGTCCAGTGCTCTAAGCTCTGGGCCACTCCACCACCCAGAAGGAACTTTAAATTCCAGCCAAACTGATTATTCTGTCCTCAGGGAAAAGTACCATTCACTTTCCTAAGCATTTGCTTAGGCTATTCTGCATGTCACCAGTGCCCTCCCTTTTCACACATTTAATTGCTACCCATCCTTTAAAACCCTCAGACACCATCTGTTTCAGGAAGCCTGCCCTGATCTCTTCTCCTACCTACCCATCGGTAATAATCCATTCCCCTCCCCACCCAGAACTCACATAAAACTTTGTTTTGCAACGCTCTAATCAATTTATCCTATGTAGTATGTATTCTGTATTGGGGTTTGTGTCTCATCCCCCTTCTAAACTATAAGCTAGTTGAAGGCAGAGGCTGCATCTTATCTAGATTCTTTATCTCCCCCACTCTCAAGCACAATGCTTTAGACACAATAGACCCTTAATAAATTGTTGATTATGAATGAATGGACTAGTGAATAAACAAAAAGACACCATTTCCCATCTTACTATTTGACCCCTGACTTACCTAGGTATCCTAAAGGCTTTACTCAGCTGCCAACTACTACCCTTCCTCCTCTCCAACCAATAACCAGTTTAAATGATGAACCCTTCCCAGTAATACTATGATGCATCTTCAAATTCACCACCTTCTTTGAATGGAGGCCTTCTCAACTCCTTCAACCTAAACTCAATTCAATTATAAAAAAAAATTATTAAGCACCTACCATGTCCAAGTCCCCTCTGGGAAAGATAAAAGCAAAACAGCCTGAGCTCTGAAAGAGCTATGTTTTGCTGGGGGGATGAGGGGAGAGGAGAAAGAGGGAAAGGTAAAGGGTTGGAATGAGAAGGATTCAGCATAAACTTATTTAAGTAAACACAAAGTCATTTCAGGAGGGAGGGAGAGTAATGATGACTGGTAGAGATTAAGAGATTTTATGTAGGAAATCACAAGAGTCCTGAAGGAGATTGATTATAGCAGGCAGAAAGGTGAGGGTGGGCTGCATTCCAGGCATGAAGGGGAGCTTAGGCCAAGGCACAGAGACAAGAGATGGAATATTGAGTTAGCTGGTAGGCTACTCTGGCTGGAAGACTGAGTCTCTGAAAGGAAAGATGTAAAGTAAGTCCAGAAAGGTAAATTGGGACCAGATTGCAGAAAGCTTTAGATGGTAGCTTGAGGGGGTTGTGTTTTCTCCTAGAGACAATAGGGAGCCACTGGAGATTTTTGAGGAACAGAGTGATATAGTCAGACATGTGCCTTTGGAAGATTATTTTTGGCAGATATGTAGAAAATGGACCAAACTTTCCATAGACCTTTCATGGAAGGTACCCCCAACTTGCTAAAGATCTTCTCGTTTTTACCTTTTTTTTTATTCTTGGTTTTTGGTCTTTTTTTTTTAACTTTTTCAGGGGTATCAAAGAGGTGCTCTCATTTTCAGAACTTGATTGGTTCAGTTCCTTTCCTAGATATACAAAGTCCTTCTCAAGACTATTTGAGCAATCATTGGCAACATCCATGTTTCATCTTTCCATTATCCTTTAATTCTTCCAAGATTTGTATTCCATGAGTCAAAGTCATACAGCATCACCCCAAGAATATTGATATCAAAAGAGATTGGTTTTTATGGCAACAAACAATGTAGGATCATTTAAATCACTGCACAATTTCATTCTCTTCTGCCCATCAACTTGAGAAGAGGTGAACAAGGTATAGTATATGAAAGTGATGGAATACAAAGTTCATTTATTGGAGTCAGTTAAGTGTCTCAGTGGATAGAGCACTGGACCTGGACCCTGGGCAAGTCATTTAACCTCTGTTTGCCATAGTCCTTTAGAGAAGAAGAACCCACTTGTCTTAGCCAAGAAAACCTCAAATGGGGTCACAAAGCAACAGACATGATACAACAACATTATGCTACAAGAAATGATGTAGAGTAACATGCAGAGTAAAACCAGGAGAATAATTTGTATAATAACAATATTATAAAAAAAAAACCACAAGAAACTTTGAAAGACTTAAGAACTCTTACCAACACAATGGCAAGTGATGATTCCAAAGGACTCAGTATGAAACATGCTATCGCCTCCCAACAGATAAGTAGAGGACTCAGAATGAGATCAACACATTTTTGTTTTAGGCAATGACCAATGAATATTTTTTTTTTTGCTTAGTAATACATATTTGTTATAAGACTTTGTTATTGTTTTTGTATTTGTTGGTTTTTTTGTTTCAGTTTTTGTTTTGTTTTATTTTTTGGAAAAGGGAGAGGGAAATAAAAAGAAGTCAGATTTTGGTTAATTGAAAAAAATTAACTTTAAAAAAAAGCTGTTTTGTTCCTCTCTTCAATTTCAGGCTCAATTCATCATCTATATGCCCCACCCAAGCACAAAGTCAATGAATAATTGTCTGTCATAGTCTGCACAAGACAATGGAATAAATGAATAAATCAGTGAAAGAAAAGACATTGAAATGCCCACACAGGGGATACAGACATAAAAATGAGATAGTCCTAGACCTCAATAAGCTTACATTTTCACGGAGAGACAATACATGTGAGGAGCAGGTAACCAAGGAAGGGAGCTGTCCAAATCAAGAGTGGAGTTGTCCCACCCTTCCTAATAACAATGGTCATTGCTTTGACTATTGTTTCCAAAGCAAGAAGTGAGAAGCAAGAGGTGGGACAGCTGGGCAGCTGGCAAGATGCTGAGGGAGACCCTGTTATCTAATCCCTAGTCTATGTCTGGATGGGATGACAGACATGGTCTGGCCCTGGCTAGATTTAATGGGTTAGCTGATTTTGAACTCATTGACTTAGGCACCAATCAGAATAGCTCAGCTCTAGGACTGAGTGAAAAAAAATGCTTGACCTGGAGTTAGAATATACCTGGATTGAAATTCTGTTTCTGATACTTATTAGCTAGGTGACTATGGGCAAGTTCCTTAATTTCTCTGAGTCTCAGTTTCCTTATCCAAAAAATGGTCATTGTAATCCCCATATAGCTACCAAATAAGACAACACAATTATGAGGAAGTGCTTTGAAATTCTTAAAGCACTTTTTAAATGCTAGCTATGATTATTAATTTACATTTTAAATTTTATTTTTAATTTATTATATGGAACAAGCATTTCTATAACGTAATGGAATAATTAAAAGATGATCGCACATGAAACTGCAAATTTATTGCATGTAAGTTGCTATTCCTTTTAAGTATATAATAAATTTCTCATGTAAATTTCTTCTTCGCCCTTTTTCCTCCCTACCCTCGAGATGGCTATCATTAGATACAATATAAATACACATGTATACATATATAACACATATATGTATATGCACACCTATATGCATATATACACATATGTATATATACACATGTATGTGTATATATGTAAAATCATTCTATACATACTTCTATTTATCTCTTGTCTCTTGGTTATTAATTTATTAGAGGACAGAAAATAAAAAAGTATGGAGACTCGGAAGAATGAATCTCTAATGGTAGAATTTCAGTTGGCAGCAGCAGGCAGGTGGGAAAGATATTTTGGGCAGGGAGGCCTGCCCACGGCCCCTCAAATTACACACTGCTCACTCTGCCAACTTGCTAAGACCGGTCTTTCTAAGTGTAGTGGATCAGGGAAGATGAGACGTCTTTTCTCCCTCCAACCTCCTAAAAAGGAATGTTACCCAGAGTTCTGAGCAGTGAGTTGGAGCCACTTCGGTGCCATTCCCAGCCCTGTCATCCTGGCTTCAGTAAAGACACTTTCCCTGGCTTTCCACAGGACCCCTGGAGCAACAGGATTTCTCCAGGCCACAGGCCATTGCTGAACCCTCACTCTGTCCCTCCCTCCTTCCCTACCTCCCTCCAGAGACTTTGGCAGCAAAGAGAATGATCTAATAGGTCTTTTCCACTAGTGTGACCTGGGGCTGAAACCAGAAGAGGGGCCAACCAACCCCTCAGGGGCCCTGGAGAAGGTCTGAGGATTGAAGAGCTTGCCAGGCAGTGGAGACCAAGGGGAAAAGGAAGCCAGACAGCCCCAGGAAAGTTGAGTTTTTTGGAATTTAATTCCCTTTCTAAACCATTTGGCTGCTTTGTGGGGCAGAAAGCTGTCACTTCGGTGGCCTCCCCCTCTCCTCAAGTGTTTCATTCTCAGGACCCTTTGAAGGCAGAGCAGAAATGTTTAGGGAGTGCTAGGCTTTCGAAAGGCCTGGGTAACAAGAGAGGGAGAGAAAGAGAGAACGAGATGGCTTTGGACAGAAGGATCATACTTACTTACACAGGGGCTCAACAGCTCATTTTGAGAGCTATCCCCTACCCCACGCTGGGTAAGAGGAAAAGGCAGAGGGACAGGGCATCCTGTTTCTAAAGACGGCTCAACCAGCCTTGCCTGCCAACTTCAGGGAAAAGAGCCAGAGTCAAGGGAAGGTTAAACTGAACCTAAGTGGAATTTGCCTGTTTTTTGCTTTCGTCCTAACATTAACCTTATGGTCTCAGCCTTTTTTGCCTTCTCACACCCACTAATACTTCAGTTTTCCTGGTCTCCTAGATCCTAAGGCCTCTCAAAGTTCCCCTGGCAGAGGAGGGGTTAAGGTGGTAGGAAGAGGGCTGAGGAGGGTTGTTGGGAACGGGGAGGAGAAGTCGGGAGAAAGGAGGGTATTTGGTTTGAGTTCCCACTCCCTCTGCTCTGTCCAAGGTTTGGAATCTGGCAGTCAGGGGCCAGCAGGCTGCCCACAGGAATTCACAGGGTCGAAGCCTCCAGAAGAAAAAGAAGAAAAAGGAGGGGGGGCGGGGAGAGGGAGGGAAAGGGGAAGGTTGGAGTAACAAGAAAAGAAAGAGAAGAATGTACAAGGAGCAAATTGTGGCTTGCTGCAGATGGAAACCAGCCCAACTGTAGGAACAAGCAGAGGGAGAGTCATGTTGGGGCATTATTTCTGGCAATCTGATCTGTTCCTGCACAGGAAGAGGGGCCAAGGGCCAGAAAGGGAGAGAAGCAGAGGGAGTTGGGAGCTGAGAAGGGTCCCGAAGGGTGCCGAGGCTGCTATTCCGCATCCCCATGCCTCTAGAAGGATCATAGATTTAGAACTTGGAAGCGGCCGAAGATGGCTACGCGCCAAGGTAGACCCTGTTTTTAAGCACCCTTTGCTCTGGAATCTAGCCCTTACCCACTCCTCCCAATGTTATGTATATACTTCCTGATACTCACACAGCCCTGTGGCAAATTTACCCTCAGTGCCCAGACCCACATACCTGGAAACACTATCCACCCAAACCAAGCCCATGGGTACATGCACAGCTGGGGCCAAGCCCCAGGCACAGGCCTACCCAAACACTCACACCCTTGCACACACCCACACAAAATAGATGCTGCAGCCTCTTCTACCCATCATGCCCTTATAACTCCCTAAGCCCTGTACCAACTCACGCCCAGATCTGCACACTCCCCATAAAAGGGACTCTCTTCCTTGGAAATTGTTGTTGTTGGATCTATTTAGTCATGTCTGACTCTTGCAACCCAATTTGGGGTTTTCTTGGTGGAGATACTGAAGTGATTTGCCATTTCCTTCTCCAGCTCATTTTACAGATGAGGAAACTGAGGCAAATAGGATTAAGTGACTTGCCCAGGGTCATACAACTGAGGTAGCATTTGTAGCTGGTCTTCCTGACTCCAGGTCAGGAGCTCTATGCACTGGTTTAGCTTCTTTAAACTTCAAATAAGGGAAACTATAAATACAATAGAAATATAAAGTGAAGATATATACATACACAGTTCAGAAGAGGATGCAAGAGGCACTATTGTCTTCTCATTATCCCAATTCAAACAATATTTATAGAAGAGGAATTGAAAGAAGCTAGATTACCAGTTTGCATCATGCTGTCATCTAAGGCAGAGATTTCCACATTACCTCATCTGGACCACATAGTCTTCTCTATCCAAAGTCTTAAAATATGGTTCCAGGAGCTAGGCTTCCTAGATACTGGAAACAGGGAATCCTCCACTCGTTGTGTGCCCAGGCCCAGGATACCAAAAAGACTCAGGAACTTTCAGTCTGGTCAAGCAGATAAGACACAGACACATGAAATAAGAGTAGACTGTAAATTCCTTGATTTCCTTATTTTTTGTATGCACAATTTCATGAACAGTGCTTGTATCTCAATGACCTGAGGGAATCCCAGAAAGGTTATGTGATTTGCCCATAGTCACAGAGCTAGTGGCTAGATTTGAACCCAGGACTTCCTGATTTCAACTCAACTGTCTAGCATACCTTGTGTATAGTAGGTTCTTAATAGATGTTTAATTGTTGCTAAATTGAACAATACTTTCCTTAAGGTCATTAGTTGAACTGTCATAAAGTTGAAGGGAATGTCTCCTCTGAAGACATTAAGGTATCCCCAGTGATACATAGGGGGCAGTTAGGAGGCATAGTGGATAGAGCACTAAGAGGAAGTCAGGAAGTCCTGAGTTCAAAACCATTGTGTTGTGTGACCCTAGGCAAGTCACTTACCCTCTGCTTCAATTTTCTCATCTGTAAAATGGGACTAATACTAGCACTTGCCTGGTGCATGGTAAATGATGGGTTGATGGGACCTGAACCTTTCTTTTTATGGATTCAGGTCCCATCACCCCCCCAGTAAGTGCTATATAAATGTCAGCTATAATTATTTAATGAACAGGAGAGGAGAGCCCTTTGAGAACTTTGCCTTGAGGGGCTTAGAATTCAAACTGTCTGCAATAAGCAAGGCCCAAGCATTATGTCTATATGAGATCCTCTTGAATTATTGTTTATTTAAACTGAATCTTTTGAATTGGGATGGGAATTTGTTTGTCCTTCATTCTCAAAGAGAACCATGGCATCAGGAAGGTGATGTCATGACTTGCAAGTGACCTGGATTTAGGTGAGGCAGGGCTGTACAAAGTCAGCACCCTCACTTTCTCCTCTGGGTCATCTGAGTCCAGTGGCAAGATATAAATCAGGACCACTGGAGGTGGTTATAGAAGGTCCCCTATCTCCAACTACCACCACCTACAAAATTAAATCTCTAGCTTGCACTTCCTTCTCCCTTCCCCCTTGGAAACCTATGTGCCCATCACTGTGGACGTTTAAATACACATTTTTTTAATATAAGGAGGTCATTAAGTCTGATCCAGAGATGTTAAGCAGCTCCTGGAACCCAAAGAAAAGGAATATGCCCGCTGCCCTAACTGGCATTGGCCAGAGTCAGGGGCTCTGGATTGGATGGGGAAGAGGGAGGGGGAGGGAGAGGGTAGGCCAAGAGGAAGCAGAGATAGTGTTGCTGACATCATCGTCTGTCTGTGGCTTTTGCTTGGAGCCTGCAGTCAGAGCGTTGGACAGGAAATGCAGGACAGGGATTAACCCCATCCAGACCAGAATACCAACCAAACGAGCAGGTCACCGCCTGCTCCAGGGGAGATTTTGCATTCCCAAAATGCCCTAAGGGTTCCCGCAGGTGAGTTGACATATCTTTCCAGAGAATACACTAGTGAGAGCTCTGAGACAGAGGTTGGAACTGGGACAAAGAGAGAATGACATCACCTTTGATCTGAGAAGGATGTTTTCTCCCATCTGTTTCTCCCACTTCACTCTCCACCCTCACCCCTCCACACCCCAAGAATACGTAGTGGAAAGCAACTCAAAGACAAAAATACACAGAACCTGCAGTCAGGGAGCTTATTTTCTACTGAGACTTGATTGCTGTAATAGCAATTTTCTTTCTATCAATAGAAACTCAATATTATTGCGTGCTCTGCCTGGGCAAAGGATTGGGCTCTATGGTGTGTGTTCATAGCAACTTAGAGTTAGAAGACAATAGAAATATATATGGAGCAAGACAGGTCCTCAAAACCATCTAGTCAATGCCCTCATTTTATAGATGGTGAAATTGATGTCCAAATAATGTAAATGACTTGCCCAAGGTCACACAGGAGAATTAGAATTTGATCCCAAGCCTTCAGATTCCAAAACCAGTATTTTTTCTACAATACCACAAACCTACTCCAACCCCCTCAGACTGAGAGAGGTCAAATTATTTTTCTAAGGTCACATGAGTAACAAAATAAGAATCCAAACTTGAACTCACTTTTAACTCCATGGTTAATATTTCTGTACCTTTTCCACTTTGCCACAATGTTCAGGGAGGAATGTATGCATGTGCACACTGTAGTAAGGGAGAGGTTATGTGTATGTTGCAAGGCAGATATGCAATAGTTTCATTTGTGAATGTTCATTATCTTGCATACTCACTTTCTTGGGGTTGCCAGTAAGGTAAGATCTCTGGGCTGCTTTTTAATTAAGGCTGTCATTTCAAATCATGTTAAGTGCTTGAAGCATATAGTAAGTCTATGCTGTTTCACAACCAGCTCTTGGGGAGCGGGGGGAGTGGAGATGCATGAAACAAACTTTAAAGTTTAATCTATATTATAATGTTGTCTCCATCACTTTCTTAAGGCTACACAACCAACAAAACAATAAATCAAGACCTTGTTAATAGTATTTGGTGATTTCCAAGGTGTAAATGCTCACACTGAAATTTTAACATTGGTTCTAACATACCCCTGGGTTCCCATCATCCCATATTGACCCCGAAGGAGGGCCCCTGTTCCCTCACTGTGCTCCCTGGCACAGACAGAATAGCTCTAGCTCTTTGAAGCAGCTCCCATGACCTTCAGATATTATTACTACAGCTCCCTTGGAAACCAAAGAAAGCTTCTGGGATTCCCCAGGAGTGCTATGTTCTGACCACACTATCCAATCCCCTGTCAAGGACATCCTTTCAGGGCACTCAGGGACTTCTGAACTTTCCTAGCTCAACTTCACAAAATCACAAAATATCAGAGCAGTAAAGGGCCTTAGGAAATCATTGCATGTGAATGTATGGATAAAATAAAAATGATAATACTACCATTATTTTCAGATTCAGTGTCATGCCAATTAAATTTTGTTGTGATTGTTGTTGAGTTGTATCCTACTCTCTGTGACTCCATTTAGGGTTTTCTTGGCAAAGACACTAGAGTGGTTTGCTATTTCCTTCTCCAGCTCCTTTTACAAATGAGGAAACTGAGGCAAACAGGATTAAGTGACTTGCCCAGGGTCACCCAACTAGTAAGTGTCTGAGGCAAAATTTAAACTCAGGTCTTCCTGACTCCAGGCCCAGCACTCCAAACACTGTGCTACTCAGCTGCCCTACCAATTCATTAAATTACCAAAAGATTATTTTATAGCACTAGAAAAAATAATACCAAAATTCATCTGAAGGAAAAAAAGATCAAGAATCTCAAGGGAAATGATGAAAAAAAGGGAAGAGCATAATCACTTTTTAAGTACCTATGTGCCAAGCACTGTGCTAAGGGCTTTACAAATATTCTCACAATTTGGTAGCCTCCTCTATAAAGGATCAGAGAGTTTGGAATATGATACTTCAGAAAGCAAAGGATATAGGCTTACTACCAAAAATAACTTACCCAGCAAAACTAAGTATAACCTAGCAGGAGTGGGAAATGAACTATTAATGAAATGCAAGCACTCCTGAAAAAGAGACAGAAGTTGAACAGAAAATTTGAAGTGAAAATACAAAAGTCAAAAGAAACATAAAAGGGTAAACATGAATGAACAATCATAAAGGACTAATTAAAAATAAATTATTTATATCCTAATATAGGGATATGATATGTGTATCCCTTCAAAACCTTATTATCATTAGAGGTCATAAATGGAAGTATAATTAGACTGAGGGCCTGGAAGTGGTTCTGTTATATTTAATTATTTTAAGAGAAGAAAGAAAAGAAAGGGGAAGAGGAATACACTGTGGGAGGGAGTGGGGAGGATAGGAAAGAAGAAAAATGGAGACAGAATGGGGCAAATTATCACACATAAATAATTGTCGTAATCAAGTAGAAATCTATAAATAAGGAGAAATGGATGAGAGGAACAGATGACATTTGAACATCACTCTCATCTGAACTGGTCAAAGAAGGAAAGAATTTATATATATATACACTGCTAGGTACAGAAATATACTTCACGAAATAGGGAAACAGGAAGGAAAGGGGAGAGTTGAGAGGGGATGGAATAAGAGAGAGAATAAATTAAGGGAGAAATTAATCCTAAATCAAATTCTAAGAATGTACAAAAATATTTATAGCAGCTCTTTTTGTGATGACAAAGAATCAGAAACTGAGGGGGTACTCATCAATTAAGGAATGTTTAAACAAGTTACTAACATATAAATATCATGGAATACTATCATGTGCAACAGATTATGAAGGGGATGGTTTCAGAGACACCTGGAAAGACTTGTATCAATTGATACAAAGTGAAATGAACAAAGCCAGGAGAACTTATACAATGATTATGTCGTAGAAACAAACAACTTCGAAAGACTTAAAAACTCTTAAAAATATGACAAACTAAGATTCTAAAGGATTCACGATGAAACATGCTACCTGACAGAAAGGTGATTAGCTCAGAGTGCAGATTGAAGCACATTCTTTTTATTTTTTTTGACATGGCCAACGGGGAAATTTGTTTTGTTTGACTATAGATTTATTATAAGGATTTTTTTTCCTTTTCCACTGGGTGGAGGGGGAAGAACAAGTGGCAGGGAGTGAAAGCAGATTTTTCTTGAATGAAAAATTAATTTTTTAAAAAGAAAAGATGGCTAATTTTTTTTAAATCTAAGTAAACATTGATTTAATAGATTGGGTTTACCAGTCAATTATTGATTTGGTTTGATATGTGTCTTTGTAAAAATAAAAAGTATTTCTTTATTACAGGGGTCAGAGTCACTGGAAAGTGACAACGATATTTAAATCAATAAAATGTTTTTATTAAAATTTTTAAATAAAATATGCGTGATATTCACAGTTTTATACACATTCATTTTTTTCTTCTCTTTATATAAGAAAATGATCATGTTTGTCAAGTTCATTTAAAAAAATAAATCATAGCACCATTGATTTAGAGATGGAAGGAAACTCAGAAGCCATCTAGTCTAACCCTTTCATTTTACAGATGAGGAAACTGAGGCACAGGAAGACTGAGTTGCCTATGGTCTCATCAATTGTGTCAGAGGATAGATTTGAATCCAGGGCTTCAGACTCCTGACCCAGTGTTCTTTTCAGCCACCTTATTTTATAGATAAGGAAACTCAGGTCTTAGATCACACAATAAGTGGCACAAGTGGATTGAATTCTGGTCATTCCTTCATCTTCATATTGTACAAATCTTAGTCTTAGGTGGGGTTTAGGTTCCTAGGGTGTGTGTTTCTCTGTAAATCAATCCTGGTCCTCCCCTCCAGCATGACTACCTGTTGTGGGACTGGTAAAGCACAGTAATGGCCAGAGAAAGGCAAAGTTATGACCAAGTTGAGGCATTGCAGCAGAAAGAACACTGATTTTTTTACTTCAGAAGACCTAACCCTAGTCTTTCCTGGCTTGATAACTTTAAACAAGTCATTGAACTCACTTAAATTTCTCTTCCCAGCTCTTTGGGACATAATAACATTGGCATTGTCTTTTCACAAAATGGTTGGGAAGAGCAAATGAAATAATATATGGCAACCAAAATTTGGGATATGTACATATCGTTATTGTTGTATTGTCACTGTTGCCATCATTGTGATCATTTAATGAAGTTTGTCTCCGCATCTCCACTCAGTAATGCCTCTGCTCCTCAAAGCCCTGAGCATCTTATTATAATAAGCTGTTAATGACAATGCTCATAGATATTTACATCTTAAAAGAGAGGAGGTCAAGGGAAATTCAGAGAAATTTACTAATAGTAAAACCTTAGGAGTCAGAGAAGTTTCCCCATCATTAACCCTCAAATCATATCTTCATGAATGATCATTTCTCCCTATAAACATATGGCCACTCCTACATATTATTGTCTCCAAAGCCTAACTTCGGCAAAAAATAGTGGAGAGGAAGGGATGCCAGGATCATTTGAAGAGCGCAGCTGGTCTATCTACTAATATTGGTTACTTGGTAGCATGGGGGTAGAAAGATGACCCATGCTGTGTGGGAAAAGATTTTTCAGATAGTAACTGGAATGAAACATTTCAAATGGAAATCATTTTAAAATGCACCAGGCCCAGAGGCAGACCTTTTAAGTACTTGGAAAGAGGAGACTGAGATGGTCCTGGAGATGGAAGGCACTTCTAGGAAGGAAGGAAGAAGCCCTTAGACAGCATCATGTTTATTTTCAAAATAAAATGTTGACTATGTAACATAGACCATCAGAGTTAGATGGCCTCTGAGGTGCCTTCCAAGTCTGAGTTTATTCTAAATATTTCTGTGACCTTTGCCCACCTTGCTTGCATAAAGTAAAATAATTAAATTTATTACCTTGTAGAACAAACAATAATTTTTATAACTTTTAACATAGCCTTATTTTACTGTACTCACTTGTTTCCCATGATATGAGATTGAGTTAGCAAGATTTTGAAATGTATTCTTTAGCTTTTCATCATGAAACCAGACAGAACATTGGATATTATCGAAGTGTAGCTTTGATGAGTGGTACATTTTCCTAAGTCTAGCTTTAAGTACATCAAAAGAGTTTAAAGAATTTTCCTTCTTTTCTAAGTTTTAGCAAAACTACAACATCAAGTTAACATTTCCTTTTACAAAAACTAACATAAAAAGTGGATTGTATAGGAAACTGCAAACCTTTCTTATACATGTTTTGCTTTTCCTTTAAATACATAATAAATTCAACAGGTAACTTTCAATCTTCCTTACTTGTCTATGTTTCCTTCTGTCCTTCCTTCTGTTCTCTTGCATATTTAATGATATATTTATCCTCTTTTTTCTTTTTTTTTTTTTGCAAACCTACACCAATCCTCCTCTCCTTCTGCCCCCAACTGAAAAACAAAAACAAATATTCAGTCAAGCAAAACATATCACTCTATTGTCCATATCCGAAAATTCATATAGCTGTCTTCACCTGGAGTCCATTACGAGACGAATAATATGCTTCATCCTCAGTCCTCGACTTTAGATTCATGGTTGGTCATTGCGTTAATTAAAGTTTTCAAGTTCTTCAATTTTTTTTTACAACTTTGTTATAATAAAAATTGTTTGATGTTGTTATAATATAAATTGCTTTCCTAGTTCTGCTTACTTCATGTTCACACAAGTCTTCTTGTGCTTCTCTAAAACCAACCTTTTAGTTATTTTTCAGGTACAATAATATTCCATATATTCAAATATCCTAATTTGTTCAGCTATCATATTATTGATGAGTACTTCCTTAGTTTCTACTTCTTTGCTATAACAAAAACTGCTGTTATAAATATTTTTGTACATATAGGTGCTTTTCCCTTTTCAAAAAAAAATCTCTTTGTGGATCAAAGGGTATACATAATTTAGTGATTCAAGGGGTCATAGTTCCAAATTGCTTTCAAAGAGTAAGCCCAAAGACTTTCAATGGGGCTTGAATTGGGTGGGTTCCTAGACCTTTGAAACATATTTATCTCCATCTTTTAGACCAATCTTTCAGTTTTTCACATGTGACATGGTACAAGGCAACATGGCAGTATTCCATCTGAATCTGGTCATTTCTGTACTTTGGAACAATTCTGCTTCTAAATATATCAATGTATTTTTCAAAGTTCATCATTCTTTCAAAGGGTATACGACTTCCAGGATGACTAGAAATAAAAAATTCCAAAACATTTTTGAGTGGATATGTTATCATTTGATTAGTGATCTAGATTTTATGGGCTGATCTGGACTTCTATCAATGTTTTTTGGTATATCATTTAATGAAAATGCAAACTTTATCAGGAAAAATAATCTGGTGTCAATCATTGATACTCCAGTCTTCGTACTGTCTTGTCCATCACTGTTTTTTAAAATTTCTAGCAATGTTTATAGCAGCTTAAAAAAAACAACTGGTCTTCTTACTGTTCTTCCAACTTTAAGAAGTCAGTGCCTCATTACAGAGAAATCAGTAACAACTCCAGCTTCTGGGTCCTTCTAAAGGTCTTTGCTTTAGAAAAATAAAGAAAAACAAAGGAAGGAAGGAAGGAAGGAAGGATCTAGAAAGACCCATAAATGAGAATGGGGCAAATGTCTAGTCATCCTACTTATCCTATTTGTCTTTGAGTTCCTTAAATTTACCTATGGATTGCTTAAAAGAAGGAAGCAGCAAGGTGTAATGAAAAGAACACAGGATTTGGGGTCATAGACTCATTAGTCAAATCTTGATTCTGTAAAGTCCCTATTAGTAGACATTATGGCAGGTCCTGGAAATTAACCTGGTCTCTCTTCCTCAAGTCTCTCTCTATTTCAGTCCACCCTCCGCTCAGTTGTCAAAGTGATCTTAAAGTCTGTGTCACTCCTCATCCCCCCTTCAATAAATTTCAATGACTTTCTGTCACCTCCAGGATCAAATAAACTATAATATAAAATAAATAAAATCTTCTGGTGTTCCAAGTCCCTCATAACTTGCCCTTCCCTCCCACCATATATATACATACACACCTTTCCAGTCTTCTTACACCATTTATCCCCCAACCACCCATATACTCTGTGACAAAGGCCTTCTTGCAGTTCCTAAACAAGATCTCCATCTCCTGACTCCATGTAGTTTCCTTAGCTATGCCCTATGTCTGGAGGGTCTTTATCTCTGCCTCTTGGCTCCCCTTTCTTTCCTCAGGTTTCAGTTAAAATCTCTGCTTCTACAGGACGTCTTTCCAGATTCCCCTTAATGACAATGCCTTCTCTCTGTTGAATATTTCCAATTTACTCTGTATACAGCTTGATTGTACATAGTTGTTTACATATTGTCTCCTCCTCCAGACTGTCAGTCCCTTAAGAGAAAGGACCATCTTCTACCTTTCTCTGTATCCTCTGCATTTAGCATAGTGCCTAAAACATAGTGACAAGTACATATCAGATGCTTAAGAAATGCTGTTGACTGAGAGAATTAAAGTTTTCTCATCTTCAAAATAAAGGACTTGATTTTGAACTTAATCCTAGGGCCCCTTCTAAGCATTTGAAAAACAAAACAAAAAACCTGTTCCAACAAAAGTTGAATTTTGATCACAAGAATAAAAACTCTGTCTAAGTTAATTCATATGCGCAGTCGTCATTGTGAGAAGAGCACATTGAAATTGGATTTGGATTTGGAGTCAGGGAAACTAGGTACAAATCCTGGACCCTGAAACTTTTTGCATTTCTTGATTCTGGGCTTAGCACGGTGCCTTAAACATAATAAGCCCTTGATAAAAACTTGTGGGAAGTAACAAAGTCATCCACTGCATCCTGGGCCATCGCCAGTCATTCTGACTTCTGCCCTGCCACTGGACTTGTATGACTGGAGGAGAGAGCAGGACCTTGTGCAGCTCTGCATCACTTAAATCCAATTCACTCACAAGTCAAATCATTACAGGATGAGGTCATTGGTCCTATTCAAAAACCAAGGAAGCACAACATTCTGGAGTTCACTCAGCTTTCTCTGGGCCTTAATGTCAGTAAATAAGGAAGTTAAATTGTATGATTTCCATAGTCCTTTCCCAATCTAAAATCTCATAATCCCCTGCCTCTGGTCTCCTGTTTTCTGGTTCCTCCAAAGGGAGGTGCCTGGCATACTGAGACATCTCTCAGATGGATGGCAAGGCCAACTCACAGACATTCACATCTATTCCTAGATTTCCTTTTCTACACTCCATCCCTACTGCCCAAATCCACCCAACACAGATGCATCTATAGAACTTCCATACATACAGACTTACACATTTCTTCATGAGTTTCAGCTTCTGTGTTGCCTTGGCTGCTAGTCAGACATCACACACAGGCCACAGGCAGCTCAGGAACATAGCTCATTCTGGAGGCAGAATGAGTGCCCTGTTCCACTCTCTGTCTCACATAGCAACTTGAGGGGCTTGGTACTTTCTAAATGAACGAAGGAATGTTTGGGTTCCTCTACATTAGTCACTGGTTCTTTGTGCATGTATGCTTATGTGCCCACGTACTGTTGGTCAGGGCTCTGTGGGGTCCTATAATAGAGCATGTCCGTATATTAGATACAAGGATGTGTGTGTGTGTGTGTGTGTGTGTGTGTGTGTGAGAGAGAGAGAGAGAGAGAGAGAGAGAGAGAGAGAGAGACAGAGAGAGAGAGAGAGAGAGAGAGAGAGCCAGTGCTAGGTAATACTAGACTCAGGAAGACTTAGTTTCCTGAGTTCAAATCTGGCCTCAGAAACTTACTAGATATGTGACCCTGGGCAAGTCATTTAACCCTGTTTGCCTCAGTTTCGTCATCTGGAAACTGAGTTGGAGAAGGAAAGATGAAATCACTCCAATATCTTTTCCAAGAAAACCTCATACAGAGTTGCGAAAAGTATGATATAACTAAAATGGCTCAACAACAACAAAAAAATGTATACATACAGAATGTCCCAAAAGTATTGGAGCTGTTTTAAACTTTAAGGTCATCTTTTTAGCCCTGTGATATACATTTGTTCAAACTGAACATCTCCATCTTAAAAGAATCCAAATTATAACTGATATGTGATGGGTGCAAGTTGTCCATGTAAATTGTGTGTGAGAAGGATGATAGGGTCATAGGTTTCATGGTTAGAAAGCATTTAGAGATCTAATCCAACCCCATCATTTTACAGGTGAGGGAGGAAACTGAGACCCAGATGTATAAAAGATATAATCAAGAAGATACAAAGAGAAGGAGGTAGGCTACTCATGTTGAAAGAGGATTCAGAACAGAGGGAAGTTGGAAAAAATAGTATCCACTTGTCTGCCCTCTTGGAAATTGGTCTAGTAAGGGAGATGCAAAGAGATGGTCTAGGTGCTGCTCTACTATCCACAAAATCCTGAAAAGTCTCAAGAAAGACACAGAGATGAATCCCATACAGATGTCTTGCAAGAAGATGGGGACAAGAACTGAAAAAGAGAAGAGGGATGAGTCAATCTATATCTATATCTGTCTACATATATATATATATATGTGTATGTATATATACATACATATACAAACTCAGTATGTATGTATGTATATATGTGTATACACATATAAACACATATATTTATATTATACTTTAATACATATTTTGAAGGGAGCTAGAGGGCTCAGTGGATAGAGTGCCAAGTCTGGAATCAGGAGGATACATCTTCCTGAATTCAGATCTGCCCTCGGATATTTACTAGCTATGTGACCCTGGGCAAGTCACTTCACCCTTTCTCTCTGTTTCTTCATCTGCAAAATGAGCTGGAGAAGGAAATGGCAAACTATTCCAGTATCTTTGCAAGGAAACCCCAAATGGGGTCATAAAGAGTCAGACACAACTGAAAATAACTGAAAAATGACAACAACAAAAATGTTTGTGTGTACATATATACAAACATATACACATTTGTATATATCTATATCTATATCTATATATATATATATATATATCCACACATTTCTTGTGTATGTGTATTATATAGAAAATGTATGTGTGTTTATATGTATATGTATGTGTCTACATACATATGTACACATATACATATATATGAATATATATGCAATCAACAGGTGTGTATTGGATTTCTAGTAAGGATGGTGCAGAGAAATACCAGCTACTTCCCTGTAACCTATGTCAAGGAAGGTAGTCTAGTTGAGGAGACAAGATACACATAAAGGTGATCAATGTTTTTCCTACTTCCCTCTGTTCCTAACCCTCTTTCAACATGAGTAGCCTAGGCAGCATGTGAGAAATGCCAAATCAAAGGTACAAGAAAAACAATATATGATGGGAGTTCAGAAGGAGAAATCACTTTGGTTCCCGTAGTTACTTGAGCTGAGCCTTCTCTGACTCAGCAGCATGAGTAAGTCTGCATCCTGGGCACCCATAGGCCCATATTCTTGAAGCACTGATATCCAATTTGTATATGCAGACTGCGTGTATAGGCATGTAACGCAAGCAGGGAATGCCTGTGTGTTCCTGCATGCCTGTGGGAGAGGGATCTGTGATGTTTCTTTGTGCAATGAGCAGATGTGTTATTTATGTGCTGTTTTATGCTGTGTCCAGCTGGTGCGATTTGTTCCCTCCAAGCACAGCTCATTTGGTCCTTGCTGAATCAGAAGAGGCAGCCCAGGTTTACTGTGGCAGGAAGGGGTTAATTGGAATGCCCTTGCTGAGCTCCAGGTCTCCTTGCATTCCAGGGGAAATGGTGTTTTTGCAGAGCCTGGTTACCAATAGCAACAGCAGAAGGGAATATTGCAGCTGAATCTTCTGAATCACAGGATTTACAGCCCATATGTTTATTCTGCAGTGAAACACTTCAAATTCCCTGTCTCTGATGTGAGCCCAGCTAGTGGAGAGAAGGGTTTTCAGAGCCATTTAAAAACCATTTCTAATCTAAGGCCTGGCAGAAAAACCAGCACTTCTGCCAGTAGTGCTACTGATGGCTTCCTTCCCCAGAACTACCCTGAATTGTACCTAATACAGACAGGCTCCCCTAGGGTCTCCCCAAACAGGACTTAGAGTGTACCAACCATTTCTCGCACTAGGTTACCAAGGGAAAAATTGGTTGCTTACCATCCAATATGGAGTTTCCCAGACTCCTTTCCTCTCCTGGCCCGAAAGATTCCAGATGCTTAATAAAAATGATATTAAGTCTACAAGCATTTTTTTTGTAAATAGTATTTTATAGAAGATGGTTTTCATACATTCATTTTTGGAAGATTTTGAGTTTCATATATGTGTGTATACATATGTAATATATTATATATTATATATAAAGATGGTTTTAAACATTCACTTTTTGTAAGATTTTGAGTTCCAAATTTTTCTCCCTCCTTCCTTCCCTCTCAACTCCTTTCCCCAAGACAGCAAACAATCTGATATTGCACAGGTTACACATGTGCAATCATGAATAAGCATTTATTAAGTACATACTATGTGCTTGGCACTGTGCAAAGGGGCAGGAAAACAAATAAAGGGGAAAAAAAAGACAGCCCCTGCTCTCAACAACTCACAGCCTAATAAAAGAGACAACATGCAAACAACTATGTATAAACTAAAATACAAACAGGAAAAAATGGGGAAAATCAACCGAGTAAAAGCAAGGGTCCAGACCTGAGCTCCTGCATATGAGATCATTTCTCCAGCAAATGTAACAGTTCTGAAAATATAAACCCTACTCTCCTGAAGGAAGGGAGATTCAGTGCATGTTCTAATCCAGGACTTAGTTGACCTGCCCTGGCTGAAATCTGTCCTCAGAGAGCCATGAATCAGCCCTGCCAAGAAACACTGCTCCAGACAAGGTGACTTTGGGCTACCCCTCACCCAACTTGTCTCAAACTTCCTTGTCTGAAACTGGCTCCACAGTCACAGGGCTTGCCAGCATTGGCCCCACACCACTTCTAGCTACTGCTGAAAGAGCCTTGGGTGAATGGGTCTTTGATAATGGTTCTCCAGCCACTACCTCACCTTCTCTAGCCCATCAATTGGATCAAACAGATAGGATCAAACCTAAGAAGGTTTATGCATATAGTAGATGCTCAATATATTTTTGTTGATTTGATTTTAATTTTGCCTAATTGGGCCTATGTTATTGATGGTAGGGATTTTAGATACCCAGAATAAAGATAAGTCATTTTCCCAAGTCCCCAGCCCTAAATAGATCACTCTAGATCACTATCATCTCTTCTGGCTCTAATATCCTATGATTCCCCAAAGCCAAGGATGTCTAGCCTTGGTGAAAAAAATTAACAAATAAATCTCAACCACCTCCTCTCACCATATTCTTCCCTAGGCCCCAGTCTCCTTGGGCCTTTTGTGGTGAAATGAAAGGTAAAGTTTGGGAACTCAGGTCTAGAGTAATGGGGATAGGACTTCAGAGAGGCAGGAGGGTTTGGGGGTGCCTCCAAAGCAGAGGAGACTAAATGGAAGCAGTAGTTATAATTTGCAGAGCACCACTCAATTCAATGCTCTGGCATGGGGGCCATCTCTAGTCCCATATGGCTACAGAGGAGAAAGTGGGGCTGGTGACCTTACAGAGCCCTGCCTCAGTTAAATCCAATTCACTTGCAAGTCATGGCCTCACTTTCCTAATGTCGTGTTCCTCTGCAAGAACGAAGGACAAACAGCATGGCATAATGATGACGATGGTGGTTCCACTTGGATGGGAGAAACTGACACAGGAATTTTTCCCCCAGACTGGGAGCAACATCAAAAAGAAAAAACATTATTTTGGGAGCAGAGGTGGAGAATTTTGTTTTATTTTTCTTTCTTCTTTTTCATTTCCTCCCTTTTACTTTGGTGGAGTGAGGAGACCCAGAGGTGGAGATATTTATACTGCGACAGGGTTTACTGACCAGGTCACTGCTGTGATTTATTTGTGAAATTCCTCCCGAAGGTCAGTGGGCTGGGAGGTGGAGTGAGGTCAAGGAAAGGGGGAGGGGCGTAACTGGAAGGAGGGACAGCGGAGGAGAAAGGACTGGAGGCTGGGGATGAGGGAGAGAATGGAGCACGATGTAAACAGTCCGGGAAGTTGTCGTATAAACTGCTGAAAAAGACAGGGAGAGGGAGGAGGAAGAGAGAAGACAGCAAATGCATCCCCAGTGGGGAAGTTATGGAATATTTGCAAGGCAGGAAGAAAGACTGTTGGGTAGGGAGGAGGCGAGCCTGGGGAGACAACGGGAAGAAAAGAGGACAGGGGGAAAGAATTCCTTGGCTTTCCTTTAGAAAAAAACATCTTAAGGCCTTCTCAGAGGGAGAAGTGGGCTGTCGGCATAGGGAGGCAGCTGGAAGAATAAAGCAATGAAGAGGGATTCCCAGAGCCTCGTTTATTAGTAGCTTCTCCTTCTCCGCAGTTTCCTGTAAAGACATCCAAGACTAGCAAACGTGCAGGCACAGACTCATGCACGCACACAAGCCAGGACACACTGCGTGTCTCTCTGCAACTCTCTCTCCCTTTCTCTGTCTGTCTCTCTCTGTGTGTCTGTGTGTCTGTCTCTCTGTCTCTGTCTGTCTGTCTGTCTCTGTCTGTCTGTCTCTGTCTGTCTGTCTCTGTCTGTCTCTCTCTGTCTCTGTCTCTCTGTCTATCTCTCTGTCTCCGTCTGTCTGTCTGTCTCTGTCTCTCTGTCTCTGTCTCTGTCTCTCTGTCTGTCTCCTTGTCTCTGTCTGTCTGTCTCTGTCTCTGTCTCTCTGTCTCTGTCTCTGTCTCTCTGTCTCTCTGTCTGTCTGTCTGTCTGTCCCTGTCTGTCTCTGTCTCTGTCTCTCTGTCTCTCTCTGTCTCTGTCTGTCTGTCTCCTTGTCTCTGTCTGTCTGTCTGTCTCTGTCTGTCTGTCTCTCTCTCTCTGACTCTCTCTCTCTCTGTCTCTCTCTGTCTCTCTCTCTCTCGATGGGAAAGGAGGGGAGAGGTGAACTGACTTGGAGGGAGGGAGGGTAATCCGAGATGTGCTTAGTCTTCAGAGGAAGAAAAATGCCGGGGCTCCTGCTCCGCCATAAATTGCATGTGGTGATTTGGGCACCGGCAAGTTATTAAAGCGACTGCATTAAAGCCATAATTCAGCGGGTCGGGGGCGAGCACGCTCGGCAATCGCTCCTCCATCATGCCGCCAGACACGGCCGCCCGGCCCCATTTCCTGAGAGCGCTCCACGCCAGTGGCCTGAATCAGCTCTTATGCGGCACTTAATGACTTTTTTTCCCCTCCCTTCCTTGAAGGGCGAGGAGCAGAGGGCTGAGGCTATTGGCACAGGTATTGGCAGCCCTGGGGGAGGGGAAGGGACTGCTGCCTGAGAACAAGTGCCCCCTCTACTTAGCTTTAGTGCCAGGGGCTACTGCCAGCCACAGGACAGGTTCAAGGACGTTTTGGGGCGGGGGGGGGGGGGGAGGAGGGGGAGGAAAGGTGACCATGGGGTCAACATGTTTTCTTACACTGCCTCTGCCAAAGCCGGTGGAGAAAACAGGGGCATCCTGGGAAAATACATTGAATCAAAGGATTTTGCATCAGGATTAAAGACCTTATAGGTCACCTGGATTAACCTTTCATTTCTATATGAGGACACCAGAGAGGAGAAAGGACATGCCCAGAAAGAAGTGACTCACCCAGTCACACAGCTAGGGACAGTCAGCTAAGGCAGAGCTGCTTCCAACAATCCAGGTCTCCTATTCCGGGTTCCATGTTCTTTCCAGTATAACTGAAAGAAATGTATGATTTGTGTGTACAATTGAGGGTGGAGGGATTGGAAATTTGGTGAGTTTTCACCTCTTCCTTCCTATTATATTTTCTGCCCCACCCCCAATTTACTGGAGACAGCTCATAGGATTAACCTGGCTCATGCGTCAGGAAGGTTCTCTCTCTCTATGTTACTTCTCTTTCTCAGTCTGCCTTCAGTTGGTAGATATGGTAGGTACACTGGAGTAGGAAGAGATGGGAAGGTTCAGTGAGATAGAAGAATATGGACTAGGGAAATGAGTGGGGTGAGGAGAGGGGAATGGGCAGGTGGGTGATTTGCACCTCTTTTCTAAAAGAGGAGGACTGTGGGCTTGGCTATGTGTTGTTTTTGCATTTCTGCCAAGCTGTATGTGAATGACTGTGTCATAAGGATGTGTGTTGAAGGAAGTGGGGTGGGGTGAGCTGTGAGTTCTTCATTGTGTGTAGAGAGAAGGTTTGGATTGAAAAGGGTAGCCTCCCTTCTGGTTGAAGGAGGAAGTTAAGGAATCTGAATTCCTGAATCTGTTTGACTAGGAAAGGGATAGAGCTTCCTGGCAGTGACCCAGGGGCTGATTAGAGAAGTGGTGGGAGGATGGGGCCCAAGGAGACACAGGGTTGTAAGAAGCTCAGAGGGGAAGATCAGCATGGAAAGCCTTTCAGGACAGGCCAACCCTTTGAAGACAGACTGAATGGTGGGCTCTTGGGGATGGAGCAGTACAGGGAGTCCTGGCACTCAGAGGAGGCCCTCCCTCCAACCCATTAGCAAACTCCCCTAACTCCACCCTGGGCTATCCCATCCTTGGCCCCAGCCTAATAGGGCCCTGTGTCCTAGAGTCCTATTTATCTTGGCTGGGCTGCATGTTGGGAGTATTGGTTAGGGTTCTATGGGCTCCCAGCCTCCATTTTCTTTTTCAATATTTGCTCAGCAAATTGGAGGAGGAACAGCCAAGCAGAACTTGCCAAGATAACAGGTTAGCGCATGAGGTAACCCAGCTGAGCCTGAGGGATATCTAAGCATGACTTGTCCTATGGAAAATGAGAATGGTGGGAATTTTTTGTAGAAGGAGCACTGGACAGACTGGTGGGATCCAAGGGCTAGAATAAAAAGCATGCAGTTTGGAGTCAGAAGAGCTGAGTTCCAATCAGTTCGACTATTTCCTTGGGTTGTTCAATCATTTTCTGTGTTTGACTCAGACACGTCGTGTGTCTGACTTTTCCTGACCCTAACTGGGGGTATCTTGGCAAAGCTATTGGAGTGGTTTGCCATTTCCTTCTCTGGCTCATTTTATAGATGAGGAAACTGAGGCAAACCCGGTTAAGTGACTTGCCAAGGATCACACAGCTAGTAAGTGTCTGAGGCTAGATTTGAATTCAGGAGTTGAGTCAGCCTGACTCCAAGCCTAACACTTTATCCACTGTGCCACCTAGCTGCCCCTGAACCACATGTTCCTTAGTTATCTCAAATTTAACCTGTTTCTCCTCAAATCCACCCTTTTAAAATTCTCTGTATTTGTCAAGGGCACCACGGAATGGTCCCAGTCACTCAAGGCTCAAAACCTCAGAATCACTCCAAATTATTCTCCCTCAGCCCCCGTATCCGGGAAGTTGCTGAGTCTCATTGATTCTACCCAAACAATCTCATTCCAATCTCTCTCCCTCCTTCCCAGAGCCACCACCTTAGCACAGGCCCCCATTGCCTAAATTACAGCTAGCTCCTGATCAGTGTGGAATAATGAACTTCAAAGTGGCCACATTATATGAATTTGCATTTCCATTGGGCTGGAACCAATTACCATATTTTATACCATTATAACTTCAAATAGTCTGATTTCAAATACATGGGACCACTTCACAGGATTCATTAATTATCCACACCATCCTAATTGCTCTCCCTCCCTCAAGTCTCTAATTCATCATCCACCTGTCTGCCAAAATGATATTCCTATACCTCTGGTCTGGCCACATTACTCCACTTATCAGTAAGTTCTATTGGATCAGCACAGACTCTGTTTGACGTTTAGTTCAACCCCTACAGTTCTACAGAAAAGGAAACTGAGATCCAAAAGTAAAGTGAATTATACATGGTCACACAAGCGAGCAAACAAAAAGCCTGTCCCAATATGGTTCCAGTCTACCTTTCCAGGGGATCTCCCACTGCCCCACATCCCCACCCCAGCCCAGAATTCTGGAATTCATTCTTTAGTCTTATACTTCAAAAGCTCAGCTCAAATGTCATTTTCTATGTGTCTCATGTGAGTGAATCTTTCTTGATCCTGTCCAATCTGCTAAGGTCTCCCCGATGCCCCCCAAAACTTTATATTGAGATGCTTTCTTTTTTATCCCAAGCCCCCTGGGATAGACCTGATGGTTTCTTGACCCCCGTATGAAAAAGAAACAAAAGAACAGAAACAGGTGGTGCTAGCATCTACCAGTAATGGTGTTCCTGCTCTGATATATTAAGCATTCCACAACTGCCAGCTCTAGGTGACTGAGCTATACAGACTGCCTAGTACCTTACTCTGGAGACTGTCTACAAATAGCAGTGGGGAAGATATTCCCCTCGGAGGTTTTGACCCACTACCAAGTGATTATAGATTCAGAGCTGGAAGAGAGCTTAGAGGTCATCTAATTCATCCCTTCATTTTACGAGTAGGGAAACTGAGGGCTTTAGAGGTCAAATGAATTGTCCAAGGTCACATAGATCATAATGTAAGTGACAACTGGGATTTGAACCTAGGGTTGTTTTCAAACCCAGTGCTTTCCCTACACGTAATGTATATGCAACAGTACATGAATGAGTGAATCACTGAACAAATGAATGAAGTATTCGGCTCCACCTTCTCATATAAGAATGAGAGATAACCAGCATTTGTTTTTCCCACCAGCTCAAGCAATTTAGACACTCCAGGTTCATCTTCAGCAGAGTAATCTCTATCTGAAACATGGAAGGGCCAACTGGGATTTGCAAAGCAGTCAAAAGGATCCCAAATCATAGAACACAGGGCTTTGGCTATTTCCAAAGCCAGTGTCCTCAGGGTCTGCTCCCACCATCCCCTGGGACTGGTTCCCTCTAATTTTCCCATTCAAATGGCCAGAGATTTTGTTTATGACTTATTCTCTGACTACCCCTTGACCATACCAGGACAGAGGTTCAAAGTCTTTTCCTCCCCCTTCCTTACTCTCTGGGCTGACCAATGAGAAGCAACCTTGGAAGACAGGTTTTGGTTTGGGATGCTGGGTATGAGGGCATTTGTTTTTCATCTTGCTTTGCAAAGCAAACCTGCACCCCCACACACACCCTCAAGTTCCCTGGCATTAACATGCGCCATAAATCTCCAGGATGCTGCAGCTGTGACTGGATTATTTATAGCTCTGGTCTTACATTTCCAACTTGAAAACATCACACAAAGAGAAAGGTAATGAAATCTCGACCTCTCCTGCCATCTCCCTCTCTCTAATCTGCAGAGCCTTTCCAGGAGCCAGCCTGACTGAAAGGATGGAAGAAACAGACTCTCTTTACTTCTTTCCACCCGCCCCCCCATCATGCTCCTCTGTCTTTCTCTCACACATTTTACATACTTGAGCATATACATGCACATTCACACATGCAGTCTCTCCCTCAGATACACACTCTCTCACATATATAATCTCCCACACCTACATTTTCTCAGATAGCACTTTCACAAATAAATTCTCTCTCACAGACTCATTCAAACCTTCTCTCCCAGATGCAGACTCTCACACTTACATTGTCTCTCTGGAACACACACATGTTCTTGCTTTCTCACATACACAATTTCTGGGGCACACACCCTCTCTCAGATCCACAAAGACAAAGCAACTAGTTCTTGTTCCTTCTCATTTCCACCCCCCCATATCTACTGGCTCTGCACCATTAGCACTATTGGCACTCCTTTTCCTGGGGCCTCTAATTTACACAAGCCCACATACAAACACATGTACCCCAGCTCTTCTTGTGTCTATCATCTATCTATCAATCTCTATATCAAACCTGCAATAAGTTTATAACCCCCTCTTTTCTGTCACTCCTAACTTAACAAACACACAAATACACCCCAACTCTTCTTGTGGCAATATACATCAAACCAGCAATGAGTTTAAAACCCCTCTTTTTCTGTCACCCCTAATTTACACACATACCCTAACTTTGCTTGGGTCACCCTCACTGGGGTACCATAGTCTCTCTTTCCTGTCACCTCTAATTTACATAAACATACATGCATAGGCATATAGGAGCAAAGCAGCTCTTCTTGTGCCTGCATATGCATTAGTAGTGCAATGAGTGTAGAATATTCCTCCCCTCCTGGTTCCTCTAATTCTCTCTCTCTCTCTCTCTCTCTCTCTCTCTCTCTCTCTCTCTCTCTCTCTCTCTCTCTCTCTCTCTTTCTCTCTCTCTCTCTAACACACACACATTCATTACAAAACCTGAGTTATCCCCCTCCTCAACACAACAAAGAGCCCCATTTCTCCCAACACCTTCTGTCCTCATGAGTCATTCTGGCAGTGGAATACTTGGGTCCACTGGGTTTTTTTTTTTTTTGCTTTGTCAATGAAGATGGCTTAGCATTAATTATCAAACTTGTCCTGCACGGAGGCTCTTTTGGCTCCTTTTCCATGGTGGGTGTGAGTGTCAATTTACATTCATCTGGCTCCTTCCAAAACATCACATACACTGTCTACATAGGAGGACCCATTTGGTGGGGGAGCGCAAATGTGATTCTCTGCTTTGACATATGGATAGAAAGGCACATGTGACTGTGTGTGACAAGGATGGGAAGTCTCACAGAGACTTTGTATCCCTCTAATTATGGAGGTTTTTTAAATAAATTTTATTTTATTTTCAGATCTTTATTCTCTCTTCTACTCCCACCCCCTAAATGAGAATCAATCACTTTAAAATGATACTTGTGTGCCTTGAAGAAGCCCATACCATGTGACTGGTGTACCTTAAATATATATGAATGTCCAATAACAACCTCCTCCCAGGTATAATGTTAACAAAGAATATTTGACAATATTATCTTACCTAATATAATATCCACATCATGACTTTCCTCCCTCCTTGTTTCGATATATCATGGGTAGGCATAAGAAATTAAATGGGAATCTGGAGGGAGTCTTGCAGAAGTCACAGAGGACATAAAAAATGTTTAGAAACTCAGAAAAGCATATAGTATATGTATAATATTATGTAATATCAATTCAAATCTTACAATAAAGTATTGAAATAGCCCATAAAAGAAAAAACATCCAGACTTCTTCTCTGGCATGACGTAAGGGCCAAACAATTTCAAGTCAATTTTCGAGATCTTGGGGTTGCCACACCCCTAACTTCTTCCCACCCCCCACATGGAAGGGAAACCTGTAGTAACAATTAGTTTTGCTACCTCTCCTTCATATTGTACTTGTTCTGTAGATATCACCATCTTAGACCTTTCTGTTGCACCACTCTAATCTCATTGTGTCTAGGGAGCATTCCCTGTGCAAAGTACTACATTTAGACTCCAGAGTTGACACACCAGGATCTAGGCAGAAATAGGTTCTAATTACCCACATTGGGGTAGAGGAAGGGACCAAGGAAAAACTATGCAAAAGTCTATGTCCCAAGCTAGAACTTTGAAAAACAAAAAAAGGTTGCCTCTAGAATCAAAGAGGTCAATATTGAAACTGGGAGTGTAATTTATGATTGTGTGTTCATCCTTCGTTGCCAAAGACTATGCCATCAGAGAAATAATGACATGACTTGCACTTGACTTTTTTGGGGTTTTTGTATGTGTGTGAGGGAAGGCTGTGCAGGTCACCAGCCTCACTTCTCCTCCAGAGCCATCTAAATCCAGTGACCAAATATTCAACAGGATGACTGGAGATGACCCAGGATGAAGGAGTTGGGGAGTTGGGGTTAAATGACTTGCCCAAGGTCACACAGCTAGTGAGTATCAAGTGTCTGAGGTGATTTGAACTCAGGTGCACTGGTGCTCTATCCACTGCACCACCTAGCTGCCCCTTCTTTATGATTAAGGACAGGTTGAAGGTCTGGGGCTCAAAAGGTCAAGGCAGGGGAAAAGAGAATTCGTGATATCATTTATCTGGGAACCCAGAGATAAAAGGAGGTCTTAGTAATCCAGGTAGAGAAGGGTCTAGAATCCAAGTGACTAGATAGAGTGAGGCAGTGACCAAGGATTAGAATTCAGGAATAAGCCTGACTACTGCGCAAGGATAGCTTGTTCTCTGTATTTTTTCTACAGCTGCTACTGAATATGTATTGTTCTTGGTCTACAGTCACTGCAGCTAAATAGTGAGCAGGTCACTTTGGATATACTTTGAATGTAAGTCAGGTTGGAACAGGAGAGGTAGGGAGGGTGAGAGGTGTCCTTACAAGAGTCCTTAGAGTAAAAAGTCACTGCTTTGTACCATTTGTTTTAATATGAAAGCTGGTGGAATTTGAAGTCAGGGAAGTTGGGTTCAAATCCCAGTTCTCCTACAGTTAGTCATTCCACATCATGAATTTCCCCATCGAGGTTTCGCTATGTTGCAGAATTTGTGGGGTTTTGCACATAGGAAAGCCAACAGATAAAACAGAAAAAGTTCAGAAACTCAGAAATACATAAAATCAATGTATAGTATTATATAACATCAATATATTTTTATCTTTTAATAGTGTAATAATTCAGACTTCTTTGTTACAAAGAAAATTTTATTCAGATATTCAACATTACAAGGACACTGCACCCCTAATGACTGCAATGTAGAAGAAATAAACTATATTTAATAATAATAGCATTTATAAAGTGTTTTAAAGTTTGCAAAACTCTGTAGGTATATTTTCTCATTTGATTCTCAACAACCCTGGAGGTAAGTGTTATTGTTATACTCTTTTTACAGATAAGGAAACTAAGGCAAACAGAGATTAAGTGACTTGGCCAGTGTCACACAGCTAGTAAGTATGTGTGTCAAGATTTGAAACTTGGGTCTTTTTGATTAAAGGTCTAGTACTGTATTCACTGCAGAACTCTCAGACTCTACTTACCATTTAGGTGGCTTTGTACATTTCAGAAAACCTGTTTGAACCTCACTTTCCTTACACATAAAATGAGGGGATTAGACTAAGTGATTTCTCAGGTCCTTCTTGTTCTAAAGTCTATAATTCTATCTGTCCTATCCATAATAAACACACAAAACTCAGTCTCTGGTACTGTCTCTATCTCTTCCTTCCTTTTCTCCCTATCCACAAAAGATGTAGAATCCAAATGAGGGAATTCTGAAATAGTGAACAAGTAGACCTGGATTATGTGGCCTATTGAAATGCTATTTTTTTTTAAATTACATCTTATTTTTTTCATTCAACAAAAGATTGATTTTTGCCTCCTAACACTCCCCACTTCTGAAATTGTTGGGGAAAAAATCAAAACCAAACCCTTGTAGTGAATATGCGTAGTCAAGCAGAACAAACTCCTACGTTGGCCATGTCCAACAAGTGTATACACCATTCTGCACCTTGAGACTATCACCTCTCTGTCAAGAGGCAGGTAGCATACTTCATCATAGAATGGTGATTGGTCAGGTTTTCTCTCTTGACCTTAGCTCTTCCCCAGAGATTGATCTCACTTCTGGTGTTCTGTTTATTCTAGCTGAGGAGTAGTAACAGCTAAGACACTTAAGGAAGGGGAGCTTCCCATTCTCATATACCCACCAGGAATGTTTGGGTTGTGGGGCAAGGTTTTTTTCCTCTGAGAAGGATCCAACTGAGCCTAATTAAGTTGACATCAAGAACTCCCGGTCTATGTATTTCAGAAAAACCTGGAAAGACTTATATGAATGATGCAAAGTGAAGTAAGCAGAACCAGGAGAACATTGTACATAGTAATAGCAATACTGTATGATGATCATCTACAAATAACTTAGCTATTCTCAAAAAGAACAATGAATCAAGATAATTCCAAAGGACTCATGATGAAAAATGCTATCCAACTCTAGAGAAAGAGCTAATGGAGTCTTATTGCTGCAAATGAAATACTATTTTCCACTTTATTTTTTGTGGTTTTTTTCCCCTTTAGGTCTGTCTTTTTTTCCAACATGTCTAATATGGTAATATGATTTGCATGATCGAACATGTATAACATATCAAATTGCTTGCTATCTCAGGGAGTAGGGGGGGTGGAGAGGGAGGGAGAAAATTTGAAACTCAAAAAAAATTTTAGATGAATATTAAAATTATCTTTACATGTAACTAGGGGAGGAGGAATAAAATCTTTTTTAAAAAAGAAGTCCTGGTCTGGTCAATGAGAGAGATTTCTTATTCCTGAAGCAGGGGCTTAGGTCCAGCAATTGAATCTCTGCAATGCTATGGTACCCACCCTTGTCCTCTGTTGTTTTTGCTATCAGGAAACTGGGTCATTCAGTAGGTTTTCTATGGTATAATCTCTGGGGCCACTGACCATTTAGTCCCAACTTTACCTCTGAGTCTGAAAAAAGGTCTGCAGCTATGACTGAAATGTACCAGTCAGCAAAATGATATCAGGAAGGTTTCTCATTGGGCTGCAGCTAACCTTTTCTCTCACATGATGACCCATGATATCCCAAGGTTTCAAAGAATCTTACCAAAACATAGTGATTCTACTATGTACAAACATTTTCTTTTTACCTTCAGTTAATAAGAAAATTATATCTGGAGGTGGCATTTGACTTTCCCAGAATTACCCAGTTAAGAAAGGGTAGAACCCAGGTGTCCTTATTCCAGGGCCCTAATTACTCCCTCTGTCTCTTCCCCATAACTTAAGTAGCTATTAAGTTAGGATAACCCAATTTACCAGTTTGATTAGGACAGTTCCATTTTTTATGACCTCAACCATAAGAAATTTTCTAGGCATGTTTTGTTCAAGGGCAAAGGGAATCTACACACACAATGGAGTATATTAGTTGTCTTATTACCACAGGTAAGTCAAGTAGGTGAGACAGAAGTTTGCAGGTTATTCCTAATGTTTCAAAGTTTTTTCATAGTTTAAGGCCTATAACTTATCCCATCCTTCAAGCACAGGCTTGACCATGTCAGTACCCTGCTCAATAAACTTCAGTGACTCCCCCATTGCCTCTATTCAGGAGTTGGGAACCTGTGGCCTCTAGGTCCTCAAGTGCTGCCCTTTAACTGAATCCAAACTTCACAGAACAAATCCCCTTAATAAAAGGATTTGTTTGGTAAATAACTGGAACTCAATGAAAAGGCCACACCCAAGGACCTAGAAGGTCACATCCAGGTGCCCTATCCCTGTTGTGGGATCAAATAAAAACGCCTTTAAAGCTCCTCCCCAACTTGGCTCTATTCCCTGAGGTTGGAATGAACTATCTCTCTACTTCCACCTCTTAGAAACCCTAATTTCCCTCCAACACGGTTTCCAACTTGAAGCATTTCCTTATTATCCCCTCTTCAAGTTGCTAATACCTATCCTCCACCAATAACCTGCTATTTTGTCTGAGAGGCAGCATCTCCTCATAGATATTGGACCTTCCTCAGAGACAGGAAGACTTGGGTCCATTTTCACCTCTGAAAAATACTGGTTTTGTGACTCTAACCTCTCAGTACCCCCCAGACTATAAAGTGTTTACCTCTGTTTACCTCCATTTCTTCAGCTGTAAATTGGGGATATCAATATTACATTCCAGCGTTGTTGTGAACTCAGGTCTCCCTGACCTCAGAGTGCCAGTGCTCTTATATACTGCACCAGCAGCTACCTCTACATGGCCTCGCCTTAATCAAGGAAGTCCAGAGTTCTAAACCCTCCTATGACACATACTGGCAGGGTGACTCCAGCAAGTCATTTTATGTCTCTAGGAAACTCTCCAAGACTGCAAATTACAGAGCAGGTGCCATCTCCATGGATATAGATTCCTCAAAAGGAGGAAAACCATTTGCAGGGAAAAGTGCTGACTTGCATTCCCAGAGAGGAATTTCTTCACCTGAGAATTCCCTCTAGCATTCCCTATCCCAGTGGGATGGTAGCACTGCCCATCGACTATCACCAGGACACAGTATTTTAATGCGTAAGCCCAGTTCTTGATCTCCAGTGCTGGAATAAGGCAAAAGGGCACACACAGAGGTTCCTATCTTGAACAAACTTGAAGAAACTTGAGAAAACGACTTTACTTTGAGGAGCAGGACAAGGAGCCTAGGGCCAGGTCTGGACTTGCTCAAATATCCTTAAGGTTAACTTCCTTCCATTTTCTCCCATAATCCAGAAGCATAATTTTAAACCCCAGCCTCTCAAGCAAAACTTCCGTCAGCTATCCTCACAGTTTAACCTCCAATCCATCATTCCAGAAATACTTTCCTTTTTCATCTTTTCTTCTTTTCTCCTATTTTCTCCTTTTGTGCTGGTGATGGTTCAGGCAATTGCTTGAGAGTTAGTTATACCTGTGTTTATGAATCAATATTTTCAGTCTTTTCATTTGGGCTGTAAGTTATAGAAGTTTAGAGGTCGGGGAGATGTTGCAGGTGAGAACGATGTATGCCTTAGTTATCTCTCTCCTAGCTCATCCCTTTACACATCTTAGGGACTTGATAAATGCTGGCTCAATCAGTCAAGCAGGTATAAAACCTTTATGGAGAAGGTAGGGCTGAGCTGGGTCTGAGAGAATGGGTAGGATTTGATTAGGTAGAGTGGGAAGGATAGAGCATTCCAGATTCCTGGCTGTGTGTGTGTGTGTGTGTGTGTGTGTGTGTGTGTGTGTGTGTCTACATTTGCATGCTGATACACACGTGCATGTTGGCACTGGGAAGGGTAAAACAGAATAAGTGAAAATAAGTGAAATCATGCCATCAGGCAAAGAATTGGAAATTGAGGAGACATTCATCCATTGGGGAGCGGTTGTATATAATAGCATGTGGTATATGATAGCATGTGGTATATGATAGTAATGGAATGGTATAGTAATGGAATACTAGTAGGCTATAAGAAATGATGAGTAGGCAAATTTCGGAAAAACCAGAAAAGACTTACATGAACTGATACACAGTGAAATGAGCAGAACCAGGAGAACATGGTACACAGGAACAGCAACATCATACAATGATCAACTGCGACTGACAGCTATTCTCAGCAATACAATGATCCAAGACAGTTTCAAAAGACTCCCAATGAAAAATCCACCTCCAGAGAAAGAACTGATGGAATCTGAATGCAAGTCAAGGCATATTATTTTTCACTTCATTGTTTTGTGATTTTTTTTTCTTTTGGTATGTTTCTCCTTTCAGAACATGACTAATATGGAAACGTGTTTTACGCGATTGCACGTATATAATCTATATCAAACTGCTTACCCTCCTTAAGGAGGGAGGAGGTGAAGAAGGGAGGGAGAAAATTGGAAGTCAACAATTTTTTTTAAATGAAAGTTAAAAATTATCTTTACATGTAATTGGGAAGAAATAAAACATTATTTAAAAAAAGAAGAAATCATGCTACCTGGGAATTGGTTGAATAAAGCAAAGGTACTTAGCCTGGAGAAAAAAAAATGAAAGTCTTGGGGTAGGAGGTGTGAAAGGAGAGGAGAGACATAGTAAATAACCACTTTCAAGGGCTATCACATGGAAGAGGCATTAGACTTGTTTTGCTTGGCCTCAGGGGGCAGGGCTAGGACCAAGAGATGGAAGATGCAGAGAGGCTATTTCCAATTTTGGCTTCAACTAAGGAAAAACTTCCTAACAATTAGAACTATCCAAAGTGCCAGGTGCTGCATTGTTCACAGTTACTGTCACTAGAGGTCTTCCAGTAGAGATTATATGACCGCTTATCGAGGAAGTTTTGTAGAAAGAATTCATGCTTTGGATGGGGGATATACTGGATGGCCTCCAAGGTCTCTCCTAACTCTATAGTTCTGATTTTACAAAAGCATGGGAAATAGTATAACCTGTTTGTGGGATAGTGATGAGGTAGACCTAATGAGCAGAGGGCACAGGCTAGGGAATTTGAGAAAAGAAAACTGGGCCAATGGGCAGGCTAACAAACAGCAAAAATAATGAGGCCTTCAGTGATTTCCCTGTTTTTGGCACTCTCTCTGTGTTGAAATGAATTTGCATTAAAGAGCATATACTTTGGATTTTCTTACTTGTAAACAGGTTATCCAGTTCCTTAAAGGCATGAACTCTTTCCTTATTTTATATGTCTGTTCCCCCATACCTAAAATAGCACCTGGCACATAGTGGGTTCTTTATGAAAGTTTGATGAATTAAAATTTTCCTTCCCTCTCTATGAACTTAGTTATCCCTCTTGTAAAAATGTTTATCCCTATTTTTAGAAAGGTAGGCAACTAGGTGGTATGATAGCTACAAACACATGACTTAGAATTAGGAAAACCCAAGTTCTAATCCTGCCTGAGATTAGCTGTATGGCTATGACCAAGTCACTTAAAAAAAAAACAAACAAATCTCTCTGTGCCGCACTTTCTTCATCTGTAAAATGAGAGAGGGTAGTCTTAATGACCTCTAAAATTCTTCCAGCCCTAACTCTAAATTCTAAGTAGAAAGGGAAAAGTAGGAGAGGAACTGTGGTGATGTGGAAATCAAAATATTCAGGGGCATCAGAAAGCCTGAGTTCAAGTTACCAGCTCTACTGTTAATTACAATGTTCAAGTGATCACTTCTCTGGTCTCAGTTTACTCATCTGTAAAATGAGAGTTTTGGATGAAAGATCTATCAAGTTCCTTTAAAGTCTAAAGTCTGTGATATTTGGTTTGTCTGACCAAGAGACTTTTCATAATGGACAATACTGTCTCCCTGTTCCAGGGTTTCTTAGGAGCTCCTTCCTTCTCTCTCACCAGACCTCCTGTCTTCCCCTCCCTTCCCCTCTCATTTGCTGGGGCTCATGGTTTTATTTTTAACTCAAGAGTTTACAAGTAGGAGCTAGAAAAACTGCAGAAGCAGAATCCATCCCAGGGGACAGGGCTCCTCCCTTCTTCACCCTTTCTGTAGGGGCAATCCCAGGCTATGCTGGGACATGCCCGCCAGGTGCAGGGTGAAGGGTGTCAATCAGGCTGAGTGAATCACACACCTCGTGCTCCTTGTTGACTGGACGGAGGCCAGGCCCGGCTTTCTGTTGTTGACTCAGGCTTGCTGGAGGGGAGGAGAGAAGGACCAGCCCCATCCCCACCCCCCATGCAAAGGCCAAGGGAAGACTTTCTAACCTCCAAGGCCATTGGACCCCCGACACCACCTCACCCTCCCCCACCCCCCACTTCCTCTTTCCTGGGAAAGTTTCCATGCTGAAAGCTGATTGCCTCAGGACAGGCCAGCTCCCAGGCCTGGATCCTAACCCACTTACCAAGAGAGTCACCAGGGAGCTTTGCTAAGCATAGTAAAGATACTCATGAGGTCTCAAGGAAGTGAAGGGCAATGCAAGGATAGGAAAGGAAAATGGAGACAGAACGCATTTATTAAGGGCCTACTATGTGCCAGGTACTGTACCAAGTGCTGGGAAAGTAAAAGAGAGTCAGTCTCTCTGCTGAAGTTCACAGTATATAAGGATAGGCACCTAGGTGGTACAGGGGATAGTGTGGCTCCTGGATCAAGGAAGACCTGAGTTCAAATTAGACCTCAGATACTTACTAGATGTATAACCCTGGGCTAGTGACTTAAACTCTTGTTTCCCTCTGTCTCCCTAAAATAACACCTACTTCCTAGGGTTATTATGAGGATCCAGTGAAATAATAGTTGTAAAACATTTAGCACAGTGTCACATAGTAAATGATATATGAATGTTAGTTTTTATCATTAATGCAGAAGACAATGTACAAACCATTACATATAGGATAAATAGGAAATAATCAATGAAGGGAAGGAACTAGTATTAAGAGGGAATGGGGAAAGGATGATATTTTAGCTAGGACTTAAAGAAGCCAAGGAAATCAAGGAGTAGAAATGAGTAGGGAAGAGGTTTTCAGGCACGGGGGACAGAGCATGAAAAGGCCCAGAGTTGGGAGATGGAGCATCTTATTCAATGAAGAACAAGGAAACATGTTGGGATGATACTAGAATATCATGGAATATATTGGAGGGGGGCATTGTTAGAGTATAACATGTAAGAAGATTGGAAAGGTATGGGAAAGGCAATAGCACTGGGCTAGGAGCATCTTACAATACCCAGAAATCACTTGGGACTAGTCCTATCGAAAGAAGGAGAAGGAAGTTTTAAGGTTTACAAAGCACTTTACATATCTTAGCTGACTTGATAGTTACAAACACCCAATAAATTAAGTACTACAGATATTATTTCCCCCATTGTACAGATAAGAAAACTGAGGCTGGGGGAGACTGGTTGATTTGCTCTCCGTGACACAACTAGTGTCCAGTATGGGATCTGAACTAAAGTCTCTTTTGATTTCAAGTCCCATTGGGTTTTTTCCACAATCCTACATTACCTGTCAGGTCAGCTTCCCCTTAAATGAACATCTCTCCCCTACCATTAGCCTTCACAGGAAGGAGCTATGAAGCTAGTAATAGCAAAAGTGGAGGGAAACTAAGGCACAAAGAGGGGAAAATGAGTCACCTAGAGTCACATGGAAAGCCTGGGAACAGAGCCCAGAAGTCTGGGAATTCCACCCCTACATTGCCCTTTGTATTACGTTGCCTCCCTTTTAAGCTGGCAAAGTCTTTGGCAAGATGTGGGTGAAGATGTTGGCATCGTGCCTGTTTGGAGGGTGGAGTTGGCAGCCTTTTGGTAGAAAATGATATGCAATCATCATGGAGGGAGTCAGGGTTTAGTACCTGCCCTCCCAGTAAAGGGTAGGGACTGGGTCATTCCTTTATCATGTCATCCTGTAGAGGGGACTTTCAGTGAAGGCTCCACAAATATTGACTGGCTGACTGCTGGCCTAATTGATTTGCATCAAATGAATTTAACAATCCTTATTTCATGGAGGTGAAGTTTAAACCAATAATTCTGTTGTTACCCAAATATAAGACCATTATCTAGGTCAGTAAGTATCTATCTGGTCAGTTCACAATTTTTCAAAGGTTGATTCTCACTTTGGATCACGAATGGGTCTCCTGAGTTCTAGTCCAAAGCCCTTTCCATTACACTAATGAACGTATCCAAAAGTCAATAATTAAAACCTTCTCCTTTCCCTTTGCCCTACCTTCGGGTAACACTGATTAAGCCAACGTCAGTCTTTCATCCCTTGTGACTAGACCTGAGCCCTTGCCAAGGACCTGATATAGACCTTGTAACCTCTTTGTCCATTAGAAATGGGTCCAATTTGGATCAACTAAAGCAGATCTAAGTGAACAGAACAAGAAGGACAATGTATACTGTACCAAAACATTGTAAATTCAAGTCAAGAAAAATTTATTAAGCACTGACAATGTAACAGGCATTGTGCTAATCATTTAGGATACAAAGAAAAGCAAAAGTGGTCCCTATCCTCACAGTCAAATGAGGAAGACAAGATGGAAACAACTATTTACAAATAAAATAATATATTGAACATAGTTTCAGAGGGAAGGCTCTAAAATTAAAAAGGTTTGGGAAAGGCTTCTTGAAAAAGGTGGTCGTTTTGCTAACACCTGAAGGAAGCCAGAGAAGCCAAGAGGCAAAGACAAGGAGAGAAAGTGTTCCTGGGAGAAGGGACAGCCAATGAAAACACTTGGAGTCAGGAGATAGAGTGTCCTGTTCGAAGAACAGCGAGGTGCTGTTTGTTGTAAAAACAAACAACTCTAAAAAATTTAAGAACTCTGAACAATGCAAGGACCAGTCCCAGCTCCAGGGATGAGGCATGCTGTCACCTTCCTGAAAGAGGGAGTGATGGACTCAAGATGCAGAACGAGACATACATTTTTAGACATGGTAAATGGGAGGATTTGTTTTCCTTGACTATATATATTTATTACAAGGGTTTTTCATTGGAGTGTGAGGGGAGCTGGTTTGGCTGGGAATGAGGAGTTAGCACTAGTTTTGCCAGAAGGGGAGAGGGAGGGAGGGAGGGAGGGACGGGGAGAGAGAGAGAGAGAGAGAGAGAGAGAGAGAGAGAGAGAGAGAGAGAAGGGAAGGAAGGAAGGAAGGGTCACTGAAGAATTTTTTAAATTCAGAGAAGACAACAGAACAAAGTTCAGAAGGGAGAATGGACAAGCAAGTCAGCCTTGAAAGTAATGTTGAATTTAGTACGTATACACAGTATATATAGAAACACATCTATATATATATGCACATACAGTACATTTATAAACATTTTTTTCAAAGCAAATTGCCCATAATAAATTTGTAGGTTCAAATATAATCCTTTTTCTTTTCTGATCTAATTGTTATATAGAAATATTATTTGTGTACATAGGTATGTATTCCTGAAGTTCAGAATTTTAAGAAAAAAATTAAAGAAAAAAGAAATGGTTCCAAAAAAAGAGGTGACAGAGGGATAGCAAAAGAACCAAAGCTCAGTTTTGCTTCTGCTATTCTTCTTACTTAAAAAAAAAAAGGTCATAATGAAGGTCTCTGTAGAGCTCCTTCTAAAAAGAATCCTCCATAACCCTAAGGGAGAAGAGGACAGGCATTTTATTAAATGCCTATTATGTGCCACTAACAGTTCTACAGACTTTACAAGGGGTGATATGTATGTTTCTGACCTGAACCTTCAAGGAAACTGAAGAAATCCCTCATCTCTTAGGGTCACCCCAAGACTCCTCCTCTGGGATGAATTCTGGGCTGTGCTTTCTCATCCGTCTCAAAGCTGATGACTACTTAGGTTCACTGCATCCAGGCTCAATATGGTGCAGTGGAAAACATGCTAAAGTGGGCTTCTGGACATCTGAGGCCTGCTGTTGGCCATCCCCCTAAGAAGTCCACATGAACCTGGGAAAGTCACCCACCCACTTCCTCACTCCACTAAGGCCTAGAAAAGTTAAAATGTCCGTTTCTTCATGGTTCATGTTTGGATAGTGGCTCCTCTATGTATTTTCATAGACTTGTAGATGTAGAGGCAGAAGGCTATAATTGAGGGGAGTGAAGCCTGGATGAAGCCTAGGTTTAGATGAAGTGGATGACTGTTTTTTTGTTGTTTGCTGTTGAGTAGCTTCAGCTGCAGTCTTGTCTGACTCTTTGTGACCCCATTTGGGGTTTTATTGGCATAGATACTGGAGTGATATTTCCTTTTCCAACTCATTTTACAGATGAGAAAACCAAGGCAAACAGGGCAAAGTGAGTTGCCCAGGGTCCCCAACTAAGAAGTGCCTGCAGCCAGATTTGAACTCAGGAAGATGAGTCTTCCTGATTCTGGAACTACTGCTCTATCCACTATGCCACTTAGATGGCCCAGCCTAGTGACTAAGGCAACCACAAATCAGGACAGGGGATAGGGCCCTGGCCCTGGCCCAGAAGAGCTATTTTATTTAGGGACAAGGGAAACAGAGTTGTCCAGTCATCAGCAGAGGTAGGCCTGAATGAACATCGGATGAATGCTAAAGACAACAATCATGATGGATGGTTTCTGTGGGTTCTTTTCCCCTCTACATCTACCAGTTTACCTTCCCAAGAGATCAATATTATTTCCTCCTTCAGTTTTTCCTTCCTACCTGCCTATGATATACCCCGCTCCATTTCTTTATCCTCTGTTCTCATTTAGTGGGTAGGAAGAGTAGAGTCCTTCTTTAAACTTCTGCCTCCACTGCCTTCATTTGGGGGGGAAACAGAACTTTTCAAGAAGGATTAAGGCCGTTTTCCTTAGGCTTAGAGCTTAGGGTAGCCTCTAACCCTAGGAGTTTGAGGGGGCGAGGTAGAGAAGACAGACAAAGAGATAACCGTTAGGCTTCATTTGGATCTCAAGTAATAGCAATCAGACACACATTTTTTAAAAATGCCTACTAAGTTCCTAACACCATCCTAAGCAATGGAGATACAAATAAAAGCAAAAAATATGGTCCCTCCTCTCAAGGAACTTACATTCTAATAATGAAAATATCATGGTAAAAATTGTATATACAGGATATCCCATTTAAAGGTTTACAAAATAATTGTTTTCCTCACAACACTAAGAGGTAGGTAGTAAGGTATAGTATTATCCCTAGTTTACAAATGTAAAAACCAGAACTCAGAGAGATTGTGTCCTTGGTCCTTGGTCACAAAACCAGTAAGTGATGGGGCTGGGTTTCAGACTCTCAAGTCCAACCTATTTCCATGACATTACACTGTAGACTCAAACCATCTTAGTCTAGAGATTCCTGGACAAAAATCTAGAAGTCTAGGGAGGGGTTAAACTATCCCTGCTTTAATATCCTGCCTTAGTGCTAGAGCCCCACAAACCTCTGCCTGCTAGCCATAGTGAGGTCATTAAATCTAATTGATAGATGTCTTAATTGATAAGAACCTAATTGAGGCCCTACACCACAGACTCTAAACAAGAGCACTGGATCTGATAAAGTGTGAGGCAGCAGATTATAAGAACCCCGATGATTCCCTTCCCAGCCACCCCCTCCCTGTGACCCCAGAATTCGGGTCTAGGGTTGTCTCTAAGCATTTCCAGGCACACTGGACCTCATACTGGTTATTCCACTTAGTCACTTAACAATCATTTATTAAGTGATTACTGTATGCCAGGCACAATGCTAAATGTTGGGGAGGCAAAGAAAGGCAAAAGAGACCCTCCTGTCCCTAAGCTTATATTCTAACAGGAAAACGATATGCAAACAACCATGTATGTACACAAGGCGATTCCATGGCCGCCAATTGTCAACTACCCCAGCTTCCTGTCCCCTATACTCCAATTAGAAACTTGGGGTGGGGTTTGCAGCCCCCAACTTTCCTCAAAGGAAAATAGCATATGTGGGAGGTCATCTCAGAGGGAAGGGGCGAGGGGCTATGGCAGAAGGTAGGATTTGGCCTGAGTCTTGAAGGAGGCCAGGGAAGTTGATGCAGATTGCTCTGACTCACTTGGATGGAATGGGAGCCCACAACTAACCTGACCCTTTCTCTCCAGGTGGCACTGCCAGTTACTATTTAACCCAAGTAAGGAGCATCTCCACTGGTTCCTCTCTCACTCCTTTCCCCCTTTCACCTACTTACCAGCTGCTCCTTGCCCTCTCCTCAGAAAACATTGTGATTTCCAACTACTCCATTTCTGAGTCACTGGGGCTATTTTTGACTCTGGCTAACCAATTTTCTCCACTACCACCCCCTCCCCTTCAGCCTCTTCCTCCATGTCTCCCCCACCCCCACCCCCCAGCTCCATCCACAACCACCACCACCCTCCCCACCCTGTTCAGGGTCCTATTATACGGATCACAGGACCAGGTATTGGTCTGCTGCCACCATTCCCTGAGCCTAGCACGAGAGAGGAGGGGTGAGGGCAAGGGAGGGACAAGGAGTGGAGAGGAGGATTTTCGTGGTGTGACCGAGATCTGTGCAGACAAGTTCCATGTTGTCCCCATTCTGGAGCTTTGGCCACCCAGGCAAAGGGGGCCTAAGGCAGAGGGCACCAGATCCAGGGCAAGTAAGGAAGGGAGGGGCGATTCCAGAGCATCACATGACTGTCTAGGCTGGGACCCAGTCAAACAGAGTTAATTCCATCTGTGTTCACATGCCCCAGCATTCCAGAGCGGCCTCTCCCAGAGTTTTGGCTCAGCAACACAGCTCCTGCTGCTGCTGCTGCTGCTGCTGCTGCTGCTGCTGCTGCCACCGCCGCCGACAACACAGTCACCTCTATTGGCCAACCACCTCAGCTTCCCCCCACCCCCACCCGAGTAGGAAACTTGGGGTGCGGTTTGCAGCCTTCCACTTTTCCTCAAAGAAAAACACAAACAAAGCAAGAAAACGCTATCAGACAAACGTTCCACCTTTATCGGCTCCCTCGGGGTCTCTTTCGCTATCCTAAATCGTTTTTGACTGGGGAGAATTTTCAAGGGGTGAGGACCTGTCCAAGTGGGAGAGAGCTATGGAAAATGGATTTCTGCAGCATAAAAAGTTAGAATCCCACAGAAGGCCCATCTCATTTAGTCTTGACAACCTCAAGGTCTTGAATGCCTTCCCTAGCCCAACTGATACAACCCCAGTGATGACGATGATTCGTTAACGTTTATCCAACACTTTTAAGATCTGCAAAAGACTTTACAAATATATCACTTCATCCTTACAACAATCCCAAGACTTGCTTTTATTACGGCCATTGTACAGATAGGGAAACTGAGGTAGACAGTGCTCCAGTACTCCTATCCACTATATCACCTAGCTGGCTCATGCCTAAAACAAGTGCCTATTCCACCTCTGCTAGAAAAGCTGTAGTGTATATGTTTGGTGTGGAAAGCAGAGAAGATCCATTAAGACCTCCAAAAGCAGCCTATTTCCATTTGGGGGCAGCTTTAACCTTAGGAAGTTCTTCCTGACCTCCACCCTAAATCTCCCTCTTAGGAACTCCTACCATTGTTCCTGGCTCCAAACAGAATAAATCTAATCCCTTTTCCACATAGGAGCACTTCAAATACTGGAGGGAGCTAACATGTTCCCTTGGAGCAATAATGACAGCTAAAAATCTGATAGTTCTTCCAGGTTGACAAGGAGAACTCAGTTGATCCACACCACCATGCTGTGACATAGGTGCAATTATCATTCCCTTTTCTTGATGAAGAAACTGAAGTCAAGGAAAGTAGTCAGTGTCGGAGGGTAGAGTCCAACTCTGGTCTTTAGGACTTTAAGTAAAGCACTGTGTGACCAATGTGAAACCTTGTGACCTCTTCTCCAGGCTAAATGTCCCTAGTTCCTTCAACTTATCTTCCTGTGACATAGTCTCAAAGTTGTTGGGCATCCTTATTGCCCCTTAAATTCTCTTCAGTGTGTCAGTGTCCTCTTTCAGTTCTGGGGCTCCAGAGCACTTATAGGGGAGATAAAAGATGGATGGGTGCAAGAGGCTACAGGAAGGTATATTCTGGGTGTGTGCATGAATTTACACGCACACACACACAGAAGCAGGTGTGTGAAAGATGTCGAGCTTCAGCTGCTACTCTGCCTAGGGCTACCTTGGGAAACAGAAACTATGACTAGGGGCCAATGCAGGGGAGAGGGGGGAAGGTAAATTGGTCACTACCTTTCAAAGCTCTGGTCTTTCCATAGGTTGGTTAACTGGACATGCTAAACTCAGAATCTTTGACCTGCAAAGGCATCACAGATGATCCAAGCCAACCTTTCACTGGCCAAGGTCACACTGTTCTTTATATCAGAAAGCAGGTTATGTATATAACCTATATCACATTGCCATATTGGGGAGGGGGATGGAGAAAAAATTGAAACTCAAAATTTTATGAAAAATGAATGTTGAAAATTGTCTCCTCATGTAATTGGAAAAAATAAAATACTATTAAAAATTTTAAAAAGAAGGGAGAGAAGATGGCACAAGAAAGGCAGAGACTCACCTGAGATCTCTCTCCAAAACCCCTCGAAATACCTTTCAAAAATGACTCTAAAAAGAAAGCAGGTTTCCTTACAACTAGTTCAGTGTGATTTCTACTCCACAGACCTGGTCAGATTCTAGCTGTCTTATGCTGCCTGGTCTGTCCTCCAACATGGTTCCCAAGCCAAGGATCAGTTACAGTGGGCAGGTACATATGACATTGGTACTACAGGTGGAGGGATACACTTTTCACTCTCCCTGTGCTGGCAGGTCTTCAGAAACAACAATCCAGGGAATAAGATGGTAGCTTTAGTATCAGATGGAACTTTTAGAGCTAGTTGAGTCCAACTTCTTTTGCTCCACTGAAGCCACTGGGAAAACCATGTGTTAAAAGCTCCACCAACCCCCTATTTAGTGCTCTCTTCATGGACCATGGTTAAGATTCTCTGTTCACACACCACAAATAAGGCCATTCATTCCATCCTAATATGGTCCGTATTTGACTTGAGGAAGCTTTTCTTAGTTCATGTAAAACAAATAACTGCATTCTCCAAGCACAAGGGATCAAGGTCTTGCCTGCACTTATGAGAGAAAGTTATTTGCTCTTTTATTAATGGTAGAAAGCAGTAGAAGGAAATGGAGAGAGGAGAAACTACCTTCCAGAAAGGGCCTTTTGGGAGGATACGGTGGTACATACCTATGATGGTCACTACCAAGGAGGCTGAGGCTAGCAAATCTCTTTAGTTCAGAAGTACTGAATTGAAGTAGGGAAAAAGCTATTAAATATCCACACTAAGTCTGACACCAGTGTGGTGTACCCCTAGGAGTAGGAAGCTGAAGGGAACTGGCCCAGGTTGGAAATGGAGCACATCAAAGTTTCGGTGCAGATTAGTAGTGGGATCCAGCAGTGAGTACCAGTTGCATTTCCAACCTGGGCAAGATAGGAAGAGCCAGTCTCAAAACAAACAAACAAAAACCAAATGTGGAAAAGTCTCTTACTGAGATACCCAGCCTGTAAACAGAATTCAATAACAAGGCCCAATATCCCCAAGAATGCTGAGCTAATAACTCTGTTCATGTTTTCTTTCTAAGTTTTTTCTTAAGGTTTCCTGCTATCATCTCCTTCTTACCCTAGCTTTCCCAACAGTGGGGACTCCTATCTAGTGTGGCAGGGAATTTTTGGTAAAATCACTTTTCCTTATGGTCTTTCTGGAAGGGGAGAAGAGAGACTTAAAGCAAAAAAACAGGTCTACAACTAAGGATGGGAGTGACATATTAAATGTCTGCTGCAGCTGTATGGTACAATGAAAACGACTTGTTTAGAGTCAGGAAAACCTGAGTTCAAATCATGTCCTAGACACTTCTAGTTCCATGATCCTGGGCAAATCACTTACATTATTTCTAAGTAAAGTGACTTCATAGCTTCTCTTCTGACATGAACTGAAAACTAAAGGGGTTCCCTTAATTGGGTAATGGATGAAAAAAATTATGGTATATGAATGTAACAGAGTTCTATTGGGTCATAAGAAGTGATGAAAGTCATGGTTTCCTAGAAATCTGGGGAGATATATATGAACTGATCCTGAGTGAAACAAACAGAACCAGAACAGTTTATATAATAATATCAACACTGTAAAGACAAATAATTTTTAAAGATTATTAACCCTAATTCATGCCATGAACAAATATTACTCCACAAGACTGATACTGAAGCATGTTACCCCACTTCCTGGCAGAGGTCATGGGGTGCAGAAGGAAGTATATGTGTATGTATATATGTGTATATGTGTGTGTGTGTGTATTTGAACATGGTCATTGTGGGAAAATGGTTTTGGGGTCAGCTAGGTGTACAATTAGTAGAGCACTGAGTTTAGAATTGAATTGTTCAGATTCTCTCAGATGCTAATTACTTGTGTGACTCTGGGCAGGTCACTTAAACTCTGTTTGCCTCAGTTTCCTCAGCAGTAAATGAGGATAGTAACAGTAACAGCACCTGAGAGCTATTGGGAGGACCAAATGACGTAATATGGAGAAGCTTGTCATATAGTTTTGTCGTTTCTCACTCATTTTTCACTCATCTCTGATTATTCATGACCCTATTTTGGGTTTGCCTGGCAGAGATACAGGAGTGGTTTGCCGTTTCCTTCTCCCGCTCATTTTACAGATGCGGAAACTGAGGAGCTGAGAGGGAGCAGTCACTTAGAAGAGAAAAGGGAGCAACCATTTATCAAGTACCTGCTGTGTGCCAAACACTGTGTTAAGTACTTTGCAAATTTCTTATTTAGTCTTCACAACAACCTTGAGAGTTAGCTGCTGTTCTGATTCCCATTTTCATAACTGAAGAAACTGAAACCCATGTTAAGTGACTTCCCCAGGATTATATAGTCATTATCTGAGGCTAGATTTGATCCCAAGCTCAATGCTATGTCCACTGCACCACTTAGCTGTACTGTACTCCTCTGAAAGGAGGAGAAAAATGTCTGAGAAGTTAACTGACAAACATTTTTAAAGTGCTTACTATGTGCTAGGCATCAGAGTGACAAAGATAAAGTAAAAACAGCCCCTGTCCTAAAGGTTACCTTTCATCTCTTCTATTCTAGTGTTTCTTGTATGTAGTAAACAAGGTTAAGTGACTAGCCCAGAGTCACAAAGCTATAAAGTGTCTGAAGACAGATTTGAACTTAGGACGATGCCTAGGCCCACCACTCTATCTATCCACAGCACCTCCTCGCTTCCCGGGTGGGTCCGAGGCACTATCTAAATGCTAATCATCATTGTTCTCGGTTGACTACGCATCTTTGTTATAAGGGTTAGGCTTTTCGTCTCTCTTTTTTACGATTTGGAGAGGGGAAATGGAGGGAGAAGAAATAGATTTTTGTTAACTGAAAAGTTCGGGTTTTTTTTAGAGGGAAAAAAGTATTCTGACTAAGGTCAACGCTACTCTGATAGATCTGCTGCTTGACATGTCCCTTTGGCTGAGAGAAATAAACTAATACCCTTCAAAGAAACTAATACCCACCCTCAGGCCTGTTATAATGGAGAGTCAGAAGAGAAATGTCTAGCTATTGCAAGACAAGAAGTAGAGTCTCAGGCAGGGCTCAGGGGACTCACTACCTGGATAAGACTTCTGCAGGAAAAAACTTTCCTCCTAGCAGAAGAAAGTTCAAGTAGAAGGGACTTCTAGGAGAAATCTCTCTCCTCATCTTTTCTGGTTCTGCATCTGGCAGTATCTGCCCTGTTTTTAGAAAAACTTGGCAGCATCCCTTCATTAACATGAGATGTTTGCCACCAGTGAAGGGCTGGCTGGTCTGGAGGTGGGTGTGAGGGCAAAGTTCAGAGTTTAGGAAAGTCAAACGTGTGCTGGAACCTGCTTCCCAATTTACCCAGCAGATGGTTAAATCTTTAATGTGAATATTTACATATGAGAAATCTGCAGATGCAGACTGTGCTTGATTTATGGTTTTATTGGTTATTTGGGCTTAAGAAAATGATGGAGAAAATATTAATAACGCAGATAAAACTCAAAAGTGTTTAGTGTATATATCCTGCCCACAGTTCATTGTTAGACCTCTGAAGAAAGGTGTCCCATAGTTGTAGCCCAAGTTACCTTTATACTCATTCATGGAATTGAATTTAGTACCACAAGATTTAGAGCTGGGTGATAGCTCCCTAACCTTAGAGATCTTACCTAGTCTAACCCTCTTATTTTACAGAGAAGGAAACTAAGACCCAGAGGAATGAAATAGTTTGACTGCTACACTGTTGTAACAGCCCAGCATGAGGCTGTGACTTTCCCAAGGTCACACAGGTTGATAAAGGCTCTAAATGGCAAAATCAGGATTGGATCCAATGAGGACCTTTGACTCCAAATTTAGTGTACTACCAGCGTTTTTTCCACCACAGCACACTGCCTTAACAACAAATATTCCACCCCAAACGGAAGAGAGTCAAGAGGGATAAAAAAGGTACACATTATACTGAGATTTGTCATTATTTGTTCTTTAGTCATTTCAGTCATATTCGACTTTCTATGACCCCATTTGGGGTTTTCGAGGTAAAGCTACTGGAGTAAATTTGCCGTTTCCTTCTCCAGCTCATTTTACAGATGAGGAGACTGAGGTAAAGAAGGTTAAATGACTTGCCCAGGATTACACAGTTAGTTAAGTGTCAGGTATGAACTAAGGCAGGTGAGCCTTTCTGACAACCCTATCCACCTAATACAGAAAAGAGAAAGGCAACTATAGAAAGATCAGCCTCCCAGCTTCCTTTCACTCTAAGAAGCCATATTCCTAATGTTTGTTGAATTTCATCAAACAACTCCTAGGCCTCATCTCCCCTTGCTCTCCTCAGCAGCAGCAGCAGCCTTTCCCTCACAAAGCTCTGGTTAAGAAAATGCACATTAGTTATGTCCACATAAACCCCGACACAACTGGATTCTACTCTCAACTCTCCTGCTGACTCACTTCATTAGGCCTCAGTTTCCTCATTGAAAACATGAAGGCTTTTGGATTAATGAACTTTCAATTCCTTTTCGGCTTCGGAATTCTTTAATGTATAAAGATAAACACAACCGAGAAACACTCAACCATGTAATACTCACCACCGTAGTGCCAGAAACTGGGAAACGTTACCTGAAGAATGAATGAATGAAAAACACTTATTAATCACTGACCAAGTCTATTTGTCATTCAAAGTCCTTCATAACCTTGCCCCCCTCCTACTTTCCAGTCTTCTTACAGCTAATTCTCCACCCCTCCACCTCCCACAAACTCTGAGATTTATTGACACTGGACTCCTTTTTATTTCTCAAACAAAACGGTCCATCTCCCAACTGTGGACATTTTTACTGGCTGCCCCTGATGCCTGGAATTCTTTTCCTTCTCATTCCCTGGCTTCGTTCAAGTCCCAGCTAAAATCCCACCTTACACAAAAAGCCTGGAGAAGGAAATAGCAAACCACTCTAGTATCTTTGCCAAGAAAACCCCATGGACAGTCTCAGCGTGCTGTGGTTCACAGGGTCGGGAAAACTAGAACATGGCTGGACGACTGAACAGTAAACAGCAAACGAGAAACCTTTTCCCACTTCTCTTAAAGCCTAATTCCCTCTGTTGATTATCTCCACTTTATTCTGTCTGTATCTTGTTTGTACGTAGTTGTTTGCACATTGTCTCCTCCATTAATTAGACTGTGAGCTCCCTCAGATCCGGGATTATTTTTTGCCTTTCTTCCCATCCGGAGCACTAAGCACACTACCTGGCATGTAACATCTGCTTAACAAATGGTTGTTAACTGACTAACTGACAAGCCCTATGATGTGGATGCAAAACAGTCCCTGGCTACAAGGAACTTATATTTTAATGGGAGAGACTACACATAGGGAAAGTGGTGACCAGGGAAGGAAATTATGATCAGAGGAATCACAGAGACAGTGAGTAGAACGATTGGGCAGTCAGTTGACACATCCTTTCTAGGATTATTGATCAAGTTGATTTTATTCCATTTCTTAGAGCAAATGGACAAGAGAGTTGAATGTGAAATCAGAGGATTTGTGTTGGAGCTCCAGCTTCACTGCTCATCATCTGTCTGATGTTATTACCTATCATTCAGCCTCTGTTTCTTCATCTGTGAAATTAGAACTTTGGATGGACTAGAAGGCCTCCAAGGCTCTTTTTGGATCTAAAACAATGAATATCTTTAAATATACATAAACATAAATTTATGTTTGTACACATGCAAAACCTGTGTGTAGAAATACACTACTTATATGTGTACAAAGTATTTTTTGGACTGCTATATCTATCTACTCTTCACTTAACTTCATTTAACTTCAAAGTCACTTAAAAGAAACAGTCAAAAAAGATTCCTGAAAAACCATTTATCTAAATGCTCACAATTATTCCACTCTTTTTCTTTATGGAAAGAAATAATCCAATCTGGAGCAGTTGCACAATTTATTAAAATCAATTTAATATGGATATATTTTTAAAAGACCTTGATTAATGACATAGTTATATATCACTTTCAGGTGACTCTCTAAGGAATTTTGAATATTGCTAAGGAAGGATTGGCAGGGCTACTGAGAGAATAAGAGAAAAGCATGCGGAGTGAAAACTGGGCACCAGTGCCTGTCTCTGCTTTGCGTCTGGTAAATGCTTACTAAATGTTTGTTGAATTAAATTGGATACAAAAAAGAAGTGAAGCTGAATGAGGCCAAGACTGCTCCTGTTCATTTTGCTAAACCTCTGTCACCAAGAACATTCTCCACGTGAGAGAAGAGGGAAAAATAAACTGCCTGTTTGTCAGCTGTTTAAAGGAAGGGGAAAGGAAGAAGGAGAAGAAAAAAAGCTATGTCAAAGGGATAAAAGAAAGACTGGTTAAAACGCCCAGACTCGCTGCTGAATGGATCAGAGCAAAGCGAAAGGTCACATGGTTACAAAAAAGGAAGAAAAAAAAAAACCTTCCTACAACAACTGCCCTCTAGCTATGGTTAACTTTAATTAACTGCAGTATTATAATTCACTTCCAGCTCAGGTTCCACCCTCCCTCACTCCCCTCTTTCCTAGGTCTGATTAAAGCAGCTTCCTCCTTTGGAATATTTTGTTTTCTTTTTGTTTTTAAATTATGATTTATACCAATAACAGGGGAAAAAACAATGAAGTTCTTGAGGAGCCCTTAGTGATTGTTTCCTTTTACTACCGACTGGCACTAAAGCACAGCTTTTAAGAATGCTTTGCTGACTGCAGAGCTTACACTGAAAAGGCCGATTACACTGTCAGAATTGTACATATATCCATAGATCTTTGCTTCCAAGTATGCCTACAAACACACTTGATGCATAAGCATGAAGCCTGTCTATTTCAGCTAATATGCATGGCTAAAACTGTGCATGCAATCAGTAATTCCTATTCATGGTGGGTAAACATATGGGCTTTTCATTGTAGCAAGTCACTCGCTTTTAAATGCAAGCATATTAATATTGGGGGGGGGTCATCCTCCAAGATTATCAGGAAAATTGGATTTCATTTTTATATTAATGAACTTTTAAGAAAAATCAATCCAGACCTTAGTAAATAAAAGGTGCAGCTGACAGTCAAGCAAATGAGTTTTCAGAATTAACTGTGTGCTATGCACTGTCACTCCAAGTTAATTATCTCAAACGATGAAAATAGGTTTTGTGACTCATAATCGACAATAAAACACTTGGCATTAAATAAAAATGCAAGGACATAAGTCTCTGGATACACACACACACATCCATCTACTTGTATTGGTGGAAGAGATGAGAAAGGCACTTACAAAAAAAGAAATCAAATTATAATACTGGAGCTACAGTGGCTTGCCCAGATATATAAGGGGTATGCATAATCATCAAGCTCTGTGTTCAAGATTGCCATCCTTTCCAATATAAAGGTTACTGGGAACAGGAACTAAAAGTGAGCCTTAAGGCCAAACTAGACCTTTCCCTATAGCATCTAGCAAGCTCACAGACATTTCCCCCCAGGAGTTTCTCCCTCCCCTCACCCCTTAACTCAAGGCTCTACTAATTCCAACTGGCTGCACGGAGGATACTCTGGTCTTCCCTCCTCCCCAAACCCCATCCCCAGGAATGAGGAGTGGGAAAAGGAGTGCTGAGTGACGCATTTCTGATAGTATCTCAGGGCTTTATTTTGTTTCCCTAGCTGTGGTTTTCTACCCTTCTTCCCAGGAAAAGTAGAATGTTTCAAACTAGATTTGCTTTCTTTAACCTGGTGCAAGAAGGGACAGGAGCTCCAGGGTAAACTCTGTCTCCGGATCTCCATCCGAAAAGGTCCCCCTCCCCCGTCCCGAACCAACACCAAGAAACTGTCACTAAAAAGTTAATTAGATGAATGATCACATTTGTTCACTACCAGGAGGAATGGATTTCATTGGATGCTAGTGGTGACCTTCTTTCCCCACTGGAAGTGCTTCCCACCCCCACCCACCACTCCCCAACTCCCACTTCCTGGTCAGTTAAGTTTTCCACCTTTAGAAATGCTTCTCAAAGCAAGAGAACAAAAGTTTCATAAATAAGGTGAAAACTGTTCCTTTCCAAATAACAAACTGTATCAGCTAGAAGCTGCCAAGAGTCCCCTCTTGGGCTTAGCACAATTACATGCTTCTCAGTAGTCTGCATTCCTCCCTCTCTGCCCACCCCCTCCACTCCTTGTCAATTCTCAGCTCTGAAATCCTTTTGTTTTTAAAAGCTCAGTATAAATTAGCTCCTCCTGATATATTCGAAGTTAGGCCCACCCTGGTTGTGCCCAGATTTGTCAGTGCTCCCCAGTCCTAGACAGATCTTGTAGAATACTACTACCAATGATGATGATGATGGTATTAATAAAAACTACAGGTTGAGAAATCCCTACAGCTCTAAGTGACAAGGCCAGTTGCAACTGGAGAGCTTCAGGAGAAAACAAAGTGGAGAAATCAGTAAACAGAAAATGCTTAGTCAGCAGTTGCTACCGCTGCATTAAAAGGTGAAATGTAAATAGGCATGGTGCCAAGATGTAGATAAGTTTAGATAACACCAGCACAGCTTTTTCGTAGATGCCACAATTAAGGACTTCTCAAAGGCAGACATGTTTTTGTTGCATACTTTGGAGGCTTTTAAATAATGAAGGGTGGGGGCAGCCCATGTTTTGGAGCAGTCTCCTTAGCACTGAGAAAAATAAACTTGCTACTCAGGAAGTATTAATATCAATTGAATTTATTACAAGTTACTAAGCTCCAAGGCACATTACAGTGTTCTGTTAACTACAGAAATGTATAAAGGACAAACAGAGCATGTTTTCCATGTACAGCATTTTGCTCTACTCCTCAAAAGCATCCGTGCATCAATAAAGCAAAAACAAAAACACATGAAGATTAAAAACGTTCAGATCAATAGAAACAAACTGAAACAGTTTTTTTCCCCTTACAAACTTGCAACAAAAAAACACCCTCCCCCCCATCCCCACCCCCAGACTCCCCCCCCCTCACTGTTTTGCAAACAAAACAAAACAAAACAAAATTAAGTGAAGACTAAACACTCAGGGCTCGGTAAAACAGAAGCTGATCACCATTTTTGTAGCAATTTTTTTTAGGCATCAACACTGGCCTTGGCAAGAAGGAAAAGGTGTTTTTCTTTTTTTTTTTTTTTCCTTTTAGAGAAGTGCATAACATTTACAAAAATACACAGCAGCAGCAGGTAATTGCTAAAGGCTAGTAAATCTTGTACCTAGGCAAACACACTGCCACCAAATAAATGAGAAAAACAGGTATTGTGTAAGTAACCAAACAATATTATATTCTGTTTAACAAAAACCAGCTCTATCCTTCAAATGAAGAAGAGTTACATACCTTTGTTTCAAAATATAGAAACATACGACGAAAATAATGTCTATACATAAGACTAACTTTTTGCAGTTTTGTTATATTCACAATTCTACATCTTCGTGGTAGGGGAAGGAAGGGCTGTAGACTAGGGGGGGGAGTGGGAGGGATCTGGCTTGGAGGGGAGTGGGGGTAAGGTTGAGGCCAAAAGGGAATTCTGCTGGGTTCTAAGGGTCTCTCTCTTTTTTCACTTTAACGTCCCCAGCTAAGATAGTCGCGATTTCCCCCTGCATGAAAGCCCAAGGTACGTTAGAACCGACTAAGGGGCATTTCTCGCCACTGGGGCAGTATACCTCACCGGTAGCCCCCTGGGCCTTGATGCTCTCCCTAGAACAGGGGAAACAGAACTTGTGGCTGGGCACGGAGGGGCACTGAACAAAGTGCGTGTCCTCCAAACGTTCGTGGCAAATGGTACAGCAAAGGGGGCCGCTGTTGGCCATGGGGGAATCAGGAATGTTTTGGGGGTGTACTTGGTCCATGCCTGGGTGGGCACTGGGTGGTGGGGGTGCCACTTGTAAGTTTATATCCCCATTGCGAGATGCCAAGCGGCGTTGGGCTGGCACCGAGGCCGGCGACACGGGGCTGCTGCTGTTCCTTCGAGTGGCCGTAGTGGAATGCACCGAGCTGCCGTCCTTGGGCGAGTGGGCATTACCCAGCGTGTCCGCCACGGACATGAGGGCCGCCATGGGGGACTGGCCGTTCTGGGGGGCCGATTCGGGTGGGGTGGTCCGATTGGAGAGGGGCCCCAAGGGAGGGGGCGGAGGCGGGGGAGGACCCCCCGCTCCGTGCACTGCCCCGAACCCCCCGGCCGACATGGTGAGCTTCAAGGCCTCGCTTTGGCTGGCCATCCACTGCTGGCGCTGCTGCTCCTCGCTCAGCTTCAGCGCCCCCTCGGCCGAGTCCGGCGGCTCTGGGGACGCTTTCCTCTTACGCAGTCCCGCCGTTCCCCCGCGGCTGGAGGCGCTGGCAGGAGGGAGCACCCCAACGACTCCCCCAGTTCCCCCGGTGCCTCGAGGGTGGGTGACCAGGGCGGTGGGCAGCATCGGACAGCTGGCGTCCAGATAAGGTTGGGGCAGCATGTCCGCCCCGGGGACCCCCTCCTTGAAGAAGCGCACCGACTCGGGCAGCAGGTCCCCCAGCAGGCGCCAGTCTCCCGAGCCATGTTTCTTCTCGTACTCCAGGTACTTGAAGCCTGAAGACAGGCCGCGGCCGAAGTCCTTCATGCAGTCCTGATACATCTGCTTGGCCACCCCGGAGGCGCTGGAGAACACGTTCCCCGAGCCGGTGGGGTATTCAATGAAGAGCTTGAGTTCGTAGTCCAGACCCGGCTTGGAGACCGCGTCGAAGGCAAAGACGCGGCCCAGCAGCGAGTGGTCCTTCTTGAAACGGACCTCGTAAGGGGTGCAGCCGGCCAAAGTCAGCAGGGTCTCCCGTACCATCTTGGGCTTGCTGGCCCAGTCTTCCGCCCGGTTGCGGAGGCTTTCGCTCAGTTCCGCCAGGGCCTCCGCGTTGCGCTGCTTCTCCTTTAACTCCCGTTCCTGGTCGGTACTGGACACCGAGCCGGGCCGCTTGCCCCCACCGCAGGCCTCGGAGGACGAAGAGGAGGTCGAGGACGACGAAGAGGAGGAAGAGGACGAAGAGCCAGCGGCCACGGTGGTCCCCCCGAGGCAGGAGGGACCCCCGCCTCCGCCCACGCCGGAGCCCTGCGGGGGTGGGCGGCTGCCGAGCCCGTGGGGAGGGGGCAGCACGGCTGCTCCCGGCCCATTGAGCAGCGTCTGAGGAAGCAGGTTGGGCGGCACGTTCAAGGGACCCCCGCCACCTCCACCACTCCCACTCCCGGGGGGCAACCCCGTCACCAGCCCCCCGTGTGCCCCGCGGCGGGAGGATGCGGAGTTGGGGCTTTGGCGGTTCAACTCCGGGGGCCCATCCTCGGGGGACGGTTTGGGGAAGCCATTGGGGCCGCCCAACCCGTTGGGGAGCCTGGCGGCGTGGCCGCTGCCCCCGCTGCCCCCTAGGCTTCCCGGGGGCGGAGGGTACTCGAAGCGGTTTCGCTGTTCGACCGCGGCTGCCGCGGCGGCTGCTGCCGCGGCGGCTGCGCTCAGACCGTAGCGCTCTAGGCCGGACGGCGCGGCCAGGACGGCGGCTTTTGTAGAACCGTCAACGTGGTTGAGCTGCTGCTGCTGCTGCTGCTGCTGCTGTTGCTGTTGCTGCTGCTGCTGCTGCTGCTGCGCCGCCTCCTTGGCGGACAGGGCCACGGTTTTGACCCCGACCGGGGGTGGCGGCCCGGGGGATCTGCCGTCTTGGAAGCAGCCGTGGGCTCGCTTCAGCTGCCGGGCGGTCTCGATCACGAACTCGATGCGGTCTGCACCCTCATAGTTGACGCAGCCTCGGCACACCGGCTCCGTGAAGTCCCAAATCATGGCCCAGGGCATGCGGGGCAGGTCGCACAGGTAACACGACTGTCTCCGGGAGGAAGCCACCTGCGCCGAGGACATGATGCCGGCCCGGGGGAGGGAGGGGGAGGGGAGGGGGAAGGGCAGGTTGGTCCCTACCCGCCCAGGCTGCTGTTGCTTTTTCTCCTCCCGGGAGGGCCGGCGGGCGGGGGCAGGAGCGGAGGAGGGAAGGGGAGAAGATTCTGCCTCCTGCCACTCGCTGCCGCTGCGCCTCTCGGCGGTTGCTCCACCACCTGGGTGGCAGAGTAGCTGCCTCCTTGCCCCCGCCTCCTAGTGCAGCTTTCTGGCAGGGGAGGGGAGATCTGTCGACTTCTTCCTGGTGTTGTTACCCCTGGGACAGGGGTGCTGGGAACGGGGTGGGGGGTGGGGTGGGGTGAGAACGTAGTGCCCCGCTGTTACTGTCACCGCTGTCTTTCCTCCCTACGGTTTCTGTCCTCCTCCCCGGGCAAGGGGGCAGGGAGGCTTGGAAGGGCTAGCGTACTCTACCCTCGGCTCGTCTCCGTTCTCGCCTGCTGCCGCTGCTTCTCCGGAGGAAAGAGGAACGGGAAGAGGAAGGGAAGGGAAAGAGGGTTCAAGGGGAGCCACCGGCAGCCGTCCTGGCCCTCCCGCAGCGCTGGGTGTTCCGCCTGGTGGCTGTGAGATCTTGCACACGCTGAGCCGCCGCCGCCGCTTCCCGGACGCACACAGCAGATGAAAGGAGCAGCCTGGGGTTCCGCAGCGCCCGGCCCGGTCCCCGGCTGCCGCGGCTGCCGCAGCTCACGTAGGGTGCATGGCTCTCTGTCGGTTTCTGCCTCTTGTCACATCCCGTTCGGAATTGGAATGTGGGGACTGTGATTGTTACTCTACGTTCCAGAGGCGCGTCTCGCGCTCCCGCTCGGGCTGCAGCTCGCGCTGTCCCCGGCTCAGGCGCGCGGGATGCCGCCCGGGCGGAGCGGTGACGTCACCGCCATGCTCTGCACCAGTCCCCCTCCCCTTTACACTTCCTCTGTAGAGCCCACTTGTTGCGTAGAGAATGCGCATGCTCGGCATGCAGCCCAGATTCCTCTCAGCCTTTCCCCTCCTCCCCCTTCTCCCCGCCCTCCCCGGACTCTGTGTGTACAACAGCTGAAGCAATGCAAGTTAATGCTGGAAATCAAGTGAAGAAATACCCAGGGCTATGTTTGGAAATTAAACAGAAGATGATCTTTCTCTCCCCTCCCTTCCCCAGCCGATGCCCAGCTTTCCAATGGGAAAATGCATTCAGGAAACATGCATCATTTTTCCCCCTTGTGAGTTCAAACGTCTCATTTCGGAATTTTAGCTGTGAATTTCATAAGAGGCATTACCCATCACATTTAGAGTTTTCTGACAGGGATCAAGCCATTTTCCGTGCGGTCATTTTACATAGTTTTCCACTGTTAATGCCAAAATGCACAGCACCAACAAAATTAGCTGTTTAGCAATCTCATTCTGTGTTTCCTATTTAATGGTTTCCATTCTTGATCAAGGACCTTGGGAACTGGAGTTTCAATGAATGATGGTGGTGGAGGCAGACTGAGCTCTCCCATTTTTCATTTCTGGCACAGAATGGCCCAGCAGATGCAGAGTTGTGAAACCAGGGGGCTGTGTAACCTGGGCTATTTGTATAGCTGAAGGGTGTTGGAGAGGCCAAACAGGTGAGTAATTTATGATTTTGCTGATGGAGAGAGAAACGGGATTCCCTCCATTTAATAACAATAATGCATTGGATTTTTAGAACTGAAGCCCATTTGATAGTGCCAGGAGAAAGGCAAAACGTGGCCCTTCTGCGTTGTTTCTGAGAATGTCCTTTGCCCAGAACATTTACCTTATAGCAAAACAAACACTTTGCTCAGATCAGCACATGTTAATGTATTTAAGAGGTTCCTGCCAAATTATGGATGGGGGGGCGGGGCGGGGCGGATTTCTCTTGAAAATGCACTATTGAAATCAACAAGAAAATACTCTTTGAGGAGGAATTCTTTAGAACATATGGCAATCTCATCCTGCCCTCCTCCCATATGCCACTCTCAGGAATACCTTCTCAGAACCTCAGCCTTACTGCACCACCCTGGGGCTTCAAGCTCCTAGGGAAAAGATTTTTATAATCGAAGGAGCAGTAGGGGCAAAGATGGCTCAGGGGACTCCTGCCTTTTATTCCCTCTGCAGTCGGTTTCTGTTTTTGCAAAACAATGAAATTGCTGTCCATTCCCCAACAATAATAAACTTTCACTGCCAGGCCTGCTTGGATCATGGCAATTATTTTTCTACAAAAGGCTGCAAGCAGAGTATTGCATCACTCACACATACTTCAGCCATTGCAATGTAACCGGTTACCCCAGGGTGAGTCAAAATATATGAGGGTGTGTGAAGGGGGAGGATTGTGTGACATTCCCATGAACCTGGAGAACATTAGTTACTTGTTTAACCCACTTCTGTATCTTAGTATGTATTCAGCCCATACTTATATTTAACCAAAATGTTGGAAAATGACAATTTATCTTCTCTTTGTCAAGATTTACATGAAGTCATTTCATGTCATGATGATGTTTGCTATGTGCATACATGACTATATCTATATAATAACTAGGGGAACATAATGTACCATATATGTACTCACATATGCAGACATATGCACACATATAGGAGGTAGAAATAAATTCTATTTCTATTGTATTATGGTAATCTTTTAATTTAAAAAAGTGTTATTTCTCCAGATGAAGCCTCCCCCCAGGAATTGCCACTATTTATCATTCCTGCATCTTAATTGACTGAGGCATCCTCAGCATGGGGATTTGGGGGCGTTGGTGTGATAGTTTGAGGAGGTTAGGGACACATAATTCGTACAGGAACAGGAGTCTGGACAACCTACAGCGTATTTCGGTGTTGGGTTTCTGGACAAAAGGGAATCCTCTGGGAATCTTGCTGCAGAGGCCGTGGAGGGAAGGGGTGAGAGGGAGTGGGTTTCAGACTTTAAACAGCAGTAGTGCACCTTACTAACGAAATGAGATAGCTTGGTCTCCGAGGATACAAGTGAGTGCCACTCCAGTCTTGAAGCATAAATCCTACAGCAGCCCTAGGTGAGGTGGACTCCCATCAGAATAGTAATTTAAAACACTTCTGAACCTACAGTCTCGACTCTTTTCCTTATCCTAGTTACTTATGGAGTGGGTTGTTTCGGCTAGGGAGAAAGTTGAGGGGGCATGCAATGACAGATCTCTGCGGGAGGGGCCTCCATGGAGCATTCGGGAGAGCTCACTCTATTAAACCACTGTGCTTTCGGCCCAGAATCGGGGTAAAAGGTTGCCCCAGAGCTCTGGAGGCTGGTTGGTTGATCTTTAGAGGAGGGAGCGGGCTAACGTTTGGTGGAGAGATGTAAACATTCTAAAAAAACCCCTTCTGAGTCCGGCTGCCCACGAGTCCAGCTAGCTCCCTGGCCCCTTTTCCGACTTCAGGCACACACTGGATCCTGTCATCTCTTCTTGCCCTCTACTCTGCAGCAGGAATGGTGCTCTCCTGCAGACTTTTCCACGCGGCGCCACTGCTTTATCCGGCTGGCATTAATAAAAATATATTTTTTTTAAAAAAGGCACTCGCTCGCTCTCTCCTCCTGAACCTCCCGTCACCCTTGGGCTATTCACTCGACTGAGAGCTCCTTCGAGAAAGGCCTTTTTTGGAAACACTTACCCCTCTGTAAACGAGGCCGACTAAATTCACAAGGGCCGCCTTTATAGTGGGTGTAAATAATAAGCGCCTTAGATAGGATCAGGCCTCGCCGATCCCTCCCGGGCTGTGTCAGCTCCTAGTGGCCTGGCAAATGAATGCAGGAGCCTGTACATCCGCGGACATATAGGTTGGGGGAGGGGAGGGAGGGGTTGGGGATTAGCAAACGTGAGAAATCCACAACTGGGACGAGACCGAACCGTGATTTACTTTTACTAACAGGACGTGTCGTGGGGTGGAAGTGTATTTGCTTCTCCGTAAAGATTAATCTCGGATTTTTTTTTAACTTCGGCCAGGGCCGAGGTTACGCAAGAGCCACTCGAGCGTGAAATCTCAGCAATAACACGGGCTCGCAGCAGGAGCTGCGATCTCAAAACCAGCAAGAGAGGAGCCTGTGCCTCCGAAATGTGCCAAGCCAGTCTGCGTGCTAGCGGAGCGGCGGCTCCCGGGGGGTATAGTCGCCTGGAAGGAGAAAATGAAATCTTGATGGTGGCGCTGGCCGTGCAGCTGCAAGAGAAGATCAAATCTCTGACTACATTCTTCCGGGGGGGCTGGGAGGGGGAAAGAAAGGGGGCGTCGCGTCTGGTTCCTGCCTCTCGGTCCTCCCTTCTCAGCTTCCTCCTCTTGCCACTTTGCCAGGGCATCAGGGGAGTCCAAAGCTGTCCTCAGCAAAAGCTAGTGTGTTTATTTAGATCTGAAAATAAAGAAATCCTGGAATGAGCCTTACGGGATGGGGGGGGGGGGTGCTGTGAGGGAGGAGCAGGGAGAAAAGGGAAGCACTAGACAATGACACTATTCAGACGCTTGGTTGAGTTAAAACAAATACACAAGGAGAGGGACCAGTGAGGAGGGGGGAGGGGTAGTAAGATGGGAAGGGGGAAAGACAGCACTGGGGTCTGTTTTTGAAGATAAAAGAGGTGGAAGGGTATAGGCTGGGTGGCAGTCGATCCACGTGCCTTCTGGGTCTGAACCCCGAATCACTACCGGGAACTTGGGGAGGAAAGAGTCGGAGAAGATGCAAGGTCTCCCCAAACAGCCCTGGAGCTAAATAACCTCGGGTCACAACTTCACTGTGGCGGGGGATTTCCGGGGTCACTGTGACAGAGGCCTTTCTCCTCAAAGTCTTTCAATCTCAGGCTGAGAGAGTGGCCTCAAACTGGGAAACCTAGGCCCCCCCCCCCGACTCCCTGCATGCTCTCCATCCCCTTTTTACTTAAAAATCTCCAAGCAGCCGCTAACTAGTGGGACGATCCAGGTAGATGCATTAAATAAATATTCATATAGCCCCAACTAATCGGGTGACTTGGAAACGGCCAATCTGTCCCTAGATAACTTGCGCGGTATCCCCTCATGAAAGCCCCAGGGGCAGCAAAAAAGGCACCAGTTATTTTGGCCGGACTAAGGCTACCATAAGGTGACGTCAGGGACTTAAGGGAATGGGGCGGAGGGAAGAGGAGATGGAACTGAGATTTAGGATCTCCATTATTTTAAATTAACACCATGCAAATTAGATCCAAAGAGGGGGTCTAATCACCTACTATTTTTGAGTCGTTAACCGCACTCGGATGGCTGGCTCTAGGCAAAACAGTGAAGCAATAATTTCACATTTATATAGCGCATTAACGCTTGCAAAGAGCATCCTTTTCGAACCTAGCACCATCCCGCATCCTATTCCCTCGGGCTGAGTGTTCTGAAGAATTTGTTCACACTGAAGTGTTAGGGACTTTTTGTGTTACACTCCTCCATCCCATTTTTGCATTTTAAAAGGGGACCCCTGGGTGAGGAAGATACTTAGCAAAGGAATGAATCCTAACGGTGGAATTTCAGGGAGGGGAGGGGGAAAGGGAGGACGTTTATTTTAGGGAGGAGCACCAGTCTCAGGCGGCAAGTCTCGGGTCACCTCTGCCCAACCCTTTCTTTAACTTGAACTTAGCCGCTGCTTTTGAATGACAAGAGGAAATAAATCTCGGGTTGAGCTAGTGAGAAATAATAATTAATGAGAATGGGAAGGAAAATTGGCTTTCTGCTTCCATTCCAGCCCAGAGAATCACCACCATCCCACCATCCATTCTTCTCTGCAGATTCCCCACCGTAAATTTAAGACCCACGAGAAACAGACTCCATTCAAGGCTTAAGTGATGTTTGCGCACCTGAACTATTTGCCCAAGAGTTGAAGATCTTGAACCCGTTCAGCAACTTCTGCAGTTCCTACTATGGTCTTGGGTTTAATCGCCAGACTTTCACATCCTGCCACCCCTTTAGCAATGAGATTACCTTCTGAAGTTCTTTCCAGTTCTAATTCCTGGGAGCCGAGGTTCTTTATTTGGTGATCTTTAGATGGCCCGGTTTGATCTGAAGATCTGGGGTTGAGTAACCTGTCTCTAGATTTACTTCCCTTCCCTACTAAGTCCCCTAGCAAAGAGCAGCTGACTAGTTCTGGGATCTATTTTGTGTTTTTATATATATATATAAATTTATTTATTTAACCTTTTACATTCGTTTTCACAAAATTTTGGGTTCCAAATTTTCTCCCCATTTGTCCCCTCCCCCACCCCAATACACCGAGCATTCTAATTTCTCCTATCACCAATCTGCCCTCTCTTCCATCGTCCCTCCCTTCTCTTGTCCCCATCTTCTCTTTTGTCCTGTAGGGCCAGATAACTTTCTACCCCCCATTACCTGTATTTCTTATTTCCTAGTAGCAAGAACAATATTCGACAGTTGTTCCTAAAACTTTGAGTTCCAACTTCTCCCCATCCCTCCCTCCCCACCCATTCCCTTTGGGAGGGCAGGCAATTCAATATAGACCATGTGTTTGTTTCTTGATAATGTTTGGAGAAATCCCTTAATGGCCTTTATGGTCCTCAGTTTCCCGATAAGTTGAATGGAGATAATATTACCACTTCTAGCCACCTCCAAGATCAAAAGAGATAATAAAGGTCGGCGAAAGCACTTTGCAAAGTTTAAAGAATTATATAAATGCAAGGTGTTAATTATCTTCTCAGCTCCAGAGACTGCTAGGTAAAATTGTTGCGCAAAAGTGCTCCTTAGGCACTAGCCGGGCACAGTATTTTTCAAAAACACATTCTTAGTATTAGGCACCTGCAGAAAGAGCATTTTCCTCCTAGGGAGACTGGCAGCTACAGGTTTGTGGAGGGGATACCAGGAGGGAGACTAGTATTTTGGAGGCTAGCCTAACCTCTTTTGTGGTCTTGCTCTATTGAGGCCAAGTAAGAAAGCCTGTCCCGTACAGGACTATGTCCCATAACCTCGGTGCTTTAAAGAAAATACAGAAATTACAAGACCTGAGACTTGTCTTGTCCCATCTTCTCTCCCATCTCTCCCCAGATTGAGTGAGGCTTTTTCTTTTCCACAACTCCCCTGGAAATGAATCTAAGGATTGATAAATTTGCTTGGGGTTGTTTCTTTTTGCTTTGGTCAATTTAAAGATGAATAGTCAGCGACCTCTTCTTTAAAAACAGAACTGACAGGAAGTGTCAAAACAGTGAGTGGCAGAGAATAAGGATGTAATTATGTGTTTTATCTTTATCATTCTCGATTTAATTAAATTCAGCAGAGAGCACTTCAGCATTTCTTGGGCCCAGGGCAGTAAAGAGGTCTTTGGGGTCAGAGGGTGAGTGGGTGGATAGAGAAATGAGGGAGGGTAGTGGTTGGATTTGGGAAGTGAAGTTCAGGTTTCCCTCCCTTTTCCCCAGCCCTTCTCTACTAATTGGGAAGGTTTCTCTCCTTTATTTCATTTTATTTTTAATTCCTTTTGTATATGGTAGTCAAGTAGTTTTCCTTTTATTCTGTGGCATTGCAGTCTCCTCAGTGATATTTTCCAGCCTGTCACTCTGCAAAAAAAATTTTTATTACCAATTCTCTCCCCCCTCCCCTTTTTCATATTACTGGTTTTCTGCCTCGTTGCCCACACAATAACCTTCAATAATGCAAAATTCTACTTCCTTGCTTAACAAGTTCTGTTACCGGCAGCCTACATCTACCAACACAGAACAGTTCCCATCCTTTTATTTTTTTCCCCTTTGCTTTCTACAAAGCTCTGGTTTTTCCCCTTATGCCCTACAGAACTTCAGCCTCCATCCCATTCTGATGTTTTCAAGGCTGCCTGGGTCCTCTTTCTGCTAAGCAGACTCCCTGTGGATCTGGACTCATTTCATAGACTTTATAGAAAAATAACTTTAGATTTCAGGGCCTTCAAAATGAGCCATGCATCCCCATTCTTGGGCATTCAGTCTGTTGATCCCCACTGCTTGTGAGCTAGAAACTTCACAGGTGTATTTGAGATGGTTCCCCACCTCCATATCCTTTCCCAAACTGATAATGTTCGTTAAAATTCCTGAATGAAATGAACATGACATTCTAGATTCCGCCATTAAGAATGGAAAACTTCAATGCATTTGGAATGAAAAAAATTAAGTTTCAAATGACCAATAATTTTGGTTATTTGACGTGTATAATTTTTACTATAATAGAACGAGTTTCTTTTCCCCAAGTTTCCCTTTTGGTGAGACTGAGAAAAGAATTGAATGTTTCATTAACACTCATCCTTTCTTCCCCCTCCCCCATCTTTCTCTACCAAGTCACCCATCTGATGACTTAATAGTATTGACTGGTTTTTAATTCTGATTAACACTCTCTGCTGTCAGAAGGGAGATGCTGGCAGGACACATGCACACAGACTGTACTGTCCAACAAATACATGGACATTTGGGGAATTTTCTTTCGCTCCCTTTTCCCCATCCCTTTAAAATGGCATCATGTTGGGCAGAGACTAGGAGAAGAAAGGTAGAATAAAGACAGAAGGGAGGAGGGGGTGGAGGAAAGGAATACCAACAACCAAAAAAGCAATTTCCTTTCTTTTCTAAGGCAACTAGTAAAATTCCTAAGGGAGACAAAAATGCCAAAATTGACTGTCTTGGTATGTTTTAGACCAGATTGCTTGGGTGAATCAT
>CM053774.1:44879929-44912969 GCA_028658325.1 Potorous gilbertii
GGGGAGGAGGGTGGAAAGAAAGGAATAGAGAATACTCGAACTGGCAAAGGAAAAAAAAAACAACCGGAAAGTAGCTATAAAACATGGTCCCCAAAGGAAAGGTGCAAAATCCATTTGAGCCAGAGATAGAGATATCTCCACCCTGTTTTTTTCCCTCATTTGCTTTACAACTCTGCAGACATCAGGTTAGCAAAAGGTAATAAATAGTCTTTGCACAGTGGGATCCAGACTAGTGAAAACAGTTTACTGAAATTAATGGGCCTGGCTTGAACCAAAACCTCCACTTTGGAATTAATGCCAGACATAGTTTTCCTGAACTCTTTCCAACTGCCTGAGCGACAGACAATTTTCATTCTATTTGTACTAAAGGCTTATGACTAGTGCTGGAAAATAAAGCCTGGGCCCTTGATCTCCCTGTACATTAAAAACATTTTTAGTTATATATTTAAAAAATTAAGAACAGTGAGAGTATTGTGCCAATTCATGGATTCTGCCAGCAGAAGTCCTGGTGTTCTGGGCAATATGTGGTTGTCAGAAATTCTCATGAAAACTCCATTTAAAAGCCAGTCTTCATTCTCCTCCACCCCCACCCCCCACTTCCTTTTCTACTGCATTCACTCAGGGATTGGTCTCAGAGATTCTCTCCATCTCAGCACAACACTCAGGAGGGAGGGACCAGAGGGGAGAAAGATTAGCCACCACTAAGACACTGTCCACTTGTGTCAGGAAAGTACTTGGAGATACTTTGTAATGAATGATGCCTAAATGATACTGTAAACAGAACCAAAGCTGGTCTTTCCTCTTTATCATCTTTCCCCCTACCCGTTTTCCCTCACTAATGTCCTTGCTGGAGGGCTATATGCAGATCTAGGCACATCTCACTGGCCTCCCCCCTCCCCAACCCCTCCCTCCACACACAGAGCAGCCACAGCAACATTTTACAGGTACAGGGCATCCACTGTGCTGCCTTCAGCTAGCCAGTTAACCTGAAACTGCTTTTCCTTTTCCTTTTCTCCCCCTTCTCCCTGGATTATTAATAAAAACAGAATCCCAGGCAGCCGGCTGGGTTTTTGCTTTCACTGTACAATCTGCACTTGTGACACAGGACATGTGGAAAATTTTGAGTGCACTGCAGTGAATGGTATGGGGAGGGAGAAAGAGAAGGAGCGTGAGGAGAGGGAGGAGTGGGGGGAGTGTGGAGGGAAAAGGGGGAGGGAGGGAGTTACTTTTTAGCTTCCGCTAAGTCCTTGGCAGCTTGCCAGCCCTGAAGGATTGTGGGAACTGAACGCCTCCCAAGTACAAACTGCCAGTTTTAAGCAGCCCTGACAGTCCTGCTCCTTCCAAACTTGGCAGCAGTTCAAAGTGCTCTTTCATTTGAAATTCTGGAAGCCTGCCATGTGCAATGCAGATTTGCGGTGCCTGCTCTCATAAGGAACTGATAAATGCCGTACAGTTGCCATGGGGACAGGAGGCTATCAGAATGGCCCTGTGATCTACAGCCTCTCAGCTCTGCAGGGTTTCTCTCTCTCTCTCTCTCTCTCTCTCTCTCCCCCCCCCCGTTTTTCTCTCCCTTCTTCTGTATCTCTCTATTTCTGTCTCTCCCTGTCTTTCTGTTTCTATCTCTTGCTACTTCTGTTTCTGTCTCCCTCTCTCTCTCTCCCTTTCTCTCTCTCTCTCTCTCTCTCTCTCTCTCTCTCTCTCTCTCTCTCTCTCACACACACACACACACACACACACACACAATTTCTCCCTCCCCTCTTTCTGTGAGATGGTGAAATAAATGTTCTGGAAAAGCTTAACCCTTCCCAGCTATAGTTCTGATGAATCAGCCAGACAAAGCTGGAATGGGATGGAAAGAAGGTGGTTTTGAAGTTTGAACAGAGCTTTAACTCTGCCTGTCAGTCACCCCTTTGGCCTTTTTCCGTGCCTGGGAGGGGAGCTTCTTCTCCATTCTCTCATCTCCCTCCCTCCCCTCCCTTCCCTTAGTCCTTCCTTAGCCCTGGCTTATACAATGCAGTGTTTTTCATAGAGCATTTCAGCAAAAGAGAAAAACCCCAAGAGCCGGCTTGGAGTCATTAAAACCCGGATGTAAACATAACAGCCCCACATTCTGCACAGTTTGAGTGTATTTTATCTTTTTTAAACAATATTTAGCTGGCAACCTCCCTCAGCATGTATGCCAGATATTTTAGCCAGCAGCTGACGTCATTCAGTATCCATCTTGCTGTGTTGTTGCCTTTCCCACATTTCCCCTGCTCTGGGGCTGTGATTCTGCCCAAAATTGGGGTTCTTTCTGAAGCTATCTCTCTACAGAAGTATACGTCGAATCCCTTCAGAACCAGGGCCATGGTGAAACAGGATATTCCGGGGGCAGTAGTGTCAGTTACCTCCTGGTCCATAGCACTGATTCAAGACCTCACCCTGGAAAAGCAGAAGCTGAAATAAGACTGCATTTACACTATTTCAGCCTGATCAGTCAGTGTGAGTGAGTGAGTGAGTGTGTGTGTGTAAAAACCTAGATCATAAGCAACACATTTTGCACACGTCTAGTCCAGTCCAGTATACAAACACAGAATAGCATCAACCATTGGGTATATAGTAAAATCTATACTGCTAACTTGATGGGTGGCCTTTTATAATGGGGCATGGAGAGGACAGTAGGAGAATTTCTACTAGTTGGAAACCAGAAAGGGCTGGTGATTTATTTGTTTTGAGGCAAGAATGGGGAGAAAAATATCCCCTCTACCAAGCTTACAGTTTCCTGGACTTAATGGTTCTTTAACATACCAGTGAAGGAATGCATTTTCCATTCATATTTTCCTGTGGTTTTCAATATTATCTGCTAAATATATTGCTCCACGTTGTTTACTTTGGGGCTTCAGCCTGCAGACCTTGGTCTACTCTCAACACCTAAGGCTTTTCCACAAAAAGATTATGTGTATGTACTTAAAGACTTAGACTTGTTTGAGGACATGAAAGTACTGGGAATTTATATTTGGGACTGTCCCCAGGATAATGAGGGCTCCAGAACCCGTTTGTCCAGATTTCTGGAGCACTTTCCACATGGTAAGCCATCAGGACAATGCTTTCACAAACCATCATGCACTGCATCATGTTGGAGTCAAAAGTATATATTTCTTCAAAGGGGAAAAACAGAGCTCAGAGTTTGTGAGGCTTCACTATGATTTTTAACTAGGTTTTCTTTACCTGCCTTTCTCTGGGTTCCTGTCTCCAGTTGTCATGGCAATTTAGGGTTGCTCTACGAATTCTGTTTGTCTCCTTGGAATTTCCTGATTCTTCAGTAACTCCTTCCAAATAAATAAATAAATACCATCTGCTTTCCATCCTTCCAGCAGGCTGAAAAACTGGATCCATCAGTACTTAAACTCTGCTACTGGGTACATAAGACTTACCTGGAAAAGGGGGGGGAAATGGGGAGATGCTTTGGGAGTAGAAGGGCTAATAATTTAAATTTCTCTTGCTATATAAATTCTATAAATGAGGAGGGGGCTATTGGGCAAATCTTAGAAAACAGCAAATACTTTATACTGTAATTCAGAAAGGCCCATTCCACCCAACCTGAAAACTTTCAGGCTAAACTAGGCCTTTGGGGGGGAGGGGGAGTTGGAGAAAAGGGAAGGCTCTTCACTGCTGCTAAGCTTTTGATAGCAGAAAGTATATTTAGAATTGGTTGTTTCTTTTCCCAAGATGACAGGCGAGTATCTTTATTGAGCGCCAGGGAGACAGAGCTTTAAACACTACCTGACTGTATGCTCTGAGTAGGAGGCTATATTTTTATCAAGGGTTTCTGGTGACAATTTTCAACTGGAAGAACAAAGCAGACCATGACATGCACATATCACCAGAAACCAGAGATAAAGAGCCCTGCACAGCAGCATAGTGGACAGCCTGGATGTATTTTTATATTTTAATACTTGGGGTAACCATGAGCAGTCAATGCCTCCCTTGTTTCCTCTAACCTCCCCCCACCCCACAGCCGTGCCACTCCCCATGTGCAGCCAACTTTCACATTTCAGTCCCTAACCTTCCCCTTCGTCGAATGTCCTTGGCTGTATTTGTTTCTAGGTCAACCTGGCAAAAAAAAAAATCTTTCCTTTGCCTCCCTCTCCTGGGCCAGGCAGAGAAATCTGGAGATTCACAAGTAGCCATTTCAGTGTGATTGAATGACCATCAAATCTGTGGCAGGAATAGTAATTCCAAACAACCTTGACATTCTCTTTTTTTATATTATTGCAAAAGACCCGATAACATCAGAAGAGTCCATGGCATGACCCGTTTGTGCCGAAGGCCTGAAAAGCCTGTTACCCTTCCAGGTTTCCCAGAAATGTATGATTAGGAAGGTCTGTTGTTAGGCCAGAGAAATGAGGGTGGGGTGGACAACAAAAAAATTTTGTTTGTTTCATAGCATGTGACCCAGAATGTTGTTCTTTTTTTTTTTTTTAAAGCTAATTTTAACCCCACTAAAGTGCTTCTGGGAAAGAAAAAAAAAGCCAACAACTTGCATCTGGAGAGAGAGAGAGTAACTGTGGGCTGGATAAAAAGCTTTTTCAGCCTCGTGCTCCTTCCTGTTTCAGTTTCCAAACTTGCATTATCAGTAACCTGAAAAAATGATGAGTTTCACCAAATTCCTGGATGTTATGCAGAACAACAATGAGTCTATTTTAGGTATTATGTGTCTTGCTCACTCCCTGGAGGCCATTGTTTTGAGTAATGTGAATACTTTGGATTTCTAGTGCTGGCTTTCTGGGATCTAAGACACCCTAACAAGGCTAGCCTTATCATAGCCCTGGGAGGGAGCCTGAGGGTATCAGTGGAGATCCAAAAACTAGCTACCCTTACCTAACCACCAAATAATGAAAGTGCTCTGGGTCTGATGGCAAGACAAGCAAGGCACAGATACCAAAGCAGTGATGTTTGTAACATTTTATTATTTGCTGGGGTGGAGGAAGGAAGAGGGGCACATGATGTGATATTTGTAGCCTGTGAACTTTTAAAGAGCTAGAATGTTCTTGGTACAGTGGACAACGCATGGGATTTGGCTCATTGGACATGGGTTCAGATTCTAGCCCTCCCATTTAAGTTTCCCTGAGTGACTTTAGACAATCAATCAATCAGGAATGATTTATTAACAAGTTATTATGTCACAGAAGCTCTTTTAGGGGCTGGGGATGTAAAGGCAAAAGTGAAATTGTCCCTGGTTACAAGGAGAAAGCAGGTATATATGTAAGTTTATACAGTGTCATTACATAGTAGTGGAGAAGGGAAGGGAAATATTAACAACTAGGGAGATCAGCAAAGCCCTCATGAAAAATGGTGCTAATTGAGACTAGCTTTAAAGGAAAGTATTCTAAGAGGTGGAGGTGATGAGGACAAAACCATGGAAAAGGAGATGAAGATGAAAAAGAAAATCAGGCTGGCTGGACCTTAGCATGGAAGGATAATCTTGTAAAAAACAGGTTGGAGCAATCTTATGCAGGGAAAGTAATTTAACTTCTTTGGGACTCAGTTTCCTTCTTTATAAAATGGGGGTGTGTTGGATTAGATATTCTAAGGTCTCCTTTCTCCAATTCTGTGATCCTATAACCAGTGGTGGATCTTTTTTATTCATACCCACGTGTTTTTATGTATATCCTTCATAAGGCCTAAGAGTCAGGATAGCATATTGGGTACCATTTTTGGTGACAGTTTGACCCAGGTTTGAATACTGCTCATGACACATTAATGATTTGACCTGGAGGTTACCTCTCCCAAGCCCCAGTTTAATCATCCATAAAATGAGGGAGAGGGTATAATTATGCCTCCTTCACAGAGTTGTAGAAAATGTGGGAAAAAAATCACCATAGAAACTTTAATGTTATCAAAGGCCTGGGACCCCTTTAATCATTTTCATGCCCTGGACTCAGAATTTTTAAAGATATGACCTACTCTTTCTGCCTTCTTCTCAATCCTATTCCCTAGCTCCCTCAATAAAGTACATCCTCCGTAATTACTGTACATATATTCCTAGATTTTTAAAGCCAGAAGGGACCTAGTTGTCATTTAATCCAATCCCTTTGTTTTGAAGCTGAGAAATCTGAGGTCCTCAAAGGTATGAGACAGCCAAAACCACACAGTCAATTGAACTGGGACCATACCTGCTGACTTCCAGAACAATCTTTTCTTTATCCTACCATGGCTCTTGTTCTCCTATCATAGCTAATTGTCACTGCTGGGCCTGCCAGCTAGTGATTACCAGCCCAAGGTTCTATAGTCTAAATGTAGCTGGTCCAAATCAAGGTTTATTCAGGGACATGGTCCATTGGGTTAAGTGGATCACTGTTAAGCCAGGTAACTCAAGAGGAGTGAATGGACCTGGTCTGAGGGTCCTGGGTCTAGAAGATTAAAAAAGGAAACATTAGGGACTCCAGCCTGAGGGTGAATACAGCAGAACTCCAGGACATTGGCATGGTCACCAGGAGAGGCCTGGGGAAGAAGTTGTTTTGACAGCTCTGTGCGGGTTTCCACTGCCTTTTAAATTCCCTGCACAGCTCTGCCTTACCTGGTTAATTCCTCTGAGGTTTTCAAAGATATTCACTAGTCTTTCACCAGGTACCTTGACTCTTTTTTTTTTAATTTTCAGCAGAGCACCATCTCCTGACAGACAGGAAGGTTTAGAAGGAAATTGGAATTCCTTAAATGACTTCGGACCTAGAGCTTCAGTCGCCTCTGAAGATAGGACACAGTCCCAGGTCACAGGCACTTTAAGAATTGTAGCAAGATAATAGCAAAAACTTGAATTATGTTCTGTTTGGGGCAGCTGGGTGGCACAGTGAGTTTGGGAGACCTGAGTTCAAAATCTAGCCTCTGATACTAGCTGGGTGATCCTGGGCAAGTCTGCCTCAGTTTCTTCATCTGTGAAATGGGGATGATCATACCTCCCAGCATTGCTGGGAGGATCAAATGAGTTAACAATTGTAAAGCACTTAGCAAGGTGCCCAGAACAAAGCAGGTGCTAAGAAATGTGAGCTACTATCATTTGTTATGTACATCTATATCACAAGAATAAGTCATCTTCTTGTTTTTAATAAGATTTTCTGCTCTCATTATAGTGATCTGTTGCCTATAAGTAAGTGAAAGCATTTTAAGATGTCATTGACCTTGTATTTACAGCAAGGGAACTCCTTTCTATCAATATTTTTGCCTCTAGTCAGCCCATAAAAAATATTTCATGAGTTGAAAAGTGGTTATCTTTTATAAAGAAATATAAAGATGGGCACACATCATTCATTGTTTGTCCTTATTTCTACACACAGTGATTCAGAGCAAGGGTTCCTCATTTGGGGTAAATGTACCCTAAGGGGACCAAGAAACTGGTCAAAGGAAGCATTTGGTAAATAATCATAATGTCCTATTGAATTTGATTAAATTTCCTGCATAAATATGATAAACTATAGAGAGCATTGGGAAGACTGATGAAAGGAAAGGAGTGTGGGAACTGAAAATGGTTTGGAAGTGCAGCAGTCAAGGCATCCTGGAGGAGGGCTGGGATTGGAGAAAGGAGGATTCCAACTCTCTTTCTGACACTCCCTAAGCTGTGTGACCCTGGGCATGGTGGGAAGGAGTTTACTGCCAGCTGAAATCACAGTTCTTTCACTTGAATACCATAGAACTTAGCCTTTCTTTCACTTCTTAAGCTAAAGATCCCACAGCAACAACTACAGCAAAATTTTATGTGGCACTTTTTAGGTTTTGCAAGGTACTTGCTGCACTAGAATACAGCTGCTTCTGGGATGAAACTGACTAGTAAAAACTTTAGTCCTTACCAGCATGGTGGGAATGATGGAAGTTCAGGGAGAGTTTTTGTTGTTGCTGTTTTAAAATCTGTGCTCTATGGGCTTTGGAATGGGCAGGATCTTTGGTATGAAAGAGATCCAGATTGGGGGAAGGGGGAAGGAGGGAAGGAAGCCTGACTATCTTGCCCTCTGAGTGAGTTTCAATAAACAGCTCTGAGGAGACTGAATATAATTTAGCAGCTTTTTTTTGAAAGGACAAATGTTTAAATTGACCTGGAAAACCCTCACTTTTTCCCCTTCCCTACAGTCCATGCCTGTGCTCCTGAACATAAATCAACAAGAGCTTTTACCCAAGTTCTTTCTTTATTATTACTTTTGGTTCAGGAAACTTTTGGAAAGTTTCCCAGACTGTGTCTATAGAATGTTTCCAGGGAAAATGTATAAGGAGAGTCTGTGTTTTGAGTTACACTAAAGGGGCCTGAGCATGTTTTTCAGCGCACTGGGGCTGGGCCAGAGCCAGGAACTGTGCAAGAGGCCAGGAAGGAGGGGGGCAGGGGAACAGTGCCTAGGACTAGAGCTTTTACCATCCAAAAGCTATTTGAAACAAAGGTGTGGTTTAGCAGGCCTGCATGCTCTTGACCTCTTCAAGTTTCTTATTATTGCAGCTGGTATGATGTAAGGCTGAGTACGGAGGAGCTGAGATATCCAAGACTCCAGAAGAAATGCTGAGAACAGCTGTTTGACTGTAAACCCTAACAAGGATTTGAACTCTATTTGCAAGCTAGGAACATTCATGGTTTTTACATAAATAATTCTTCAGGAATTTGATCTGAGAGTGTGAGGAAACACCTCCCCGAGCAGGAGCATCACTTCGGAGGGACAAATATTCTTGGGTAGCCCAGGCAAAGGACTAGAGTTTTAGCTTGGGTAGCCTTCCCCCACCCCTAGTCCCAGCTCCCAGCCAGGCACTGAAATCTACAGAAGATCAAGTCAGCATATAGAGATAAGGATAGAGATAGATGTAGGGGGATAGATATAAAATGCGCAGCACACACACAAAGACATCCACCACAGAGAGATTCATGGGAATGCCCACTTCTATACCCAGCTCTCTAATATAAAGGCAGAGAGCTTTTCTAGACTCACAAAGGCACGACTCCCCACCCTCACCCTAACAATACAGAGAAATCCAGGCAGGCTCTCATAAAAAGGGCCACAGAACTACTGCATCAGTCGGTGGTGCAGCGGCAGACTCTGCAATTTTGCCAAGTTGCTGAGCTGGGGTACCCACCCTAGTCTGTAACAGAGAGAAGGCTTTCCCCTGGAATCTTATGCTGATGCTGCAGTTGTAGCTTCTGTGATTCAGGGATTGTTGTGGAGAGCAGGAAACAAGGAATCCAAGGAGTGAGAAGGAACCTCATGCAATAGTGGAAATGGGGAAACTAGTCCCCAGCCTTTTGGCCTCACCAATGTGCATGTTGAGTTACTGTTAGCAGCTGTCAAAGTCAGAGAATTAATTCGATTTCATTTCTACTGTTAAAGCTTTCTGTGATTCTTTCCCAGAACCTGCATGGCTACGTTAGACTAGAAGATCAAGGAATCTCTGAGGTCCCTATTCTATCCAGGGTTGACCATTGGGGTGACCCGTGTTGGTGCCAAAGGAACAGTGTTGATCTGTGCCTTCTTCTTCTTGGCAAAGAGGTGACAAGTTATGACTGCTAATGTTTCATATACAGACGGACAGCATGACTCTGGGGGTTGGTTTGGTTGGGCTTTGTCCTAAATGAAGAGTCCATGAGGTTGGGGAATGTTAGGAAATGACTGTGGCACAAAAACACACAACATCAATAAAACATTTTCAGAAATCACCTTTGGGGGACCTTGGGAGAAGGGATAATATTAGAAATGAGGATTAGCAATTTGTCCCTTTTGGAATGTATGCATCTTCCTTTCCCTAGATCAACTTTGGCACCTGTACCTCCTTTTCAGAACTTACTGTCACCACCATGCCAATTCAATAAATATTTATTAAGGACATGTTATGTGCAAAGAGCTGTGCCAAGGATTGGAAGTATAAAAATTAAAAAAAAATTGGTATATCAATGAGTTTGCCATATGATGAGGTAGGGAGGGGGGGTATTCTCTCTCTCCATCTCTCTCCATATATATAATATGTATATATGTATATCATATATGTATGTATGTATGATATGAGGTAGAACATGTGAAGGCAAAGGAAACAGACAAAAAAATGGAAGAAAATATAAAGAAGGGGAGATCACATCATTTAGGGAGATAAGAGAAGCCTGCTGGAAGAGGTGACACTTGATGTGGAATCCACTTGGAAGGAGTGTGTTATAGATACTTTTAGGGTGGTAAAACAATCCAAGTTGAGATCAGGGAATAGGTTCAGTTATTCTGGAAGTTAGAATACTTGAGGGGAATAACATGAGATAAGATTGGAAAGGAAAGTTGGAGGAAGATTGTAGAGAACTTTATCCTTGAGATTCTGAGCAGGGATATGACATAGATAAGTGCATTACAAAGATTATTTTTGCAGATGTGTGGAGGGTGGGTTAGAGAAGGGAGGAGTCTGGAAGCAGGGAGATCAACTAAATTTTGATTTATAGTATCACTGGGGTAATTCCCTATTCATATTCAGAGCTCTGAGCCCCCACTGACATATCTCCGTATATCAAATTAACACAACATATAGATTTAAAACACACACGTATGTCTTTTGAAGCATTCACCCTAGTTACTTTTTAACTTTTCAATATCTTTAACAGAGTAACAGAAGGGCGCATTAGCTCACTTACAAAATGATGCTAGGAAAACTGCTGCAGCAGACCTTGAAATACTGGCTTCTTGCCATAGCAACTAGAGAGTTTTTGTAGAGATCACTTTTGACCTCTCTTGATGCAACAGTTACAGGCTAGACTGGGTTGATCACTCTCTGTGCTGCAACCTGGAGAGTTCTGACTTCTGGATCCTATACAGGTATACGTCAGAGATGTTGTAGATTTGGTTCCAGAGCACTGAAATAAAGCAAAAATCAAGTCACAATTTTTTTTTTGTTTGCCATGCATATAAAAGTTATATTTACATTCTACTATTGTCTGCTACAGTGTTCAGCAGTGTTAGATCTGAAAAAAAAGCCCAATGTACATACCTTAATTAAGAAATACTTTATTGCTAAAAAGCTAACCATCATCTGAGCCTTCAGGGACACATAATACTTTTGCTGGTAGAGAGTCTTACCTAGACATTGATTGGCTGCTGACTTAGGGTGGTGGTTGTTGAAGCTTGGGGTGACTGTGGCAATTTCGTAAAACAAGATATTAATAAAATTTGCTGCATATATTGACTCTTCCTTTCACCTGAATGCTTAGAGACCATTGTAGGATTAGTAATCGGTCCAATATCAATGTTTTGTGTCAGGGAATAGGGAGGCTTGGGGAGAGGGAGAGAAAAAGGGAAGTTACTTGGTAGAGTAGTCAGAACACACACAACATTTATCAATTAAATTCACCACCTTATCTGCATAAGATTTATGACACCCCCAAACAATGATCATAGTAATATCAAAGATCACTTAATTCACAGATCACCATAACAGAGATAATAATAATGAAAAATTTGGAAATATTGCAAGAATTATCGACATGTGACACAGATATGATGTGAGCAAGTGCTGGTGGAAAAAATGGCACCAATAGACTTGTTCAACACAGGATTATCACAAACCTTCAATTTGCAAAAAATGCAATATCAGAGAAGCACAATAAAGCAAAGAGGAATTAGATGAGCTATGCCTGTAGTTACCATTGCTGGCCAAATCAGCACCAGAATGATCAAGACGTGAGTGCAGTTATTCCTGTCCCTCTTCTGTCTATTGAATCTGACCCATGTCACATGCCTCCTGTTGTGGCTACTTAAACTCTATGCTCTGGAAGCATGCCTGTTCAATTCATAGTTCATACTAAGTAACATCACCATCCTGTGGCAGTCATGGACAGATTTCTGAGAAATGTGGTATAGGAAATTTCTCCATGAACAAGGTTCTCTCTAAGTCTTAAGCATTTTGGGTGTCCATTCATGATATACTTTTCTATGTGCAAAATGACTGAATGATTTTTGAGGTACCTGACTACTCAAACATCCTAGGTTTCTAAAATCCATTATATTGAAGCAACTAGGTAATTCAGTAGATAGAACGCTAAGCCTGGAGTCTAGAAGACCTGCCTTTAGATATTTACCAGCTGTGAGATCCTGGGCAAGTCATTTAACCTTTATCTGCCTCAGTTTCTTCAATTACAAAAAGGGGATGATTATGGTACTTACCTCTCAAAGTTGTTCTAAGGAAAAAAATGAGATATTTGTAAAGAGCTTAGTGCGGTGCCTAGCAAAGTATAGATACTTAATAAATGCTTATTTACTTCCCCTTTCCTTCTTTTGGCTATAACCCTTTCCAACTTCTTCACATACCTTCCTAGACATAGTAGTCTAGTAAATTCCTGCCCAAGGGCTGAGTGCAGTTGGCCTTTGGAATGGCCTGTGTTGTATTTTCAATTGATGATTCCCAGTGCCCCCAAATCATTCTTCTTGTTTTCATATTTCCTTTCTTTGATTTCTTTTTAAATTATAGGTCCCTATTTCTGTATGTCTGATTCATGTTTATATTTGCCCAGGCTAGCAGCTTTTAAAAATGTATTGAATGTACAGACACATTCCACGAAAGAAAGGAAGTTTTTTGCAACTCCCATCAAGAAGGAAAGTTAAAATGATATGTGCAGGGTGTGTCCCACTGACATACATGTGACAAATGGTAATAAGGCAAAGTTTATTCCTGCTTATGAGCAACCATCTATGTTAAAAGAGGGTCCAAAATAATAATACCTCAAGAATATTTTAAGAACGAGGAGGTGATTGGAGAAGAGAACTTGTAAAGGAAAAAAATGATAAAACTTCAAGGATCTATAATTCTTTCTGCATGGTTACTCCTTGTGCCAGTGGCAGCTCACAGATTCTCTATGACTTGCTGGACAGTCTTTGAGAGTTGTCGTGGCCAATAGATTCGTCACCATGCAGATATTTGGTGATGAGTCTCTTTAGGTAACTCTCCAGGTCATCCCAGGTCCACATTCAAAGCCTTTCCAGCTTGGCAGGACCTGCTAGATCTTGTGCATTACTAGCTCAGTTCTTGAGATCTCAGGGTAAAGAGCCTTTAGGTGAATGAGCCATTAGGAAAGGACTTAAGGAAATCCCAAATAATAATATTAAAGCAAACAAGCAAGGAAGGAGACAAACATTGATCGAGTGTTTCCTATGTGCCAGACTCCGTGTAAATCATTTTGTAAATGTTTCCCCAGTTGTTTCTCACAACAGCCCTGGGAAGTAGGTGCTCTTAATATCATCCCTGTTTTACATATGACAAAACTGAGGCAGACTGAGGTTTGGTGACTAACCCATGATCACACGTCTGGTAAGTGTTTAGGACCAGATCTGAACTCAGGATTCTGGATTTCAGGACCAATACTCTAGCCACTGTTCCACCTAGGTGCTTCTATTGTATAAATATACATATACAATACCTCATCATGGCATGGAGATGACTGTTTTCTTGGGAGCCCAAACCTTGGCAGGTTTACTACACTTGAAAGGGTTCAAGTGTAACAGATCAAATCCATTTCCCAAAGATTAGCCTAGAAAAAATATGATAAAGATCATCCCCAGTAGGTGGGCCCAATTAAGTATGAATTCTTTGGCCATGATAAGCCATAAGACAAAGAAAAATATAAAATCTCTCTCAGTCCTGTTTGGCCCCATCTGCAGGGAGGGCAGCAGAGTGGTAGAAAAAGGGGTAGAGGGTATGAAGAATCACATGGCTTTTAGATAGTCCATAAACTTTAACTTGGCTATTGGTACTGTAAATGTACCATCCTTGTCCAAAACCAGTGAGCAAGCTATTGGAGGAATCAAATCTTATCAATTTAGATATTATCGCTCTTTATGAAACCAGAAGAAATGAGAGAATGGCAGCTAAATGAAGGGATGGCTCACAGGTTGTCCTTGGAGAAGCAAATAAAGGAATTGGTGAAGTTGATTTTACCAATCATCCGAAGGCAACCAAAAACATCGTTTCCTGGGACAATCACAGTCTCAAATGTGCTTGTAGAGGAGGTAGAAAAAGAACTAAAATGGGAAAAGCAGTTGGATTGTATCAAATGGCTTGAGGATGGCATGACCTTAGGACATTAAGGGTATTCACAATGTATCTGGAAGAGGAGGAGACAGAATGGAAAAGGCTCTTTTTCAACATACTTTCCTTGTTGTTTAGTAATTTCAGTTGTGTCTGACTCTTTGTGACCCCATTTGGGATTTTCTTGGCAAAGATACTAGAATGGTTTGCCATTTCCTTGTTCAGTTCATTTTACAGATGAGAAGCTGAGGCAAATAGGGTTAAGTGACTTGCCCAGGTCACACAACTAATAAGTGTCTTGGGCTAGATTTGAACTCATGAAGACGAGTCTTCCTGATTCCAAGCCCAATACTCTACCTATTGTGCTTCCTAGATGCATATATATACTCATACATACACAGACCGGTGTATGCATGTGTATATATACATATGTGTGCACGTATGGATATATATGCATGTGTGTATGTGTGCATGTATATATGTACATGAGAGTGAAAATTTGAGTACAAAATTAAGCAAGAAGAGGAAAGTGGTAAAATTTACCTTTAGGAAAATTGCAAAACCCCCCTAGTCTAGTCCCCTCATTTTATAGATAAGGAAACTGAGTTACAGCTCTTTGAGCTGTGATTTACCCAGGGTTACACAGTAAGTAAGAGTCTGAGGTGGGATCCAAACCTAGGCCTTTTTGATTCCAAAACCAGTGTTCTATCCATTATACTTCACTCCCTATCAAGTTTTACATATGGGTTCAAAAAAATAAATAAATTTTACAAATACAAATCAGGTAAGGCTTGGCTAGACAACATACTAAGTGAAAAGAATTTGAAACTCCTGGAGGGATATATAGTATAATATGAAGCAATACTATGAGATGGTAGCCATGTCTCCCCCCCCCCAAAAAAAATAAAAATTGTGATATGATCTTAGGCTGCATGGAGAGGTACAGAATCCAGTACTGGGAAGGCAGGAGCCCTTCTGTCCTCAGTCCCAGCCACTATATATAAGAATTGATATTATGTCCGGTTCTGGACACTACATTTTAGGAAGAGGGCTAATAAGCTAGCAAGTGCTCCTAGGAAAGCAGACAGGATGGTAAAAGGCATTAAAAGCATGGCATATAAGAGCTGACACTGATATCAACTCTTAAGGTGTGTGTAAACCATTTTGCACACATTATCTCATTGGATTCTCAGTACAGCCCTGGCAGTTAAGTACTGAAGTGTTAGCCCCACCTGTAAGACAAGAAAACTGAAGCTCAGAGATGTTCCTTGGCTCATGGTTACATAGCCAGTAAAATGTTGGAAGCAGGATTCCAATCCAAGTTTATCCTGACTCCAAATTCTGTATTCTTTACGCTATAACATGGTGCCTCTTAACACAAAAAAAATTTTTAATTGAATTTTATTATTATTTTTAATAATTGTTCAGTCATGTCTGACTCTTTGTGACTCCATTTGGGGTTTTCTCGGCAAGGATTCTGGGCTGGTTTGTGATTTCCTTTAACTCATTTTACAGATGAGGCAAACAAACTGAAATGACTTGCCCAGGATCACAAACAAACTGAATGACTTGCCCAGGGTCACATAGCTAGGAAGCATCTGAGGTCAGATCTGAACTTAAGAAGGTAAGTCTTCCTGACTCCAGGCCTAGCACTCTCTCCACATTGCCTTCTAGCTGCCTAACTTTATTTTTTTTTAGTTTTTTAATTAACAATCATTTATTTTCCCTCCCTCCTAATGGAACCACAAATCCCAAAAAGAATAGAAAAAGATAACTTTCATAACACATATGAATAGTCAACTTCCCTCATTGACCTCGCCCAAAAATGGATGTATGTCTCATTCTGCATTTTAAGCCTGTCGTCTCTCTGACAGGAGGGATGGAGCAGGCTTGTCATTGAAAGGATCAGAGTTCTAAAGTCTTTCAAAGCTGTGTTTCTTTATAAGATTGTTGGCATTATAGTAGCTGTTCTCTTGATTCTGTTTACATGGCTTTGCATAAGTTAATAGAGGCCTTCCCAGTTTCCTCTGAAAAATGTTCATTTAACATTTCTTATAACACAATCATTTTCTATTACATTCCTATACCACACTTTGCATAGCCATTCTCCAATACATAGGCACCCCCTTAGTTAACTGTTTGGGGCTGATATAAAAGGAACTCTTAAATCTATATGACGAGGAGTTAAGGGAACTGAAGAAAAAAAGGCTTAGAGGGAGAGGGGACAGTCAAATATGCCTTCAACTGGGTATTGTCAAGTGGAAGAGAGAAGACTCATTCTGCTTGGGTCCCCCTCCTACCCCCGGAGCAGAACTAGGAACACTTAGGCAGGAAACTAAGAGGCAAATGTGAGTTTGCCAAGAAAAAAGTTTCTCATAATTTTATAATTAGAATATATAATTTTAGATTGTATATATAACACATAATCTTTTTTATTGTTAAATTTTATTTTTAATTTATGGAATAAAACAAGCGTTTCTATAACATAGTAAAATAAAAAAGATAATTGCACATGAAACTGTAAGCCTACTATGCACAACTTGATATTCCATTCAAATATACAACAAAATTAACGTAAATTTTTTCCTCCCTCCCACCGTAGAGATGGCTACCATTAGACACAAATACATAAACACACATACACACATACACATACACATATATATGTAAAATTATTCCATACATACTTCTATTGATCAGTTCTTTAATTTATATATAAATATAATCCTATAATTAAAATTTATTATGAAAATTTCTCAAGTAGTGCTATCCAAAAGTTATTTGTTTTCTTCTCATTAGAGATCTTCTGTTGCAGGCTTGTTGACTATTTTCCAAAAATGCTACAAAGGGAGTCTCGTCCAGTTACAAATGGATGAAGTGGCCTCTGTGGCCCCTTCTAACTCTGAGATTCTGTGATCTTATTTGCATGGTGAGTGTCTCAGTGTAGATATGTGTTGTATGCATGCACATATGTGTATGCATATGTATGTATCTTGGACATAGAATGAAGAGGAATCATGATTGAGGCTCAGAACTGAATAGTAAGAACTCAGGCTTACCACATTTAGGAAGTTATGAAGCACCGTTAATTATCTCAAGCTTCTTTTCTATCATCAAAGTCCATCTTTAATATTCTCCCAGCTGGATGGTTCCAGAGCACAGAATACTGCAATTTTGTAAAAATACAAACTGTGGGGATACCACGGACAATGGAAAAGGTACATGTAGGGTTTTCTATTTCACCAGCAATGGCTTGTACTCAAGGCGTGGCATATAAAAGAAACTTCTAAGGACATGTATGGTCAGAAAACAGGAAGGCATCTTATTTAGTGAGATGGAGAGATGACAGATGGACAGCCCATATGCTGCACTGTTCCCTCCCCCCAAAAAAATATGAAAAAAAAAACAACAGAAAGACCTTCAGCTCATTGACTGACTTCCTTTACGGAAGATTTACAAAAGACAAGAACTTGTATTATTCTGTATAAAAAGCCGTGGAAAGACTGTTCTCTGTTGAAGAGTAGTCACATTAATAATCCCGCTCATTCAATGAAATAATGAAATTTAGGTGGATTAGAACTTTTGAAAAAGTTTTGGAAGAGGTTCTCCAAGCAACATAGTCCAATCATCTCATTTTACAAGTGAGGAAGTTGAGAGTCTAAGGACTTGTCCAAAGTTCGACAGCTAACAAGTGAACTAAAATTCTGGACTCCTGATTCTAGTCCAGTGTTCTTTCCCTGTATACCACAGTGACATCCCCAATAGCCTGGAAATTCTATAATTTTTATCGTCCCTAAGTATAGAGCTTGCCCTCCCTGCCCCCTCCATGCCACCCAATTAAGGAACTCTTGCAGCAGATGTTCAAAAAGTAGGGCAGCTCTAATTTTCACTAGGAAGACATAGCCACAGGAGACCTGTGAAAAACCTGAGGGAAGGCAGCCTTTCTTTTCCTAACCTCTAGGCATGTCCCTTCAAAGGAGTCCAGGGATTCAGGAGAGTTTCTATAGGGAATGACAAATACATACCTCATTGTAGGGCCATAAAGAAAATTTTCTCATTGATGGTTTCCTCAGGTACAAAAATAGCTGGAGGTGTGAATCATATTTGCCAAGGAGGATGAATGGAAGGAAGTGAGAATCTATAGTTTAGAAAAGAGACTTAGAGGGAATATGATAGCTAGCTTCAAGTATCCATCACTTGAAAGACAGGAAGTCCATAGGTGACCCTAGAGGAGTTCGTTTGCAAAGATGTAGGTTTTTATCTTTCTCTAAGGAGACTCCTATCATGATTAGCACTGTCCAGATTACTATTGATTAGAGAAATGCAAATTAAAATAACTCTGAGGTAACACATCACACCTATCAGATTGGTTAATGTGACAAAACAGGAAAATGATAAATGTTGGAGAAGATGTGGGAAAATTGGAACACTAATGCATTGTTGGTGGAGTTGTGAGTTGATCTAACCATTCTGGAGAGCAATTTGGCACAATGGTCAAAGGGCTATAAAACTGTACATACCCTTTGAGTCTTTTCCCAGCAATCCAATTTCCCAGCAATTCCAAAAGACTCATGATGGAAAAAGCTATCCACATCCAGAGAAGAAGCTATGGAGTCTGAATGCAGATCAAAGCATATTGTTTTTTCACTCTCTTTTCTTTCTTTTTCTTGTGGTTTTTTCCTTTGGTTCTAATTCTTCTTTACAATATGAATAATGTGGAAATATGCTTTAAAAAAAAAAGAACTGTCCAGAAGTGAAAATGATTCCTTCAGAAAATGGTTCTTAGTGGATGCCCTAACACTAAAGGTCTTTAGGTAGTGGATAGATGATCACTTTTCAGATATTGTAGAGGAGATTGGTTTGTTTAGGTATGGGTTGTGCAGATGAGTTCTGAGGTCCTTTTCAAAAACTGAATTCTGTGATCTTAGCATCTAAGAAATTTCTTCTTCCAAAGAGACCATTTCACAAACCTAACCTATGAGGAGAAATGTTCCTGTTTCTAAAACAGAATGTTAACCTGAAAAGGAGCCCACAGATCATCATCATTATCAGCCACAGTTCATATTTCTGTAGTGCTTTACAAATACTCTATTGCATTATTTTATTTGATCTGTACAATGAGCCCATAGGTAATACAAGTAGGATAATATCAACAATTGCTATTATATCATTCTCATTTTTTTATGTGAGTTCAGATGGAAATGGTGCAAGACAAGTTTCTATCCTGCTATTATTCTAATGTGGTTAATGTTCTGCAGACTGTCACAAAGCAGATAAAATGACTGCTTTTGGGAATTAAATGAGAATATCAGGATGTAAGTTCATTGTAGATTCACTGAAACATCTTTGAGACAACTGAAGTTGTAGATAGGGTGACAGTTCTCAATTCTATTTAGGGGTACTGACAACCAGTTAGTAGAAACAGCAGAGTTAAACTGTTGCCATGGATATTGTCTTATTTTGTATTAATTGTTCCTGCCATTATTGTATGGGTAACCTGCTTTAAATCATTGTTAGTTTTCCTTGTGGTCATCAAGTATTTAGTGTACTTTACTTGATTTGGGTCTCTATTTATTTATTTGCTATACATGACTTTTCTACTGCTACTATTATTTCTTCTTCTTTCTCCTCATTCCTTTTCTTCTTCCTCCCTTTCTCCTCCCCTTGTCCTCCTCTTCCTCCTTTTCTTCATCCTCCACCAGCATTCTGTAGGAGTAGATTATGGGCAAATCTACTGTGGCAGAAGGATAAAGAGAAGAATAAAGGATTTGAGTTGACATGAAGATAGAAATTGTGAAGGTGACTTAGAGGGGTTTGGACTTGTGAAGGAGACCAGTTATTAAATTGGGGAGAGAAGAAGTTTTGGAGAACTTGAAGATAAACTGAAGGAGGACAACTTGAATTTAAGGAGGAAAAAACTCATTCTGAAAGAGGATTCAATCTGAAGAAAGAAAAGGATGATGGAATAAGGATATGAAGAGAAAGACTCAAGGAGAAGGAAAAGGAGAAATTATTTGGCAAGGTAAGTAGTAAAAAGGCAAGTAAAACAAATTGGAAATAAAATTGCTGAGTTAAGAAAGTTGTTGAGACATATGGAAGGAACAGGAATTACTGCCAAGTTGTTAAAAGGTGACAAAAGGTTGTTAGGGTCTTAAGGAGATACATAGAAAGTGAGTTTTAAAATAGATTAAAGAAAAAACTGAGAATACTAATAGTATAAAAAGCATGGAAACCTTTGCATCTACTTACATTGAGTGTACTGGAGATGGTTGGTTTTTGCATCATTAACTTCCAAATGTAGTCCAGTCTCCTTTAGAGAAGAGGAGAAAGCACTTGAGGTTATCAAGGGCAATTGTTTCCCTACCTGCAAAAAACCCATAAACCTAGAAGTGGGGTGTCTAGGGGGGAAAAGATAATCTGAAGTACCAGAGAGAAAACTTAATCATTATCAGAGGACGAGTAGAAGAATGCTATGAAGAAAAGGAAGAGAATAGGAGAATACTTGGCACTAAAAAAAAAAAAAATGGATCTGGAGGTTTTATCTGGAGGTATTAGTGTAGTATAAAAACTGACGTTGGAGGCAAAAAGACCTGTGTTCAAATCCTTCGTCTGATACATATTGGCTAAGTGACCTTGGCAACTCATTAAACCTCCCAGTGATGTAGATAATTCTCTAAGACTGTAAGTTCCAGAGAAAGTACCAGTCAGTCTTGATGGAGAGAATTTCCTCTCCCAGGATCTCCCTATAACAATGACCACAGGTCCAGTCGATATCACTGTCCTATCTCCCTCTTGACAAGGAGAGTACCGGACCCTTTGAGGAGGAATCAGCTACTTGTCTTTCAAGGAATGATAAAGTAGAACTACAGAAACCAGCGGGTCAGAGAACACCTAGTAAAAGTCAGAGAAAGAAAATGAGTGAGGGTGGTCTGTGATGGCTTACTCAGCAATATTTGTATAAGCAGGTCTTTATTGACTTGAGAACAGGAATACAGAGGTCTGTTGATCCTAGTTTCTGTAACCAAGACATAGCTAACGACCAAGAGAGATGTCAAAAATGATGACTACTACCTGCTTCTGGTGATTCACAGGGGTATAAATGATGCTTTTGTAAGTGACCTAAAAACTATTATTAAAATCTTGGGAAATGACAATAGGATCATAACATCACTAGTTATATTTTCCTGATCAGTGAATACAAGGGAGATAGAAGAGGACAAGGGGTAAAGCAACATCTGGCTAAGAAGCTAGTGTCTGAGAGTGAGTTTAGAACTTTGGAACTTTCTAGAAAACAGGAATGACAGATTCCTGACCAGGGATTGCTGTTCAGTCATTGTAGTCATGTCGGATTCTTCATGACCCCATCTGGGATTTTCTTAGCAAAAATATTTGAGTGGTTTTCTATTCCCTTCTCCAACCCATTTTACAAATGAGGAAATAGAGGAAATAAGGATTAGGTGATTTGCCCAGGATCACACAGCCAGGAAGTGTCTGAGATCAGATATGAACTCAGGGAGATGAGTCTACCTGAATTTAGACCCAGTGCCACTTACCTGACCAGAAATGGAGCTTAGCAAATAAAGGCTGATAAGAATATATCTGTTTGTCATGTATGAATGTATTTACAGCAACTCTTTCTGTAGTGGCAAAGAAAGAGATGAGAAGAATCAGAATAGTTTATAAAATAATATCATAAAGACAAACAACTTAAGAACTCTGATCAATTCAGTCCAATCATCATTCCAAGAGATCAATTATGACTGATATTGCCTTTCTTTGAACATGGAGGCAACGGATTCAAGAGGAAAAATGAATCATATTTTTGAACATAGTCAAAGTGGACATTTTTGTTTTTCTTGACTATATATATATATAATATGTATAAATACATATTATATATGTTATATATATAATGTATATTATATATATATATGTTACAAAGGTTTAGTTTTTTGCTTTCTTCAGTGGGAGAATGTGGGAGAGAGAGAAAAAAATGCTTCTTAATTGAAAAAAAAAGTATATTTAAAAAGAATACAGATATTCCTTCCTCATCCTGGGGGTTATGGGCATGGTGCCCCCATGATCTGAAAAATTGGCATAAAATTTTTCCCCCTCCCTTCATACCAGAGAAGAAGTCTGAATTATTACAGTATTAAAAGATAAAATATGTTGATATATTTTATACATTTCTGAGTTTCTAAACTTTTTTGGTGTCATTTGCTGGCTTTTGTGTGTTTCTACAGCTTCCACAAAATTCCCCCAAAATTCCCTTTTAATTTCTTTTGCCAACCCATGATATATCAAAATCGTGATGGTGAAAGCTGTGATGTGGAATGGATAACTGTATTTTGTTTAATATCTCAAAAATCTCATCAAGATAACTTTTAAAAGAAGGATAAAAAAGAAAGAATACTGCCTATTTATGTATACATATACTTCTATATATAAAATATAAATGAAAAACTAGACTGCTATATAAAACTAGATGAGTATATTATATAAATAAATATATATTATAAATTATATTATATATTATACAAATAAATATAAATAAAAATCAACAATGAACTAGATAACATCGAAAGTAGCTACAATGAAGGAAAGATAGCAGGTAAGAACTTTTATAGGAGATAATATTTAAGAAAGAAGCCAAAAGTAAAACTTATAGTCTCAATTATCTATTCAAAACACCCCTAATTTAAGCAACAAACAAGAAGAACTATGGGGTACATAAAAACGAATTTGACTTCATAGGTATCACTGAGTCTTAGTGAGATGAAACCTATTACTGGCATATATTGATGGGTATCCATACCATACCTTATTCAAAAGAAACAGGAGGCATAAAAACAGATTAAGGTAGCATTGTCCATCAAGGAAGTATCTCGTGTAAGGAAATCCGGGGACCACAGTAGAGAAACAAGGTAGAGAGTATTTGGGTGAATATCAAAGGAAGGGGAAGCAAGAACAACTTTGTCATTAGAATATACATACTGCAAACCACCCAGACAGAAAGAGGAAATGAGTCAAGAGTTCAGAGAGCAGGTTGAAAACTGGCGCAGAAGTATGATATTGTAACGATGGTATAATTCAATTATCTAGACATCTGCTGGAGTTCTCAGCCAAAAGCAGAGCAACTAAGAGCTTTTTGACTTATCCTAATCAGCACTTCATTTTTCAGAGATGGAGGGAACAGCAAGGAGAAAGTTTGTTCTAGATCTGAGAATGAGTACAGGGAAGGACAAGTTGCTGGGGTAAAAATAATGGGAATTTTGTGGGGGAAGTAACCATTTTCCACCTACCAGAATTTGTAATAGAGAAGAAAAGGAAAGCTGAGCCTAGTCTGACAAGCACCCTAGTTTGGAGGAAAGTAGATTTCAAAGGCACCAAGGTACTTTTGAATAGCAATAAGTAGACTAGATAGGAGCCCAGGTATTAAAACTTCATAGGGAGTTAACTGTCAAGAATGAAATTCTAAAAACACAAAAGGAAAAAATTCCAGCAAAAGAAAAAATGAGAGTTGTTTGAAGAGTCCAATATGAATACACAGGGTTGATGAATACACATCAGTCAACTTAGATTTTTAAAAGAAATGTATGGAAGATGATAGCAAGGACAGTAAGACAGATAACATTGAATAAATAAAAGACCATTGTACAATCCTCTAAAAAGAACATCAAGTTTACTAGTCTTCAGAATAAGATGAAGCTGTTAAGGAAATCAAAGGACAACAAAAAGGTTGGGTTTTTTGAGTGGGGGGGTTCTCTCTAGGAAGAAGGATAGCTAGATTGATTCCTGAGTCTGAAATCAGGAAAACCTGAGTTCAAATATGGTCTCAGGCATTTACTAGATGTGTGACCCTAGGTAAATCACTTCACCTTTGTTTGCTTTAATCCGCTGGAAAAGGAAATGGCAAGTACCTTTGCCACCCCAGTATCTTTGCCAAGAAAACACCATGGACAGTATGGTCCATGGCAACAACATCTAGGGAGAGAGAAAAGGATCAAAGAAGTGTGGGACTGCAGCTTGAAATAGAAAGGGCATTGATAAGAGATGATGGAGAGAAGGCAGACCTGTTCAGTCTTGATTTTTCATCTGTCTTCTCTGACAAGGAAAATTATTTTTGCTTGGGAAATGATAGAATAAAAATGGTTAATATGGAGAAGATGAGTAAGGATGCTGCAAAAAACACTTAGTTTACCTTGATAAATTTAAATTACCTAGACCAGAAGAAGGTATATCCTTGGGCATTGAAAGAACTGGCCGCTGAACCACTGTCCATGATTTTTTTAAAGGTTCCCATCTCTCCTAGAGAACTATCAAAGAGCTTGCATCCTAATTTTCAAAAAAGGGAAGCAAATGGAGTCTGATCACCATAGGCCAGTGAGCTTGACTTCCATCCCTGTCTAAGGCCTGGATGGATTGTTAAAGTCATGGAACATCTAGAAAAAGATGCAATAATTACAAAGAACCAACATGACTTCATCAAGAACACATCATGCCAAACTAATTTCACTTGCTGTTTTTGATACAGTTACTACACTGGTAGAATGCTACTCTGAGAAGAAGGCTACACAATTTACCTCGATTTTAACAAAGTGTTTGTCTTATACTATTCTTACAAAAAGATGGAAGAGAAGTGAACTAGATGAAACTAGAAACAATTGAATGGCCAGACTCAACAAGTAGTCAATAACAGTTCAATGTCAACTTTGTAAAAGTCTAGAGGTGAGGGTCCCAGGAATCCATGCTTGACCCTGCACTGTTTACCATTTTTATTGATGATTTGGATAAATATATGTTTATCAAATTTTCAGATGACCCAGAGCTAGAAAGGATAGCTAATATACCAGATGAAAGAGTTAGAATTCCAAAAGGTCTTGAAAAGCTAAGACATTAGGCTGAATCTACTTAGGTGAAATTCAGTATGGATAGATGTAAAGTCTTACACTTGGGTTTAAAAAGTCAACTTGTAAGTACAAGATGGGGAGTGAGGAAAGGGAATAGTCAGACAGCTGTTTGAAATAAATCTAGGAGATTTAGTGAACTGTTAACTCAATGTGAATCAGCAATGTGATATGAGAGCCAAAAAAAAAAGTTATTTTGATCTTGAGTTATATTGAGAGGCATAGCTTCCAAGAACAAGGATGTTACAGTCGCTCTGTACTCTGTGCTGGTCAGACCCCTATATGAAGTATTGTGTCTAGTTCTAGAACTAGACAAGAAGCCAAGCAAGGATGGTGATGTCTTAAATCCATGTTGTTCATCTGTTGTTCTCACCAATGACGTCACAAGGGGGAGATTTTGAATGGTTGGTGAACTGAATTTAAATGATAGTTTGAAGGAACTGGGGAAACACGATAGCTGTCTTAATGTATTTGAAAGGCTTTCATGTGAAGGAGGAACTAAACTAGTTCTGTTTGGCACAGAGAAAAACACCAGCAAAAGTGGATGCAAATAGCAAAGAAACAATATAAGACGATGTCAGGACAAACTTCCTAACCATTAGAGCTCCTCAAAAAATGGAAAGATTGAGAGGCAGTAGGTTTTCCTGCATTAGAGGTTTCCAATCAGAGCTTGGATGACCGACATTTGGGTATACTATAGTGAGGATTACTTGTTTTTGGCATGAGCTAGACTACTTGGTTGCTTGGATCTTCCAGCTCTAAAATTAGATGATTTTGTGATCTCTGTTTTACACAGGAGAAAATTAAGTTTTGGAGAAGTTTAATGATATATTCAAGGTCACACATTTAATTATGAAAACAGACTTTCTGAATTTGAATCCAGGGATCTTTCCATCCAGCCATACCCCATCCCCTCAATTTACAGATGAGGACACTGAGGCACCCAAAAAGAGACTATACCAGGTCTTCTACTCCATTAATGGTGGCATCATAACTAGAATTGAACTCTCCTGACTCCCTATTCAGTATCTTCTTTGCTGTGTCATAGAGACAGTCTACTGGAGAAGAATTCCATTTAAGTGAAAGCTTCTCTAGCTGGCAGATCCCAGCAAAAACATGCTTGGTTCCTTGAATGGAATAAAGCTCTGAAAAGCCCTCCTGAGTTCAAAGCAAATTCAATTAGAAAACAATGTGTGACCTCCCCCTGCTGGCCAGCAGCAAAGGCTTCTAAAGAAGTGCGCTTTCTACTACATGCTATTGAAAATTGTAATGACCAAGCTTGACCCTGGAGAAAAGAGAAGAAAATAAACCTCCTTCCCTTCTCTGTTGAGGTGGGGAACTATGGGTGTTGAACATTGCATATACCATCAGAATCTATTGATGCAGAAATTAGTTTATTTTTTATTACAAGGGATGTTTCAATGGATAGGGGATAATGGAGGGATATATTTTTTAAAATGAAAGTAAAAGGAAAACCAAAGATAGCAAAAACATTTTTTTTCAATTAAAAAACTGTCCATTGATGACTTAGACCTTAACATGTCAGAGACTATGGGTTCCTATATTAACTGCTATTGCGTAAAGAAATTAAACTAGATTTATGGGAATTTTGGACCTTTGCTTTGTGGCCTATAAGAGAAAACTAGACTTTACTCCGGAAGAAGGGTTAGAACATGAGTCCTGCTTACAAAGATTTCATTCCAATCATCTTCCATGCATTCCCTCCTCTTCTCCTCCCACCAGTGAAATTACACATAGGGCCACAAATTTGGAGTCAGAGGGATCTTTGAGGACATCTAATTTAATGTCCTAGGGGAAGCTAAGTGATGCGGTAGATAGAATGCTTGCCATGGAGTCAAGTCTTCCTGAGTTTAAATCTGGACTCAGACACTTACTAGCTGTGTGAACCTGGACAAGTCATTTAACCCTGTTTGCTTTGGTTCCCTCATCTATAAAAAGAGCTGGAGAGCCACTCTAGTACATGCCAAGAAAACTCAGAGGAGGTCAGGAAGAGTTAGACATGACTGAAGTGACTTCATTGTGCTGGTCAGTTACTAAGCCTTTCAGAGCTGATTATCTTTACAATATTGCTGTTAATGTGGAGATTGTTCTTGTGATTCTGCTGACTTGTCTTTGTATTAGTTCATATAAGACCCCCGGGTTTTTCTGAGACCACCACTTTCATCATTTCTTATTGCATATTCCATCATATTCATCTATGGCAACTTATTCAGCCATTCCCCAATCTCAATTCAATTTCATAAATATCTATCTTGAGCGGTTTAGATGTGGTGTTGCCTGTAGGTCAGGAGAGAGTTGAAGAAATCTTTTAGGGCTCATATGGCATATGAATTACCACATAAATACATGCTTTTCTTTCCTGAGGTCCCTTTCAACCCTAGGATTTCAAATTTTCTCTTATTCACAGAAGGATCATACCTATGACAGCAGTGATAAGGCAAGAATAAAGACTACTTGGAAATCCTGTGGCTTAAAGCCATTTCCTCTGATGCACAAAAGAACCTGATAGGACAATTAACTCAGAGTATGCTTAGGGGTTAGTTTTCTCTGACACTAGTATTATTCCTATTAATCAAATTCAATTTAGATCATTTATATTTTTAAGAAATTAAATAAAAATTTCTTTAATGAACAAAAATCTATTTCCTATCCTCCGTTGCTCTCTCATTAAAAATAGAAATAAAAATAAAATTTTATGACAAATATGCATAGTCAAGCAAAATGTTCCTGTGCTGTGCATGTCCCCCAAATTGTCTCATTAGGTCCTTTGAAGTCATCACTTCTGTCAGGATCTGGGGAGCATGTTTCATCATCATTCTTCTGGGGTCGTCGTTGATCATTGCAACGATGAGAATTTTAAAGTCTTTCAAAGTTGTTTTGCTTTATAATATTGCAGAGTACTAGCTGTTCCAGTTTTGTTACCTTCATTTTATATTAGCTTGTAGAGGTCCTCCTAGACTTCTACTTCAGAGAATTTATCAAGTCACTGCTCTGTGCAGGGGATTGTGCTAAAAACTAGTAATTCAAGCCTACATCAAGTAGCTTGTTTTCTCAATGAGAAAGAAGGGAGAGATTTGGAATTTTAAAAAACAAATGTTAAAAATTGTTTTTATATGTAATTGGGGAAAAAGTAAAATATGAAATAAATAAATAAAGGGATAATAACATAATATTAATAAATATTATTTATTTAATAATAAATAAACACTAGTAATATAAAGCCCCCCCAATAAAACAAAACACTTAACAATCCTTGCTGTCTACTTCTCTTATAATTCATATTTATTTACATACTGAATTATGCTTAAAAAGATTATGCATTCTTAATCTAATTTGATCCTTGCCACAAACTTTACTTTTATTCATTTTATTTGAAAAAAATTATTTTAAATATTGCTTTCTCTTTAAATTTTGAGTTCCAGATTCTCCTCCTTCCAGAAGGTAAACAATATGATATCAATTATACATGTGAAATCATACAAATCATATTTTCATATTAGTCATATTGTTTTTTAAAAGGAGAAAAAAATTAAAAGAAGGAAATTTACTTCAGTTTACACTTAGTGTTCATTAGTTCTGTCGCTGGTGGTGGATAGCATTTTTTCATCGAGTCCTTTAGTATTGTCTTGGATCACTGCATTGATCAAAGTAGCCAAGTCTTTCACAGTTGATCATCATTACAATGTTGCTGTTACTTTGCACAATGACCTGGTTCTTCTCACTTCACTTTGCATCAAGTCAATAGGTCTTATCATGTTTCTTCTAAAACCACCCTCCTCATCATTTCTTATATAGCACAATAGTGCTCCATCACAACAATATGCTACACCTTGCTAAACCATTCCCTAATTAATTTGTATCTCCTCAATGTCCAATTCTTTGCCACCACAAAAACAAGCTGCTATAAATATTTTTGTACATATAGCTTATATTCCTTTTCCTTTGATCTCTTTAGGTAAAGATGTAGTAATAGTATTTCTGAGTTAAAGGATATGCACCTTTTTATAACCCTTTGGGCACAGTTGCAGATTATCCTCCAGAATGATTGGACCAGTTTACTACTTCACCAACAATTCATTAATGTATCTATTTCCTTTATTCCCTCCAGCATTTGGTATTTCTGATGGGTGTGAGGTAGTACCTCAAAGTCGTTTTAATTTGCCTTTCTGTAATCAATAGTTATTTAGATAATTTTTTTTCATTTAACTATAGAGAACCTTAATTTTTTCTTCTAAAAACTGCCTGTTCATATCCTTTGGTCATTTATCAATTGGGGAATGGCTGCTATATTTATAAATTTGACTCACTGCCCTATATATTGGAGAAATGAGATCTTTATCAGAGGAACATGTTCTAAATTTTTTTATGTTACTTCATTATCTGTGCTACCTTTTAATAAAATTTAGATTTCCTTTCTTTCAATTAGGTCTAATTTTGCTTTTGCTTTGTCTGAGATCTTGATTGCCACCCCTGCCCTCTTCACTTCAGCTGAAGCTTAATAGTCTCCGCTCCACTCCTTCCTTTTAACTCTGAGTGTGTCTTTCGGTCCCAAGTGTGTCTCTTGTATACAACATATTGTTGGATTCTGGTTTCCAATCTATTCTACTATTTGCTTCTGTTCATTGGGTTAGCTCATTCCATCCACATTTATAGTTATGATCACTAAATGTACATTTCACTTCATCACTCCATCCCATTTTCCTCTTTTTTATCCTTCTCTTTTATCCTGCCACTTCTCAGAAGTCTGTCTTGCTTCCAATCACTGTCTCACCCAATCTGCCCTCTCTGTTATTATTTCCCTCCATATCTCTTATCCCCTGCCCCTATTATTTTCCTATTAGGTAAGATATATTTCTATATCCAACTGAGTGTGTGTGTGTGTGTGTGTGTGTGTATGCATTTGTGTGTTCTTCCCTTATTGAATCAGTTGCAATGAGAGTAAAGATCAAGCATTGCCAGCCATCTTCCCCCCCATTTTTCCTTCCACTATAAAAGCTCTTTCTTGCATGCTTTTCTATGTGAGAAAATTTGTTCCGTTCTACCTCTCCCTTCCCCCTTCTCCCAGTGCATCCCTCTTTCTCATACCTAAATTCTTTTTGGGGAGATCATCCCGACATAATCAACTCATACCCATTCACTCTTTCTCTATTAACTCCTTCTAACTGCCCCAATAATGATAAGGAGTTCTTATATAATTATGCCCTAGTAAGTTCTTAGGAGTTACATGTATCACTTTCCCATATAGGAATGTAAACAATTTAATTCCATTGATTTTCTCATGATTACTCTTTCAGTGTTTATTTTCATATGCTTCTCTTGAGTCTTCTGTTTGTCATATTTTCTATTCAGCTCTGGTCTTTTCATCACAATGTTTGCAAGTCCTCTATTTCACTAAATGTCTGGGGTTTTTTTTCCTCAGAAGGATTATACCCAGTTTTGTCCAGTATGTCATTCTAGCTTCTTTGCCTTCTGTAATGTCATATTCCAAACCCTCTGCTCCTTTAACGTGGAAGCTATTAAATCTTGTGTTATCTTGACTGTGGTTGAATTATTTCTTTCTGGCTTCTTGAAATATTTTCTCCTCCAAATTTTGGCTATAACATTCCTGGAAATTTTCATTTGAGATTACTTTCATGAGGCGATTGATGGATTCCTTCAATTTCAAATTTATCTTCTGGATCTAAGGTATCAGGGAAGTTTTCCTTTGCAATTTCTTGAAATATGATGTTCAGGATTTTTTTTATTATGACTTTCATATAGTTCAATAATTCTTAAATTGTATCTCTTCAGTTTGTTTTTCAGGTCAGTTGCTTTTCCAAGAAGATACTTCACATTTTTCTATTTTTTTCATTCTTGTGACTTTATTTTATTGTTTCTTAAAGTCTCATGGAGTCATTACCTTCTACTTGTCCAATTCTAATTTTTAAGGAATTAATTTCTTCAGTGATCTTTTGCGCCTCTTTTTCATTTTGGTCTATTCTGATTTTAAAGGAATTCTTTTCTTTAGAGAATGTCTGTTCTTCTTTTACCATTAGGTTAAGTCTGTTTTTTAAGATGATATTTTCTTCAGTACTTTCTTGTATCACTCACATTTTCCCCCTAGTTTTTCCTCCACCACTCATCTCTTTTTTTTAACTCTTCCAGGAATTTTTTCTAGCCTTGGATACAATTAGCATTTTTCTTGGAAGCTTTACTTGTACGTATTTTCTCATTGTTGTCTTCTTCTAAGTTTATGTCTTAATCTTTCTTTCCATCATAATTGGTTTTCTTTTATGGTCAAGCTCTTTTTTTTGTTGTTGTTTGCTCATTGCTCCAATGTATATCTTGACTTTGAATTTAATGTTAAAGTTGAACTTTGCTGACCTGGAGGTGGAGAGGCACTGTATCAAGCTATCAGCATTTTTGTGCTACTATTTGAAGAGGTAGTTCTGGGGCCCTGCAAGTTTTGGGGACTTTCAAGGTGGTGTTGATGGGGTGCTTGGGTGCATGTGCTTGGGCCCCAATTCTAAAATCACATCTCTCTTTAAAAATCACATTTCTTCTTAGGCTCAAAACACTGTCCCAGGCAGTTTCTCCCCAGTCCAAGGACACAGCCTGCCCCTGGAACAACCATTATCTCCCTTCCTGATACAGCAGCCAGCTGCACCTATAGATCTTATTAGTCTGAACCAGCTATGGACTGGCTGAACAGGCTATGCACTGGGTCATAACATTTACTACTCACTGACCAATCATATGTATCCTAGACTTAGACATACCTATACTCCCTTATATTTATCTTGTCTAACAAGACATTGATGAGGAAAACCTGGTGACTCCTTAGTCAGCCGGGACCATTAGTTGATTTGGTGACATTTCAGACCTAAAACCACACCTGCCTGTAGCCCACCTCCACTTTGGGCTATTTCCCACTGAATTTTGGGTAAAATACCTGTGCAGTGAATACCAAAAGTGTATGTTCCTTTAAGAACTAACCACCCTTTAATTCTACCCTGAATCACTAATTAGCATATTTGTCACATATTTCGCTATAGAATATTCTATATAAACTTTGCCTGTACCCCTCTAAGGTTGCAGGTTTACTAAGAACTCTTGCCCACTGAAAAATGTAATAGATCTTTACCTTGACCTCAACAATGATTGAGTCTGTGAATTCTTCTCCAGATGGCCCATGCAGGGAACTGCTCTCCTGGTCTGTGCTCTGGTTTTTACCCAAGAAGGGTTCCTGTTTCTCTGTAATTGCAAGTGCCAGCACTCCTCTTGACATTATAACTGTGACCAGGGTCCCTACTACCTTGTGACCAATCATAAGTGCTCTTCTTTGTCTTGGAATGTGACCTAGAACTTTTTATGGGCAATAGAGTTGCCAGTTAGCACCAGCTATACCCAGTACCAGCAAAGGGTTCCCTGTAGTGTCTTTCTAACCAGTTGCCTGACCCCCATACCATCTCTGGGTTGAGTTCCTGAAGTTACTGCTGTTGCTGCTGCTGCCCTAGTTGCCTCCAAGGTCTGCCACTGATATTCCAACCACACTTTGGGTTTGTGCCCACAGTAGTGTTATGGACCTCTCTTGTGGACCTCCTTAGTTGTCTTAGCCTGGAAAATTACTCCAATGACCTTTGGTTGGCTCTGCCACTCCAAAATTTTATTTGAGGCATTATTTTTAAATTGTTTATAGGAGAATGTTGGGAGAGTTCTCCTGGGTCCTCATCTGTACTCTCATGTTTCTTACCACAAACTTTAATAGTATGGATATTAAGACTGCATGGAGTGCCAGGCCTGAGTTCAAATCTGGTTGCAGGCACTTACCTACTGTGTAACCTTGGTCAAGTCATTTAACTCTGCTTTAGTTTCTCATCTATAAAATCAGCTGGAGAAGGAAATGGCAAGCCATTCCAGCCTCTCTACCAAGAAAACTTCAAATGGGGTCATGAGATGTTGGACACAACTGAAAAACAACTGAACAACAACAGTAGTCTGAATATTATCTATATTTTCAGAAAAGGAAACTAAAGTTCATTGATATGAAATGCTTGACCCATGGTCATATAGCTATAGAATGGAAAAGCTGGAACTTGAAATCAGAGTTCTTGACTTCAAGTCTAGGTCTCTTTAAA
>CM053774.1:44913069-45108034 GCA_028658325.1 Potorous gilbertii
ATGACTTGAAATTGACATTGTGACCTCAGAGAAATGATGACATGACTTGAAATTGACATTGTGCCGTCAGAGAAATGATTACATGACTTGCACTTGACTTTGTTTTGAGTGAGGGAGGGCTGTGCAGGTCACCAGCCTCACTTCTCCTCCAGAGTCATCTGAATCCAGTGACTAGATATTCATCAGGATGACTGGAGATGGCCCTGTCCTGGGATTATGAAGGGGAAGCACTAGGCAGAAGGACATAGGCTAAGAATTTCCAAGATTCACTCCTGGAAACAATGACTCAATTAGACACAAGGTTTACATCTGAGTTGATATCTCAGATTACACTGAGATGAAAAAAGGAAAACCAACTGAATGTGAAGCTGTCCTCCTTTCAGTCCAGAGGAGAGCGAAGCCACAGACAAAGAAGACAAGCTAAAGATGTTCTCATGCTCTTGGGCAGGGCAGAACAAGCCTACAAGTAAACAAGTCCTACCCAGTATCTGACCAGAGATTTCTTGTCTGTGAATCCTGAGTTTGGGAGATTCCAATCAAGATTTGGGGAAAATGTAAACAAGGCTCAGAAAGGTGAGGCACATTCATGCTGAGATTTGACCTTAAAAAAAAAAGAGCTGGGGGTAGCAGCCATAGCAACAGAGAAAGAATTGTGGGAAGTTTTTGTCAGTAAGGATTCAAATGGATATGGAGTTTTATTGTGAGTATAGAGTCTCTTTTTGGATGAGGATGAAGTATAACTCTTAACTAGTAAGACCTTTAGACCACTCCCAGCAAGAGAGAGCTAGGTAGAGCAGTTTCTTACTTTTTCACATTTGTTTATTTTATTTTTAGTTTATGAAATAAAATAAACATTTATATAACATACTATAATAAAAATTTGCACCTGAAACTGCAGATCTGTTATGTACAACTTGGTGTCCCTTTTAAATATATAATAAAATGATCATATAAATTTTCGTTTTTCTTCTCTCTCCCTGTCCCCTACCTTAGAGATGGCTACCATTAGACACAAATAGGTAAACACACACACACACACACACGCACACACACACACATATATGTATATATATATATATATATATATATATATATATATATATATATATATATATATATATATATACAGATTATTCTATACATACTTCTATTTATCAGTTCTTCTCTGAATGCAGATATATCATATGTCCTTTATAGTTAATTTGTATGTTTATAATAGTTAAAATGACTTATTCACTCAAAGCAGCTTCCTTTTTTAACTAATTACTCTTGGCACAATTTCTGTGTTGTTCAAATAGTGCACTGCTTTCAGTCATCACTAAATTTTGGCTCCCTGGGGTGCTGGCTTGATCACCCTATCCAAGTTATGTTCTTGAAATGGTGTGTACACAAATAAGGAGGAATATTGAAAGGGATATGGTTGTTGTTTTTCAGTCATATCCTACTCTTTGTGAGCCCATTTGGTGTTGTCTTGGCAAAGATGCTATAGTAGTTTGACATTTACTTTCCTGGCTCATTTTTACAGAAGAGGAAACTGAGGCAAACAGAGTTAAATTGACCAGGATCACACAGCTAATAAGAGTCTGAGGTCAGATTTAAACTGAGGAAGATGAGTCTTCCTGACTTTAGACCTAGCACCCTATCCACTGCACCACTAAGCCTGAAGGGAATAGATAGGGGAATAGAGGGAGGCATATGTGGAAGTCAAGAGAGACTGGAGGGAAAGGTGTCAAGCTTATTTTAACCTTGCTCCGGTGTTGTTACCACTACTACTTCAGATGGTTAATTGAAATCCAACTTAATGTTGCAAAGCATATTGAATCAATGTGCTGGTTGGTTTTGCCTAACTTTCTTCTGTGTTACTTGAAAGGGTTCCATGCAAGGATGGGTGGTGCTTCTGGGAAAGGACTGTGGAGTAAGAATAGGAGGCAGAATTAAAACTTTTAAAATAAGTAAATACATTTAATTCAATTCAAGAAGTTTATAGTGTGTGGGGGGGGGCAGTGTTGGGTATGTCATGCACACAATTAACTATGCTATAAGGTGAAATGTATTAGGGACAAAGTGCTGTGAGATATCAAGTAGGGAGAGAGACTTTCCACTTGGCCAGTTCAGGGAAGTCTCCTTTGGAAGAAGGGATATCTAAACTGGACTTTGAAAGTGGGAAAGGAATTTCAATAGACAGGAAAGGGTGAGGTCTTTTCCAAGCATGAAGAATGCTGTTAATAAAGACTCAGAGACAGAATAGGGCCCGAGCAGATTGGGTGGTGGAGAGTGTTCCAATTGGGCTGTAATGCAGAATACATGAAGGGAAAAGGGTGAAAAGTCGCTTTTTTCCACTGATATTCATGTAACACTTTAAGGTTTGTTAAATGCTTTATATTCATTATCTAGTGTGAGCTTTGTACCAACCCCATCAGATAGGCAAAAATACTTATCATTAGGTCCACTTTCCAGATGAGGAAACTGAGGCTCAGAGTTGTGAGGTGACTTGCCCATGGTCAGAGCCCCATAGTCAGAAATAGAATTTGGTTCCATTTCCTCCCTATTCTAGAACCTGCCCTCTCTAGCCACTATATTGTGTTATCTTAAATAAATCTGCACTATTCTATTGGAGCTAAATTGAGGAGGGTTTGGAATGCTTATTGCTACTGGTGAATGGAGGAGTGAACAAATGGAGAAGAGTGATTGATACCTATGAAAGAAGGGATGAAAAGTGAGAAGGAATTTCCAAGAAGTATAGGAAAGAGAAAATGAAGGTCAGAACAAGGCAAGGAGAGGATAGAACCAAGGCTGGGGTTTAGGGGAAAAATATTGGAGATTAGTCGAGGGATCTAATACCTGAAACAAGGGAGTTGTTGAATTTTAGAAGTAGAAGGAACCTTAGATATACTTCAAGACATCCAGATGGATACTAGAACTGAGAATGAAACATGCATGTTACTCACTTTTTTTGATAGAAAAGTGATGGATTCAAGGAGCAGAAATGAAACATTTTTTTAACCTGGCAAATATGGGAATTTGTTTTTGCTACACTGAGTATTTATTATGGTTTTTTTTTTCAATTGAGAGGGAGATAAAAAGAAGGAAAAAAGGATCTTTGAAATCTTTAAAAAATATATAGAATAGAAATTACTTGTTCAATTTGTTAAATATTTGAAAGGAAACATAATTTGCATTTTTAGGTTCAATCCTCTTTTTTTTTCATTCTAGTTTGCATACAGAAATGTTCATTTTATTTGATATTTGTAAAATTCAGAATAAAAAAATGAAAGTGACTCACAGACACAGTAAAAACTGTTTGAAGAATGAATGAATGACAAAGCATTTATTAAGTTCTGACTCTGCGTCTATCACTATGCTGAGCATTGAGGCTATATACATAAGCAAATCTTCAGAGGAAGAAGAGCTAGAAGGGAAGAGTGGCACACTCCAAGATCCATTTCCAGGACAGACTGGAGCATATTTTACCTATCAGGAAAGTTATTCCTTCTTGCTCTAGGTTCTTTATCAATCTGGGCAAACAATGCCACGTGTGTAATGTATGGACCACCGAGATCCTTATCAGATCCAACACTATCATTCAACAATTCTTTGACCTAAGATAATTATTTCCCATTTATCCTGTATGTAACTTGCCTTGTATATATTTGTTTTCATGTTCTCTCCCTGTTAGACTATAAGCACTTGGAGGGCAAGGATTTTTTTTTTCCTCTTTTTTGTATCCCCAGCACACTGACCCTCCAGAACACCTTCAAAGCAAAAATACTACTTTTAGAGTCCAAAATTCTAGGTTTGAATTCCCAATCTGAGACCTTGAACTAATGTCCCTTGCTCTCTAGGCATCAATTTTTCTTTCCTTACTGAATAATGAAGGGGCTAGACTAGAATAGAGATGTCAAATTTGGTGTAGAACTAAATTTGCTGGAACCACATTAAAATGTTATTGGGAAATATTTAACAAAATAAAGAAAAATATAATAGAACATAGATAATGCTACTTTGTGGTTTTCTAAGTCAATATGGGCATACAGCTGTGTTTCTATTTATGTCTAATACCATTGGGCTAGAGGCTCACTAAAGTGAGCTTCCAGCTATTCTTCTTAGAGCTATCTTGATTTAAAGACAAGCCAAGAAGTTGCTAGAATTAATGGAACACTATTTAGTTTTTTAAATTCTACTTAAGAGATGCAAGAGAACAGACCTTAAAGATGTTCTACTATTCCACTGCCTCCTTTTACAGATGAGGAAATTAAGATGCAGAAAGATTGTGATTGACTCAAGGTCATTTAGGTAGCAGAGCTGGGATTGAATCCAGATTGTCTCATTTTACAATTAGAGCCTTTCCACTGAGAGGAGAGGAAAAGGGCAGTCAGAAACAGCAAAGAATGCCTTCTGAACGATAATGTAAAAGCAAGCTAGCTCAGGAGGGAGACAGGCTTGACAAGATTATAAAGAAGGGAAGAAAACAGGACAAGCAGGCCTGGATCCTTTGCCCTGTAGGACCTGGGTCCTCAAATGGGAACTATCCCAGTTTATGGCATTGTATTCTCTTGGCAGCCTGGCAGAGTTGAAACCAAGGGTCACTGAAGAAAGGAGTGGTTATTGTCTCATACTTTCTGGGTTGTTCCATTAAGCCACTCCTATTATTTCTCCTTCAAAGAGGTTCAGGGTCAAAGAAATGTTGGAAGCCAAACAGAAAGAATTTTGGGATTAGGAAAAGTCTTTTTTTTTTTTTTTACTATATTATCAAAATAAGATCAAGAGAGGACAATTTTGACCCATGAGGAAGAAAGAGAAAATCATCATACTGGAGCAGATGAACTATCTAGTCCAAATTACCAGTCTTCATTTTCTTTTTTCTTTTTAATAAAAATTCATTATTTTTATTTTATCTTCCCCAATTACATAAAAAGATGATTTTTAACATTAATTTTTCTAAAAAATGTCGTTTCAAATATTCTCCTTCCCTTTCTTACTTCCTTAGAGACAGTAAGCAATTTGATATAGATTATATATATGCATTGATGCAAAATATATTTCCATATTAGTCATATTGTGAAAGAGGACAAACTAAAAGAAAGGTAAAAAATAATATACTTTGCATTCAGGCTCCATCAGTTCTTTCTCTGGAGGTGGATAGCATTTTTTATCATGAGCCCTTTGGAATTTCCTTGGATCATTGGTATAGCTGAGAGGGGCTGTTATTCACAGTTGATCATCATACAATATTGCTGTTGCTATGTACAATGTTCTCCTGGTTCTGTTCACTTCACTTTGCATTAGTTCTTGAAAGTCTTTCCAGGTTTTTCTGAAATCAACCTGGTTGTCATTTCTTATAGGAATATTCATTTTCTAGAGGAGGAAACCAAGGCCTAAGAAATGAAGTGATTTGATAAAAAATATGTAGTAAGTGTGTGATAGAGCCAGCACTAGAACCAGGATCCCTTAATTTCCCAGGGCAAAGCTTTACTCTAGAAGGAAGAGATTACTTCAAAGGCTAATAACAATAGATTTAGAGATGGAAGTAAATTAGGTCATCAAGTACATCTCCCTCATTCTGCAGCTAAGAAAACCTACAAATGTTAAAATAACTTGCCCAGGGTCACACAGATTATACTGTCTGAGGCAAGATTTGAACCTAAGTGCTTGTTACAATTCAATACCCATTTATTATGTACCTACTATATCCAAAATACTGTGGTAGATGTCATGCACAGTCCCAAATCCAGACCATAATTAAATTCAACAAATATATATTAAAAGTATTTACTAAGTACAAAGTACACACTAGGCCCTGGGGTTACAAGTAACAACAGCAAATGATTCCTGTACTCGAGGAGCTTGTCTTCTAATATGAGGATGCCACATTAACTGATAAGTATAATACAGAGTAGGAAGTCAAGGGGCCAAAGGAGAGATCACAAAAAGAGGTATCATCCTATTTGAAGAGGGAGAGAGCACTAAAAGCTGGGGGGGGGGGGTGGCAATTAGGCAAGGGCTCATAGAAAAAGGATACTTTAGGCCTAGATCAATGCCTGACACCATATACCAGAATAAAGTCCAAATGGGTAAATGACCTAGTTGTAAAGGCTGATATTATAAACAAACTAAAGGAGCAAGGAATAGTTTATTTGTCATAGTCATGGAGAATGGAGGAATTTATGACCAAACAAGAGAAAGAGAACATTATGAAATGCAAAATGGATAACTTTAATTTCATCCAATTGAAAAGTTTTGCACAAACAAATCCAGTGTAACCAAAATTAAGAGGAAAGCAGAAAACTGAGAAAGAATTTTTGCAACTAGTATCTGTGATAAAGGTCTCATTTCTAAAATATATAGAGAACTGAGTCAAATTTAATACAAGTCAAATGATAAATGGTCAAAAGATATGAACAGGTAGTTTTTTGAGGAAGAAATTAAAGCTATACTCATGTAAAATGCTCTAAATCACTATTTATTAGAAAGATGCAAATCAAAAAAACTCTGAGGTACCACATTAGATTGGCTATCAGACTGGCTAACATGGCAAAACAGGAAGATGATAAACGTTGGAGAGTTGGAACATTAATTCATTGTTGGTGGAAGGCTGTGAGCTTATCCAACCATTGTGCAGAGCAATTTGAAACTGTGCCCAAAGGACTATAAAAATGTGCATACCCTTTGACCCAGCAATACTGCTCCTAGGGCTGTATCCCAAAGAGATAATAAGAAATGGGAAAATGATCCACATGGACAAAAATATTTATAGCAGTTCTTTTTGTGGTATCCAAGAAGTGGAAATCGAGGGGATGCTCATCAATTGGGGAATGACTGAACAAGTTGTGGTATATGAATGTTATGGAATATGATTGTGCTATAAGAAATGATGAACAGGAGGACTTCAGAAGAACCTGGAAAGACTTCTATGATCTGATGCTGAGTGAAGTGAGCAGAGCCAGGAGAACATTGTACACAGTAATAGCTATATTGTGCGAGGACTGTTGTTGGATAGACTTAGCCCTTCACTGCAATGCAAGGACCAAAACATTTTCAAAGGACTCATAATGTAAAATGCAATTCACATCCAGAGAAAGAACTATGGAGTTAGAAGGCAGAATGAAGCAGATTATTTTCTCTTTTGCTATGTTTTGTTTTGTTTTTCTCATGGTTTCTCCCATTCATTTTAGTTCTTCTATGCAACATGACTGATGTGAATATGTGTTTAATAGGAATGTATGTGTAGAACCCATATAAGACTGCATGCCATCTTAGGGAGGGAGGGGAAAGAGAAGAGGAGAAAATTTGAAACTTATGGAAATGATTGTTGAAAACAAATAAATGAACAAATTTGGGGAAAAAAAGAAAAGGGATACTTTAGTTGAGTCTTGAAGGAATCTGCTGGGGGCACAATGGGTAGATCACTGGGCCTGGAACCTGAGTTCAGATCTCAGGCACTATCTTTGTGACCCTGGGGCAAATCACTTAAACTCTGTTTGCATCAGTTTTATCAATTGTAAAATAAATGTAATAATAGCACCTACCTCAGAGTTGTCATGGTGATCAAAGGAGATAACTGTAAAAAGTACTTTGCATAGTAGTAGGTGCCAAATAAATACTTATTCCCCTCCCGCTCTTTATCTGTAAGGTAGAGATGAGGAAGGAGTACATTCCAAGCATGAGGGGACTACTTATGAGTGAAAGCAAGAAATGGTATGTTGAGTTGTTGTGTTTGTTTTTCATTTTGGAAGGGGACCATGACATCAAGATGATGACATGACTTGCACTTGACTTTGATTTGAATGAGGGAGGGCTGTGCAAGGTCACAGCCTCACTTTCTTCTCCTGAGCCACCTGGGTCCAGTGGCCAGATATTTATCAGGATGACTGGAGATGGCCCAGGAAGCAAGGTATGACCCTGGCCATTTTAGGCTGAGATCTTATCAGATTCTAACTTTGAGTGAGATACACCCATTCAATAAATAGGCCTCTTTAAGTTATTACTTAAAGGGATGGTCTCTTTTAATAAAGAAAAAGATAATTAAAATTATTAGGGTCCCTGTCCACCTAGCACAAAGTGAATGTAAATACTAAATAGAAACTGTTTCTCTTTTACCCAGGAACCCTGAGGGTCTGCCCCTCCTTGTTTGAGGTTGAGTATGAAAAACAGCTAGGGATCTATTTGGCTAAAATATAGAGTACCTGAAAAAACAGTAATACAAAGTCCAAAAAGGTAGGTTAGAGTTATATTATGAAATATATAAAATCCCAATCTGAGGAGATACTTTGCTCTACATGCAGTGAGTATCCACTGAAAGTTTTCGAGCCATGGGAGCAATGGGACCATATCTATCTTAGGAAGATTATTTGAGTACCTCTGTCAATGGAGGGATTAAAGAGAGAAAAAGATCAGAAGAAATGAGCCCATTAAGAAGACTTGTTCCTGGGAGTAGCAATGAGGGCATGAACTATGGTTAAAATCATGTGACTGATAAAAGGGAGGGCAGATAGGAAGACAGGGTAACCAGAATGCACTCCATCTTGGGGAAGGGGAAGGAAGAAACAAGGAGAAAATTTGGAACTCAAAATCTTGTGAAAGTGAATGTTAAAAACTAAAACTTAATTAATTTTAAAGGGAAAAAAAGAGAAAATTTAAAAAATAAAAGAATCGTGATGGGAGAGAAGAGGATCAGTGACTGAAATGTGGTGGAAAGAAAATTGATAAGAGCTGGAAACTGATTACATATGGAGATGAGGAATGAATCAAGAAGGATTGCTGAGGATGGGAACCTGGTCCAGTAGGAGGACTGGGGTGTCTTAAACAGGGAGAGAAGTTTACAAGAGGGAAAGGTTAGGGGGGAAGATGATAGCCTTATTTTTGCTCCAATTGAATTTGAGATGTCGGTAGAAGGGAAGAGAATAAGCATTTCTAGAACACCTACTATGTGTCAGGCCTTATGCTAAGTGATTTACAAATATTGTCTCATTTGTTCCTTTAGGGGTAGATAATATGCTTATTTTGCAGTTGAGGGAACTGAGACAAACAGAGGTCAAGTGACTTGCCTAGGGTCACATAGCTAGCAAGTGTTTGAATATGAATTCCTGGTTCCAGGCTCAATGCTTAATTCACTGCCCCATCCAGTTGAAACATTTAGAGGCTGAAGTCAGGAAGATCTATATTTAAATTCAACCTCAGACACTTGCTAGCTGTGTGACTGGGAAGTCACTTAGCCTCTGTCTGCCTCAGTTCCTGGACTACAAAATGGGACCATAATAGAACATAGCTCCTAGGGTTGTTGTGAGTATAAAACTAGATATTTGTAAAGCATTTTGCAAACCTTCATTATGTAAATGCTACCTATTGTTATTACAGTGGTAGTAGCAGTTGTAGCAGCAGCAGCAGTAAGTAGTAGTAGTAACACTTGAGTTCAGGAGAGAGATTAGGGCTGAGCATTGCATCTGGGAACCATCTGCATCCCAATAATTGAACCCATGGACATAGTGGAACTCACCTAGGGGAAGCGTATTGCGAGATAAGAAAAGACAGTTCTTTAGGGAACCTAACTAGAAGATTTGACTAGTTCTTTTTCTAATTTTTTCCCTTTCTGGGCATCTTTTCACAAGAAACATCCAATGGGCCAGTGACTGGGTCAAACCCCTCAAAATCCACAGGACTCTTTTCCTTAGCTATCTGTTACTATCTCTTTGATCACTTCCTCGCCCTCAGGTTATTGATTTTCACAGATTCTGTTCTACTTTCTATCTTCTAAAGTTCATATACACGACCTCAGAAGCAGGTAACATGAAAGCAGACACAGTTACAGGAAATCTCACCCATTCATAAAGCTCCTGATCCACACCAGCCCTTCCAGAGGCAGGCACAAGTGCTAACAATCATACCCCTCTCACATAGGCATGTAGACCAGATGTCAGGTGTGTAGACCAGATATGAATGTGCATATACATTTAGCCAATACTCTCCATGTCCATCCTTCAAACAATATGGGTAAGAAAGACAATCTCTAAACCCTGGGAGCTATACCCAAAGGGTGTCCCTTGGCTATAGGTTAAGGAAGGTTACATAGCAAAACTAGGTGGGCCTCGGCCAAGTTTCCAGACCCAATGATCTCAGATTCTTCACTGTGATTATAGCCTCAGGAAGAGTAACCCTCTTCTTCATTTCCTGCTGAATCAAAAGACTATAATATCAAAGATGTAGAATTGGAAGGGTCTTCCGAGGGTATTGGGTCCAACTACTTATTTCACAGCTGAGGAAAACTGAAGCCCAAAGAGTTACTTTAGGTCACCTAGCTAATAGGTATGGATCCAAAACCAGATCTCCTTGCCTCCAATCCACTTCTCTATTCACTTATACCATGTTGCCATACTTAAATTATTTTTTAAATTTTCAGGTCTTTTAAAAGAATTATTTCTGTTTTCAGTTCCAAATTTTCTCCCTCCCTCCACTCTTACCCCCATCCATAGAGAAAAACAAAAAATACAATAACCATTATACATATGAAGTCACATAAAATATATTTCTGTTTTAGCCATATTCCAGGAAAAAAAAGGAAGAAAAACAAAAGGAAAAATTATGCTTCAATCTGCATGAATCCACCAATTCTCTATCTGGAGATAGATAGCATTTTACATCCTTTGCAGTTGTGGTAGATCACGGATAAGAATGACTAAGTCTTTAACAGTTGATTATCTTTACACTATTGCTATTACTATATAGACTATTTTCTTGGTTCTGCTCACTTCGCTTGGCATCAGTTCATATAAATCTTGATGTTGTATTTCAATTAATCTATGAACAAATATTTATGAGATGCCTCTATGTGCCAGGAACTATGGCAGGGACTTTGGCTGATTATAAGCACTTCTCTTATGAAGACTCTGGGACACAATATATCCTTTAATTAATTTTCTTACGTACAACCAAGACTCTTCAGCTCCATGGATGAGGCTGTTATATAAAGCTACCAAAGCACACAGATGAGTCATTAAACAGATTTAGTGCAGCACATTCCTTAAGCCAAACCAAAAGAGATTGTAGACAATCTCCATCACAAATATACTCAAAGTAACATTTATATAGCAGTTTAAAGTTTTTGAAATACTATATATACTTTATCTCATTTGATCCTGTGAGGTATGTACTACAACTACCTCTGTTTCTTTCTCTCTCTCTCTCTCTCTCTCTCTCTCTCTCTCTCTCTCTCTCTCTCCCTCTCCCCCCCTCCCTCTCTCTCCCATTATCTGGAATTTGTTTCAAAACAAAATACTACTTTCAAGGTATGGGCTATGATTGGTATGCCTTCTGTGTAGGCTTCTCTAGGTAGACACCTGTTGTATTGTACAGTAATAATTGATGTTTATGTATTCAATATAAGACACTACACTATCTTGAGTCATTTTAAAAATTTCAATTTTATTTTCAGTCCTAAATTTCCTGTCTTCTTCTCCCCACTTCACCCATTAAGAAAGCAAGAAAAAACAAAACTCATTGCAAAATAAATTACTGTATTAGCTATGTCAAAAAATGAAAGAGAGAGTGAATGAAAGGAAGGAAGGAAGGAAGGAAGGAAGGAAGGAAGGAAGGAAGGAAGGAAAGGAGGAAAGGAGGGAGGGAAAGGAAGGAAGGAGAGAAAATAAAATGTTTCCATCTGCACTCTGAATACATCAGCTCTCTATCTAGAGGTAGATTTTTTGTCCCAAGTCCTTTAGAGTTGTAGCTAGTCCTTGCATTGATCAGAGTTCTTAATTCTTTCAAAGATGTTTATCTTTACAATTCTATTGTTATTGTGGAAATGATTATCTTTCGGCTCACTTCACTTTTGATCAGTTTATCCTACAGATCTTACTCTTGATATGACATTATTCCTTTACATTATCAATAAAGTGACAACAGCAGTTCTTAAAAGATGAAATGCAAACAATCAGCAACCAAAAGAGAGAAAAAATATTCCAAGCCACCATAATTAGAGAAATACAAGTTAAAATAGTTCTGAGGTTCCATCTTCCATCAGATGGGATAGATAACAGAAAGGATAACAGAAAAGGAGAATAACTATTCTTGGAAGTACTGGGAGAGGCAGATGGATTCAACCATTTTAGAAAGCAATTTGGAACTGTATACCAAAGTAAATAAACTGTTTACCCTTTGTCCTAGCAATGTAGACATATTACCCAAAGAAATTCAAGATAGTATTAAGGGACCTAATTATAACAACGTTCATATAAGCACTTTTTGTTGGAGGAAAGACCTTGGAACAAAGTGGGTGCCCATCAATTAAAGAATGGCTTAACAAAATTATAATAATGGAATATTATTGCAATATAAGAAATAACAAAAGGGATGGACTCAGAAAAACTTGCAAAGACTTACATGAATGAACAGAAAGTAAGCATAGAAGAACAATTCACACTACTAAAATATTATAAAGGAAACCAACTTTGAAAGAGCTGATGGATGATGAAACACACCTCCTCCCTCTTAGAAGATAGACTACAGGTATAGAATGAGATATACATTTTTTAGACATGTCTCATGTGAATTTGTTTTGTTTTACTATATTTATTTGTTACAAGTGATGGCTTTTATTTTATTTTTTCAGGGGAGATTTGTGGGAGGAAGGGAAGAGTAGTGATAGAGATACAAAAAAATAGAAAAGAAAGAAAATATCAATGAAACATTAAAAATACACACAAAAGAGAGCAAGAGGAAGTTCAGAAGGGGACACAGACAAACAGGACAGTGTTGGTATAGAGTGTCCAATTTAATGTATACTTTAAAAAAAACAAGTTGTACATAGTAGTCAGTCAGTAAACATTTTCTAAGCACTTGCTATGTGCCAGGCATAATGCTAAGTTCTGGGGATACACAGAATGGAAAAAGACAATTCCTGACCTTGAGGAACTCACAATCCAATGGGGAAAACCACATGCAAACCAGTATATACAATCTATATGCAGGATAAACAGGGAATGATCAACAATCAATCAATAAATTAAGCACCTACTATGTGCCAGACACTGTGCTAAGCTCTGAGGATACAGAAAGAGGCAAAACACAGTCCCTGAGAGACAACATGAAAACAAATATATTCAAAGCAAGCTACATTTTAGTATAAATAGGAAATAATTAATAGAGTGAAGGTACTCTATTAGAATTAAGAGACTTCCCTGTAGAAAGTGGGATTTTAGTTGGGACTTAAAGGAAGCCAGAAAGGTCAGTAGTCAGAGTGGAAAGGGACTGCTTCAGGTATGGTGGAAAGTCAGAGAAAATGTCAGTAGGTCAGAAAATTGACATGATCAGACCTGTGCTTTAGGAATATAATTTTGATAGCTGAGTGGAGAATGGATTAGTGATTTTTTGTCTGGGAAACCAACTAGAAGGCTATTGTAAATCTAGGTGTGAGACTAGGTGCCTATACCAAGGTGGTGCCAGTATCAGAAGAGAAAGAAGGGACTACTTGAGGGATACTTCAAGGATGGGTAGCTAGGTGGTACAATGGATAGAACACCAGTGTAGGAGTCAGGAGGACCTGAGTTCAAATCTCACCTCAGACACTTGACACTCTCTAGCTGTATGACCTTGGGCAAGTCACTTAACCCCAATTGCCTCAACCTGGGTCATCTCCAGTCATCCTGAAGAACATCTGGTCACTGGATTCAAATGGCTCTGGAGCAGAAGTGAGGCTGGTGACCTGCACAGCCCTCCCTCACTCAACACAAAGTCAAGTACAAGTCATGTCATTGTTTCTCTGATGGCATGGTCTTCTTCAGCAATGAAGGACAAACACACACTGCAAGGGTAAAATCAGCAGGCTTTGGAAACAGATTTGATATGGGAGGGGGGTAAGAAAATGAGGAGTTGAGGATGACACCTAGGTTTTGAACCTGAGGGACTAGACCATGGTATACCCTAGACAACAGAAGGGAGGATTGGAAGCAGAGAGGGTTTGAGGCAAAAGAAAATTAATTCAGTTTTGGACATGTTGAGTTTAAGATATCTGCAGGACCTTCAGTTTGAGATGTCTAATACACAGTTGGAGATGTGAGAACAGAGATCACCAGAGGTTAGGACTAGATAAATAGATTTGAGAATCATCAGCCTAAAGAAAATAAATGGGAGATGATGAGACCACTAAGTGAAATAGTAATAGAAGAGAAGAGGGACCATGGTCAGTGCACTATGGACAACCATGGTTAGTGGCTGGAACCCAGGGGGAAGATTCAGCAAAGAAGACAGTGCTCACATAGGCAGGAAGAGAACCGAAAGAGCAGTGTCCCAAAAGCCTAGAGGAGAGAGCATCCAGGAGAAGAGTTTCAAAGTTTGCAAAGAGGTCAAGGAAGATGAGGACTGAGAAAGGCCATTGGATTTAAGAACTAAGAGATCACCAGTAACGTTGGAGATGGCAGTTTTGGTTTAATGATAAGAGGAGAGGCACAAAAGGCAAAAGAGATATGGTATAATAGTGGGAATGGATGGATCAAGTGAGAGTTTTTTGATAATGGGGGAACTCATGTTTCAAGTCCAAGCCTATATTTCAGAAATGTTTACGGTTGTTGATATTTATCAAGTGCATAATATGAAAAAAACTGGGGGAAAAAAATAGCACAGCAATGTCCCGTAGTGGACAGAGGGCCAACCTTGGACTCAGAAAACCTTGAATTCAAGAACTGCTGATGAATACTGGCAGTCTAACTACGAGCAGGTCACTTAACCTCCCAGAGGTCAGAGCAACTCTCTAAGACTCTAACTTACAGAGAAATTACTGATTTATATTCATGGAGGGAGTTTTCACACCAGGAACTTTACAGATGAGGAAATTCAACTATAGGTATATTAGGTGACTTGCCCAAGGTTGCTTAGCAAGCACAAGGCAGAGCCAGTGTTGAAAATCAATCTTCTGACTCTAAGAAACCAGTATTCTTGTTATCATACCACAGCTCCATAGACCACAGCCTGAAACAGTTTCCTGAGCAGGTTAAATGGGCTACTTAGCATCAATTGTCACAAAAACAAAATCAAAGCCAGAGTAGAAGATATTTGGAGATGACTAGGGATTGACCTTGACTCTCAAAACTATAAGTGGCTTCTTGTGGATTATACTCAAGTATTCCTAGGTTTAAGTTTTGATTTTTACATTTTGGGTCTGAACTTGGTATCCTAGACAGGGCAGCCAGGTGACAGCAACCATACTTGTACTGGCCATCGCTCCTCGCAAGGCTATTGGAAAGTATTGTTTAAACCCTTACATGGGAGTAGTTGTTCATTGTTGATGCTGTTATTAACGTAGTCAAGAGGCGATGTCATGGGTGGTGAACTAAACAAAAGTTATACCCAACAGTCATTTCTTTTCCAGGCAGCCCTTGGCTCTTGGTAGCATATTTCTTCACTTATTCAAGATGAATTCTTCCATACTTCAGGGACAGTCACATTTCCTCAGATTCTCCCACCCATCATTTACCCAAACACAAGCCTTACTCCAGGCCCTTCTGCACTAGGGTAATGACAGAGCCGTCCCCTTTAATGAAAGGCCATCTGAATGTGGGGAAGTTTATATAAACAGGAAGAGTCCTTCTGGATAACAGTTTAGATGATAAATAAGTGAAGTCTTTACATTGGACCTCCTTGTCCCCATTTCGATTGTTTCTGATTTGGTCCTTTTCTCCCCACAGACAGTCAGACCAGACCAGTCTCAGGGCCTCTGTCTAAGAAGGTTCTATTTTCAGTTTTCCAACTTCAGCATAACTCAAGGCTCTAATGGTTTGTGTTATACCCTACTAGAAATCAGGGAACAAAGACATGTTCTTAATGAATCCTTGATAACATATCTGTCCTAAACTTCCATTTCCATTGGCTTTCAGGACATACACACACAGTGTTGTTTTTCAGCTGTTTTTCAGTCATATCCAACTCTTTGTGACCCCATGTGGGGTTTCCTTGGCAAAGACTGGGATGGTTTGCTGCTTCTTTCTTTAGTAGCTCATTTTATGGATGAGAAAACTGAGCCAAGCAGAGTTAAAGTGGAGAATAAATACACAACCCAGGAGGAACAAATACACACACACATACACACACACACACACACACACACCACTATCACCTCAATCATAAATATTTATTAAGCACCTACCATGTAATAAGCACTGTGCTAAATGCTAGCCATACAAAAAGAGGCAAAAGGCAGTCCCTGCCCTCAAGGAGTTTACAATATAATGGTCACCACCCCCATGAAGCAAAGTTTGGAGTCTTAGAGTCAACTAACAATGAAGAATCTCATAAAACCTGCATCAATATCCAACATCATGTTAAGAGGCTGGGCCTCATGCAAAGAGCCAACAGTCAGAGGACTTGTGTTTGAATCTTGACTCTGTCACTTATAAATTGTTTGACCTTGGACAAGTCTCTTATTCCTTGTTTTCCTTTTTTGTAAAAGTAGGGGTCTGGTCTAGATGTCTTCTAACTCTTATTTTTATGTAGACAAAAGACCTAGATTTGAATTGCATGTCAGTGTTCCCATTTTTAATTGCTCTAAGTCTTTCTGAGTGTATAAAAGAGAATATATGGTGTGTTCAGGGAAGAGTAGTGCCTCTGTCTTTAGGGCTCTATGAGCCCTTCTCAGGGCTGCTCATCCAACTTTGGTGTCCACCTTCACTCAACTCTCTCACCTGTGAATCTAAGAAACTGAAGTCTGCACAGCAGCCACACCCCAGTAAAACTATCACAGCAGATGGGCTAAAGCAGTGCCTACCCCAAGCATGTGAAGACTTTGCCTAGTGCAGTGGACAGATAAGAACAATTTCATGTGGCAGCCATGAAGGCAGCTGAAGTTCAGCTTGGTCAGATATGAAGATGCCAAGGTCATCCACTGTATCCCAGGGCCATTGCCAGGCTTCCTGACTTCTGTCTTGCCACTGGACTTCAATGACTCTGGAAGACAGAGTGAGGCTGATGACTTTGTGTAGCTCTGTCTCACTTAAATCCAGGTCATGTGCAAGATGATCTTGTGATGTCACTGGTCCCCTTCAAAAATGAAAGACAAATGACAACAGATGGGGATGATGATACTTGAATTACCTACCTCACAAGGCTGTTGTAAGCAACCAATGAAGTAAAGGAAGTAAAAGCATTTGTAACAACAAATTTCAACATAGAAACGGAGCATTGTTATTTTTGTTTACATCTTTTTTATTTTAAAAAAAATTTTATTTTTTTTTAACATCACTAAAATTTTCCCCATACCTGAGGGAAGGGGAAGGAAGATGTGAGTCATCTCATTGGATACAGAGTGTGTCTATTTGCATAAATTAACTGCCACATGTGAGCTACAGTGAGAAAAATTTTCCTTACTGACTTTTATGCTTTAAATATTTGTTTTGTTTGTTTCTGCCTTTAAAACCTTGTCTTATTGAAGCTCCTAATAAGTGCAGAGCAGGAAAATAAATACCCAGCTGAAGTCTCTTCTAAGCTGAACCAGTGCAGCTCAGTTGGACACAAATTCCGGACTGGTGCATCCCTCCTCCTCTCCTCTCCAGGACTCTCCTGGACCTTGTCTACACTGCCACAGAAACCTCTTCTCCTGGCAAGCTCACTCTCCCCCTGGACTTCTCACTTTGGAAGCACCTTTTGCCCTTGGAGCCTTTCCCTCTGATTGTCGAGTTCATCCCAGAACCTGCATTTTCAGGAAGATGCCCAAGGCAGCTACATCTTTCTCAAATTGCATTCCTGACTTTTCAAACCCTTTCTCTACAATGCCCCCTGCTGAATACCTTCACCTCCCAATCCTCATTTTCAGCTACCTTTATATGCTGTCTGAATTACCCCCAATTTAAAGCCTTCAAAAGACAATCGCTATCTTCCTGTTTTTACTTGTATTCTGAGCCCTTAGCACAGTCCCTGGCACATAGGAAAACTTAATAAAATGCTTGTTGACTTGATTTGACTCATATCATTGTGAATAGACTGTGAATTAATCAATCAATATTTTTAAAGCAGCTGGCACCGGGCCTGGCATCGTGATAAGATATACAGGTACAAAAAAGGGGGCAAAGGATAGTCCCTGACTTTTAAGGAGTTTACAACCTAACGGGAGAGACAACATGCAAACAACCAACCAAACTCTATATATATATATATATATATATATATATATATAATGTACACAATACATATATCATAAATAGGAAATGATTAAAATTTAAACACAATTTTTAAAAAGATAAATTAAAAGAGGGAAAGTATTAGAATTAAGAGGAGTTAGAAAAGGCTTCCTCTGTAGAAAGTGAGATTTTAGTAGGGACTTAAAGCCAGAGGAGGTCAGTAATCAGAGTGAAGGAGGGAGAGAGTGTTGCAGGCATGGGGCCAGGCAGGGAAAATGTCTGGAGTCAAGAGATATAAGTGTCTTGTTCCTGGAACAGCCAGGAGGCCAGTGTCACTGAATTGAAGAGAATGTGTTATGGAGTATAATGTAAGAAAACTGGAAAGAATGGGCTAAGTTTATGAAGGACTTTGTATACCAAAAAGAACATTTTATATTATTTGCTCCTGGAGGTAATAGGAAGCCATTGGACTGAATAAGGTGGGCAAAGTCTTCCTCACTTCTTATGCCCATGCATAAAAGAGGAATCAATTACAAATTAATGAACCATCAGTCAATTTCTTTAATCTCCAAAGTCTTCTGTTGTACAGATATAATGCACTGTTTTACTGGAACAGGAAGGTAAAGAATCCTGTGAAGATTAGAATAATTCTAAATCTCTTTTCAGAACGATTTTCCACCACTCTGCCAACAGTATATTAGTATGCCCCTCTTTCTGAACTCCCTCCATCATTGACTATTTCTATCTTTAGTCATCTTATACCCAATTTGCTGGGTATAAGATGAAATCTCAGAATTGTTTTGATCTGCATTTTTTATTATTAGCAGTTTGGAGCAATCTTTCATATGCTATTAAAAATGTGCAATTCTTCTTTTGAGAACTATTTATTCATATTTTTTCCCTTGTCCAGATATATGAGGATCAGTTTAGAAAGTAGGTTTGAAGAAACTGGAGATGTTTATCTTGGAGAGGAGAAGATTTAGGGAGTACATGGTGGATTTCTTCAAGTATTTGAGGAGTTGTTATGGCGAAGAAAGAAGTGAAATGATTATTTCTCTTTTACATTTAGTAACTAATTATTGTATTGGGACTAAGGTTTTCTCCCTTTTCTACTTTCTCATCTAGACATCAGTGTGACAAATCTTGGCAAAAACTTGCCCATGCTCAGATTTAGTCAAAGATAGTAAAAGAAATACTAAGTTTAGGTGAATGAGTGGATTCCTGCTCATTGTGTTAACTCAGACAGGTCTGGGGAAATGTGGATTCACCCTTTTGTCAGAGAGGGTGATATGGAAATTGATAAGTCTCTTTGACTAAGACTTAGGCAATCCAGTTCACAGTACCCTCAAGATCTCATTAGAATGATATAATTAACTTTTTCATTAATTGTTAATCAATTACAGTTGACTGCCAACCTCAGGAACATCTACTCTTCTAAGAGCATATAAATTGTGAGCCCACTACCATAAAGGTTCTTTGACATTCAAGAACACCACTTACCTCTTGTATTAATAACATGCTAGCATTATTAATAAAATAATTAAATTACCCAGAAACTATGGCACTTAAACTTTTTAAGCATCATGGAAGGGAGGGAGGAAGGAAGGAAGGAAAGAAGGAAGAAAGGAAGGAAAGGAAGGAAGGAAGGAAGATATAAATATAAGCTAAAAAATAGTTCTGTCTACAAGGAACTTATAACCTAATGGGGGATGATATCACTTGTAAAACAACTGAAAAGCTGCATGGTAGAAGGTAGGTGCTGAGATGATGGTGGGAAGGAAGAGATGAAATCACCCATTGCAGGTATATGGTTATGAAATCCAGTCAGGAACAAGACCAGGAGAATGAAGTCTGATCTGTACCCCTCCACAAAATGGAGGCCCCAGGAGGAACTTACCAATGGGAGAAGGGGGTAGGCCTTGCAGAGAGATATTCTTAGGGATAGGGATAGGTAGGTGTTATAGGGTGGCGAGGTCCCAGGTGTTAAGAGAAGTTCCAGGAAGAAGAATTAGATTGGTTCTACTTGGTCCCTAGGCACAACTAGAAGCAACGGGTAAAATTAATAGAAAGACATATTTTTGGCTTGATGTAAGAAAAGCTGAACAGAGTTATCCCAAAATGGAATGCGCTGCCTTAGGTGGTGATGGCAGTGTTAGTCATCATTACGTCATCATCATCAGTGATATTTATATAGGGTTTAACCTTCTGAAAAGAGCTTTATATAAATTATCTCCTATGAGCTTTTCAACAACCCTTGGGGACAAAGTGCTATGGCTATAACTTACCACGCGACTGTTGAATACTTAATTCAACAAGCATTTAAACATATTTTTTAAAAATTTAATGATATTTCTGTTTTTATATCAACTCTATTCTGAACAAATCTCCTGCCCACCCCCAACCAGTAAGTTATCCTTTGTAACAAAGAATAAAAAATAAATAAAAGAGAAAATCAGTTTAGCAAAACTAATGAATATATTAACCAAGTGTGACTATTTTGCAATGTTCTACACCTATAAGTCCCTACCTCTACAAAGAAGGGACAGAGGTAAACTTTCTTATATCTTTTTAGTGGTCAAGCCTGTTCATCACAATTAGTTCAGCAACCATGTTGAGTGCCTATCATGTGGTAGCTACTATTCTAGGTATAATCTGAAAGTACAGAGACCAAAATGAAACTCTCCCTACCCCTAGGGATCATGCATTTGAGGGAGACAACAAGGTAGAATAATCTTCGAAATCACCCAGTCCAAACTTCTCATTTTACAGATGAAGTAACTGAGTCTAGGAGAGGATGAAATGATTTCCCTAAGGTTGTTGTGTTTGTCCTTCATTTTGGAAGAAGACCGTGACATTAGAGAAATGATTACATGACTTGCATTTGACTTTGTTTTGAGTGAGAGAGGGCTGTGCAAGGTCACCAGCCTCACTTTCTCCTTCAAAACCATCTGGATCCAGTGACCAGTGATCCATTCTCCTCATTCCCAGTCCAGTAATCTTTCCTGCTCTTTGCCTCCTCTACTGAGCTACATCAAAATTTGCTCTGATAACTATGGTCATCAGTAGCCTTAAGAATTTCAGTGCCAGTCCTTTGGCCCCTGGCTTTGATTTTCATGTGATTTCTTACTCATTCTGGTGCATTTCTTCTTCTAAGGGCATTCTGAATTAGGAAATCATAGGATTTAAAACTAAAAATGACCCCAATTTGGCACAGTGGAATAAGTAACATCTCTGGAGAAAGAGAAAACAGATTAAAATCTTGTCTCTGATGCTTATTGCCTCTGTATTCTTGAGCACATCATTCATCCTCTCTGGGCCTCAGGTTCTCCATCAGTAAAATGAGTGTATTGACCTAGAAGAGCCCTGAGGTCCCTTCCAACCCTTCTATCTATGACCTGTGATTCAGAACTTTGGTCATTTAGTCAAAGACAGTATAACGGCATGGAAAAAACTGTGATACTAAAGTCAGAAGACTTGGATGAGTCACTGAAAGAAATTCTATAGATCATTAGTCCCATCTTTTCATCTTATAGATAAGGAAACTAAGGCTCAGAAAAGAGAAATCAGTTGTTTGAATGGCTTGGGTCAGTTGCATGGATAGTAAGTAGTAGAACCAGTTTTAGAACCAAGTCTTATAACTCCAGTTGAGTGGTCCTTCTATTAAGACTTAATGTCTTTCAACTTTATTTAGGACAGATTCCTGTTCAGTCTTCCCAGTTTGAGTATCGTACAATTTAGACAGCTAAGCGTCACAGCGAATAGAGCACTGGGCTGAAAGTCAGGAAGACCTGAGTTCAGTGCTTGCTTTGGTCACCTACTAGCTGAGTGATCCTGGGCAAGTCTCTCAACCTCAGTTTCCACATCAGCAAAATGGGCATAATAAAAGCACTCACCTCCTTTTTGATTCATACATAGATTGGATTTAAGTGTGGCAGTGTTGCATGAAGTGGTCAGCCTCAGTCTCTCCTCCAGTATCATCACAGTCTAATGGCAGAACAGAATCAAGATGACTGGTGATGGCTCAAGATGTAGTGGATGACCTTGGCTTCTTTGATGTCTAACCAAGTTCTAAGTGATCCAAAGTGCCTGCTTCAGTCACCTTTATGGCCGTTGGAAGGATTGTTCTCATCTGCCCATTCCAAAAGGGTAAGTTTTCACGTTTGGGATAGACACCCCTCTAACTCATCAACTCACCTAGATTACCCTGAACCTGTTTTAGCCTATCTGACAAAACAATTTACTGGTTTGTGGTCACTGCACATGCTATAGCTTCTTGGAGCCACACGTGAGAGTTAGATGGAACAGGTAGACATCAAAAGTGGAAAGAAGCCCTCACCCCAGACGTACTAGTCTTCCCTGAACACCTCATCTACCTCCCGTTATGAGGATCAAGTGAAGTAACCATGTGTATGTGTGTGTGTGTGTGTGTGTGTGTGTCTAAAGTGTTTTGGAAACCTTAAAGTACTATATAAATGCTTACTATTATAATGCTATAATAATACTAATTATTACTAAATTCTATATACTACTGTATATACACACATGTATGTACACGTGTGCAAGTATACATGTATGTGTACATGTGTGCACATGCATTTATGTGCATGTATACATGTATTGTGTATATGTATGTGTGCATGCATCTGTTTATATGTGTGTGTATACATAGATACATACTATATACACATATATATGTATATACTACAGAACTACTGTGCTGTATGGGTAACTTTCCTAAGGAGGTAGGGTATAAAGCAAGCTTTAAAGGGGTTTCTTGGAGATCAAGGCAGGAGAGAGAGGGTCAGGTGGTTTGGGGGGTGGGGTGAAAGCACAGACTCTACAGGAGATAGGTGTAGAGTACTTCCTCTGGGGGTGTTAGTTTTACTAACAGGCAGCCTTCTCACCTTGGCAAGTCCAACCTAGGGCTGTGGCTGACTTGAGCTTGAATCGGCTCCTGGGGTGGATGATGTCGATTGCCTGTCCCTGGACAGAATTATTGCCTGGAATTACACGGTTGATTATCAATTACTTGTGTCTGTGTTCGTGCCTGAGTGTGTGTGCATAAGCATCTTTGCAAATAATTAAGGGTCATAATTCTGGATTATCGTTGATTAATGAGGGGGAAGGCCTGGTACCTCCAGCAGCCAGGATGGCAACTCTGCAATTATGTCCCAGCTGATCTGTAATTGGCGCATCAGAAGATGATTTCTCTCCTTGCCTCCCGGCTGCCTCTTCCTAGCTCCTCACCCTGGATCTGCAATTAGCAGCCGTCGCTCACTCTCTTCAAAGCTGGGCTGAGCTCAGGGGATAATGCTTGGCAGGTTGGCCAGCTCTGGAGGTTTGATTTCTGACAAACCATATGCAATGGGAGATGGCTGTCTTTTTCCTCCTTTTGCTCTTCATGCTTCTAATTGCTGTTAAAGCGACTACAAATCAGGTGATCTGATGAAAGGTGATGGTGGAAGGGGACTGCTCAGAGCAGACACAAGCTGTAGATTGTTAAAAGGTTTTTCTGCCTAAGGTTTTATTATTAGAGGTCACATTTATATAGTGTTGGGAGGTTACAAAGCCCTTATTAGTTTCATATATTTAGATCTTGAAATGACCTCAGAGATCAGCTAGTCCAACTTCTTCATTTAACAGATGAGAAAACCGAGGGCCAGAGAGGTTGTGACTTTTCCAAGGTCATTTAGTGACTTTCCAGTGAGTAATAAGTGGTGGGCTGGGATTCAGACCTGTATGAGATGACTCCAAATCTAGTGATATTTTCCAATGTACCTTCTGAACTACACCATAACCCTTTAGGTAGGTAGCACAAGCATTATTGTCCCAATTTTTTCAGATACTGAAAATAAGGCTTAGATAGATTCAGTGCTTTGCCTAAAATAAGAAGTTAGTAAATTGTAAAGTTAAGACTCAAATCCAGATCTCTTCTTCCCAAGTCCAGTGATCTTTCTTCCCTAGCAAGACTGTGAGGCAAAGTCATTCTCAAGTCACCCCAATTTGAATGATGGGAACTTAAGGTCTACAGAAGGAAAATGATGGCTTAAAAAAACAATCATCCACAGTGTTGAAACAAAGCAGCCCAAGAAAGGTTGCCCCTGCCCCAGATGGTAAAAGCTCACACCAAGGAAATGAAATAAATTAAACTCCCTATATTCTATGCTTTTTAAAGATTCCTTTACAATCATGTTTCAGTTGTGGCCTATGTCCTGGCCAAAATACAAAGTTCCTCTTGGACTTCCAGGAACTAGAAATGGGTATAATGCTTGGTAGATAAGTATGACCTTCAATATAACTGATGAATGTAGAAATATCAAATAGCTGCTGTGTTCCACCCCAAAAGATGTTGAATTTCAGCAGCAGGCTGTATGTGGTTCCACCTGCATAGTGACAAGTCATATATCAAATGCTGATGTCTTCTTGGAAAGAAATTGTTATAAAACAGCAACCAATGGATGAATTGCTAGACTAATTAATTGCTTAATTGCTTAAGGTACCGGACTAATGTTTGATGTCCTTAGGATCATCTGATTTAGAGTTGAAAAGGACCTCAGAGACCATGTAGCCCAGATGTTCTTAATCTTTTTTGTGCCATTGACTCCTTTGGCAGCGCAGTGAAGCCTGTGGACCCCTTCTCAGAACCATGTTTTTAAATCATTAAGACAATGCTAAATTTCAGTTTGAAATCAGTGAAAAGAATGATGAGATTTTTTTTTGTCTCCCATCCAGGCTCATAAACCCCCTGAATTCTATCCATAGACCCAGGATCTGTAAACCACAGGTTAAAAAATGTTGATTCTAGGCCAACTTTCTCATTTTATGGATGAGAAAAGTGAAGTCCATAGAGGTAAAATCCTTTGCCCAAGGTCATACATGCAGGGTAGACTAGAATTTAAATTACGATGCTCTTATTTCAAATTCCCTCATAGCCTCCTCTAAGTCATTTTTGTCAATATAGTACCAATACACACACTGAACTAAGCATTACACAGATGTAGAGATGCATTAATGAACATGCACACAGAATATATGCTGTTTCCACCCTCTAGAAGGAGACAGTGAAAAACCCTCTCATTTCAATACAGAAGCAAAGTAATCATGGCTGTCTTTGCAGTGGAGGGGAGAATTTGGGATGCTCAAAAAAACCTTCACCAAAAGCATTCTCCGTGTCACCCCCCCACCCAACAGCCACACTGCAGTAATGCTAGCAAGTAATTTATTTCTGTGATTTGCCAAGGTCTCAGTCATTTTCATTTTCAATTACTTAAAGAATGGTGGTTAACCAGCAGGCAATGGAAAGATGGAGTTGGGATGCTAATATACTCTTGATCTATATTTTGAGCATTCGGAAAAACAAAACAACCTGTAATAGGTTTCTCTCTTCCTCCCTCCCTTCTCTCTCTCTCTCTCTCTCTCTCTCTCTCTCTCTCTCTCTCTCTCTCTCTCTGCCACATTAATCAAGGAAGCAGATCAAGAGCTGTTGCGTAGAGACAGCTCTGTCCTCAGTACCTGCCCTGCATACTAATAGCAGTTTCCTCTCCATAGACTGGGCTGATCTATGGTATCAGGCTGGTGAGTCAGCTCGACTCTAGGAAAAAGGAGAAAAGCTATTTACTTTAGGAGGCAGCAGGAAGAGCAGGAATGCAGTTGGGGGTGTTGCGCTACCATGGCTACCTCTAGCTTGATGGTGAACAGCCAAAGGATGGGGGAACCCCCAAAGGCTGAGGAAATCTACTTTACCCTCACAAGCAGTGCAGTCTGGGCTACCTAGGGCCAGGTGGGGAGTGGGGATTCACCCGCAAGGGTTCCAATCAACACAAAAGAATGGGTTTAGATAATATGATAGGAAGTGGAAGAAAACCTAGAAGCTATGGAGTCCAATACCCTTGCTTTTTACAGATGAGGAAACTGATAACTAAAGAGGTGACAGGATCATAGGACGGACATGAGGATGACATCAGGAACAACCCCCTCATATCACAGATGAGGAAACTGGAGTGACTTATCCAGGATCACACAGCTAGTACAGTATCCCAGGAAGGTTTTGAACTCAGGTCTTCCTACTTCCAAGCCTAGCACCCTATCTGCTGTGTCACATGGCTGCCCTTACGTTAAATGATTTGCCCAAAGTCACACAAGAAAATAAGTAACTTCCCTTTTGTCCAGGGCTCATCTTAGTCTTTATACTGGGGAGGTCTATGTGATATAAGAGGGTTGAAAAGCTTCCTTGGGCACAAAATAAAATCCTCTTGATGCTTTTCAAGTTGTAGAGAATCATATTCACTCACATTTAAATGACATCTTTATTTTGTAATATGATTTCTTTATAAGAACTATATGAGTTGGATACTGCACATGGCATTGTTCTCATTTTTTAATGGACTCAGCAAGGTTAAGTGACTTTCCCAAGGTCATACAGGCAACAAGTAGCACAGTCAGGTTTTGAACTAAGGAGTATTCTGACCTCAAATCCAATACACTTTCTTTTATACCAGACTGACTCATGGAATATTAGAGCTAGAAAGGTCTTCGAACCTGGATTAATCCCTTCATATGACAGATGAGGAGTTCACAGCCTTACTTAGCACGAGTCCCAACCTGCAGGTTACTTAAATGCACAGTAGAGCAAGGAGGTTCTGGACGGAACGTCTGAGACTAGGAAGAGAGGAGGCTTGATTTCAAACCAGAGCTTGGGCAATTGGGTGAGGATGGTGATGATGATAGTGCCCAACATTAATACAGCACTTGAAGGTTTGTAAAGCATTTTTCATGCATTATCTCATTTGAAGTTCCCCCAAATACGTGCGAGAGTGGTACTATTATTACATCCATTTTACAGAGAAGGAAACTGAGGCTGAGAGGTGCCCAAGGCTACACAGCTAACAAGTATGTGAGACAGAATTGAATTCATGTACTCCTGAGCCTAATTTTAGTGTTCTATCCGCTCTTACCTCATGGCCTCCCCTCTCCCCTATTCAGTGTTGATGAACTGGTGCCCCACTAGAGAGTGAGGGAAGGTCAGAGGTCCCAAGGATAAAAGAGATGATGACAAAGTTTTGCCATCAGAGATGAGTTGAACAAACAATATTCCCATATCCAAGGTCTGATCATTCTGGAAATAGGATGGAAGGGAAACTAGATGTCCTGGGGGAGAGGTGTCAGAAAACAATCTGAAAGTCTTGGCAAGACTCCTGCATCATCAATTTATTGAGTAGGTATTTCTACAGGAGGCAGCAGGATACCGTATTAGTATGGGTAGTATGGGGAGGACCTTAGGAATGGCACAATGAACTATAATAGCAGGTAAAATCCTTGGAGAAAGTGAGTTGAAATTCTAGACAGAGATTCCTCTCTGATTTGAGTGAACTGGTGGTGTCTCTTCTTTTAAAACGTCAGAGAAAGCAGTTGAATAGGACCTGGGGTCTGAAAGACCCGAATTCAAATCAGGTCTCAGATTTTTGCTTTCGGGGAAAGTCACTTAAATACCCTTTGCCTCAGTTTCCTCAACTATAAAATGTGAATAATAACAATAGCACCTGGGTTGTTGTAAGGATTAAATGAAATAATGTTTATAAAAATCACTCAGCACACAACCCCGGGCCCTTCTGTAGAAGGTGCTGAATAAATGCTCATTCCCCTCCCTTTCCATACTCTTTAATAGTCAGTAGACTATTTAAGGAATCTGCAGAGAAGGCATTGATTTAAGTTAATTCTAGGGGTTCCTTATATTTCTGAGATTACTTGGACTTTGATTTTTAAAAAAAGACTTCCAGCACAAAACAGTGAGTTTTGCTGATGTGCCATGGACCCTTTTGGCAGTGTGCTGAAGCCTATGGACCCCTTCTCAGAACTGGGTTTTTAAATCATTGAAGAAAATGCTAAATTTCAGTTTGAGGTTAGTTAGAAGAAAAATGTGATTTTCCCTCCCATTCAGACTCAGAAACCCTCGGAAATCTATCCACAGACCTACGATCTGTAGACCATGGGTTAAGAAAGCTTGATTCCAAGCCAACTGGCAGTATGGCATAGTAGAAAGAACACAGGAACTGATTCAAAAGACCTGAGTTTAAGTTCTACTTTCATTATTTCTTATCTTAAGTGTGTGACTTGGGACAAATCAGAGGACTTTGGAACTGAAAGGAACCTTAGAGGGCATCCAATCCAGGCCCTTTCATTTTATAGAGATCCAGAGCTGCAACCAAACCCAAATCCTTGACCGCCAATCCAGAGTCATGAAACTACAATCTACTTTTACTTTTCCTCCATCATCATCATCATCTTCATTACCCACAAGCATTTACTAAGTACTTTCTATGTACCAAGCACTGTGCAAAGCATTGTGGGGAAAAAGAAAGGAACCAGAAATTTAGCGCAGCTGCATTGGTGGAGTCATGTTAGAAAGTAATGGATAAGACTGGAAAGATAAGATCTGTTTGAATCAGATTGTAGAGGGTCTTTGACTACAAGATTAAGGAGTCTGGATTTGTCCTAGAAGCAAGAAAAATGCTGTCACAGGTCTCTAATGGCCAGAGTCATTAGGGTCTGAATAGACTGAACATATGTGTATGTATGTATATGTATACATGACTTTTGCCAATTTAAGGCCATTCATCTAGAACTGCCTCAAGGTGGTGCAGTGGATAGAGTACATGGCCTGGTCTCAGGGTAAGACCTGAGTTTGAATCTGGTATCAGACACTTACTAATTGTGTGACCCTGGGCAAGTCACTTCACCCTGTTTGCCTCAGTTTCCCCATCTGTAAAATGAGGTGGAGAAGGAAACGGCAATATCTTTGTTAAGAAAACCTCCAAAGGGGGTCCCAAACAGTCAGACACAACTGAAACAACTGAACAACAATCTAGAACTGCAGCAGGTAACAGATCACCAAAATTCATAGAATCAAACCAAAACATACAAGTCCAGATGTCTTTTTCACTTTGGTGGTCCAGATATAACTAGTTTATGTTCTCCATAGCCTCATCTAATTCAGAGTCTTTGGGAAAAGAAATTCTATACCAAAGGAAGATGCCAGAAGACAGGAGGCCCTGGTGAGATGTGAATTTTCTGCAGCAAGACCACAGCGAGCAGGGATCAGGATAGAGCAAATCACTTCAATCCTGCGGTGGGAAGGGCATTGAACTTGTAGCCACAAGGGCAAGGTCTGAATTCCAATTCAACTTCATATGACATTATGCAAATCCTCAGTTTCCTCACCTATAAAATGAGAGAGAATAATATCTGATCAATCTGCAACATAGGACCTGAACATTTTGTAATTGTATGAAGAAAGCATTTGGAAGGAAAATAAAACAAATCCCCTTTCATGTTTGCATGAAGGCATGTGGGAGAATTGAGACAAAAGGGGAAAAACAAATCTGAAGGAAGGAGTATTGGCAGAGAGAGGATGGGAGCTTAAAAGAAGGGATTATGCCGATCTGTTAGAAGAATGGGGATCCCAGAGCAGGAGGGGAAAAACTAGTAATCAGTGAGGAGAGGGCCAGGCTCTCCACCCGCTCTAACACAGCAGAGATACTGATCTGTCTCCATGAAAGCCGCCTCTAATAAGAAGGCATCTGGAAAATTACAAAGTAATGAAGACTCAGTGAAATCAGCCATGGTAGAAGCGCTGGTTAGGGAAGGAACTCAGAGGGCCCAGAAAAAAATACAGAATATTGATTTCTGACTTAGATTTTTCTCTCTGGGTCCACCTTCTTGATTCCGTCACTCTTTTCACAGTCCTCTTAATTTTATCCAGTGAAGTCCTGCCACATCCTTATCCACAAGATAGTGGATTCTGAGCTGTGTCCTATGGGGCTTCTCCTTTCAGCAGCACAGCTGTTCTGTTAGGTAAGCAGAAATCAGGAGCAGCCCAAGGGAGAAGAATGAAAGGATACCAGCTAAAATGGAGGCTTCCTGGGAACATAGACCTCTCAGAGAAGACCATGACACATGCAGAGAGTCTTCTGTCCCATAGCCCCATAGTCAGGACACTAACAATGGTCCTTGTGCCTAGGGGATAATCTGAGCTCCTTTTTGGAGTCTGGAATTAGGTCTTGCTAGGCAGGGCTGTGCTTTGTCCTCCTACTTGGGGGTTTGGAAGGAAAAGACAAGCAGAAACCCGCAGCAGCAGCAGCAGCACCTCTGAAACCAGTTAGCTAGAAGAAGGCTTAAAGATTCCCAGTTCATGTGTGACTTCTCTAGAGGACAGCAAAGGTGGATAAGAAATTCTGTCCTTCCGCTTTCCCTCACAACCCTCCCCTTCCGTGCAGAGAAAGGGCTGGAGCTATGGCTCTGGGATCTCTGAGGATTGGCAGGATCCTGGCAACCCCAGCCCTCTGTCTAGACCTCAGATATCACATGAAGAAATCAACATTGTCACAAACACTTGATTAATTTGCCAGAGTTACTCTTTGTTCTGTTTTTGTCCCATTCCAGGGAAAGGCTTATTCATTTCCATTCCCATGTGTAGGGAGTACTTGCTCACAAGGATTGCCACCTGAATGGGCACAGTATAGTCAGTCAGTCAACAAGTATTTATTAAGCGGTAACTATGTACTAGGCACAGTACTATATGCCGAAGAAGCAAAGAAAGGTAGAAAACAGCTCCTGCTCTCAAGCAAATGGAAGAGACAACATGTAAATAACTACATCTAGATGAGATAGATAGATATGTATGCATATATGTGTACATGTATACATGTATATATACACATATACATAGGCAAATAGATACATACATACATAGAGAGATGCATGATTCTTAGATTAAGTGTGGGCCTAACTCAACAATGTGGTGATAGAGACAAAGCCTGGATGGAGAGCATTGGTACAAGAGCTTTGGAGATGACAGAGCTTCCTTTCTTCCTCTCTCTCCTTTCCCCTTTCCCTTCCCTTCCTTCTTCATCTTTTTGTTACTGATATTGTTGCTATTCATCACCTTCTCCTCCTCCTCCTTAACACGTTCCTGATTTCCAGCTTGCCTCCCTAGAGGCAATTTTAGAGAATTTTCCATTGGCACAAAGCAGAGTTGCTTTCTTGGTTGATCTCATGTTGCTTCCATCTAGAAGTAATTCACTCTCTATATTTTCTGATATATTCATATCTGTATAACTTTGCCAATTTCTATTAGCATTTTTTGGCTAACCAGTGTTTGGTTGGAAGAAATTAAGATCACAGGTAAGTGAACTTGGAGTAAGCTTTCCTTATCCTTTACAGCATGAATAGAATGCTGGACTTGGAATCAGGAGCATCTGAGTTCAAATCTGGCCTCTGACACTTACTAGCTATATGACCCTGGTAAGTCACTTAACTTCTGTTTGTCCTCATCTATAAAATGGACATAATGGTAGCACTCACCTCGCAGGGCTGTTATGGTGAAGCAAAAATAATTATAAAGGACTTACTGCATAGTTACCACTATATAAATGTTAGCTATGATTACTGTCATAGGCTATTTATCTGCCCCCTAAATATTGCTAACCTAGGGACATAATAGAGTGAATATAAAAAAAATTTTCTCTACCAATGGATGTCATGCCTAAGTAGAAGCACAAAAATTATCGCTGGCTTGATTGAAAACCTACATTATAGATTTCTATGGCCAATTGTATTATGCAATGGGAGCCTTTTCTTTGGGGCCCTACCTATCAGCTCATTAATGGATAAAAAAAATTAATTAAGAACTGATTATGTACCCAGAAGGCAGCTAGGTGATGCAGTGGATAGAGCACTGGGCCTGAAGTCAGGAAGACTTCATCTTCCTGAGTTCAAATCTGGCCTCAGACACTTACTAACTGTGTGATCCTGGGCAAATCACTTAACCTCTGTTTGCCTCAGTCTCCTCATCTGTAAGGTGGAGAAGGAAATGGCAAACCACTCCAGTATCTTTGTCAAGAAAATCCCAAAAGGGGTCATGAAAAGTAGAACATGATGGAAAAATAATGCAACAACAACAATGTACCCAGATACTGTGTTAAATGCTAGGGATGGAAATTCAAGCAAGCAAAACAGTCCCAGCTCTTCAGGAGCTTATACTGTTAACAGAGAATTTGAAGGGGCAGTGGAGTAGTGCCATGGCTTGGCTTGACAATGGCTAAGAAGTGGCTTTGGTAGGCCCAGGCTTTGGTAATTCAGGTCTAAAGAGTCTGTAATGTTGTGAGGGGGAGGATAAAGAGGCCAGCATGCAAATAATCAATCCATAAGCATTTGTTGAATAAATGAATGAAAAAAACCATTTATTAAGCTCTTACTATGTGCAAAGCACTGGGATTTCAAATGCAAACCTACCATGTACAAGGGAATGTCATTACAGAAATTGACGTAAAAGATTTGCCTTCAATGAGTTTACAACCTATGAGGGAAAACAAATGTACATCTATAGGTATAGCAGGTTGGTTACACATTTATATTCAAAATATATACAAAACAGACTCATGATGATTGGGGTGGGGTAGCATTAGCAGATGGTGCTAGTCTTGAAAGAAATATGGGATTCTAAGAGGCCTCAGCCTCCTTTACTTGTTAAAAAATGAACAGAGGGAAAGAAGCTACCATTTTTATCAGTTTCCTAGGGACCGGAGAAGTATTTGAGGGGTCTCTTCCATCAAGTCTCTCAAATATGTCTTCATCTGTCCAGTCTGAAAAGTAATGAAGGTCTGATCCATGATGTGTTTTCCTCTCATTCTGGGGCACAGTGAAAGAAAGGGTTTGTTTTGATGGGAGGGAGGGAACTGGATATGTAAGGGATGTGTAGGGGAAGGGGAAAGAGAAGGGCACAAGCATTAAGTGCCTACTATGTGCCAGGCAATGTGTTAAGTGCTTTACAAATGTTATCTCACTTAATCCTCATAGCAACCCTGGAAGGTATAATTCCCATTTTAGAGATGAAGAAGCTAAAACAAACAGAGATTAAGTGACTTTTCCAAGGTCACACAACTAGCAAGTGTCTGAGGCAGGATTTGAACTCTTCTTCCTGACTCCAGGCCTAGCATTCTATTTACCGCCTCATTAGACTATGGTATAGAGGCCAAAACATGGGTTTCTAGAATCAAAAGATCAGATTTTTAAATCTTGGTTCACCATTTGCTATGAACTTAACACCTGTGCCTTAGTTTTTTAATCTGTAAATGGAAATAACAATACCTATATTATCCATTGCGTATTGTAGTAAGGGCACAATACCTTAAAGGTCTCTACAAATATAAATTTAAAGTATCATTTATAAGTGGGGTTGTGTGTGCGCGTGCGTGTGTATGTGAGTTTGTCTAGATCTCTGATTTTATCCATGTGGCCATTTCTGGTGTGGAAAACTTCCTCCAGTGATGCAGATGAACAACTCATTTCTAATTTATAGTCTTAAGAGAGTTGCCTGGACCTCTGAGAAGTTAAATGACTTACTTGTCCGTGATCACACAGCCAATATGTATCAGAGTGAAAATCTGAACTCGAGTCTCCCTCACTCCAAGAGGTAGAGGCAGCTAAGTGGCAAAGTAGATAGAGTGCTAGGACTGAAGTCAGGAACACTTGAGTTCAAATTCAGGCTCTTATCCTTGCTAACTGTGTGGCCCTGAAAAAGTCATTTAATTTAACTAGTTGCCTCAGTTTCCTCAAATGTAAAATGAAGATGATAACAGCACCCCCTACCAGGGTTGCTGTGAGAATCAAATGAGATATCATTTGTGAAGTGCTTAGCACAGTACCTGGCCCCTCATCACTATACTAATAGGATTATTACTAAGATCTTCTATGTACTATGCTGTGCTGCTTTAAGTGGTCATTAATTATTTTCATGATGGTATGCAGGATTATATTCTATCAACAGCATATATTACATTGATATGGATCTATAATACCAATATTATTTCAATACGGGTGTGTTACATCACTATTGATATTATTTCAATACCAATAATACTTTTATTATCTAATTCAGAGTTGTGTGTCAGTCAACTAGCATTTATTAAGTGCCAGACTTGGTGCTAAGTACTAGAGACACAAAGAAAGACCAGAGATAGACCCTGATCACAGGGTGCTGCTATCTCTCTCTGACCAAGGAGACAACTCACAAGCCACTATGTGTGTACAAGTTATTAGCAACTGAAAGTCCTTCACAATCTGGCCCAGGCCTACCTTTACAGCCTTATTATTCATTCACTCCCCTCATGCACTTGAGGAGCCAGCCTACATGGCCTTGCTGTCCTCTACAACACTCTGTCTCTCCTCTCCATGCCTTGTACAAGTTATTCCCCTATGCTTGGAAAGAAAGGTTGATACATCTAGTACTTTCCAAAACTCAAAATGCTGCATAAATGTTATAATTTTTAGTAAGTCCCAAGTGGGAAGTGACAGGGGGTTCTCCAACTGCCTTTGACTTAGCATTTAGTAAGAGCATCCTAAATATGATGCTAAAAGAGATTTTAGAGATTGTCATTTTACCAATGAGGAAACTGAGGCCCAAAGAGATGGAGATTTCATAGGCCGTTGAGGATAAAAGAGAGATTTGTACCTAGGTGTTCTGATGTCAAATCCAGTGCTGTTCCCACTATAATATGCTTTACTGAAAGGGTCTGGCCCTACCTAGTTCTTGTTTGAGGGCATCTTTGAAGATAGGGAGGACAGGAAAGGGGGCATTTGAGCTCTGTGATCTAGAATCTCTCTGTAGTGCTCTAAGGAAAGGGGTGGGTGGGAGTGTTTAACTTCTCATTCCAGAAAGTGGTGTTTTACCCACCATCTCCATTTTCCTCTTAAGTCCTTGGTGGGTTTACTGGTTTTCCTTATTAACATGCAGCTCTACCTCCCACTGCAGATTCCCCAATCTCAGACCTTTCTCAAGTTTGTACCCCAGCGTTTGACCCTGGATGAGGCCCCCAGCTCCCTGGGCTCCTTGGAATGAGTTTAGCCAATGCACCATATCCTAAGGGAGAAGAAGCCTGACCTTGTGGATTGGGTCAGGAAGGAGTTAGGGTGGAAACCCCAGTTTCTGAGAAAGAAGGAAGGTATTTGCAGTTCTCCGGTCCAACTGCTCTTCTTCTGAAGGGGAGTTAACGGTGAGACCTAGCAGTGAGTTCTTCTCCCAAGGAAAACATCAAACAAAAATGATTTTAAGGAGGGAGGTGGGCGGAGATGGGGGTAATTAGCATAGCAGAGAGTAGGGTGGAGAGGGAATTTTAACTTTCTCCTGCTAGCCGACTTTCCGCATCAAACGCTCACAAACACACATCTGTCATCTGGATGCTTGGCTGGGCCTTCCCCAGTTCCAGGAAATCAGTTCCAAAGGCTGAAGATTGTCCCTGGCTTGGACGCTGGAGGCCATCCAGGCGGCAGATTAAATTGTAGGAGAAAACCGTAACAGGCTTGAGACTGCACGTATTGAAGAACCCCCAGTGACCTTCCTGGAGAAGTTAAAAAATATCCATCCTCACCCTAAGAACAGCCCCATTTACTCAGAGGGGCATCCTCTCTTTGTTATTCAGGAATGCAGGCAGCTGGGTGGGCCTGAAGGGAAGGGGGAATTCATTGCAGTTCCAACCAACATATTTATATAATCTAGGATTTGTTAGACTTCTTTGTAATTAGGGCTACTAAGACAGAAACAGAAAATATCCCTGCCTTGAAGAGGCTTCCTTTCTACTGAAGAAACTGCAGAGAAGGCGGTAGAAGGCTAGTACCCTAGGGACAGAGTCTTCTGAACCATCACAATGGCACTAGTCCTATAAGGAAGATTTATGAGATTCAGTGACCAGAAAGTTTAAGAACGGATTAAGAAGCTGAAGTTTGACACACTCCCCTGAGTTGTTGCCCTAAAAAATCAAGTTTAATGAACCCTCTTAACTCTCTTGTCCTCCCATCCACTCCATAACTTCCATTGATCAAAGTGGAATGGAGTTTTGGAAAGAAGGGCTGGATTTCACCACTGCACAAATACGGCTGAGTGCACTGCTCAATTCTGCCTCCTCAACTGCCTAGACCCAACAGCCTACTCTCTCTCCCCCACACCACTTGTATTTCAGTCTAAGTTCCTGAGTCCTTGGTCAGGACACCCGAAGTTGGAAATGTGGATGGTGTGGAGAGAGGGGGTCAGGACTTGGGGATGCTGAGTTTGCTGGTGGAATCAAAGCTGGGGCTTTTTTTTTTTTCCAGAGAGATATAGACGAGGGCATCTTTTCATGGGAGAAAGTGAAAAGAACCCCTGAGGTACAATAGGTTTCGGCTGATCCAGTCTACAAAAAGCAGGACCCCACAAACACCTCTTTTTAACCCTTTTCTTCCCTTAGGGATACCAAGATAAGATCCCCTGTCTTTCCTATGCCTGTTTCTCTACCTTTCCCCTGCAGTGCCCAACACAGAACGTCTCCAGCCCCACGACCCAGAGCACTAACATTACTAACAGCTACCACAGGAGCAGTCCTTGCTAATTTTAGCTGTGCAACTAGGTATCTTAGGACTCTCCAGACATACTCAATTCTGTCACTCTTCACCCAGCGAGGCTGTCCCCAAAGACCAGTTCCTCCCCTACAGCCAGAGCTGACCTAGCTTTTTCCCAGCTGGCACTATGAGCCTGGGGAGGGTCATTTGCCTTTGGAAAGAAAGAAGGAAGAGGCAGCCAGGCTTCTTAAGGTGGCTGGGGTTAGTCCTGATTTACCCATTCGAAGGATGAATTATGGTACCCTACTTTTATTTCCCAGTGAATAGATTTCAGGGTGGAGGGTGGGGCAGGGCAGAGCTGTAAATAGGGCTAAATGACCAGGCTTCTGCTCTAAGGTAAAGACCATCTTGGGCAGAATCTACTTACTACTTCCTTCCCTTTCTTTCTCTTGAGTCTTGCTTTCTCACATTACTCTGTGTCCTACATTTCTCTCCCCCTACCCCACTCCCCATACTGGGGGCTGAGGGTCATCAGCTATGCCATGAAGGTTGGGGCTAGATTCTCAAAGGAAAAGTCATTTTTTTCCCCTGCCTACCACTCCCTTCTCAACTGAATGTACCCAGGAGTCAGAATTCCTAGTCATGGCTTTGTAGGATGGGTTGGGTTGGGTTGGGCTGGGCTAGGCTGGAATAGAGAATCAAATTTCTTTCCAATTTTTTCCTTTTTCTCCCCTCCCATATCTTGCCACCTGCAGTAGGGGCCAATAACCCTGACTCTCCTCAGTTCTAACAGCAATCAAAAGAGTCGTCCTTCCTGCCCAGGATGTGAAGTAATTGGTGGCCCATGTGCTCTCTTCTACCACAGATTTCAATGATTACTAGAAGAAAAGGATATTAATTGCTGTTCCAGCCAGGGATAGTGAGTGCCTCATAATACAGGTCTGGGCAGCAGTGATTTTCTTTCTTCCCCTCTACTTCAGAAGGTGAGAGAGTGAAAGCAGCTCTGTATTCCAAAGGGTTTTTACTGCCATCGTGTGGAGTTGAGGAGGGGGTGGGGGGTAGGGGATGCATGACTGATACTTTCTCTCTCTCTCTCTCTCTCTCTCTCTCTCTCTCTCTCTCTCTCTTTCCCTTCCTCCCTCCCTCCTCATCAGCTACCTTTCTGTTTCTCTAGCCCTAGGTTCAACTTTTTAAGCTCTAAATTTGAATGTCTAAGGCTTTGTTAGACCCATGAAAAGGGAAAGAGAGAGAGGTGGGGAAAAGAGAGAAGGAGAAGGAGAAGGAGAGGGAGAGGGAGAGAGAGACAGAGACAGAGAGAAAGAGAGACAGAGAGGCAGATACAGAGACAGAGTCAGACAGAGAGACAGAGAAGGAAAGGAGATAATAAGGAGAACAGCAGCAAAAGCAGTCTCAGACAAGATTTGGTGAGTGGCCCTAGGCTGCCGCCCCTTGATCTAACATATATGTTCCCCTCGAGGCTCCTCCACAGCCCTCAACATACACACCCAAGTCCTCTTTCCTAAACCTATTCCTGTATCCTTTCCAATAGCAACATAGTCAGCATTAAAATGGCATAAATATAGTTATTCTTCTATGCCCTGTCTTTGCATATGCTCACTCTGATGGATGAGTCAAGACCTGGGGTGGCAATTAGCTGTCATTCATTAGTCCCCTTACCTTGTGCCTTTTTACAATGTCTTAGTGGGATGTCTGCTATCCACTCTGGCCTGTCCCCAGCCTTGCCTCTAGGTGTGACCTGGCAGGGGCATGAGTCTGAATGCACTTAAATAATAAAAGGCATCAGATAAGGAAGGTTTGAAGAGACCTCCCCAGAACAGCTCATTGCTCTGCCAACCTCCAGATTCTTGGAAACTGAGAAAAAAAGGTTTGACCTTTGTCTACCCAACAGAAATGTACCTAGCACACTAATAATAATGGCCACCATTTACATAGTGCTTTAACCTTTTGCAAAATGAATTCCATCTTCCCCCTCCATTTGATCTCTACAACTACCTCTCTATAGATGAGGAAACTGAAACTGAGGGAAATTAAGGGATTTGACCAGGGTCACTGAGCTTGAAAGTGCTTGTGGAAAGATTTGCACTCAGGTCTTCTTGATTCCCAGTATGGTTCTTTATCCATTCTGCCACCTATCAACCAGTACTTTGCCCTGGATATGCCAACATAGAGGTGAGGTGTGAGATCCTTATCCTGATACTGAGGGTCTGGAACTTCTGTTCCAATCATATACAGCAACCACACCTCAGCTACCTCTACCCTCATAGGGTTCTGTGGCTAGGTGGCCCTCTCCTAGAGTCTACCTTCCTTGTAGCCCACCCTCATAGGGTCTAGGGCAGGACTCTAGGTGGTGGACTCTACCCTTTGCTGGCTCAACTACAGCCTCTATGTCAACCTCCAGCTCAACTGAACTTACCCCAAGTATAAGAACTCATAGGATTTATGTGGTTCAGGGGCCCTTCCTAGAAGCTCTTCTTCCCCCAAGTTCAATAGGAAAACAGATGGGGGTATTTTAAAAAATCAATTCTTATCTCACTTTATTCCACCTGAGCCCTGCCACCCTCAATAAATCTCATCCCCATATGCTAGGAATACCCTGCCTACTCGAACTGGCCTATGCTTCTGTCATTTAAATGGCTTCAGAGAGACTGTTTCCTCCATGAAGTCTCCCCAGGCAAACTGGAAGAGAAGGGATCATTTCCCTCCTATGTCTCTCCACTGACACAACTTGGTCTAAATGTGAGACTCCAGGTCCTCTTACTTCACTCCCAGAAAATATTTTGTATCCCTTTGTTTGAAAATACTAAGAATGAAATCCATAAATCTGTGGTATTCTTATCTGATGTATCCCATTTGTTATCTATGTGTGGCTTGAACATCTATCTATGTCAATATTATCCTTCCATATCTTTGACACTGAGGGCAGCATGATGTAAGAAGAAAGCCCAATAAGCCAGGAAACAGGAGATCTGAGTTCTAGTTCCGGATAGGCTAGTGACTAGTTATGATGCCTTTAGAAGATGATTTCACCTCCCTGGGCCTTAGTTTTCTTGCATGTAAAATGAAGGGTTAGAATAGATCCTTTATGAATAGTGAGATCTGTCCATGTCAGTGTTGTATTTCTTAGAGTATTTGTTGTTGGGTTCATCCTTCGTTTCTGAAGAAGACCATGACATCAGAGAAATGATGACAGGACTTGCACTTGACTTTGTTTTGAGTAAAGGTGTGCTGTGCAGACCATCAGCCCCAATTCTCCTCCAGAACCATCTGAATCCAGTGACTAGACATTCCTCAGGATGACTGGAAATGACCCAGGATGCATTGGGGGATATTGGGCCCTTTAGACCAAGGTCAATGCAGGTACTCCCTTAGGGTGAGGCCAGGCCCATTTAGTGAATAGACCTGTTTAAGAAGTAGCCAGGCATGGCCCCTTTAATGAGGTCAAGAAAAGAAAGACATCAGGCGGGGTGGGAAACAGCAACAGTTACTACTTATAATCACTCTGAAGCCAGGAGAAAGGGTCACCCCTCTCAAATCAAACTTCTTCCCATCCTGCTTTCTCTCAAAGTCACTGCAAAATGGCCTGGTCCCCACAGTACCCTACCAAGGACAGGAGCCCTGCCTAAATTATTTTATCCAATCACTTGCCAAGTCCTTAATAAGTGTGATTCTATTCTCCTCTCTATATCCAGCTGAAATTTGGGCAAAAGAAACAGTCTTAAAGGGGAGAGGATGTCACAAAAGCCCAAGTACAAAAGCAAAGTGCTGCTTTAGGAAAGGTGTGTAGAAGAACAGCAGGGGGCATGTTGCTAGTCACGCTTAGTCCCTTGGCGGTAATAAATAGGGACATTACAGGCTGAATTTTAGATATCCATATATGGAATAGGTACATATATGAAATATATACACAGATGAAATATGTCACAATACACTGTGCAAATATAAGCACATATATTACACTTATGTGTACATGTGTATTATATACACATGTATATCTTTTACACACACACACACACACACACACACACACACACACACACACACCTGGACCCTGAAAAAGCTAACTCAGGTCCAACACACTTTTATGGGTCAGCATTCACTAAAAACCATAGTTCAGAAGCCCCTACCAATGTATTTCTTTCACTAGACCAACCAGCAGACATAGTTCAAAGCAAAAGACATTTAATAAAATAGTACAGCAAAATTAGTGACAAGGAAGCTGCTTCCAATGCTTAAGGTAACTTCATATGTTACCATGCTATCAGTGGAGGAAAGAAAACATACATACCATAAGCAGGACTGGAGAATAGACATGGGAGGGCACATATGGCTATGAAGGGAATACCCATGGGGCATGCATGGGGCTGGAACACACACATAGGTGAGTAACTCATACCTCAGATGTCTTCTGGTCATGTCATTAAGCACCAGTATCTTCTCATGAAATCTCGGGGTAAGTTGCTTTCCCCACCAAGCTGCTCTGTTCTCTCTGCTCGGGTGCCCCCTGCTGGGCACCCCTAGTGAGCTGCTTTCTGCTGGCTGACGCCTTTGACTTATGCAGCCTCTTCAGTTCTTCTGCTGCCATCTGGTGAACTGTGGTTGTTATTCAGCTCCCTTCTTGCAGGTAGAGGGCTATGTTCCATTTAGCCAAAGCTTTTGAAGTCACATTTGGCAAATCCTTGTGATTTGGAGGATGGGGAAACTAAAGCTCAGGAAGAGAAAAATGACTGTCCCAAAGTCAAACATATCATTTGCTTAAAGTCAAACTGCCAGAATTTGAACCCAGGTACCAACTTAGTGATGTGCCTGGTGAAGAGTACTGAAAAGTAAGTCATAAACTCTTTCTGAACCTCAGTTTACTCATTAGTTAAATTATGAGGTTAGATCAGTTGATGCCTGAGGTCCCTTCCAGTTCAAAATCTATGATCTTCTGATATCTAAGTTTCCTTCAAGGTCTGAATCTTATGAGTTCCTTATTAGATGCCTTACCACTGTGACCCCACCGGGACCGCAGGTAAGTTATTTCAGCTCTCAAAGTTTCATTGTCTTTGTCTGTAAAATGAAATAAGATACCTGTAGTTATCTTATGAAAGAATAAATGTGGGTGTCTGATAAAGTATAACTGCTCTCTAAGCATGCGGTTATTATTGATGGTTAGGTGCTTTTGGAAGGACCCTTAATCCCCTGGACATGTTGGTCTGTCTATTTGTTGAGGAAAACAAGGGTGGTCAGTAGGTCTTTTGGAGTAGATACTGAAACTGCCATCTAGTTTGGTGCTAGTTAGGTGGTGTGACAGATCAGTGACACCTCGTGGTGGACACAGGTAACTACATGAGTCTGGACTGAAGCCACAGGGTGGCATCTAGCTTTCCTACATTATGGTAGAGAGGAGTTGATTGCAATTAATCATGCTTATTGCTTTAGAGAGAGAGAGAGAGTTACTTGGCAACTAAAAACAAAACCCTTTCAGCCATCTTGCTACCAGGATTCAGATGTACATTTGTTTTACATGGATTTTTCCCTCTCTAGGGGAAAGAATAAAGGACATGGAGGAGGATATGGAGGATATTACAGCCTCTGGGAGTTCTTATTAAAGCCAGGATGCCCTTCTGTCTCCCAAGCCTTCCAATTGCTATATCAACCATCTCTAGTTGTCCATATCTTCTTTATTTTCTCAACTGCAAATTTATCCATGACTGCTGTCCTTTATAATGGGGGATCTTCCAGGGAGAGGTCATACAACTAGAGTGCCTTTGCTTCTTGGGACACTGGCTTTGGGTTACTCTGCTCTGATGGGTTGCACGTTGTCATGTGTGTTATTTGACAGCTGGTGCATGACCTGGGGAGGGAAGGTCTTTGCTGCTTTCAGTCTGGTTCCTAGTAAGAGGAGAATTTCTAATCACTAAGCCAACCAATTTTCCCCACAGTCTAACCCTAATAAGGGTGGGATAGGATTGGACAGAATAGGGAGAAGAGGCAAACCTTCTGATCCCGAGACTTTCAGGCTGATGTTGCTTGGCCATTGTGTTGTAGAATACAGAAACAAGATGTACATTGAAGAGTCTATGCAGGAAAGAAGGGAACAAGCAATGTATTAAATGCCTACTATGTGCCAGACACTGTGGTAAGTACTTTACACTAACCTCACACTAACCCTGGAAGGTAAGTGCTATTTTATTCCCATTTCACAGATGAGTAAACTGAGGCAGAGGTTAAGTTACTTGCCCAGTCTTACACAGCTAGTAAAAATTTGAATCCAGATTAGAATTCAGGTCTTTCTGACTCCCAGTCAGTGCTCTATTCGCTACTGTACCACTTAGCAGACAATGATTCCATGAGACTACTTAGGTCATAGTTCTATCCCCCATGTCAACTACCCGTTGAGCTTTGGGTGGATTACATCACTTCTGTCTCTTAGGGGATCTCATCTTCATAGTCTTCTGTTGTTGCTGTCATTTAGTCATGCCTGACTCTTCCTGATTCCATCTGGGTTTGGTTTGGGTTTTTTTGGCAAAGATACTGGAGTGGTTTGCCATTTCTTTCTCCAGCTTCCTCTAGAGATGAGGAAACTGAGGCAAATAGGGGTAAGGGATTTGCCTAGGGTCACATAGCTAGTAAGTGTCTGAAGCTGGATTTGAACTCAAGTCCTCCTGACTCCAGGACAAGCATTCTATCCACTGCACCACCTAGCTGCCCTCTTGTCTCCATGTATTACCCAGAGCTGTAATTAGGGTTTTCTCAAAGGGTAATAAATTGAAACTTCCAGTTCTTCATAGACATAGGAACAATAGAGGTTATCATCTGTTAGTGAGACAGAAAGAATAAAATAGAAAGCTACCGGATAGCATACTTGGGGAGAGGGGGAGAATTTCTTCTTTGCCTCACCCTATTCCTGTCTCCCACTTGGGAGGAGTACACTCTCATCAGTGTTGTTGGGGTCTCAGTCTCCCCTATGCACTCAGAGGTGATGTCACCAGACCCTCTCAAATGAAGGCCCACATTATGACCTTTGATCAAGGGAAAAATCCCAATTATATAGCTACCTCAACTGTTTGGTCATCTCTTTAGTGAAAGGGAAATAGTTTCTGAGTGTGTTCAAGTCTGAGACTCACTCTCAGTCTAGGGACAAACTAAAACTCACTTTCTCAAATTCTCCTTTTAGCTCTCTTCCAAAGAACTCATATCACCTCACATTCATTCTCATATTCTTTTAACATTCCCAGGAGGCTTCTTGGAAGTAGGTATTACTGGACATTGTTTTATACACAGGAAAAAGGACTCAAGTAATGGATCATGAAGGATTTGAAATACGTCCTAATATGTAGCCCAAGGTTTGTTCCACAGGGCCTGGCACAGAGTAGGCACTTAAGAAATACTTATTGACTTACTACTACATATCAGCAGACAAGTATTCCTATACCTCCTGTACGTCTCCAAATCAAGTCTGAGATCCAAAGAGAGGGATAATTAGCATCTTGCAATTCAGCTACTCCTAAATGACTAAGGCTGATTTTAACTATGTTTCTACTTTCAGTGTTACAGACAATATAGTGTGGTGACCCAAGCATGAACTTCCTATAAGGAAGACTTAGGTTCTAATCCCATTTTAGAGACACTACCTGGGTTATCCTAGAAAAGTCATTTTAAAATCTCTGTATCCTAGTTTCCTCCTATACAATTAGGAAATTAGACTTGGACTCTTCTTTGCAGGTCTCTTCTAGTTCCAAATATATGATCCTTCTTCATTTTGCTAAGGAACGAGTAAGAGGGATATCTAGGGACTTGGTAGAACAAGTAAGAAAGATCTGTTTAGTCACTCAGCAAATATTTTTAGCACCTCTTACACACCTAACACTATAACAGGTGACATGCAGGAAACAAAAGAACTACACATTATGATCTTCATGGGGAGACGAGGCTTGTTAGAGGACAAGACAGTCTATGATTGAATGCTGAATTATGTGATTCAAACTATGACCTATAGGAGTTCAGAAGTGGAGAAGATTAATAAGTAGAAGAATAGTTAATGAAGACTTCATGAATGAGTTGGAACTTTAGCAGGGCATTGAGGGATGAGTAGAAATTTTGCTAATGCAGAGTGGAGGGAAAGGGCATTCCTAAACAAGGAGAAGAGCTGATAAAAGGTACTTCAGTAGAGTGCTGCAGAGGCAACATTATCCAGCTCTGAATTTGTAGTCAAGGGATTGCTTTCTACCTATGTAAACTTGAGCAAGTGGCATCATCTTCTTCATCTGTAAAATGGAAGCGGAAAGTGTGTTTGAACGCATGATCTTTAAGGTCCTTTCTAGCTCTCCATCTATGAATGAACACTACATTGAAAGGGAGGTGGTGTAGAAATAAGACCAGCTTGGCTGGAATGGATAAAATTTAGGTAAACTTCAGTTTAGAGTAAAGAAAAAATTACTCAACTTGGGGTCCAAAGAGCTGGTTTCAAATCCCCACTGTTCCCTATCTATGTGGCTTTGGAGAAATGTTCTCTAAGGAACTTAGCTTCCTCATTTGTATATTTAGAAGGTAGACTTTGATGAACTTAGGAGTTCCTTTCATCCCAGTTCTATGATTTTAAGTCATTTATGGCTAATATTTTGTATAATATTTTAAGTTGTCGAAAGCTCTTAATAGTATCATGTCATTCGATTTTCACAGCTCCACGAGGTAAGTTCTACATGTATTACTATTTCCATTTTATAAATGAAAAAACTTGAGTCTGGAAGAAATTAGATTGAGAGAGATTAAGTGACTTGTCCCAGTGTCACACCTTATTAAGTATCTGAGGCAGGATTCAAACTCAGTCTTCTTGATTCTGAGTCCACACTGCCTCTCTGGGCCTTATTTTTCCTCTTTCTGCAAGAAGAGTATGGTACTACCTACTCTTATTCTGCAATCCTAAGGTAATGTGAAGTTCAGAGAAATTTGAGAATATCTGGAAAATATTTTGAAGTGTGGTATGGTGAAAGAGGGAGAGACAGAGGATAAAGTTGGTATGAAAGATAGAGAGGCCACTGACTATTATGGATACCAGACTTTATTATAAGGCAAATCCTTTCTTCTCCACACCCCCAGGTCTCTTACTATTTTAGAGCCAACACCAGTGACTCACTCTGCTCCTCTACCCATCCCCAAAATTACTTACTAGTTTTTCTCCTTATCTGTCAAAAGGACAGCAAGAAGAAAAAGGACCCTTTGTCCCTCTGCAAACACCACATCCCATGGGTATCTTACCTTCTTCCCTAACTTCATCCTGGCTGGAAGGGAGAGGGTGGTGGCTCTGTGAGAGAGAAGGGAGATCCTTGGGGAAAGGACAGACAGGAGGCCAGGGTGGGACTGTGTGTAGCTGAAGAAAAAGACTTGTGTAGTACTGGAAACAAAGACTTTTGGGTTGGAATTCCTTGTCTGCTGCCTACTAGGAGAGAGAACAAAGAGGCTGGGCAAAAAACTAAAAAGCATCATAAGGAAAAGCACCAATGAAAAAAATTCCCTGGAACTGCTCTAACTGGGACCTAATCAATCTTTTCCATGTCTTATTTACTGCAATGTCTTTCAACTATTGTAAACCTCAGTTGTTTGGCTGCTTCTGGTTCTTCCTCTCCAATTGTCTTTCTCTGCCCCCAGGGGAATACAACTGTCCTTTTCTGGTCAGGCAGAGGAAAGGAAATACCTTTCTCAAAGACAGCATTAGCTTTAAATAAGAACTGGAGAAACTCCCCACCAGCAGCGAGGCATTGCATGAAAATGAAAGTTCTGAACCTCTCTTTGAGCTATAAGGTAAAGAATAAGGTGAGGAAAGGGAGGAATCAAATATAAGAATTATGACTGTGTAAATACTTTATTGATCTTTAAAGTCAAGCATTGAGAAACTGCAGAGGAGGTTCTAGAGAAGGAATCTCTTTATGGGAGAAAAAAGCATATTCTTCCATAGCATGTATATTCCTAAAGAGTAGGGACCTTCTTTAGTTGAATTTACAGACATTCATTAAGTGCCTTTTATGTGCTGAAAAAGGAAATGCCACATATATAATTAATATAGAAAATAAAAACAGGCAAGATAATGCACCTCATGATAAGTATATTTGAGAAGTGTAAAGATTTATGTGAAAAGGGAAACATTCATTATGGATGGGGGTAGTTGGATCAACGAAGGCTTTCTAGAGGAGGTGGCATTTGAGTTGGGCTATAAGTGAGGGGTAGAAATTGAGCAGGTGGAAAAGGAGAAGATATATACCCACACCACGAGAAGGAATGTAATATGAGATAAGCATAAGGCCTCAAATGCTAGGCAAAGGAATTTTAACATTATTTGGTACACAACAGGGATTCGTTGAATGGCTTTGAGCAGACAAAGGACATGACCACATCAATGCACCAGGAAGAGAAGTCTATCTACTCTCATAAAGCACTTAGTACAAAGTGCTTAGAACATTACCAAATATTTAAGTAATGAGGTGAGCAGGATTATTAGCCAGTACTAATAGGCCCCTATACTTAGATCATGCACAGTATGTTCTGCCTGTTATCAACCCAATGGGGGCTTGGTGAGCCTGCTTTCAGAAATATGATGGAGGAGCAGCCCTTTACCTACCTGCTTCAAAGCATGTTCTGTTATCAATTTGTTTCCTACTGGCTTACTTCATGATAAAAAAATCATTTAATTGGCTGCTGAGCCTGAACTAAGTGTGCACACAAAAGGCATGGACAGATGAAAACTCTCTGTTCCCAGCAGCAATTAAGTGAAGTGTAAACCTTTGAGTGGGGAGAAAGAGGTCTTCTCACCCAGATTGCCATGTGGCCATGAATGCATGGCACTGTTGTTTCTTTTGTCTCTGTTGTGCTGCTTCTTTGTTAAACTTTGATGAATTAGTATTAGAGGCAGAACAGACTAGGTAACAACTTTGTTCACACAGAAAGGTCAGAAGTACCAGCAACTGGAATCTCTAGAGTTTACCAGTAGCTGCAGTCTTGAGTAGCCAATCTTGAGGAGTAACCAGTGTGACCCGTTCCAGTAGTAAAACAGTCCAGGACCAGAGACACTGTGTCCTACAAGCAAGGGGGCAATTTGTCCATTATCTGTGCTATACCTAGAAGTCAACTTGATGAGAGGAATATTTGTAGTAACCACTTTAAGATTGAATTTACTCTCCCTAGGGACTATGTGGTGAATGAGAATGGGCTTTCTGGCTTTAGAGGTTTTTGTACTTTGGTCCTTTCTATTTCTCCTGAGTAAATATTCCTTTGGAAAAGCTAAATAGTGTTGATGATTACCAATTATATTGAATAGATAACTGATTAAATTGATTAGGGGAGGAAAGAAAGTTTGTGAATGATATTGAAAGGAACACTGCTGAATTATAGTACTACTCAGAAAGTACTACTTTCTATAGTACTACTATAGAAAGACACTACTCAGCACCACCATCCCCAGAGTTTCCTCTATAAACTTGAGAAGAAACAGTAGCTAGTCTTGCTCTGGGGACTAGTGTTGCTCTGGGGAGCAGTCTTGCTCTGGGAACCAGTCTCACACCAGAGTGTGAATTGGGAGGGTGAGCCCAGAGCCTTCATGTGCAGCACCTATTAATAATAATAATTGACTTTATATAGTTTCTTAAGGCTTACAAAGTACTTTATAAATAATATACTTGTGTAGAACTTATGTAGAAGGGGGAGTAGAAATTGCTATTTCTCGTAAATGAAACATGGGAAGAGAGTCTACAAATGTGGAGGAAAGGCTGGAGGAAAATAAAATGAAGCTTGTTGTTATCTGAAATGGACAAAAGAGGGTCAAACACATGCATAAAGCACCACAAAGACACATAAAGAGTTTAGAATGTTAATACATCAAATTTGACTGAGGAAAATGGAAGAAAGAGAGGGAAGGTTAAGAGGAACTCCTGATCCTGAAGGGAAAAGTTAAAGGGGGTAGGGGGAGAGAAGAAAAAGCAAAGAACTAGAATCTAAGGCATGCTTCACAGATCATTGGTTAATGACCAAACAAAAATATGAATATAATGGAATATTATTGAGTCATTAAAAATGACCAAAATAAGATAATATCAGAAAATCCTGGGTAGTATGAACTGAGACAGAATTGAGTAGAACTGCAACAATTTATATCAGGATATCAACATTATCAAAAAAAACAACTTTGAAAGATTTAAGAATTATGATCAATGCAATCAATCAATGAAAATTTATTAAGTGCCAAGCCTTTTGCTAAGTGCTGAGGATACAAAAATCAATTAATCAAAAAAAATTATTAAGCACCCACTATGTGCCATGGCACTGTATTAAGGTCTGGAAATACAAAAAAAGGTCCTCAAGGGGCTTACAAATCTAACAAGAAAGACAATATGCAAATAAATATATACAAATCTAGTTACATACAGAATAAATAGCAAATAATTGAAAGAGGGAAAGCACTGTGATTTAGGGTTTAGAAAAGGCTTTCTACAGAAGGATTTTAGTTGGAATTAAAAGAAGCCAGGGAGGTCAGTAGTCAGAGCAAAGGAAGAACATTCCAGGCATGGAGGACAGTCAGAGAAAATACCTTGAGCTAAGAGATGGAGTGTCTTGCTCATGGAACAGCCAGGAGGCCAGTGTCATTGGACTGAAAAGTACATGTTGGGGAATAAGTAAAGTAGAGGGAGTAAGATTAGAAAGGTATGAGGGAACTAGGTTATGAAGGGCTTTAAATGCCAAACAGCATTTTGTATAGCTTCAGAAGACGTATGATAGAATGTTATCCACCTCCTGACAGAGAGATACAATGCTCACAAGGTACAAGAAGAGACATACATTTTTGGACATGGCCATTGTGTAAATGGTTTTGATTGTTCTATGTCTATTTGTTAAGAAAATTATTTTTTTCTTTCTTTCTTTCTTCCTTTCTTTCATTAATTGAGGGGAAGTGTTCAGGCAAGTTGATGATGAATTTAGCTATAGAAATGTTTCCCCCCCAAGGGGGGCATTTAACATTATTTTTAAATTCATGGAAGAGAATAGAAGCAAGTGCAGAAGGAAGCACAAATAAGCAAGAATGTTTTGAAAGTATTGCATAGAATTTATTTTATGCTTTAAAAAAAAGCAAAATAAAATGGATATTGATGATTTCATAGAGAATCCGGTTTTTATATTCTCTTATGTGGATGGAAAAGCTCTTTTTTGGTGTTTAATTTTAGAATAAAAAAACCTTAAAAAGCGTTTTACATAAATCATCTCAGTTTAGCTTCATAACAGCTCTGTGAGACAGATATTATGAACCCCATTTTATGGATGAAGAAGCTAAAGCTCAGATAGCTTAAGTTACTTGCCTGTTGTCATACACAGTGTAAATACTGGACTTGGGATTTGATGTACATTCTCTTCCTATAAGCTCACAAACTCAACATGTCCAGAACTTAACTCATTACCTTTCCATCTAAATTACTCTGCCACCCTCAACCTCTCTATTTCTTTTGAAGGCATCATCTTGTTAAACAAATTTGAAACTTTGGTATCATCCTTTTCTCATGCTCATTTTACATATCTAGTAGTTGCCAAATCTTATCAATTTATACTTCCTCAACATCTTTTGCATCCATTCTACTCTCTCCTCTTTCATTATAACCATTCTACTTCAGACCCTGAGGTTGGTGACCTTGCACAGCTGTGCCTCACTCAAATCAAAGTCAATTGCAAGTCATGTCATCATCTTGATGTCATGGTCCTCTTCAAGAATGAAGGACAAACACAACAACAATTTCTAGACTGGACTATTGAAAGACCTTCCAGCCTTTCCTTCTTCAATCATCCCTCCACCCAGTCGCCAAATAGATATTCCTAAAGCACAATTATAATCATTTCATTCCTGTACTGAAGAAACCCCAATGACTCCTTATTACTTTTTGGATAAAATATAAACTCCATTTAACATTTAAAACCCTTGATAATCTAATCTCATCAACCCACTGAAGACTTACAGCAATGGAAACCCAGGATGGGAAGCAAAGAAGCAAAGATAGGAAAAGGCTAGGGATAGGGACTGAACCTGTAATTTCAATGGTATAGGGAGTTCCTATTGTGGAACTTCATCTACCCATGCAGATATCTAGTTTGGAATCTTAGAATTGCCTAGAACACCAGAGCTTAGGTAATTGACTCAGTGAATATGTGTCAAAGGGATCTGAACCCAGATCTTCCTGGCTTTGAGGTCAGCTCACTATCCACCAAGCCATGCCACAAAAGAATTTAAATTCATTTCCCCTTTTTAGATGATGAAAAATATTATTTCAGCAGCTTTAAAAATCTGCCACTAAATATTTTAGACACAAGGCAGTAAATAGAATCTGTCTTACTCTTTCTTGACCCCCACCCCAACAATCATCCCTACTCTGGTCAAACCAAACTTTTAAAACATTTTATTTCTTACATAAAGAAGCAAACATAGAACCATGCAAAATCTGCTCTCTGTTCAATACCAAAGGTATTCTGATCAAATAGATAATTTTCTAGGAACTGATAAAGGTACCCTTGGCCCCAAGGCAAGGTCTCACCTGAAAACATCATGCTCGAAACAGCTCCTGGGGTCCTCAAAGCATAATCTATTTTGTGCATTGAGAAAAGAACCCCTTTATAAACCAACTGTGGCTTCTGATATACAGGTCCCACCTTGATGTTGCTACCCCATCAGCCACTAAGGGTATCAACTCTAGGTTTAGGACACAGAGATCCCAAATGACTTTAGAAAAATGCTTCTCCAAAATGGGTCAAGTTTAATGGGCACTTCACATTGAAAAAATAACCAAGTTACCTCCCTCAGCTCACTCTTAAGCCTAACAAGGTATAAGGTAGTGATGTAAGATGAGAGTTTATTCTGACTGGCAATGAAAAGTCTAATCCTATAATGGTCCATTAAACCAGCCTCTAGTGAGAAGGGGAAGCTGGGGAAGGGAATAAGCATTTATATAACACTTTCTATACATGACTAGGCAGAGTAGGTAAGACAAGCAAAACCTCTCTAACAAGTCTCTAGAACTAGTATACAACTAAAATAGTACATTCAAATGGGTCCTTGAACTCCAAGTCTCAGTTCCCAGAGAGGTCTGCTCTGGATACCACACTCAACAAAAGTCAGGACTCTTTAGAATTTCACTCTGATAATGAGGTCAAACCTATGCCTTATGCTTAGATGTACTTCTTGTTTCCATATGAGATGCAAATGCGCAAAAACCAAAGCCTCTTGGGGGAATCTGTGAAGATCTGTCTTCTTGGCAGAAACTAACAATGGCCCTAGGCCAATAAGATCTGCCAATTCCTCTATCAAACTGGGCTCTGACTCCACAAGATTTTGGCCTATGGGTGCTAAGAAACACGTCCCTTCCCCCACTATTTTTAAAGTTCCAGATTATGTAAGAGACCAAAATGAGCTCAAAGGAATTAATTCATCCTTGAAGAGGATACATTTAAAGAGAAACAAAATCCCATGACAATCCAATCATACCAATGTGACCTTTTCTCTGATGGACATGCAACATTTACAAATGTGCCAAAACTGGACCAGGTACATCATGCCACATTACCTTAGTTATACATGTGAGGTTCATAGAAACCATTCTGTCCTCCTTTCTTTCATTAAAGTTCATCAAGAAAAAAAAATTCATCCCCTGTGGCTACTAGCTGCCAAAAGACTCATCTGGTCAAAGCAATAGGAATGAGTTCTGACCAGATGCAGGTATACTCCTTGACTTTGCACACTAATTTTTGTACCACCATTCACTTCCTGACACATTTATGATCCTTCTTTGCCACATGAGGTTAAGAATTCTCTTTAAATATTGTATTGCTGCCTTCTGGTTTAACACCACATTTCCCATCATACCCCTCAGTGCTCTTACCATCACTCCACATTGTCTCTCAGCCTGCAATAGAAAATATGCTAGCAACATTTAGAAGTTTCTTGGATGTCAATTAAGAATTAAGACAAAGGTTTATCAGTTTATCTCAGACTATGAGTTCTAGAGAAAATCTCATGTAAGAGATAGTAATAAACTTTACCCACATAGCTTGTGAACAATGGTTGATAATCTTCCTTCTATAGTTAAAACACATCATAAATTCTGGTAATATATCTTAAGTAGTGTGAAGTGTTCTATACTTCAACTTTTAAAGAGAGATGTAACCCCTTACACAGGTTAATCCTTAGTGATGTTTTAGATGTAACCGTTAGAGAAAGTTTAGTTTCTTAATATGAGAAATTTAAAATGAAATTTCAGAGGGTCTATGAACTTGGATAGAAAAAAAGTATATCTTTATTTTAACATAATTGATTTTCCTTGTAATCCTATATACTTTATTTTATGTATGTAAAAATATTACTCTGAGAAGGGCCTACATTATTCTGTAGATTTCACCAGACGGCAAAAGAGGTTGATGACACAAACAAGGTTAAGAATCTCTGATTTACAAAAAAGGCCACAAAGACAATTGAAAAGCATGCACATAAGACTTAGGAGGGAAGGTTAAAAAGGAACTAAGATAATTACAGACAATCTCCAATTTAAATGAGTTTCCAAATGTTCATTTGTAAGTTAGGTGTTTGGAATGTGGAATATATTTTTTCCCTATAAACTATCCTATAAATGATATTTAGCAGACCAACCCACAAAAGCCTATTTAATCCATAAGATAATTGAAGTAGCATCAGTGGTAGGTCTATGTCTTGTGTATTAAAATCTATCACCAGTTCATTTTGCATTAGGAATGGGATGATATAATAGGAACGGGGCACCCTGGGTAAAGGATCCAGTGGCCTTCGGGCAGGTATCTTACAGGAGATAAGCCCCCATAGTTAGAAATAGGAATGAATGATTTAGTATTGGCAGTTCAGAAAGCTGATGTTGAGACAGAATAAGATCTTTGGTGGTAGGTGGGAAAGGAGTACTAATGTACATTACTACTTTCAGAGAATTGTCTCCTCAGAGCTTTTAAAAGAGAATATAAAATTCGGTATTCTCATGGATAACTCAGGAGACAAATTAATGTGGGGTTATCAATTGCCCCCGCATATAAAGCATATCCCTAAAAAGAAAGAAATATGTTGTTTTACATTTTTAAAACAGCCCTTATTGATAGGAATGTACTATCCAAGATGCTGCCATGGGGAGGGGGGCAGGCCATATACTTCCTCTCCACATAGTCACCTCACTTCATCTTGAAGTCCTCCAGAGGTATGAGGTACAACATATAAGGTCATAATCATGCATCATGGCACCCTTCTCCTAAGATAGCTTTCCTCCTCAAACCCTAAGGGACAAGTCCTGGAATGCTCTAGGGGCTCAACTGCTCTTTCTTAGCATGAGTGCACCTGCAGCGAGACTGTCCAACATATAGCAAATTTTAAACTCTACAAAACTTCTTTCCTTGTGAAGAAGGGGCAGATTGTGATGTTGCAAGGGTCTGCTCTTTGAACAAATTGTGGTTACACACTATTGGAGAAGAGATCTCAGATGGAGAGCAAACAGCAGCAATTATGTAAAAAGATGATGACGTACACATATGAGAACGATAGGGATTTGGGGCTACATCATGACACATGGAAAATAACATTAGCAATGTCAGATATCAAGAAAAAATGTCTATATTCTCTAAAAAATGTTTTTAAACTTATTTCATCTGGAAATTGTAATGGTACAGAAGCTAGCACATGTTAAATCCTTTGAGCAGTAAAGAAAAAGATTATCCATCTATTCAAAATATCCTTATTTTACAAATACACAATACATGTATCTGTTGGGTAAATAAAACCAATTATTCCTTAATTTTAAAAATTGAACAATTGATATTGATAATATGACATGGTTATTCTGATATTCATGCTTGCAAAAATCAAAATGAAAGCATGTCTTAATAGCATAAACTAAAAAAAAAAAGAGTATCTGTTTTTTCTAGAACAAAAACACAAAAGACAAAATGCAGTCTCACAGGAAGGCATCTGTAACTACTCTACATTCCAAAACAGAAGACCATGTTGATTGCACTCTGTAAGTTGCTAGGCAACCACTTGGTAATTCCCCATGTAATAAAGATGAACCTGTCATGCTGTCATCTACTGTTCCCTGCTAAATGTGACAAGAGGAGACAACAGGTAAAGGACAGCCAAGATTGCCTACGCCTAGATGACACAATCACTTTTGAAGTGCAAGGCCATTGAAGAGAATTCCTATGCCCTGTCAGAAAGTGCTGGAGGGAGAATTTCATTAAACTATTAACATAAGCCATTTCTGAGAATTTATCCGGATTTACCCTGTGGGTAAGTCCTGTGGGCTTCCTGCAATCATTTTCCCCAAAGTAAAAGACCAAAAGCACCTTAGCAATGCATGGGAATGGCTGTCATCCAAATAGGGTCCTTAAATGAGGGCACCCTATTACATCAACTGTGATGATATTCACATTAATACTGAAACCATGGGGGAGCATTTATCAAAATAAGATCTCAACAAAGGTAGTCAACTACTCAGACTGACTCAAATTCTAGAAATGATGTATTTATTTATTTTTACCCACAGGGGGCTTCAGTGTGAAAAATAAAAGGCCACTATTAGTAATTTCTTTCACTGAACATGTTTCCAAGACATTATTAGGCAAATGAGCTGCCTTGTAAAGAATTCACTCAAGCACAGCGATGACATCCTAGTCTTTGAAATAACATGCTGAAAATATTGTGCACTGAGGAATGAGCTGGGAACATCTGAAAACAACATTTCACATTAAACAAAGACATAGAAATTCCTTTAAAAATGTCACTTCAAATTTTGGAGAAGTAAAAGATTCATCTTTTTTCACTCAAAGTTTCCAAAAGATCAAGATAACTGAGAAGGTGAATAAGCTCTTCTTGATATCAAGATTAAAGTCCACTTCAGTTACTGACCATTAAGTTTCAGGATTCAGTAAATCCTGTTTGAGATTGAGTTTTTAAGATCTTAGAAAATGTGACAGGCAATCAGCTTGAGAGAGCAGATTCCGAATCAATATGAAACCAACTAAGTAGCCTTGATGAATAACTGTTGCAGTTCAACCCAACATCTGGTATACACTTATTCAACTTTGTGCTATGCTGACTTAAAAGTACCCAGATGGTCAACATCATGGGATAGTGCCGTCTAACACATAGCCTGTCAAAAGTACTGATAGTGGCTATTCAGAGATGGAAAGTGAAGCCTTGAAGTGTGGAATCTTACATGTTTCCACCTGTAGAGTTATGCTGTTAACATTTATCATTTTCACAGATGACAGTTTTGAAGGATTATTACTGGAATTTCTCCAGTTAGTCACCAGACCAAACCAAATGTTGAAAATGATCATTTACAAGAACACACTCAATATAGTGCTCAGAACTGAGGAAGTCAACCTGACTAATTAAGAACATCAACAATGTGACAACTTTCAATGACTGGGAGGATTGAGTCAGAAATTAATTGCTAAAGGAAAACAAAGTTAAGCCTTTTTGTGGTAATATATGATCAGTCTTCAATAGCTGCTTTCTGATTCTCTTTCTAGCCAGACCCATTCATTCACTTCTCCCCTGGGGACTTTGGACTTCTCATAGTTGGGGATTTATTCCTGCTTTAACCAGACACATATATCTCAGGATCAAGGTCATATCATGATATCTTGGTTGCTAATGTCTTGTCTGTTCGAAACTCTGATCTCTTAACCCTATTTTGTGTGCTGAGCATCCTGATTCTGACCTACAGATTCTACTTTGTGCTGACCTTTGGTAATGATTTTTATTACTTCTGCTTGCCTCCATAAATTTCTGATGGTCTTCTAGCTACATGACATTTTATTTTGCTTCCCCTCTGCCCCTTTGGCGCCAATATTCTTGGATCTTGCTTGGTTATAAAACATTATTTGCCTTGACTTCTGGCATCACTGTCCCTACTATAGGATTGTATCCCTATGGTAGGAGCAATATTCTAATCCCGCCCCTCATGAAAGGTGGGCTAGTTTTCCCCTAAAAGGTATTGAAACTATCTTCAAGTCTTGATTGACTCAGAGGACTGAGGGCTAAGACTGTGGACAACATTTCCTGGTCACTTGACTCTAAAAACAGACACAAAATGCTCCAAGCACAGCACCAACTCCAGATGTTTGGCCAGTGGGCCATGATAGGCAACTTAGGCAAGGGAGCTTCATTCTGCTAAATCAACTCAAAATATCCGCAGTGCCTATCCTTGTTGAATATCCTTCTGCTATATCAAAATAAATTTCCTTTGATTAACTGTTGAATGACCTGCAAGTATCTTTTTGTTCCAATATCTAACCTAAACTACCCTGGTGGGCACTGGTCTGAGTTGGCACAGCTCAGAATAACCACTGATTCTGACTTGACTCTCTGGGTCCTGGTATCTCACCTTTCTCCATGTTCCATTGCTTTTACAATTCTAGAATGACTGGTGTTAAGATGGGAGTTGGGCACAGTTCAGAAATTGTCACTAGTAGAAGGCAAGATATTGTGAGGATACTTCTTTTCCTATACTCTTGTCCATATATGTGGGCAGAATAAGCTACCTCATAATTCTATGCTATTGAAAGTTGTTGAATGTTCTCACTTTACTGAAGAAGTATCCTCCCTATTATCCTGGTATAGTGCCTAAAATTTCAACTCCTTTGGCCTAAGATATTTGAAATAGGTCAAAATGCAAATATTAATCTAATTAATAGGGGGTAGCTTATCAAGTCAATATCAACCATTAGTAATTCAACTAATTCAATACATGCTAAATTATGAAATTAACTAGAAGAAAGTAAAACCATGAATGAATGAGACACTGGGAAGGTAACTTTAAAGGGAAAGGGAAGAAATGTGGAGCATAGAGTGCTACCTGAAGGAAGGCAAAACCAGATATTATGTTGCAGAAGACAATATGAGATACGCTGCATCTCATGGGTAATAATGAAGTCCTCTAAAGAAAAAGAATGGAATGCAAAAAGGGGGCCAAAGGAGCCTGGGAAACAAAAAAAAGAAAAGAAATTATTTCATAACTTTGCCTGAGGCCAGTCCTGATCTTGGAATTCATGGGTTTTTCTGCCATTGGAAAAAGTAGAGCCTCAGTAAAAAATCCTCGATTTCACATGGTTTTCTACTGCTGTTTCTTGTGTTTTCTGGCCACTAGCTCACCTTTTTCCAATGCCTATTGGTAATACTTGAATGTACAAGGAGTCAAGCTGGTCATTAACAATAGGGAATAAGGTAGTGGCAATAAATGTAATGCACACTATAGAATCAAGTAGAAAGTACAAGCCAAAAACTCATGAGTATTTCAGACAAGTGCTACTGACAAGCTTTCTTGAGTAGACTAGTTTACTTTAAGAGAGAGACAATGGTTTTGAATCACAGACCTTCCTTCATATGGAAAATGAGTAATCCCCTTAATTTCCATGTATAGGAATAGATTGGACTTACTGTCAACTCATATACTGGGGTTGGGAGAATTCAATCCATAGGTTGAGTTCCCAGAGCTAGACTGATTGCCATCTCTCCATCAGGGTTTTAAGGTGCTCCTGAGGGCCTGAGGGGACTTTCTCTCATGCTGTTAGTTCGAGTCCCCATTCTGATATTCTCTCTGATGTTGACTACCAGTGGTTATCACCCCAACTTTATTTAACCAATTAACATCAATTCACTTTTTAAAAGGGATATTTACTGAGAGGCTATAGCATGAATAGGAATTACAAAGTTACACCCCTTTCCCTGGTTGGGAAACATTCTACTTTCTATTACCTCAGCCTCTGGGAAGAGTGGGCTTACACTTAAAGTATGTGCTACAAGTGTTCATCTCACTAAATTCATTTCAAATATAGTATAACTGTTGGATGAATGAATCATTTCTCCTTTGGTGCCTTAGAGCTGTACTATGTTAGATAGGTGACTCTTCATCATCCTCAGAGGCCCCTGTGGGCCTCTGGCATCTTACTATTCCAGCCCTTTAAAGCTCACAAGGTATTAACTGTTTTCAATACTCCCTCACCTAAATACAGCAAAGAACAGACACAAAGAACAGGGGTTCATATTTATAAGCCACATGTCAGTCCAGATGGGAAGAACCTAAGGTCTCTCCCTATCTAGAGGCTAATAGCACATCTTTCTTATCCAAATAGCAGCATGGCAACAAAAAACAAAAGACTCATTTTGACCAATTCATTTTTTAGTATACCTTAGTTCTAGCTCAGCAGTCAATCAAAAGACCTCTATTCCTCTTATTAGATGACAGGAACCAATAAGAGAATGTGAATTCTTTAAGTTAGGGACCAGAGTTCCTTCATTACATGTCATTTCACTTTTCCAGAAAACAGGGTCCCCAGTTTCATTGAGCATACTATATATACTCTAAAGACTGAGCACCATTGGCCAAGCCTTAATTATAACAAACAAAAATTCCCTCATACTTGCCTCCCCCTCCACTTCCCCGGTTTACATAGAAGAGGTAGAAAAAAGAAAAAGGAATATATATGACTTGTGAATATGAGCCACTTATATGTGCCTTTCGCACATATAAGAGGTATTATATAAATGTTTGTTACTTCCCTTTCTCCTTCTCTCCTGCTCCTATCTGTTACTGTTCTTCTCATTCTCCTTTCTTCATCAAGCCCCAAACCTGCTCTCTGATTCTTACACTTCAATAGTCTTTTATGATCTCACTGAAGTTGAAGTTTGTTTTGCTCAAGATTATTCCTTCTCAAATATGCTCTATTCCCCCTGTCCCCTTTCCCTGTTCTGCATTTTTCCCTATTTGTCTTCAGGAAAATAAAAAAAGTTTATTGTGTGTGTGTGTGTGTGTGTGTGTGTGTGTGTGTGTGCCTTCCATTTTCTAATTCATGTATGCATAAGATACTTCCTCACCCTCTTTGTTTTGGAATATCATCTTCTCATCACTCCTATTATGTGAAATAATACCTTCTTCTTCATTTCTTTCCTAGTGAATTTTGTTTCCTCTTCTTTTTCTTTCCTCTTAACACCAATGAAATGGAACAAAATCACTCACCCTGGCCCTGTATTTCCTTTATTTACCTCTGTCTGAAACTCTTAAACATCAGAATTTGGCAGGAACATTTGTCACTTCTTAGAATGTAAGCATTTCATCGTTTTATCCCTTCCAGTTGTTCAAATATATTTACCTTTTTAGGTTGCTCTTGACTCATGTACTTACATTTCCAAGTTTCTACTGAACCAGAATGCTTAAAAGTCCTCTGTTCTACTAAAAATCCATTTTGCTCCTAGAAAATTATACTCAGTTTTTTTCAAGATATTATTCTTGTTTGCAAAACTTTATCTTTTGTATTTAGGAACATCATATTCCAGAATTTTCTTTTCTTTGACATATAGTTGCTGCAACATCTTGTTTGATCTTGACACTGATTCCTTGGTTCTTGAATTCTTTCTGGTTGTTTATTGTACTCTTTTTCTTTGATCTTGAAGCTCTGGATTTTGCCTGTGACATTCCTGGATGATTTTTGTTTGGTTTTGCTTGATTTAAAATTTTTTTTTTAGTCAACAAGTACTCAATAAGTGCCTATATGTGACAGGCACTATGCAAGGTACTGGGGATGTAAAGAAAGGCAAGAAAGAATTCCTGCCCATAGGGAACACATGTATCCCAATAGAGAAGATAAGTTATCTAAAACATATATATATATATATATATATATATATATATATGTATATACACACACACACACACACACGTGTGTGTGTGCATGTGCATGTGTGTATTAGAGGTAATCTGAAAGAAAAATAAGCAAAAAAATATGACAGAGAATACTTTACAATATATACAATACCCTGCCTTGATAATCCTTCAGCTCTGCTCTGAAGTAGGAGCTATGTTTCATTTTCTCTTCTCTGGGAACTTGTTTCTTCATTATTCAGAAAGAGCCCTTTTAATAATTTTTTTTCATTTAAGTTGTAATCATCCTGTACAATGTTTTCTCAGTTCTGCTTGATGGTTCATAAAGTCAAAAAATTATGGATTTAGAGCTGTAAGGGACATTTGTAGAGACATTCTCATTTCATAGACAAAGAAGCTAAACTTTAGAAAGACTAAATGACTTTCCCAGAGACATACTAAAGAGAGATTCAAAATCAGGTCCTCCTGATCCTAATTCTATCCACTATAATATGCTGCTCCTTTCACTCCATATCAGTTTACATAAATCTTTTCTTGCTGGTATTTGGATTTACTTTGTATATGTTTAGTATCTACTCATAATATTTCCTTAAGCAGAATGTAAGCTCCTTGAGAGCAAGAATTACTTTGTTTTTTGTCTTTGTATTCCTAGGGATTTTCAATAAGAGTTTCTTTTGGGAGGTGATCAGTGTATTCCTTCTATATTCATTTTGCTTTTTGGCTTTGATAGATCTGTGCAGTTTTTTTTAATGATTTCTTGCAAAATGGTATCCAGGTTTTTTTGGTCATGGTTTCAGGGTGATTTTCTGGTCATTCTTAAACTATCTCTCTCCTCTGCTTTCCAATTCAGTTATTTTTGATAATAAACACTTTATTTTTTTCTTCTGTTTTTCAATCTTTTGACTTTGTTGTTATGTTTCTTATCTCATGGAGTGAACTGAACTTCATTTACTTTATTCTATTTTTCAGGGACTTCACTACTTGGATAAGTGTATTTCTGCCCCAGACTGTGTGTGTGTGTGTGTGTGCGCGCGCGTGAGCATGCGTGCGCACGCGCGCGTATGTGTGTTTTCAACCCTTCCATTATCTGGTTCAAATAAATGTGAGGTCCTGAAATATTCTCTCCACCCTTTGAATATTTGAACATTTATCAGATTCCTTTTCCCTTCCCTTTCTTTCCTCTCTTAGAACCAACAAAACAAAACAAATTTTGTTTTTAGTTCTGGAGTCTCTCCTTTTTCTGCATTCTGCACTCTGGATGTGGATAACATTTTACTTTGTGATTCCTTTGTATTTATCCTGGATCACTGTGTTGCTAAGAAGAGCTGAGTTATTCATAGTCAATCATCACATTGCTGTTACTGGGTACAAGGTTCTCCTGGTTCTGCTGGGTAGGTGATTCTTGGTTGTAGTCCTAGTTCCTTTGCCTTCTGGAATATCATGTTCCATGACCTTCAGTTCTTTAATGTTACAGCTGCTAAGTCCTGTGTAATCCTGACTGTGGCTCCTTGATATTTGAATTGTTTCTTTCTGGCCACTTGCAGTATTTTTTCCTTGACCTGATAGTTCTGTAATTTGGCTATAATGTTCCTTGGGAGGTTTTCTTTTGGGATCTCTTTTCTGAAGTGATTGGTGAATTCTTTCAGTACCTATTTGTCCTCTGGTTCCAGGATATCAGGGCAGTTTTCTTGATAGTTTCTTGAAAGATGCTGTCCAGGTCTTCCTTTTGATTATGACTTTCAGGTAATCCAGTGATTCTGATGTTGTCTCTCCTAGATCTATTTTCTAGGTCACCTGTTTTTCCAATGAGGTATGTTACATTTTCTTCCATTTTTTTCATTCTTTTGCATTTGATTGATTCTTGATGTCTCATAGAGTCATTAATTTCTACTTGCCTACTTTTAACTTTTAAGGAGTTGTTTTCCTCAGTTAACTTTTGAACTTCCTTTCTCATTTGGTCAATTCTACTTTTTAGGCAGTCGTTTTCTTTTTCTAAGCTGTTGACTTTTTGTCATAATTCTCTTGTACCACTCTCATTTCTTTTTCCAGTTTTTCTTCTACTTTTCTCACATGATTTTTTAGCTCCTTGTTGAGCCATTCCATGAGTTGTTTCTGGCCCTGAGACCACTTCCCATTTTTCTTTGGGGTTTTTCCTAAGATGTTTTGACATTGCTGTCATCTTTTGAGTTTGTGTCTTGATCTTCCTTGTCACCATAACTTTTTATGGTCAGATTCTTTTTTGTTGTTGTTTCGCTCATCTTTTTTTTTTCCTTTTTCCTTTTTTTTAAGTTTGATCTCTGCTCCCAGAGTGGAAGGGGCACTGTCTCAGGCTTCTTGTGTCAGGAGCTACAGGCCCTGGCTGTTTACCTGGTGCTGCACTGATGTTGACCTGAGGCCCACAGGGGAATCATGTCTGGTGTTGCACTGAAAATGGGGGGTGGCTGGTGCTCCTGGAGGCTCCTGTCTGGCAGCTTACCTGGTTCTAAACAGGAGTCCTAGTGCAAGTGCCTGGCATGTGCTGATGTCAATGAGGTGTTTCTGTATTTCCCCAGGGTTACAAAGAAGCACATGACTGCCTGGCCACTGGAAGCTGCCTGTTTGCCCAGGGCTCTGCCGAAGCACGTGGCAGTTCTTGGGAGTATGCAAATCTGTCCATTCCCCTGGCTATGCTGAGGTGTTTGGGTGATGCTGGTGTTGGCACTGGCCTGTTCCACTGCACTAGAGCTCAGGATGTCCCATTGGTTTGCTGAGGTGGGGTTTGCTACTGGTCTGCTGGGATGCTCCCTATCCTGGATTGTGTTTCCCTTTTACTCACTTGAGACAGATCTCGCTTATTGATCTTCAAAGTTTCTTGGGCTAAAAGATTGTTTCGCCCCGTCTTTGTGCTGGTTTTGCTTTTCCAGGACTTGTTGTGAGGTGCTATTTTATGGTTGTTTGGAGGCACATATGAGAATGTTATAATGATTTACTACTTATTCATCATCTTGGCTCACAAAAATCTTCCCCTTTATAATTTCTTATAATACAATTATATTCCAACATATGCATACACCATAACCTGCTCAGCCACTCCTCAACTGATGAGCATCCCTCCGTTTCCAATTCTTCGCCACCACAAAAAGAGTTGCTACAAATATTTTTGCACATACAGGTGTTTTTTCCTTTTATGTCTTTGGGATATAGAACTAGTAGTGGTATTGCTGGGTCAAAGGGTATGCACAGTTTAATAGTTTTAGGGGCATAGTTCTAGATTGTTTTTCAGAATGGTTGGACTAGTTCACACTTCCTCGTGTACCTATCTTCTCACATTCCCTCCAGCATTTGTCATTTTCCTTCTTTGTCACATCAGCCAATCTGATAAGTATGAGGGGGTACTGCAGTTGTTTTAATTTGCATTTCTCTAATGGATTTAGATCATCTTTTTCATGACTATTGATAGTTATTTCTTCCTCTGAAAGCTATCTGTTAATGTATCTTGACCATTTATCAACTGGAAAATGGTTTTAATTCTTGTAAATTTGGCTGTTTCTTACATATTTTAGAAATGAGACCTTTATCAGAGAAACACACTACAAATATTTTACCTCAGTTTTCTGCTTTTCTTCTAATTTTAGCCATATTAGTGTTGTTTGTGCATAAGAGTTTTAATTTTGTATAACGAAAATTATTCATTTTCTCTCCCATGTACCTCTGTTTCTTTGCTTATTCATAGATCTGACAGGTAATTTCTTTTATGCTCCATTAATTTGCTTAGGATATTACTCTATATATCTAAATCATGTACCCAGTTTAAATTTATTTTGGAATAGAAGACGTTGGTCTATGCACAATTTCTTCCAGGCTACTTTCCAGTTTTCCCAGGAATTTTTGTCAAACAGTGAGTTGTGCCCTAATAGCTAGAATCTTTGGGTTTATCAAACATTAAACTACTGTACTCATTTGGTTCTATATATTATGTACTTAATCTCTTCCATTGATCAGCCACTCTATTTCTTACCCAGTACCAAATTATTTTTTTAACGATTATAGCTTTGCAGTACAGTTTGAGATCTAGTACTGCTAGGTCCCCTTCCTTTTCAAAATACGGTTTCAAAGTTTGTTGTTTGGTCATGGACTTCAAGGAGTCCAAAGATTCTTAAACTATCTATCCTGGATTTGTTTTCTAGGCCAGTTGTTTTTTGATAGCACATCATTTTTTCTTCTTTTAAAACATTATTTTTATTTTGTTATAACATTTCTTGTTGCCTTCTAAAGTGAGTTCTGTTTGCTCCATTCTGATTTTTAGAGAGTTCACTATGTCTGCAAAATTTTTCCATCTTCTGTTCTAAGCTACTTATTTTCTTTTTAATTCTTTCTTCCAAGATGTTATTTCACTTATTTTTTTTTAATCTTTTGCTCATTTCTTCCAGTCAATCTTATAGTCTTTATGACTGAACCTTTTTTCCTCTTGGACAATCTTCCTGCACTTGTTGCAGAGTGCTTATCTTTTGGGCATCTCTTGATCCATAGCGTGTGTGTGTGTGTGTGTGTGTGTGTGTGTGTGTGTGTGTGTGTGTGTTTTCTTCTGTTTACTTATATCTCCAGCCTCAGTTCCTGATTTGGAACTTTCTGCTAGGGCTGTATTTTATCATCTCCTGTCTCTTGGATGAGGTGTTCTGGCCCTGTTTGATTCTGTCCCCAATAACTTGGCTTCCATTTTCTTGGGTGTCATTGTGTTCAGAGTGCTAGAAGGATTCATTGTTCTTGAGAAGAGGTTTGCATTCATTCAGCACCACTTACCCATACCCTTATCCTTAGCCATCTGCAGTTCTTTAAACCTTCACTTCCAGGGCATCCCAAGTCAGAGAATTGTTGGTTTTCACTTCTGTTGTGGTATTCCCAGTCAGGGCTCTGAAGATTTATTGACACTTTCCTGGTCAGAGTATTTTAACTCTACTCTTTATGTCCCCAGTTAGGACCCTATAGATTTCCAACCTCCCTGGGTGCATTCAAGCACTCCAGACTTATTTAGCTGGCTTGGTTTCCTTGATAGGAACTTTATTCTAGTACTTGTGGTTTCTGGCTATCTTTTTATGGAATTTAGTCCTAGATGACTGAGTTTACTATTGTTTTTCTTTTAATTTCTTGGTTATTATTTGATCTGATGCCCTTTTTTAAGACCTTTGATGAAATATATGTATGTATACATTATATATGGATATATATTATATACATATGGGAAAGTTGGGCTCCTCTTTGAATTTTCAAATCACTGTCTTAAGTGGAAGTCCACATTTTACTGATGATATGTTAGTGAGTAAATTTTAGTCATAGCTCACAGGTTCATGGAATTTTAGAACTGAGACTTTAAAGATCCAATCTCCTCATTTTACAAATGAAGGAAATGAATTCCAGAGAAATAAAGTTAATTGCTCATGTCACTGAAATAATACAGCAAGATTCAAGCGTGAGCCTTTTGACTCCAGATCCAGGGTTCTTCCTAATATAATTTTACTTCTTGTATGTATTTGCATAAGTTTTTGACCATGAATGATAGAATGAACAGCTTTGTCCTTTGTTTATGAATAAGTTAAATAGGAAATATTAAGGAGACAGAGAATGAAAGTGAGATTAAGAGTTAGAAGGTCAAGATTTTAATCCTGAGTCTTTTGCTTTATATCTTTGTAAATTTAGGAAAGTTGCTTCCCCTCTCAGTGCTTCAGTTTTATCATCTATATAAAATGGTGTGCAGATAAGATGATATCTAAAATCCATTTCAGGTCTAAATCTTGAGATTATTTCTATCTCTCCAACCTCACCATCCCACCCCCAATTACACTGTGTCTATTTATAGGCTTGGCCTGAAGAAAAAACAGATTTAGTCTGAAGTGTGTGTGGGGGGGGAAGGGGGGTGTTCAAATGAGACTTTCCTATATCTTTCCTCTCTCTCCCTTCATTCACTTAGAGGGGATAAGCACTGGCCCAAATGCATAAAGCCTATTGCAGAGAGCTTCTGATAGAGGAAGATGGGGTGTCTCATCATCATTAATTTCTTCCTGCTTTAGCTCTAGGAGTTACAGTTTACCCATCTAGAGTACAAGTTAAGTCCTTTCTCTTTTCTCTGTGCTTTGAGACTCCTATATAGTAGAGATGTACTGGTTACATTTTATGAGGAAAATCAGATATAGATACATCGATAGTTCAAGAATTTGTAAGTTTTTTGGCACTGGTATTGGTATAGATCACTACTCCTCTAGTAATAGACTGGCGTTTATGTAGTGTTTTTGCAAAGTGCTTACATATATTATTTCAACTGTTAGCTCAGTAAATAATGTTGGAGAATTGTGACTAAAAAAAATTCTTGGCCTCATGGTCTAACTGATGAAGAAACTCTGAACTTAAATAAGTTGTTTCTTAAACAGAGGGATCTATTCGTTTGAGAGTCTGATATGAATACGTTGTAATTTATAATTACTTTTGTTTTTCATTTTATCTTTGTATCCTAAGGGCTTAAACCATAACCTTATATACACATAGTAGGCACTTAAATACTTGCCGAATTTGCCCTCTCCTACACTGAGGTTTCTCACTGGTAGTAAATATATTTAATCATCAGTTTCAGCTTAATATATCACACAAAAAATTGGGAGCTAGGAAGAGAGACCTATAATTGGGAACCAAGAATATAGTATAGAATGAGATAAGACTCCCCCTACTGGCTGTTCTGCATGGTGGTGGCAAGACTTAACTGGATCTGATGAATTTTTTTGAGAAATGGTATTTCCTAACCTATATTGTATTACAAGCACCTTAAGAAATTAGTGTGAATAAGAACATCCTCTCATGGGAATCAGGAAGGGAGACATATTTGGGAGCCTGGATCATGGTATAAAAGGAGTCAAGATTATCAAGATATCTAGACATATAGAGAAAATGATTATAGATCATAAATTTAGAGCTAGAAGGCACTTTAGAGGACATTGAGCCCAATATTCTCATTTTACAGATGAAGATGACCAGGTAGGATTTGGACTGATGTAATTTTATCACTCTTGATGCAATTTTATAGTTATAAAAAACTGTATCATTTTGGCTTATCTGAATAAAAATAATACTAATTATTACATTAATTTCTTAGCATTTACACCTAAACATGATGAAGTACATTAACAATTTGATTAATGTTAGATTAATTTGTGTAATTTGTATTTGATTAAAACACTAAACCATCTGAATTTGCTTGGTCTTCATAGTTTATTGTGAGTATAGCATGGTCATCTATTCATTATTTTAAAAAATCAGAAGGAATTAGTTGAGAGACAATTACATTAGAGGACAAATAAAGACACCTCTGTACCTTTGTCCATGCTATTCCTTCCACCTGGAATGACCTCCCCAACATCTCTGCTTGTTAAAATTCTATCCAACATTCAAGGCCCAGCTTAAATACCACCTCCAAAACACTCCCTGATCTTTCCCATTGGAAATGTTCTTTCTCTGAATTTCTAAATCACTTTTTTTCATATCCCTATAATGACACTTACCACATCTTGCCTTGCATGCTAGTTATTTACCTTGATTTTGCTACTTGAGTTGATTTAATACAATTTAATTCAATAAACATTTATTAAACCCTTACTCTATGCATAGCATTATACTAGACTTGGTGGAGGGCTGCCTAAGAAATTTAAACAAGGCACACTCCCTGTCCTCATGGAACTTTTAGGCTAGTAGAGGCATAGGAAACATGCATTGAAAAATACAATACAAAATAATATGTAAGCATATTGAGAAAAAAAGTATTATAGAAGGATAAGAAGTTTGTGGAAAAAAGTGGTATTTTAGTTAAACTTTAAGAGATAGGAACTTAATAGTTGGGGACTAGGGAAGAGTATTTCAGATATAATAAAGTGAGCAAGGGTATTTGTTGTTGGTGAGTTATTTTTCAGTTGTAACCGATTCTTCACGACCTCATTTGGGGTTTTCTTGGCAAGAATACTGGAATGATTTGCCATTTCCTTCTCCAGATCATTTTACAGATGAGGAACTGAGGCAAACAAGGTTAAGTGACTTGCCCGGGGTCATACAACTAGTATCTGAGGCCATATCTGAACTCATGAAGAGGAATCTTCTTGATGCTAGGCCTAACCCCTCTTCCACTTTGACCCCTACAAGCAAGGGTATGGAGGTGGGAAATCAGTGACTGTCTTTTGCAGACAATAAGGAATCAAAGTTAACTAGAGTACAGAGTACATGCTAGAATGGTTTAAGGTAAGGCTTAAAAGATAAGGTCATGTTAGAATAGAAGTTCTTTGAGGGTTGGTACTCTCTTTGCCTTTTCTTTGTATCTCTAGCCATTAGCATAGTGCCTGGCATATAGTAATTGCTTAATACATGCTTGTTGATATATATAAAGATCAAGTTTGCAATTGTATTTAAATAAAAAAGGGCAAGAGAGAGATGGGAAGTAGGGAGGGGGAGAGGGGGGATAGAGCCAAGAGTGCCTATATATGTGTGTGTGTGTGTGTGTGTGTGTGTGTGTGTGTGTGTGTACATATATGTGTGTACAGATATATCTAAAGATATATCTATATATATATATATATTGGAGATTTTAAAAAAGGGAGGTAAAAAGACCTGTTAGGAGATTACTTTGACAGCCTAGACAGGTGTAGCACCTATGGCAGTTATGAATATGCCAACACAGTTCTGAATCACAAAATATAACAGAGTCTCCACATGGAAGATAGAACCAAAACATTTATTCAAATAGCAGAAAGCTGAATCCCAACACCAGAAAACAAAATCCATCATAGCAACAAAGAAATCTATACACAGTAACAATGTGTGTAGTACTACTATCCCCAAGCTTTCCCCTTGCTAGGCTTCCCACAAACAGGCTCCCTTAAACAAAATCACAAACAAGCTCTCCCATTCATACTAGTGGCTGCCTTCTCTCTCTTTCCCAGCTCTAAATGCTCTGACTCACTTCCTGCTCCACCCCTTCCAGCTCTACCTGTTCAGCAAACTCCTCCCACCACAGACTCCATGTGATTCAGACTTCCATGTGACCCAGGCAGGTCATACAGGCCCATTAGTGGATGGGAAAGATCTTCCCATTTAAATTACCATTATAGCACGTAATCATGAAAAGACTGTACGAAGATGGTTACAGTGGCAATAAAGAACAAGGGATACATTTGAAAGATGTTGAGCAAGTGAAATTGACAGGATTTGGAAACTGATTAGATATGAGAGTAAGGGACAAGAATAAGGACTAAGTTTTTGTTGTTTTCTTTTTAACCTATACTGAGGAAAAGAGGATGATCAGAGAAGGAGTAGGACTATGGCTTAGGGCAGATGAGAGATGACGAGGGATGATGGAGAGAAGGCATAAGTTTCAGTTTTATTTCACTTCTTTTTTTCCTCTGCCAAGAACAGCAATCTTTAGCCTTGAAAGGAAAGAACTAAAATTGTTAATAAGAAATTGATATCCAAGATAAGTAGGGTAGTAATAAAAGAAATATGTTGTTATCCTTGAGTTCAACTCACAAGACCCTAACATCTCAGGGTGTCAAAGAATTTGCTTAGGTGATTTCTGAACCACTGTTAATGACTCCTGAAAGACTGTACAAAAGGGGAGAAGGTATTACAGGACTAGAAAAGAGTAAATATTCTGATTTTCCAAAAAGAGAGGAAGGAATTTATAAACCAATGAGCCTGACACTGATTGCTGGAAAAATTCTATAAAAATGTATTATTAAAAGTATGGTTGGCAAATATCCAGAAAAGAAAGTGGTGCTCAGATTGATCATCAAGAACAGGTAAGGCAAGAGTAACTTCGTATTTTTTTTTTTTGGACAACATTAACTGAGCCAGTGGGAACGTAGTGGATAGAGTTTACTTAAATTTTAGCATGACATTTGACAGCCTCTCACTGAGGAATTACCTCCTTGAGAAGAATTGAGCAAGTAGGAAGAGTAGGATAGACAATAACACAGTTAGATACTATTGGATTTGAATGTAAAATGGGAAGATCTCTAATGTAATGTCCCCAGGGATCATTTTTTATAGATGACTCGGATAAAAGTATAGATGGAATGTTTATCAAATTTGAAATGATACAAAGCTAGGAGGATTACCTAATACTAGATAACAGAACCAGAATCCAAAAAGATTTCAACACTAAGTCATATCACTGAAGGTAGAATTTGGCAGGGATAAATTTAAAGTCTTATGGTTGATTTCAAAGTCAACTTTGCAAATAAAAGAAAGGGAGGTATACTTAGACAACTGTTTGTTTGAAAATGAACTGAGGGAAAGGGATCTGATGGCCTGAAAACTCATTACATGTCAATACTCTCAGAGGATAGCCCCCAAAACTCATGTAATCTTAGCCTGCATTAAAAAAAGCATGATACACCGAACCAGAAAGGTGACTGTCCCTCTGTACCCTGCCCTGGTCAAATCATATCTATTGCATTATATGCTCAGTTCTAACAAACTGGAGAACATCCAGGGTGGTGAAGATTCAGAAAATCATATTTTATGGGGTTTTGCTGAAGCACCTAGGGGTGTTCAGGTTCAAAAAAAGAAGACTTGGTAGGGTTGGGGAAAGTGAAGGATGGGAAGAAGGGAAGACATGATAGCTGTCTAAATACTTCAAGGGATACTATGTGGAAGAAGAATTATTGCTCTGCTTGATTCCGGAGGACAGAATCAGGAATAACATATGGAAACTGCAAAAGGCTAGATTGAGGCCTTATAAAAGGAAAAGCTTCTTAACAACTAAGGCTGTACAAAAGTAGAAGGTGATTTTTCAGGTAAAGGATTCCCCTTCACTATGTGCCTTCAAGTAAAGGCTGATCATTTTGGGAGTTAGAGGAGATTTTTGTTCAGGTATTAATCATATCCTGGCTCTGAGGGTCAACTCAAAAGCAGCTAGGTGCTCTCTTACTATTGCCTCCCTTTCTTCTGGGTTTCAATTCCCTACAAGCCATTTTTATTTTTTCCTTTCCAGTTTGAAAAGGCAACTGGTAGTACAGTGTGTTGAGTGCTGGGTCTTAAGACAGAAAGACCCAAATTCACCAGCTCCAGACACTATTAGTTGTGTGACCCCAGGCCAATTCCCTCTGCCTGTGTCTCATTTTGGACTATAAAATGGGGGTAATAATTGTGGCGACCTCCCCGGGTTGGTGTGAGGATCCAAAGGGGTCTTTGTAAAGCACTAAGCCTTAGCACGTAAGAGGTACTGTGTAAATGCTTATTTCTTCCTCTTCCTGTCTTTCCCCCAAAATTCATTCTTCTTATCAGGAAAAACTGAAGATAAAATTTGAGTCTTATCTCTATCATTTGTTATCATCATTCTCTTTTTCACTAATATAGTTCTTTTTACCTTTTTTGGGGGAGGAGGGTGTCCTTAACCTTCGTTATCAGCCTCTCATCAACCTGAGCTTTAACATTCTATTTATCCTGTTACCTGCCTTTGCTTCTATCTTTAGTACAAATCTTTTAAAACTCTAAATCAGTGCATCCACATCTGCATGGGATTTTTTTTAGACAACTCCCCATTTTGCACTTTATTAAAAATACATTTGTGTCTCTAGAGTTTAGTTTTTGAGAGCTTCCCATCTTTCTTGTGCTTACTTCCCCTGCAAAAATTGAACCCCCATGGATCCTTTCTCTGACCTTATAGAGATCTCTCTCCAGAAACCTAAGGTTTCTGGCTTTTCTCTCTTTCTGGAAGATGGAAGAACTAAATGTCCTCCAGGCACCTCAAACTTAGCACGTGCAAAACTGAACTTATCCATCCCAGTCTACTAAACTTGTCCCTCCTCCCAACTTTCCTATTTCTTTTGATGGCAACACCATCTGCCCAGGTACAGAAACTGGAAACCTCAGAATCACCATAGACTTTTTGCTCTCCTTTATTGTTCATACCCAGTTAGTTACTAAGCACTGTCAATTTTACCTCTACAACATATTTTCCATTTATCTCTTTTACTCTACTCACAATGCTACCAGTCTAGCTCATCATCACTTGGCAAAGTTATTGTAACAGCCCCTAATTGGGGCTATTGGTATCTCTGCCTACAGCAAACCTCTTCTTGAATTCATCTTTCATTAGCCAAAGACAAAACACAAAAACTTCCTAAAGCACAGGTCTGGGCTTAAAAGCCTTCAGTGGCTCCTTATTGTACCAGGATAAAAATATAACTTTCTAACTTGGCTTTTAAGGTCCTTCACAATCTGGTTTCAATCTGTTTTTCAAATTTTATTTCATATTATTGACCTTCACACAACCTGTGTTCCAGTCAAAATAGACTACTAGCTACTTCACAGTCTCAATATGCTTTCTTTCCTCCATGTCCAATTCACAAGCAAATAAGCCTGGAATGTCATCCTTCCTCATTTTCTTCGTTCTTTACAATCCTCTTCTTTGAAGCTTAAATCATAGCTCCTCTTTGAAATCTTTTCTGATTCCTGAAATAATGGTGTTTTCTTCTTCCTCAAAATTTCCTAGAACATCCTTTCTGGACCTTTCCTTTGCTCCCATCAAACCATGAATGGTACCCCTCTCCCCTTCCCAATGTCACTCTTGATAGCTGGGGCTATGAAATTTTTTCTTTTGAACCTAGCAGATTATATAGTATATGGTAGGCACTTAGTGTATGCTGAAGTGTTGAATTAACAGTTCAAATCAGGATAGACCTAGAACAGTCTCAGGATAAAGAACTGCATTTTCTTCAAGACTGAAAGTGAACACCTTTTCCTCAAAGTCTTAGAAGAAACACCTTCTGACATTTCCACCCTGACACACAAAGTCTTCTTTACAAAAGGACCATTCCTCATTCCGGGTTTCTTTTAACCATATATCTAGAGCTGCTCTAGTTTTTAATTTGCCGAGTGTTTACTAAATGTTTAAAGAAGCTGTGGCTCTGAACACAATGGCACAACTGGCAGAATGCAGACTGGACAGTCTATGGATAAGGGAACCTGAGGCCATGAGACCACATGTGGCCTTCTAGATCCTTAAGTGTGACCTTTTGACTGAATCCAAATTTTATAGAACAAATTCTTTTAATAAAAGATCCTTATTGCTTAAATTTTTCCACTTAGGTAACCCATTCAAACTTCCTTCAATCTACTTTAATCTCATTCTTCCCATTCCTTGATTTTCCCCCTATCAGGAACTTCCCCTAATCCCCATGATACAATTAGGTGGAAATCTACCAGATTTCAGATCTTCTATATTCTCTATATTTTTATATTTTTCATTAGCCTTGGTCCTATTGGGTAGTCTTTAAACTGGGAAAAAGCTTTATCTGGCATATCTTAAATCTGTTCTTTTGTCTCTATTCACATTGGCAACACCTTGGTTCAGGTCTCAACAACTCTATGGACTAGTGCAAAACCCTCCTTCCAAATTCATCTTGTATTTTCTCTCAGTAATTTATACTTTACTCAGCTACCAAATTGCTAATCCTAAAGTACAGGCCTGATCATGTCACTCATGTCTTCTGAGAAACTCTCTCTTGCCTTCTGCTTAAATCTTCCTCTATTTGGCATTTAAAGCCCTTCAAAGTTTGGCTCTGACCTGACTCTCCAGGCTTACTACACATTACTCTCCTTTAACATATTCTTTTGTGCTCTGCATTCATCTTACTAGCCAAACTGGCAGCTAGGTGGTAAAGCAGAGGGCTGGACTTTAAGTCAAGAACACTTGAGCTCAAACCAGGTCACTAAATCTCTGCTAGCCTCAATTGGCTCATTTGCAAAATGGGGATCATAACAGAACCTACCTCCTAGGTATGGAGAGTTGTAAGTATAAAATGAGATGTCAAGCATTTTGCAAATCTCAAAGCATTATGTCTATGCTAGCTAGCTATTGTTATCGTTACCATTTTCAGTTACCCACTCTGGTTCTTTGCATAGGCTCTTCCACATATTTAGAAAGCATTACTTCCTCACTTCTGCCTTAGAATCTCTTTGTTGTTTTTCCGTGATGTCTGACTCTTTGTGACCCTCATTCGGGATTTTCTTGGCAAAGATATTGGTTTGCTATTTCCTTCTCCATCTCACCCCAGAGTGACACAGCTAGTAAGTGTCTGAGGCCAAATTTGAACTCAAGATGAGTCTTTCTGAATTCGGCACCGATGCTATGTCCACTGGCCACCCAGCTTTCTCCAAAGCTTAACTCAATTCTACTGGAAGCCTATTTTGATTTCTCCTAGCGCTAATGTTCTTCAGAAAATTACTTTGTATCTATTTTACATAAGTAAAAGGTAACTTCTTGTAGCCAGCCTGGTTTCAGGCTGATACATTGGCCGCATGTCCTTGAGCATAACATCTAACCTTTCAGGGCTCTAAGTATGTATACACACACACACGCATACATATATAAAATGTATATCGGTATGTATATACATATACACATATATGAATTTATGTGTATACAGGCATATATCTATACACATACATCATGTGCACGTATATACACATGCATGCACATATGTGTGTGTGTGCCTGTATATACACAAACACACATACACATATAAAGTAGGGAGAGAATTTCCTCACCAGGGAGTTACCCATATCAAGGTAATTACATGCTAGAACGCTGTTTTGCACTAAAATCTCCACATACTCGTCAAGTTCAGGAGCTATTTCGCTTCAGGGCCCCAGACCTGACCTGGGCTCTAGCAGGCACTCAATGCTTGTTGGATGGAGCTGAGAGAAGTAGGAGCCTCCCTCCGTAAACCACTTCCACTTCAACCTCGGCCTTTCTCACAGACTCACAAAGGTGAGCTCGGCCTCCCGTGGCCCGCGAAGTAAAGTAAATACATTTCTGTCCCTCGGCCCCCCCCAGAGCTGCCCTAGTCTCCCTGCTACCAGCGTCAGTGACGACCTGAAGGGCATGGTGCCGTCCTGCGCTTCCCGGACCGGCTGGCCCTCGCCTCCATAGGCTGAAGGCTCGCCACCCAGGTTGCAACATTTTACCTTTCGGGAGTGACTGCACTTTTAACTCGTGGTAATTTAAATACAGTGTTTCCCAAACCAGCCTCTGCCCCATCCCGCAGGCTGGGCAACACTCCAACCTTTCGAAGACCCCAATGCTTTCCCTACACGCTCCTCACTTTCTCGGTTTCTCTCACTTAACAAAATGGCAGTAAGAGCGCACTGCGCACGCGCAGTTCCAAGGCGCGCCCCGCCCCCGGCCGCGTTCCTTTAACCATAGAGACGTCCGCCTAGCCGGAAACGGAATCTCCAATAGAAAGATGCCGCCTCGCACGTGCGTAGACCGCCCCTCCCGTCCCACCAGTCAGCGACCTCCTTGCCAGGGAGGCGAGGCCGCGTCAAGTGTGGCAGCCGTTTCCGGTGGAGGAGGCCGGGGTGGGCGGGGAAGGAGAGACGCTTACGAAGGGTCCCTTCTAGGAGACCGGATGTGTCTTAATGGTTCCTATGGTTGTCCTGCTGGGTCACGTGTCTAGTGCAAGTCCTCCCGGAGGTGGAGGGGAGGGGAAAGGGGCGGGAGGGGGAGGCAGGGGAAAAACACTCTCGACTAAGATTACGACAGCGACGATGATGGGGGTTGTCATGGTGCCTCGGGGTCTGGCTCGCGCATGCGCCATCTGACAGCCCGTGTTTGGTCCTGGAGTAGCGACCCCTGCCCCAGGTGAGAGGGAGCGGAGAAGGCCCCCTAGGGCTGGAAGGGAAAAGGGCCAAGCCGGGGAAAGTGGGGAAAGCGACCGGACGCAGGCGTGGAGAATGATAGAATCGAGAAGGGTGGGTGGGGGGCCAAGAAAGAAAGATTCAGAGACCTGGGATTTGGGATCGAATCCCGACCCGTGTGACCTTGGGCAAGTCACTTAACTTCCCGGGACCTCGGTGCACCTGTAGAATGAAGGCGTCCGTGTGAAGGATCGATAAGATCCCTTTATGCTTACAGTCCCGTAAAAAGTTAAGGAGGCAGGGGAGGGCAAGGTGTAGTAGGGGAGAGAAGGAAAGGCCAAGGAAAAGTGGAAATGGAGGAAGACTGGAGGTCGGGGTCACCACAAGCTGACATTTACGTAGCGCTTTACCTGCAGGACTCGGTTTGGTTGTTGCAACCACCCTGCCAGGTAGTCATTCCCTACACACGAGGAAAGGCATGTGAGATTGGCATTATCATACACACGAGGAACATGAGACTCGGGACTCAGGGAGGATAGGGCACTTTTTGCTTCGCCCTAGTTCTTGATCCAAATCCAGCGCTTTTTCTACTAGGGTAAGATGCTGGAAGAGAGGAGGGCAGGTAAAGAGCAGAAGGAGAAGGGAAGTTGGGGAGGGTGAGGTGTTGAGACAGGGAAAGGAAGAAGAGGAGAGAATGGGGAAAGTCAGGAGAAGAGAGTCGAGATGATGGGAGAATGAAGGAATGGAAAGGTGGAGGACGGAGGAGATTGAGGTGCAGAGGAGTGGGGTGGGTGGGGCAGAAATGGAATGAAAGGAAGGGAGGTAGGTGAGGTGGAAAGTCTGGTAAGAAGGTAAAAGGAAAGGAGGAGGGAACATGTACAGGAGGCTCGGAAGATAGTGGGGAAGGAGAGATGTGTGTGTATGTTTGGGGGAATACCTTGACAAATCCAGGAGAGGAACAAAGCTTACCCCTGAGTAGAGGACAGGAGAATATTTAAAAGGCTTCTGGTGGATGAAGAGGTATTATTGAGAATGGAGAAAAGGGGGTGGCAGCAGTGATAGGGTAGAAGTGAATGAACAGGGGAGAGATTGAAATAAGGAGACTGGATCTTTTGAGTGAGAAGGAATCTGGCAATCCTGTTTGGTTCTTGGGGTGCAGGTTTGAGAAAGCCTACTTGTTGTTCAAGACACCCTTGCAAGTAGGTGTTGTTTGGGTGTTTGCCGTAGGTTGGTAGCTTGCCAGTCACAGTACAGCACCCAGGGTTTGGCCCTGTTCTGCCCTGCTGAGCTGACAGGTTGGTAGATGCTGATTTGCACAGATGTAATGTGGGCTGATGGGAGTGGGTAGGTGGTCATTGTTGTTGAAATACTTCTTGTAGCAGATGGGGAATTGAGGCAGAGTTCTGTCTCCCATCCTCTTTTCTGTCTCCCATCCTCTTTTCTGAAGGAGCCAGTAAAGTGAAATGATAAACTGTACCAAACCTAGGAAATTGTGTGGAGTAAAGTGTATCATCCCAAAGATGGAATAGGGATGGATCTGGCAGTGACATTGCAGGGGAATAAAAATGGATGTGAAAGGGGATATAATGTTAGAAATTTAGGCACTTTCTCCCTTCTATTAGAATTTGTAATGTTGATCTATTAATTATGCCTTAGGAAATTCCAGATAGAGAATAAACTTAGAATACTTTACTGTTCTAGCTATGCTTTTATTTGTAAAGAGTTGTATTTTATCCTATGTATTCTGCTATGCTCATTTCTTAACCTCCGTTTCCTATAGACACTTAAAAAAATAAAATCAGCTCTTAAGGAAAGACTTCAGGCAAAGTTTAGCAAACTGAAAATATTACAGACTCGTTCCACTTATACTTAGTTTTCTTTCTTTTTTAACTGGCCCAGGTTCATAGGGGATCACTTCTTTAGCTGATTAGGGCTTTGAAGGCACAGATAAACATTTTCGTATTAGCATAATTTCTATTCCACATCCTTTTAATGTGCCTGGTTAGTTTGCCTCACCCAGTGTGTGTATACTGTGGTGAGCTAAAGGATCTGAGTAAGAAAGACCTGACTTCAAATCCTGCTTCAGATACTAGTAAAGCAAATCACTTAACCTCTATGCCTCAGATTTCTAATCTATACAATGACTCCATGGACTCTAAAGTCCCTTTCAGCTCTCAGTTTATGACACTGTGACTAAAACCCTGATTCTCACCTCACCAAGTGGATTACTTTCTAATTCAGGGGTGGAGAACCTGTAGCCTTGAGGCCACATGTGACCTTCAGTCAAAGGGCCACACTTGAGGACCTAGAGGGCTACATGTGGCCTTGAGGCTGCAGGTTCCCCACACCTGTTTTAGTTTCTGTCTTGGAAGAGAGAGGGCAGATTATCTCTTTAGGGCCTAAAGTTGATCAAATCTGGCAATAATCTTATTTGTCCTTTATTCAGATATGTAGAACCTTTGGTTATGAGACATCAAGGGCCTTTGAATTACTGACAAGCCACCAGAGGTGTTAATAAAAGCTTCAGGAGGACAATGGACTGGGAATGAATTTTTATTACTTTATTGATAAAACAATCATTAATAGTTGTAAGACATAGTTTAGAAATTGCAATATGGGATTTTTGTTAATGGATTTGAATGGATGTGTACATTGTTAGTAGAAAAAACATAATGCAAATTATTTATTGTTGGTTTTCCCTTTTGTGTGATCTTTGTACTCTGGGGACCCTCAAGAACTGTTACATTTATATCAAGAAAAGTCTTAATAAATGCCAATTGTGGCAGCTTTTTTGGTTAAGTTCAAATTCAAATAAAGTCCTAGAAAAATAGTCCTAGCACCTTTCATAGTAGGACTTTAGATGTCTACAGAGTAATTATAGCCACTGTTAGCCTGTGCCAGAAATGAACAGATGACTTAGAGGCAAAGAGTTGAGCAATGAATTCTCAATCTCTAGTTTGCCAATAGCCATTTAAATTTGCACTTAATTTAGAAAGGAGAAAAGCAACGCAACTACTTTAGGTTTTGATATTTTGCCATTTTGTATAGCTCTCAGTCTGATGTCATTGATAAATGCCATCAATCTAACTGTTCTTTCTCCTGTTGAGTGCCTCATATGATTCTATTTATTAATGAAGTCTTTTGTTCACTGGTTCATTTTTGTCATCATCACCATTCATTGAAAAGAAAAGATAAAAATAGAGGTATATTGTAGCCCTTCAGTCTTGTCTCACTTGAGCCTTGTTGGGACATTAAAGATTTCTGTTCTCTAGAAAAAGAACTTTACATTAAAGGTTTACATATAAAAATTCCTCCATTTACCATGCTAAAATATATTTTGTATTTTTTTATTTCTGACCACCACAGATGTCCCAGTGCAGCCAGGTGGTGCAGTGAATAGAGCACTGGATTTGAAATCTTCAAGACCCATCTTTCTCAGTTCAAATCCAGCATCAGACACTTAGTAGCTGTATGACCTTGAGTAAGTCACTTAACCCTGTTTGCCTTAGTTTTCTCATCTATTAAATGAGCTGGAAAAGGAAATTGCAAACCACTCTAGTATCTTTGCTAAGAAAACCCCAAATGGGATCACCAAATGTATCAGACATAACTGAGATTATTGAACAAAACGATGACAAAAAACCACAGATGTTCTAGTGTCAGTACATATTGTATAGACTTGGAGGTGTAGTGAAAAGAATGCTGGCTGCAGAGACAGAGAACATGGGTTCAAATCTCCCTTGAAGAGGCTTCTTGATATCTACTTGATAAAGTAGATTTAGTGCTAGACTTTGAGTCAGGGATAGTCAAGGGTCAGATTCTCACTTCGACAGTATATATATATATATTTACCAGCTGAGTGACCTTGGGCAAGTCGTTTAATGCTTCTTTGCTTCATTTTTCTCATCTGCACTTATGAGAATAGCTAGCATTTATATAGTAGTTTATGGTTTGCAAAACACTTTCTAGGTATTAACTGAATTGATTTCCATAACAACTCTGGGCAGTAACTGCTATTATCCTCATTTTACTTATGAGAAAACTGTGGCAACAAGAGTTAAGTGACTTGCCCAGGGTATCTGGGGCAGAATTTGAACTCATCCCTTCCTGATACCTAAGTCCTGCATTCTATCCACAGTACTCCCTAGTTGTCTTTCTGTAAAATGGGTGTCTTCTAAAGTCTATTCCAGCTCCAGATCTAGTATCTTAGGATCTGGAAATCTATCTATGGTCCTTTTACTTCTCTCCAATTCTACAATCAGGTTTCCTCTGCCCCTTTTGTATGTGGCAGAATGAAATCTAGGTTGTGAGTCTGTACAGTAGTAACTGATTTTTTATAACCCTTTATTGAAAGAGCTATGTTAACTTTGTTCATTCAGACAACACATTGTTAGTAAGATAGGAAACTTCTTATTAATTTCTTTACAAAATAGGAGTAAGAACTCCTTTCCTGATTCCAATTCTTTGTTTTCATACTTGTATTAGTTTGAACAACCATCCCTGAACCACATCTACTTCCATTTTGAAGAGACCTGCAATTAATTTCCTAACAACAACAATGTTCTGTACAAGAAAATTAAAATGTGTACTTTGTTGCATTTCACACGAAAAGACCCTGATTTAATTAGAGATACAAGTATACATTTTAGTCCACCGTTTTATCTGGGTTATCCAAACTGTCAAACTTTATATCCAGTACAGAGGCATTACATTCTTCGCAGTTTGATGCAAGAAATATTTCCATTTTCTCTCTTTTATGCACATAGAAATAAATGAGTAAACTGTCTAGGGGTTCTTGGTGTTTGGAAATGAATTGTGTAAAGAAATCTATATCCTTAAATCAACTGAATGTTTCACTAAATAACTATACTTGTATTCTAATGTGGAATTTGTTCTCATTCAGACTGGCTGAGCTCCATGATGTCCTCTACTCCAGTCAGTAAGGAGTTGGGCAAGTTTTAAAAACCTTTAATTTCAATTTTAATTTTAGTTTGAGTCCTTCCCTGCCTATTTATTAGTGTTTACATTTGCCAGAATTTCTTGGCATTGCTGCCGTAATATCTGTGCATTTGCACTGGCCATACCTCATGCTTGGAATGCTCTGTGAGGCTTCATATCATCTGCCTCATAAAATATATTCTTTCCTTCAAGATTTGGCTCAAGCACTCCTTTCTCCATGAAACCTTTTGTAATCCTCCAATTGCTAGTGACTGATTCTCCCACCTGCTAGACTTAGTTTTGGAGCAGACCTAATGATTTACAATATACAATCAATTGATCGTTGGTCTAGTAAAAAAAAAATCAGTTTTTATTAGTTTGAGAGGCTTATTTTTTAAACAGTAATTGTCTCCTGTGGGTGTAATGTGAGTAATGTCTGGACATTTAAGAAGACAAGAAAGTGAAAGTGTTAAACCTGATGAAAGAAATATCCATAAATCTCATAAAGTCATAAATAGATTATTTATTTAAAATATCACAAGGTACTCAGACTCAGGTTTGTTTATTACTTTTTTCCCCTAAGCATTGCTCTAGCTAAGCACTTTAGGTTTTATTTTTGTTTTTTTTTTTAATGTTCCTTAGTGCCAACCTCATAGTACCCATTTAGTGTTTTCTTTGCTGATTCTAAAAGGACCTTTTGGAAAGAGCTAAATCTGAAGTAGTCTCAGCTTTCACGGGTCTGTCATTTGTGTGACCCATTTCAGCATTTAACAATTTGACTTCGTTCTAGTCTTTGCCATTGATTAGCTATGTGACCTTGGCCACATCCCTTAACTTTTCTGGTCCAGTTTTTTTTTTTTACCTGAAAAACAGAGTTTATAATCCACATCTTGCCTACTCCTTAGGATTGTCATGAAATGATTGTGTGAAAGCATTTTGTAAACCACAAAGTGCTATGCAAATAAGGATGTTACTATTAATTTCCTGTTCATCAACTTACCCTGATCACCCCAAAGCTTTTCTCTTTTGTGAGAGTTCACAAAACTTTTCTTAGGACTTATTAAGCAAGCACTCTGCTCTGTATCCCACACCCTCCTCCCACCTAATACTCTCTCTTTGAGTGCCTTTCTAGAAACTTTTATGCCCCTGGTTTGTAGTGGGTCCCTGCCTTTGACACCCATCAGACACACCTGAGCAATAATCCACATGGTCAACCTTTTAGTAAAACATCTTGAACAACCAGGAGTGATGGAGAGTTAGTGAAGTAACTAGATAACGTCAAGTCTAGGAGCAACTTTTCCACTAGGGCTAAGCCATTCCTCATTGCCTCTTCCCTCTCTTCTTTCTGCCCAAAACCCCTAAACCTTAGTCCAGCAACCAGACACTCCTTTACCTTCCCCCTCCCATTCTAGGACTTAGGTCTTCTTTGTACAAGTTAGATCTGTTCCTTAATAAAGTCCTGCTTCATTATACCTTATGGACCTATTTGAATCTTTTGTGCAAACTACCTTTAAGTCTAAAAACTGCCAGAATTTACTGGAATGCCTTTACCTTTGGGGTAGTGTGAAAGTAGTTTGGACAAAGTACTGGCAGATTGAATAACATGACAAAATAGGAAAATGACAAATGTTGGAGAAGATCTGGGAAAGTGGGAGCACTAATTCATTGTTGGTGGGGCTGTGAGCTGATCCAGCCATTCTGGAGAGCAATTTGGAACCATGCTGAAAGGGTTATAAAAATGTACATGCCCTTTGACCTAGCAATACCACTTGTGGGGCAGTATCGTAAAGAGATCATAAAAATGGGAAAAGAAACCACATGTGAAAAATACTTATAGCAGCTCTTTTTGTGGTGGCCAACAACTGGAAATTGAGGGAATGCCCATCAGTTGGGGAATGGCTGAACAAGCTATGGTATGTGAATGTAATGGAATATTATTGTGCAAAGTACTGAGACGGTGGTAATGTTAAGGGAAAGTCTGAACACTATGGAAGCCATCTAGGCTAGACTTTGAGACCCTAATTTTTGCACTGTGAAGTAGGACCTGATTCAAAAATACCCATTTCATTTCAGAAATAAAAGTAAATGATAAACTATTATCTTTTCTGAAAAGTCCAATAAAATATTTTTTTGTTAAAGACATTCAGAGTATGCTTCACCTTGGAAATGAATCTAAAATGTACATATTTGAAAGTTATGGGGTGGGATTAGTCTACCAATACATTGTTTTTGTTCACTGAGGCTTGTGGAAAGACATAGCAACAGCTGGAGGGGGTTAGTTCTGTTGTATGAATGATCTGCTATTCACCATTGAAGTTGCTTTCTTCAGCTCCTAAGGATTAATGACTTCTTATTTAATTGTTATCATAGGGTTGTCCAGATGGAAAGAGTGTTGATGAATCTGTTTCCCGCACAGTGAGAGTATGGAGAGAAAAGACCCACCCAGAAGCAGCCCAAGAAGACTATTGGCTAAACTTGGCAAAGTAATGGAGAGAAAACAAATGGCTCATCACTTCAGTATGGCAGCTGCTGAGTCAGATAAGGACTCTGGATTTTCAGGTTAAAAATACTTTTAGTTATATTTTACCCATTATAGGATGAAGCTAGGTGACCCAGTGGATAGAGTACCAGATCTGGAGTCAGGAAAACTCATCTTCCTGAGTTCAGATCTGTCCTCAGACACATACTAGCTGTGTGACCCTGGACAAGTCATTTAACCTTGTTTGCTTCAGTTTCCTCATCTGTAAAATGAGCTGGATAAAGAAATGACAAACCACTGTAGTATCTGTGCTAAATCAGACACAACTGAAAACAACTCAACAACTAGCTACCCATTATAACCATAAGAGTTTGTTTTCAAAATCTCCTCTGCTTAGTAACTTGATAAATATCTAAACTCTAAAATAGTTTTTCTGATGTCACACAGTAACGTTACATTCAGAGCAGCTGCTAACAATGTCAGGACGATGGGACATCTAGTTACAGCCTGATCTCTGAGCTTCAAACCAAATGCTTCCCACTGTCGCAGGGAAAAATATTTCAGTACTCATGCTTCTGTTGTTTCAGCTGTTTTCTCCACACGAATAGTTTTATCAGACTGCAAAAAAACACTTTGCTCATTGTTAGTCGTTAACAGTTAAGGAATCGGCTCAGTAGGATTACTGTGTGATGAGTTAAAATAACTTGTCTGCCAGAAATTAATTTAGAACAATCAACATATTGTTTGTTCTTAATCTGTTTTTCATCGTCTTAATAGTTCTTGGTGTGCTCTATGGGAATTTTGATGATAGATAGACATGTAAAAAATTTTTATTATTTTTCACATATTTCGCAGAAGAAAACAAAGTGTAGAAGGGGCACAAGTATATAGAATAGTTGTTGTTACTGCCTGGTTAAATTTTATTTATACATATATATATATATATATATATATATATATGTGCGTATATATGTCATATATGTTTATATATTTAAAACAACATAACTTCAGTTTCTTCTATGAGAATTTCATATGACAAATTCTTCTTGTTCTTTTTCTATATTGAAATGTTTATTTTTGCTGCTTATTGTTAATAATAAAAAATTATTTTAAAGATCAAAATATTAACAAAGCTTGGGATACTGCTGTATAACTCCAGTTAACATGGGCTGAGGATAATTTTCATTGTTTCTTCAGTTTTTTTGCATTTTATATTAGGTATATAGATCACCTTATTAGGGTCCTAAATAGAACAGGCATAAAGGGCATGCACATTTTCCATATAGTTTTTAAACCTAAGCTTAAAAGGACTAATTTCATATATAGGAAATCCCTTGTTGAGACTTTCATTGAGGTTCAGTCTGTGTTCCTTCTGAGGAGAGGGATTTAAATATGAATCCCTGTCCAGAAGGATCTGGTTGGAATGTCTGCCACATAGCCATTAAGTAGCATTCATTTTAGTATGACCCCCTCATCAACAAAACCCAGTGACCGTTGAATAAGAGGCAGTAAGCTAGCATTCTAAGGTAGAAGGCAAGTTGTCCAGTGGTCACAGCCTCAATTAACTACTTTTCTGACTTTCTGGGTATCAGATGGAAGTTCAGAGTGCTTAAGCTCTGCAGAGCAAATGGACTCAGAGGATATGCTGAACACTTTGGGCTGGCATGGAGAAGATGGGCACCGACAGAACTCCACAATAGCAAGTAATTCTTTTCCAGCGCTGTCTTCCATGGTTGTCATGAAGAATGTGTTGGTCAAACAGGTAAGACTCACTGAAGAAAAATGTCTCCGAAAGTCTACATGTTAAAAGTCTGCACTTTCTGTCTTTAAAAGATGCTTTATTCTTCTGATTTGGCCACTTGGAGTCAGGTATATAAATGATACCTTCACTTTTTTTCGTAGGGGATTTATAATATATATATATATTAATTATAAATCCCCTAGGAAAAAAGTATATATATATATATATGTAGAGAGAGAGAGAGAGAGAGAGAGAGAGAGAGAGTCACATTCTATGAGGGCCTTTTTTCTTCCTATCTTCTATCCTCTGGTTAAAGGAAGGTTTTAGGAACATGTCAGAAGAGAATAGACTAGTGCTGAAATTCTCTATTAGGGTGAAAATGTTAATCTTCCATTCACTTGACATGGCTAAAAATGATGATTATGAGAACTTTAGCATATAAGTCCCATGAACATATTTGGCAGTATTTTAATTACATACGAAGAAATCTCTTCTGCAATGCAGCCCTTCAAGATAAGCAATTCTTTAGCTGTTTGGCATTCTTGGGTAAAAGTTTAGGAGAGAAAACTAAGAAAAATCTAGAGTTGATTTGAAACTAAGGAGGAAACTCAGGGAAATAGAATATAGTAATTTGTTGTTTCAGGATGAGAAGTATCCTCCATGTTTATTGATGTTACATCCTAAGCCTTCTTTATTTTAGAGTGTTCCATTACCAGTTACTAGGTCAATTCAGTATTTCTTAGTTTGGCAAATATAAAAAGGTAATGTATAATGTCAATCTCGTTATGTTTATCTATTTGACTGTCAAGGGATAGAAGGCAAAAAGAATGTTAAAAGGATGAGGCAGGAGAAGTGATTTAGAAGATTTGGATTGCTCTAGAAATTTGTATGAACACTTTAAAAAGTCACTCACTGCTTAGACACAAAGGGAAGAGAAGATTAGGCTTATTAGGACCCTCAAAAGGTGCGGGTTCAAGAGCACTCAATCACATTTATTTGACAGATGAACTCTTTTGTTTATATGTAGTCTTGACCAGATTTGACAGCAGTTGTGGTGCTAAGAAATATGTAAATTTGTCCTTTAATTATGGCATAATTATACACATCACATAATAATCAAGTAACCATGAAGGAAAAGATGACCCAAGTTTACAATTTAAGCAGAACTGAAGAATTATGAACCTGTTTGTGAATAGAAAAAGCTGAGGAACAGCAAATGCTCAAGCCCAGAAATCAGTTAAGGAAAGAGCTTTTCACACTTCCCTGACTTTACTTTCAGAAAAGTGTGACTCGTACAATGGTGAAGGCCATCCTTGCTTGAGGAGCGTGTCTTGGAAGAAAAAAATACTTCGAATAACTGACTTTTTTGCACATTAGTTTCATGGTCAAAAGAACATGGCTCCAATTTTACAAGAAACATTGGCATTATAACTACTGCCTACTTCTTCCCAGGAGAACATATTGATTTATAACAGGGAAACCTAGTGGCATTCTAGTGAGTTATGAAAAGGGACATTGTTCAGGAGATTACCTGTCAGCTGGTAGTGCAGTCCTCAGTGAGAAAATGAAAAGCAAGATCAAAGGTAGTAAATAAAACCTAATTTAAATGTCCTTGAATCACCAGTCCTATCCCTTTACTGGCTTTTATTTGTTTGTATTTCTTTTTCTCCCTACATTTTCTCTGGGCCCCTTGCTTCTCTTTCTTTGTGTGTGGTTATAGCTTCTCTTTGTTGTAAACCAGGCTTGGAGCTGTAGAAAATTGCTGATGATCCAGGGTTGTGTTCTGAATGTGCTTTTCCAGCAGTGCAGTATTCTTCAGGAGTGTGATTGGCCAGAAAGGCTGCTATAGTTTATTGGAATAGAAAATGCTTGGGAGTGGCATGAACTGAGAACTAATTTTAAGTAGCTCACATTGTGAAGTGGGTTTTTTTTTGAGAACCCTTTCATATGATAGGTAGTAAAGCATATTGTTTCAGTTTTATAATCTTCTTATTTTGAGTGTTGTTGGATAACATGTGCTGGCTTTGCTGCAATACTTAATGTATTTTTATTTTGCTCTTTTGTTCTAGTCCAATTCATTGGTTAGCTGTTACCTTGACAAAGTCATTTCAGGGGGGCTCAGTTTCCTCATTTGTAAAAATAAGAGAGTTTGGTTACATGATATCTTAAGTTCTTATCTTGCTGACAAATTATGTGATACTAGGCCTCTGATGATTTTGCATGTATAATAATAACTAAGTTAGATGTCCTTTAGGGCAATGGACATAGTGTTTCAGGCACCTTCTCACTCTAAGCATATTGTATTTCTGGCATATTGTAAGTCCAGTCTCCTCTGGGGCTCCAAGTAGTCAACCATTTCTTCCACCTTGCATTAACCTATACCTTTATTCACTGGAGCAGTTTCTACCCTATAATAATCCCCCAATTACACACCTTCAAGCCAGCGTAGCATTTGCCCAATGCCTTTTAAAAATTAGAGCTAGAGTTGAAAGCAATTGCCATAGCTTCTCTTTGGCTAAGAGTAAAATAGGACAAAGAGGATGATCATTTGAGAAATCAGTTTCTCACCTTCTGAAACATTTTTGTAAAAAAGTGTTAAGTTGGGAGAGCCATAGGGCTGGAATACAGTGAAGCAATCAACTATTTATGTTATAAATCTCACCTTTATTCTAGCTCACCCTTATAATATGGAGCTGAATTAGGAAAAGGCTGAAGTTGTACTTTGATCTGAGCTATACTAGTCACTTCACTCCTCTGGTTCATCCCTAGTCTAAAACTTCCCTGGAGATTCAAGTCTGCTCTTGTTTAGTTATGAGACATTTTCCTGTGTGTCTGTCTTATAGAACAGGCTCAAATATCAGAATTAAATGTTTTTCTGTGGTTATAATTTATAGTAGGGTGACCTTGAGTTGACTTAGACCTTTATTTGGGGATCCCCTTCAAAACTGGGCTGGACCAGCCCTCAGAAGTTAGGGTATAACATCTGAATCAGTGCTTCAGAGATTTATATATGAGAGGTAAGTCACCAAGTACTTCATGTCTCTTAAGTTTCATTGTCTTAAAACTAGAAAACAGTCATCTGCTACAAACTTCACCCAACTTGAGAATAAGATTCATAGAAGTTTGAGGAAATGGGTTCTGTTTGTAAATGAAAGTAGACTTTGCAAGAAACTTAAATGCAACAAATATTTAAGTTCTTACTGTGCACAAAATACTGTTTTGTGATATGTTGACATGTTGACAAAGAAGCAAGATGAAAGGTAGGGAGTGAAGGAAGCAAATAAGAGAACACTAATGTTTGGATGGATGGGGCTTAAAGAGGAAATGTCACCCAGTATTATGTCCTTTGCTCTGATGACTCTCTGACTTAATTTTTAGGTCAACAAAGTCATGTTAGCCCTACAAGCTGATCCTTGAAGGAAGATAAAGAGTCCAAAAGACAGCTGGGGAAGGAGTGTGTTCTAGGCATGGGAGGAGGTTTGTGTAAATACTTGAAGGCAGGAGATGGTTCAGAGTCTAATTTGGCTAGAATTTGGAGTGTGGAAAGGAGGATGAGACGAGTAATAATACTAAGAAAGATGGAAAGGAAGGAAATACTTATTTGTAAGTGCCTGCCATACTCCAGATGCTTCATGTATGTTATCTCATTTGATCCTTACAACCTGCCGAGATAGGTGCAATTATGGTCCCGATTTTACAGTTGAAAAACTGAAGCAGGCAGAGGTTAAGTGATTTGCCCAGGGTTACCCAACTAGTCAGTGTCTAAGTTTTGAGCTCAGGTCTTCCTGACTCAAGGTCCAGCACCATTAGTTGCCTGCCAGATAAGTTGTAACCAGGTTGTAGAGGACATTAAATGTCAGACTAGGGAGTTTATATTTTATCCCAGAGGTAGTAGAGAGCTCCTAAAGGTTTTTTAAAGCAAGGAAGTGCCATGATCATACCTAGAAGATTATTTTGGCAGCTGTATTGGATTAGATGGATTAGAAAGGTGGAGGGGGAGACATATCAGGGATGCTGATTAGGTAGCTATTCTAGTAATTCACTCGAAAGATAATAAGGGTCTGAACTGTGGTGGTGGCAGCTTGAGTACCGAAAAGTGTATGGCCTGCAGAGATTTTGTGGAGATGGAACAGACAGAACTTGCCAGAATGACTGGCTGTGGCTGCCAGAGAAGGAGGACACTGAAGTTACACAACTGGGTGACTTAGGAGCGTGATGGGTCTCTAAATAGGAAAATTGGGGAGAGAGGTATCTTCACATTCAGTTTTTAATTTGTGAGACTTGAGTTGCAGACAGAATATTTAAGTGAAGATGTCCCAAAATATATAACTGGAATTTAAGAGAGATTAAAGCTGGATTCATAGATTTGGAAGTTATGTGTGTAGAGGTGACAATTTGAACCCATGGGAATGGATGGAACAAGCAAGTGAGAGAATTTGGAGAAGGGATGAAGGGCAGCAAGAGCTTTAGAGGAACATCCACTCACACTTAAGGAGTTGGAGAGAGCTGATGATCCAGGAAAGGGAAACTCTTTATCACACATGCTAAGAAAGAAGTCAGAGAATCTGACTTCATTCTTTGTCCTTGCAGAACCTTGGGCAAGTCACTTAATCTTTCCTGGACTCAGTTTCCTCAACTATAAACTGAGAGGGTTGAAGTAGATGACCTTCCAAGTCTCTTCCAGCTCATAAGAATGTGATCCTATGATCCTGAGGAGAGAATATGTAGGAAAAGAGGATGGGCAGCAGGGTCAGAAAGATTGGGAGTGGAGAGGGGAATACGGACCGAGACAAAGCCATCAGACCGTACAGTTCAGAGATCTTTGGGGACCTGTAACAGTGGAGTTTCAGTAGGGTGGGGAAGGGGTTGAGAACTGTGTGATGATAAGGAAGTGGAGGCAGTAAATTTAGATGGCACTTTCTAGGTGTTAACAATGGAGAGGAGGAAGTATAGGATGATACCAAGAGCCTGTATTTCATGTGCTGGCATCACATGTTCATTTGATGTCAGAAATTGTATCATAATTTGTTATCACCTTAGCTATGACCCTAATTATACAATGACTGTAGCTACTGACAACTAAGTGACACCTTTGGAATAAAAATGTTTGTTCTCCATTAGAAAAGGTGTTAAAATGAAATAGCTTTTCATTATTTCAGAGTCTGTAGTCAGAAACACAGAGATTTTGAAAGGGGTTTCAGCTCATGACTGTGATGTGGTCTAGATTTGTTATGTATGGAATGGAAACCCTGTTTGTGGGGTTTAGGTAGACATATGAACCCTTCTGTCAATTCTAATTAATGCTTTGTGAATCTTATCAATGTGTAAATTGTAGCAATGGAGTTTTTTTCCTTCTTTCTTTTCAGGGTAGAAATTCTTCCCATCTTCAGTCTTGGACTGTCCAGCCCTCTTTTGAAGTGATTCCAGCTCAACCACAGCTAGTATTCCTTCATCCATCTGTGCCATCTCCTGTTAGTTCATACCCTGCTGGCGAGAAGAAAAATGACTCCAGAAACTATTTGCCTATCCTAAACTCTTACACCAAAATAGCTCCACATCCAGGCAAGAGGGGTCTTGCCCTCAATCCAGAGGAAAGAGGAGAAATTAGTCTGCAGAAACGAGTCTGTACAGAGAGACACAGGACAAGTTTGTCTTCCATTGGACCAACTAAGACAAATATTTTGCCATCTAATCCTTCTGCTCCAGTGTCACCCAATACAAAACTTGCTGAAGACTCAGTTCAGCAGAGTTTAACATCTTTAGTGGTGAGTAAAAGTCTACAAGCTGTTCCTGGTAGTCCTGCAGTGTCCAGTAGCCATATGGCTAAAGCTCCACATTTGACCTTTGCTTCACCTGCTAGCCCCCTTGGCTCATCTGATAGCACTTTTCATGGGTTAGAGAGTCCTATGCCACTTTCAGCATTATCAGCTCCTTATGACCAACCTGGAGCAGGAGATCAGCTCTGCCGCCCTCCAGAAACCTTCCCTGAGCAGCGGCAGAACAAGCACAGGCGCTTCCGGAACACCCTGGTCATCTTGCACAGGTCTGGGTTGTTGGAGATCACTTTGAAAACCAAGGAATTGATTCGTCAGAATCAGGCCACTCAGGTTGAACTGGACAGGCTGAAAGAACAAACCGAGCTCTTGATGGAGGCCACAAAAAGCAGCGCTCCTCAGGCTTGGGCCAGATTACAGGCATCTTTAGCATCTGGGTCCAGTTCAACAGGAGGTCGCTTTGAGGCATTATCCACTTATACAAACATAGCATAGGAGGCGTATTTTGCCATCATTTGAGTGATTCTAGTGCTTCTTACTGATATTTGCTTCTGTCCCTGAAAGCTTCTAGAGAAGCTTCATTTTTGTTTTAACGTTGAAGAACATACCTAAAGGCTCACTTGTGAGAGCCCCTGCCATTAACTGGCTCTTATTGCTAACCTGTGCACTGTGCCCATGTTTTGTCACACTTCAACGGGAACCTCAGCTTGGAGCTGTCTCTGGACCCTGCATAAATCAGGTGGTAGGAATAAGAGACACATGCAGTGGGGATAGGAGAGGCTGTTGTCCTGAGCTCTCCTAGCAGTGACCTACTCATCATCCTATTCATTAAGCAGGCTTACAAGATGCTAGGCATGGGAAAGAACACATATTTACACACACACACATTGAGTCTTGTGGCATCTGTAAGACTGGAGAGTAGGGAACGCAAAGGGTTCTAATGGATCTTTGCTTACTTGTCTTAGTCACATCTAAAAATAAGTGGAGATGTGTCTACATTATTGCTGCATTCCACAGATAGAATGCCACTTGGTCTAAACCTGAAATTCCTTTGGTGCAAGTTTGGCATAATGTGTAGAGCAGCTTAATCACTTAAGATTTAATTTTCTTAAACTGGAGAATTGAGGTGAAAGTGTAATAGCATTAGACTGACATTAGCTAAAGATTTTTACATACAAACCAGATTGCTTTACATCAGGGCTTTACACCTGGGCAAAATAATTTAAGACTTCTGAAGTATTTACTGGATTACGTAACATCTAGAATCCTCTAATAAGAACACAGCAGTGTTGTTTTTTGATTGGTAGCCTGAGAAAGTTACCAAGAACTTGTATCCTTTTGTTTGTATCTGTCTAGTTCAGGTGGCTGTGCTTTTATTCCTCTTCAGCTGTGGGATAACTGGACCTGTATCAAGTCTAAAAATTCTATGTCATTTTGAGGGAATCCCCAAAGTGAAGTTTACCCTGTACTTCTCTCACTCTCCTGAAGGTCTGAGGGAAATTAAGGAGAGACCTTTTAGGGGGCATCCCTTGAATTCAACAAAATTCTCCTGAGATTGTGAGCTTCTCTTCAGGCTTATCATTTTCCCCTCAAATTCTAAAATTGCATTGGCTTCCAGTATTAGAGAGGGACTGATGATATCCTACCATCTTCCATCATCTGTTTGAGATTGCTGAATCTACCCTAGAGACTTAGGTCACCAATCCAAGCTTGTATGGAAAGGAAGAATATGATCAGATTTCCTATACTTGACAAAAGCATGATGCTTTTCTGTTGGAGTAGAAAGGAAAAACAAGTTTTTAGGTGATAAAAATCTTAGGCTCAGAAAATTTTTTAATGCTTTGATTTAAATATCTCACTATCTTGAGTTCCATCTTTGTGTGTGGGAAATAATTTTCATTATGCAGATAAAAGAAAAATTTTCAGAGACTTCAAATTTTTGACAAGAAAATTCTTGAAGTTTATGACAAGAAAATTCTTGAAATTTAAGCAAACTGAGGGTAATCCTCTTTATCTTATAGGAAAAAAATTATAGGAATAACTCTAACATAATAGAAAATTTCATACTTGGGTCATAGGAGAAGGAGTCAGACCTCCCCCCTTCTTTTTTGGTATTCAGAAATTAGGATTTTGAAACAGTTGATTTCAAAAGAATTGTACAACATAGACATTAAAAATTATTATATTTATCTAAGCTTGCTTCTAATCAGTGCAGAATTTTTACCTGCCTTGTGTTTTCTGGAGGAAGTTAAATCAAGAGCAAGTTATGGCACTTGTCCTTTGAAGATCTTCTCCTGGCTCAACTTGCTTACTTCCTCTGAATCTGTTTGCATGGTACAAGTGTAGCAGCACACTGTGCACCCTGCTAAGAAACTTCCTTTTGGCAAGTAAATTTGGCATTGAAGCTATAGAGCCAGGTGCATTCCGGAACAGCCTGGACACCACTTATGAGCCTTACTGTTGGGCAAAACTGAAAACACTTACTGGGAACCAAATTTATTTCATCAGAAAAATCCACTGTGGAGCCCCAGACTAAGGTTTGCATTTTGCTTAGTATTACAGCAAATGATGATGAAACCTGTCATTGATCCTTCCTACTAAATAGAAATCAGAAATAGATATGATTCAGGACTATCTTTATATTCTAAATGTCTCAGAGCTGGAAGCCTTGTTAAGATTTTGTACAGCATAGGTTTTTCTCTCTTTAATTAAACTATAAGTGTAAGTGTAAGATCTGAGTGGAGCATCTAGGCTTGGAAAGGTGAAGGGAAATGCACTGAGGCCATGTGGGAAAACGACTGCATGTGGGAAAACGACTCTTGGACCGTTCAGGAAGATATCTGCTCAATTGGTTGGACAAGACTGTAAGTAGCATTGATCTTGCAAATGCATAATTGGGTCTAATATATGAAACAGCAAATATTTTCTGTGAATGATAAGTTAGTCGTGGCATAGATCTTGTCCCAAAGGTGCCTGAGATGTATTTTCAGCCCATAGAATTTTAGCTGTTACTATGAACAATATGGAAATGCCTCTAGGAAAAACATGGTGTTGGATTAAATTGATTGTGAAAATGGAGTCAATGAAGTTTGTAATCACTAACATTTTTGTTACTTTCTTCCCTAATTGTAGTATTGATGTGTAACTCTCCTCCTCCTCCCAATTTCATGCTACCTATAGCCAGGATATAACTGTTGTGCATATATTAATATGCATATCCAGCTGTGAATTCTGTAGGGTAGAAATGTCTTTTGGGAGAAGAATGCAATTTTACAGAGATTGACTTGACTGTGAAATTTGAAAGAGAAATAAAAGTCACCTACTTGAAAAATGTTTGGTCTTTTTGCTCTTTAACTTTGGAGACAAACATTTATGATTTGGGGGGTGCAGTGAACAGGTATTTTATATTGTATTTTCCCTAGAACACTTAGTACAATATGTTACTTTACTCCTAGAGTTTGAGAAAATGTTGACTGACATCCATGGTAATTGAGTCCATAGTAATTGAGTTAATTTCATGCCTCAAATGGCATTACTTTTTAAAATTTTAAACTGGACCTGTGATTTGATCAATTTGGGGAATTGTTTGGTGTAGAAACTTCCTCATGTTGATGCAGATTGGTGATCTACCCAAAAGTGATCACTGATAGTTTTCGGTTAAGTAACTTGCCCATATCTCACAACAAATGTGAACCTATGTCGTCTAGATTGACGCCAAGATCAGCCCTCTCACCATGCCATGCTTCCTCTCACCATCACTCATGTCTATTGTTTTCTTCCCTCTTTTCTTGAAGAGAAAACTGTAATGTAGAGTTAGAGATTGAGGGTATGTATGCGCAAATTTATTAGGCTTAGAAGTTTTTCACATATTTCACATATTATTAACTTTCACATATTATTCACAAATTATTAACAACTATTAACTAGGGAACATGGAAGGCCCAGGATTTATCGGCCGCAGTGTCATGTTTTTGGAAACCCAAATTTAATCTCAGTTAATGAATGCATGAGACAATCAATCAAACAGGCTAGCATTACATTCACTTCTGCCCTCTGATCTTGCCGTACTTTCATAGACACATAAGAATGGACTTTCCTGTTAGCAATGTCACTCTTCTCCTGTCCTTGTGTTTAGAGGCTTGCTTATTTTTTCCCCAGCATCTTCCTCAGTTCCATGCTACCAGTGATGTGAAGGCTGGAGAAAGGAAAGGTTTGGAACTTTTGTTCTATAAGTATGTTTCTATTTTAAAAGTACATTTTAAACAAAATGGGTCACAAAACACAGGCAAAAATAGCTAACAAAACTACCTTTGAAATAGAATTGCCCTCTCAAAAGAAAAAAAAATCTGATATTTCCCGGAGAGATGGTTTCCAGGGAGTTGAGGGAAGAGAGATTAAACACTTACTTTGCTTTCATGTGCAATGACATGTCCATAGCCATATTCTCATACTCTACAGACCTAGAGAATAGTTCAATCAGCCATTTTATTTGTTTATTTGAATTTGGCAACCATAAAGCAAAACCTATATTAGAAATTATTTTTGAGAGACAACAGTGCCTTTTCAAACAGCTTTGAGTAGGCCTGCATTTAGAATTGGTTCTTTTATTGTATCTTGTATGTTTTTTTTGTACATTTATTTCTTTTTTTGGAAGGTCTTTTATGTGAAAAGTTTTTGTGTAAAAATGACCTTGTTCATTCATCTAAGGTAACCTGTTTGCTAATGTACCTGCTGAACCATCATCCTATTGACAACCCAATAGGTAGTTTTAAAAATGGACAGTGGTCCATTTAGAAATAGGTTTGCTATGAAATTTTGGGAATAAGACTTTGTGAGCTTATAAAGCAGTTCCTTAATTTTATGAAAACATTGTCTGTATGTTATACCATAGTATGGTACTTGGTTAAATGAATTTTTAAACTAAAAATCTTTAGTAGCAAAATCAGAGTGAATTGCTCTTTTTTTCCTTGGTGGCTTTGCATTGCTTATGATTTTGCATTATCTGGCTTCAGCTAATGTCAAGTCAGAGCACTGTAAAAAAACAAAGAATTATCATTTTCCAAAAAAGCCTCAAACCTTAAGTTAAATCCAGTAATGTCTTTTCCTGATAACCGTCATTGTCTAATCAATCATCCCCCTTCACAAGAGGCAAATGATGTCATTTTTTATATTTTGGAAAGTATGCCAATTTTCAGTAATTATGAAATAAACATCTACTGTTTCTGTCTGTATTTCTTTCCCCACCACGAGGGATGAAGTTCATTTCCTTTTATTATGTGGATCTTATGTCCAATTTAATGTAGTTTCATGGTAAAATCACAAACTAGAGACAATGCTGCTGCTATATACTTTGTAATAGCTTTTATCCTGACCCCAGCCTCCTGCATATTACCTTGTAGTCACACTGACTGAGGGATTAAAGATGGATAAAGAACTACCAAGATGAAGCATCAGGATTAGAACCTGTTCAGGGGAATGGTAGCAGAAATTGACAACTTTATCATCGAATAAGAGCCTTTATCTCCTAGTACCTCAGTTTCTTTTTAAGAGCAAGAGGATGATACTTGCTGTGTACTTCACTTTGAAAGGTACTGAGCCCTGAAGTATAAGGTTTGCAGACTGCTTTAAAGTTGTTTCAAAGAATAGTACAGGGTGTTACAGTATCAGTGTACAGATAAACATTTGGAATTCTGGTGATAGAATTCAGCGTAAGGGCCCTTAAGTGATATTCTCTAAGTCTCCATGATCACGCACTTGGAATTGTCATACAAGCCATTGATTCACAGCCAGACTTCTAAAGAGAAATTAGTCATTGTTATTTTCACTTGCTCACTTAAAAACATTTTTTTACTGATACTTTTTTGGGGGTAGGGGAGGTGAGAGGTTCTAGCATCACTTGCATTTTCCAGTAACTCTCAATAGACCCTTCCTTGTGACAAAGAAGCACAATTAACCAAAATAAGCCAATAAATTGACCTTGTTTGTAGAATATGTGCCTCATTCCATCCCTAAAGTCCAATTCAAGTCAAGAAGCATTTATTAAGTACTTAATATGTTCTAGGCACTGTTTTGGGAATACAGATACATGCCAAAAGAAGGATAATTCCTGTCATCATGAAACTTTTATTCTAATGGAAGAAGACACATTAAAGGGAGTTGAAACAGGAGGAGGGAGAAATAAAGGGGTCATTGTAGAGAAAGTCTAGGAGAATCCAGAGAGCAGCCAGGGATGGAATGAAGACATGATTTCTCTAAATCAGCTTGACTTCATCACCTGTCCTACTGCATCTCTAATTAAACTTCAGTGGCTCTACTTCAATGCAGACACACTCCTAGCTTTATATATTATTCCCCTTAATAAACTTTGGTCTAGCTGGACTGATCTTTTTGCTGTTGCTCACCCCTGAGAACACCACATCCCATCTCCGTGTTTTTGCACAGGGCTGGCCTTCATGTCTAGAATGTATTTCCTTCTCATCCCTACCCAGGAGGATCGATCCCCTTTCCCTCCATAGGCTCATAAATGTAGAACTGCAAGGGACCTTAGGAGTCTTATTTTGCAGATCAAAAAACTGAGACACATTGTCTCTCCCAATAGAATGTAAGATTCCTTGAGGGTATGGGCTATTTTATTTTGGTCTTTGTTTCTTTAATGCTTAAGGGACAGTGCCTGACACAGAATACACATTTAATAAATACTTGTTGATTAATTGGATATGATTCCCACCTATCTTTTAAGGTTCAGCTCAAATGCCATCTTCTTCATGAAGCTGCTTGTGATCCCTCTCCTAAGATGTGATCTATCACTCCTTCCAGAACCCATAGTGCTTTCTGTGCTTGTTGCATTTCACCTTTATGTTCCACCTTGTATTATAATTATTTGTGCGCATCTTCTATATCCTCTTTACTGAGGCACATGTCAAGCTCAGTGAATAAACTGGACTTGGAGTTAGGAAGGTGAGCTCAAATCCTGCCCCAGACACTATAAGACCCTGTTTCCTAATCTGCAAAATGTAGGTGATAATAGCATCTGTCTCCCAGGGTTATTTTGAGGACCAATTAAATTATATTTATGAAGTATTTTGCAAACTTTATAGTGGTATATAAATACTAGCCATCATCTAACAAGACAGGGTATGCCTCGTAAGTGTCTAGAAGAGTGTCTTGTAAGAGTGATACTTGGGGCAGCTAGGTAGCACTATCAGAAGGATTCAATCTTAGACCCTTCCTAGCTGTGTAATCCTGGACAAGCCTTAAAAAAAAATACTCCTATGTGTTAACTCAATGAATGAGAAACCCATTTGTAATTAATGAAAAGAGAATAAACATCAGATCATCCTTTAGAAAACATTATCAAAGAATGCACTTTACAGCACCAGGGGTAAAAGTTCTCCTGGTACCTTCACTTTTGGGGATATTAACCATTTATTAAGTGCTGATTACACATGGGCCAGGGGATGGCCCCTTTAAGGAGGCATAGAAAAAAAAAAATCAGACTGAGGGAAACAGCAACAGTTACTATGATTCTCCTCTCTTCCCCTCTCCTCTCCATCTTTGCTAAGAAAACCCCAAAACAAAGCCATGCGTATGTATATGTATGTAAGTGCACTATGCTAAGAATGGAGGATAAAAAGACAAAAACTGCGGGCTCGGTCTCAAGAAGTTCACATTCTAACAGGAGAGACAACATGCAGAAACTATGTACATGCAAGACATAGGCAGTGTAAATTGGAGGTAACCACCTAAGAAAAGACTTTAATAACTGGGGTGCATGATTGGGAGACGAGATCTCTTGCAGACTGAGATTTGAATTGGGTCTTGACAGAAGCAAAGGAAGCCAGGAGTATAACTATGCAGAGTCTTCTTGCTTTCTTAATACACCCAATTTTCCTTTTTCTTTTCCCTTCAAATTGTTTTTGAATGAGAAAAAAAAAATATTTTTCTGGTTGTCTATTGCTCATGTTTTCCATTACAGCAGCTGGAGAGGATGAAGCAAGAGTATCCTTTGAAGTATGAAGTTAACACAGTGAGTGGGGTGGTAGCAGAAAATGCAATCAGGGGCTTAGAGAAATCCTAAACCAAAGGCACTAGCCAATGTTAGGAGTACCAGTAGTTTGGAGGATCCCTAGGAAAGAAACCTTCATCTGACCTTTAAAGCACAAGAGCAAAATTTTCCAAATCATTTCCAGAAAGGATTACTTTCTCTCTGGGATTGCAGTAAATGTTAGAAGGGTGCTTGTTTATTTTAGTAAATGACTTTTGAACAGAGCCACATCAGTGCCTCTGTTCTCAGGGCAAAACGCACTGATGTCTTTGCACTCTATGAGGCAGCTGAAAGTGATTGGCCCTGAGCCTGAACTTCATGTGGGCGTATGAAATAACTACAGCTTATCTGTCTAATTGAGAAATCAGAAGCACTTAGAAACATGTAACAAAGCCTACAATGCTTGCTACAGTAACTAAAGCTATATAAAAAAAGTCATAATAGTGCATCCAAATCACTTTAACTTCCTTCTCTCCCCTACCACCTTCAAAATTATCAACTGCCTTCAAATTAAGAGGGAAGCAGTGAGCGTTAAGGTTATACATGAATATACCTCCCTACAGAGTTTTGTGTTATCTTTAGCATAGGAGCAAACACTGAGGCATTGGGTATCTTGGTTACTGCATTTTGATTATGCACACCATAGATGGGCTGTGGCAAATTTTTAGTCCCAAACTGAGTTCCCTACTCTTCCCTAGCCTGAACTTCCTTATACATGTTGTCTCTCTCAGAATGTGTTTCTTGAGGTGAGAAACTTTCTTGCTTTTGTATTAGTATCTATAACCAGTTGTTGTTGATTCTTTCTCAAAGAGAACATCAGAAAGGTGATGCTGTGACTTGCAAGTGAATTGGAAGTGAGGCAGGGCTGTGTGTGCAAAGTCACCAGCCTCACTTTCTCTTCCAGAGCTATCTGGGTCTAGTGACCAGATATAGATCAGGATGACTGGACATGGCCATGCATCTATATCCAGTGCTTATCATAGGCAGTACTTTTCATTCATTCACATCCAGCACAGTTCCTGGCACATAGTAAGTACTTTATAAGTGTTAATTGTTTGATTGATTCATCCAGTATAGCTTACAGCTACTTGATCATTGTTTAGAGAAGCAACATGGATATTCACAGGTCACTGAGCCCAGTCTCTTAATTTTACCCAAGAGGTGATTTGTCTAAAGCCATCCAGAGAGTAAGTAGCAGAGACAGTTTTTGATACCAGGCACTCTGACTCTAAATCTGGGATTTATTTCATTACTGCTCTCTTCTTGCTGGTTTGTTGTTCAGTTGTTTTTCAGTCACATCTGACTCTTTATGACCCCATTTGGAATTTTCTTGGCAAATCCTGGAGGGGTTTGCCATTTTCTTCTCAAGCTCATTTTAAAGAAGAGGAAATGAGGCAAACAAGGTTAAGTGACTTGCCTAGGGTCACATAGCTAGTAAGTGTCTTAAGGGCAGATTTGAACTCAGGAAGAAAAGTCTTCCTGATTCCAGGCCCCAACCTTTGTCTACTGTGCCACCTAGCACCACCTTCTTGCTGGAATTTCTTTATTATATTCACAGCCAATTCAAATGAATATTAACTGAGGCAAAACACACATAAGAAGGAAGCATAAATAAATTGCCAGGAAAACAAACAGCTCATAATACTGTAGCAGCCAAATATACAGCTAGAATAATCAGAGCGTATGTTGTCTGAGCAACTGCTCTCCTGCTGCACAAGGGCAAGGAATCGAGAGTTTCCCCTTAGAATCATGAACCATTATCAGTCTAGCCTTGATTATCTTTGGAAGCATTGTATTTTGTGGCCTATGCCCTTGTCTATCTTTAAAGACTTATGCAAACATTGATTTTGCAAGCTTCTAGTAGTCAGAGAAGTCCTAGCACCTGAATCTTGCAATTATGGCATAAGTGCTGGCTTAGGGTTTCACTGTCAAGAGAATCATGTCTGGTGTTGAAACTTAGATGTCAGACTGCTCCAGTTTTGTGTTTGTTCAGTTTGCCACTTGCAGCATTCAAATTTCTAAAACAAGATTTATTGTCAAAAGCTATTCTTCAGATCCCTGTAATTTCCTCCCCTGCTCAAAGTTTGAGATGATCCCACAATTCTCAATCTTGAAGATTTTTCTTTTCTGTTGAGTAGCTTTATGGAGATTATGTTGAGAATATTGACAGTTGAAAATCATCAAACTGGTTGCTTGAATCTATAGTTGTAATTCACCAACATGCCCAGGTTTTCCCCATCCTTAAGAAAACCTTTGTGTGACTTTGCTATAACCTTGAGCTACTGTCCTGTGTTCTCATCTCTGGCTGCCTCCACATCCTCACTAGACACTCAGTCCTTAGCTCTTTGTAATCTTACTTCCAGCCCAGTACTTCTACTGATGTTGCTCTTTCTGAGCTTATCAATAATTTCTTAGATGCTAAATCTGATAACCTTTCCTCAGACCTCATCCTCCTTGACATCTTTGGACGCTAATCATCTCAGCCTCTTAGATGGTCTCTCCTTCTTTGGCTTCTGAGTCACTGTTTTCTCTTGGTTCTCTTTTAGCTTTGACTGTCATAGACTTACTTTGTCTAGGCTTAGCAAATCATTTGACTTAATATATATTTGGGAAGGTTCAGAGTAATAAGGAAATGTGGAGCATGCAACAATATAGTAAGGGAAACTAGCTTTGTTGCAGAAGTGTTTTTTCATTCTCTTTTTGACTTTTTTTCACACTCTCTGACCCCATTTGGGATTTTATTGGCAAAGATACTGTTGTGGTTTGCCATTTCCTTTTCCAGCTCATTTTATGGATGAGGAAACTGAAGCAAAAAGGGTTAAGTAACTTGCCTTGAGTCACACAGCTAGTAAGTGTCTGAGCAAGATTTTGAACTCAGGAAGAGGATGCTACCTGCCCATTGAGGGTACAATATATTGAAGGCAGCTAGGTGGCTCAGTGAATAGAGTGCCTTTCCTGAAGTCAGGAAGAACTGAGTTCAAGTTTGACCTCAGACATTTACTAACTGTGTGATCCTGGGCAAGTCACTTAACCTCTGGTTGCCTTGATCCACTAGACTTTGATTTGAGTGAGGGAGAGCGGTGCAAGGTCATCAACCTCACTTTCTTCTCCTGTGCCATCTGGATCCAGTGGCCTGATATTCATCAGGACTGCTGGAAGTGACCCAGAATGCAATATGAGACCCTGGCCCTTTCAGGCTAAGGTCTTATAGCATTCTCACTTTAATAAAAAAAAAAAAAACTGGGAGAAGACCCTCAGGGTTCCTGGCTAAAAGAGAAACAATTACTATTTACTAAATAGAGCTTTAGGGGAGGATCAGATAATTTGGCCAATGCTAAAAAAAAAATCCTTTTGTTTGGAGTACTTAAGGAAAGGTTCAAAGGGGAAGGCCACATGACTTAACTGGAGAGATCCATAGAAATGGGAGTCAGGGCAACCAATGATGGGTACCAGAGCAAAACTCATATTGTGCCCAGAACTGATGCCTCCAAACTCAGATAGCCCCTCATAATGGGTCTGGAACCTCACTTCTTAACTGGGGTAGTTCTCCAAATCCTTCTTCACATTTGGGCAAGGACAAACCTCCAAAATGGGATTGGGATGGAGCAGTGGAAAATACAATCAGGGATATTACCAGGTGCCTTGGGCATGGTGATCTTTTTTTAAATTTAATATTTTATTTTCTCCCCAATTACATGTAAAACAATTTTTAACCTTATTAAAAAAAACCTTTTGAGTTCCAAATTCTCTCCTTCACAACTTCCCTCCCTCTTCTGCCCCTCCACTGAGAAGGCAAACAATTTGATATAGGTTATACAAGGGCAGTCATGCAAAACATATTTCCATGCTAATCATGTTGTGAAAGGAAACAGATTTTAAAAAAACCCAGAAATAAAGAAAGTAAAGGAAAAGTATGCTTTGATCTGCACTCAGACTCCATCAGTTCTTTCTCTGGAGATGGATAGCACTTTTCATCATAAGTCCTTCAGAATTGTCTTGGATTATTGTATTGCTGAGAAGAGCTAAGTCATTCTCAGTTGACCATCATACAGTATTGCTATTACTGTGTACAATGTTCTCCTGGTTCTGCTCACTTCACTTTGCATCGGTTCATGTATGTCTTTCCAGGTTTTTTTGATATTTCTTATAACACAATAGTGTTCCATCACAATTAAAAACAATAACTTGTTCAACCATTCCCCAATTGATGGACATCCCCCAATTTCCACTTCTTTGTCACCACAAAAAGAGCTGCTATAAATATTTTTGTACATATTTGTCATTTTCCTTTTCATTTTTTTATCTCTTTGAGATATAGACTTAGTAGTGATATGGGCATGATGATTTTAAGGCAGGAAAAGAGAGTCTTGTTCCTAGGGTTAATTTGAATGGATACTATCATTTTTACAAGTGGATAAAGAAGGCATCTAGGTGGCTCAGTGGATAGAGCACTTCACCTGATGTCAGAAAGACCTGATTTCAACATGCCTCAGACATTTACTAGCTGTGTGACTCTGGGCAAGACACTTAATCTCTGTTTGTCTTCTTCCGCTGGAGAAAGAAATGGCAAACCACTCCAGTATTTTCACCAAGAAAACTCCATGAACATTGTGTCTTGAAGAGTCAGACACAACTGAACTACCAAACAGGTAGTTCAAATGAGGTTCAGAATCTATGTGGCTTCTTGTGACATGACTAGATCTGAACCCAAGTCTTCTGACTCTAAGTTGAATGCTATTTCTATTTTACTAGCCTGTCAGGTTCACTGATTCATTTTTTAAAACCATTGTTGCTCCCTCTTTTCAAAAACTTAGCCAGATACTTAGTGGGCCTTACTTGTTAGGAGTGACAAGGAGCTGAGTGACTGGATTTAGAAATCTATTATAGGTTTTCCAGCCCCATCACAATTCTGTCCTAGAAGGCCTCAGTCTAATCAAGATACTCCATTTCTAGGGTTTACTTAATGTAATCACTGTCCCAATGTCTGTTGGGGTGGGAATCTCTTCTTATTGGTGGAAAATGAATGCCCTGCTCAGCATAAGGGATGGGGCAAAAGAAAAATGAAATAGCATTCTTAGGAACAGAATTGTTGGGCTTTGCTTTACTATTTATTCAAGTAATCCAGTCACACAGGATTTTATTCCCTGAACCATTTTGGCAAGGTAAGGTTTTGCAAAAAGCCATGCTTACGGAAATGGCTTAGAGCCTCCCCCTACTGGCAATAGTGAGCAACATCAAGTGCTTATCTGTTCAGCATTAGGAAAGTCAGTACAGGTAGCTCCCACTTTACATAAGTGGACGGTTCCACAGACCTCTATGTAAAGTGATTTTTACATAACTTGGATGTTCCCCAAACATGGGGAAGAGAAGGAGGATGAACCAAGGGTCAGGATTAGAAGAAAGAGAGAGAGAGAGAGAGAGAGAGAGAGAGAGAGAGAGAGAGAGAGAGAATATACTACTACACAGTAAAAATTAACATAGGTTTTTTGGAATAAAGATTTCTTTTAGAATTCTTTACATAAAGTTGAATTTATGTAATGTGAATTTATGTAAATCAAGAACAGTCTATATAATTTTTTATGGTTTAGAATAGGATCAGGGAATATTAAAACTGAAGGGAAACAGAGCATAGATTTTTAGAGATGAACTGGATGATAGAACATTGAATTCTTTAAAAAATATTTTTTGATCAATGGTTTTTAGATCACTTTCATTTTTCAATCTAATCTTTCCCCCTCCACTCACCAAAGAGTTATCCCTTGTAACAAAATTAAGAAAAATAATCAACTCAGTAAAATTAACCAAAAATTAATCAGCTCTGGCAATATATACTGAATTCCACACCAGTAGTCCACCACCTCTTCACGGAAGGGAAGCAAGAAGATTCTCCTATCTCTTCCTTCAGGTCCAAGTTTGGTTGTTAGAATTATACAGGATTCAATTTCTTTTGTTGTTGTTCTTTAAGTTTACATTGCTGTAATTATTATGCACATTATTTTTGTAGCTTTACTTCATTTTGCATCAGCTCATGTAAGTCTTGATATACTTCTTTGTATTCACATTCATTATTCCTTATGGCACAATAAATAGTCATTTCCCCCATCATTTGCCATCTACTTTGTCTCCAGGTCTTTGCTACTTTAAGAAGTGCTGCAAATTTGTGTGTGTGTGTGTGTGTGTGTGTGTGTGTGTGTGTGTGTGTAAGAGCCTTTTCTTTCTTATCCTTCAGAGCAGGGGCTGTTTTTATTCACCCTTGTATTTTCAACACATAACACAGTGCCTGCCACATAGTAGACACTTAATGTTTGTTGACTATTTTTTACTGCCTTGCCACATATGCCTAGCAATGAGACCTCTGGTCAAAAACTGGACATTTTAGTCACTTTCTTACTATATTGTTATTTCCACAATGGTTAGACCAATCAGCAGCTCTACCAATAGTGTATTAATGTCTTTCCACAACCCCTTTATCATTAACTACTGTCATCTTTGCAATCTTCTGGGTACGAATGAGGTGAAACCTCAATGCTTTCATCTTATTAATAGTGATTTGGAGCCATCATGTGGTTTTTAATATTAACTGTTGTTCGTCCTTCATTTTCAAAGAAGACCAATGACATCATGGGGTGATGTCTTGACTCATATGTGAATTGGATTTAAGTGAGGCAGAACTGCACAAAGTTGTCAGCCTCTCTTTTCCAAAGTCATTAAAGTCAAAGGTCAGTGACAAGGCAAGTGACAAGGCAAAGGTCAGGATGACTAGTGATTCTTTTGCGAAAGTCCAGGTACAAGTCATAGAGATTACTAAATCCATGGATCTGGTTTTGAAATTCATCCTTATTCAGCTGTCCATCCCCCAAGTGAGTCACTACATTTATACTCATTCAGGAGCAGAAATAATATTGTGAGAAGTTAGTATTAGAATACCAGAACTCTCAGAGGCCCAAGAAATCTGTTAAGGGGTTTTGTTTTCCTTGGAGTTTGCCATCCTGCCCTGTAATTTAATTTTCCTCCTGAAAGCTTATCTAATTAAATACTTCATCAAGCAGCCCCCCTCCTTGGTATTTTCTTCTCTATGCTAATATCTTTGCCTTTGTAAGAGAAGCACCACTATGTTTTTGCCTTAGCTGAGATGGCTAGCTCAGGTAAACTGATCATTCCGAAAACTGGTTTTCCCATCATTTTGTTCTAGTGAACTAATTTTTCATTCCAATCATACACACCCCTCTCCCTCCCCCCTCCCTCCACCTGGATCACTTTTAGCTATGTACATTGTCAGAATCCTATCTGATTTATGTCCCTGATGCCAGAGGAAATTGTATTGGACCTAAGTTCAAATCCTGCCATTTACTCTCTCTATGACCTTACTTACCCTCTCTGGACCTCAGTTCTTTCAACATTAAATGAGAAAGTTGGACCAAGCAATCTGTCATCACAGCTGTAACTAGAAGTTCTTTCTGCTGAAAAAAAGTTGTTTGGGGATAGGAAGTGACAGTAGAGGTTGTGCCTGTGTTGGTGCAGAGAAGACAGTTTGACTGTGAATGCAACTGTTTCAGGAGAGGATGTAGCCTGTTTCCCAGACACTCTGCCTCCTTCTCTCCCTCTCACCCCACCACTACCCAAGGAGTTAGTGTGGAAGGAGCTCCATGGTGTTTAGAGCCTGGGAGTAGGTCCTAGTGAGGGAAATTGTCTCATTTTGTGGATGAGGTTGCCAAAAATTTGCAAATCATGATGCACAGGGACATATTGACTCAGGATTGCAGAAGGAAGATTTTTCACTAAGATAGAAGTACATCCCATGAATATTGACCCCCTGGGGAAAAGCCTCAGTCATTCTGCCCTAGCTGCAGTTATACCTTCTTTCTCAAAATCTAGGGTCCTATAAACTTTTCATTGGAGAAGAATCCTAATTATAGCTGCCTTGACTGTCCCCCACTGCCTAAAATACTCTTCCTCCTCATCTCTACCTCCTTCCCTGGCTTCCTTTTAGACTCAGCTAAATTCTTACCTTCTATAGGAAGCCTTTCCCAATTCGCCTTAATGCCACTGTCTTTCTTCTATCGATGATCTCCAATTTATTCTATATATAACTTGTTTGTATGTATTTGTTTGCATCTTGTCTCCTCCATTAGACAGTGAAAAACTGGAGAGCAGAAACCATCTTTTGTATTTCTTTATATCCCCAAGGCTTAGCACAGTGTATGGCACATAGTAGTAAATGTTTATTCATTGGCTGACTGAAGATCTCTTAAACTCATAGAATCAGTAAGTACATTAAAAGGAATAGACTACTTTGAGAGATGTTTGCAAGGAAGATTTGACGTAGCTGAATGGGTCTTAGAGGGCATCTAATCCAATCCCTTCACTGAGAAGCTCAGAGAGCTGTCCAGGGTCACACAGTTTGTTAGCAACAAACTCAGGTTTAGAACTCAATCTATTATTCTTTCTGTTGTATGATTATTGTTTCATTCCATGACTATTTAAATCAAAATTTGTATTTTGCTGACCTTGTTTCATATTTATTTTCCATCTATTCAACATTTATTAAATACCTGTTCTACATAAAGCCCACATTTCATCTCAATTTCCTACTACTCTACTGTGAAAGACATCATTTTTTCCCTCCTATGTCTGTCTCTTCACATTTATCTCCTACATTCTCATTTACAGCTTATAAAATAGATCCAAAGGTTATAACTGGAAAGGCTCTTAATGATCTTACCTTGCACATTCTACAGATAAGGAAACTGGGGTCAAGGGAGGTAAAGTGGCCTGAATAGGGTACACATAACTAATTCCCCTCCTGGATCAATATGGAGGATGGGCTAAAAGAAACTGTTATACTGTGCAGGATTACCTTACCTACATAGGTTATAGTGGAGAGTTCTGATAAAAGGTGATCTGTTGGAAAAAGAAATGGCAAACTATCCCATTATCTTTACCAAGAAAACCCCATGGACAATGTTAAAATGCATGACAACAGAAAATGAGCCTGTCAGGTCGAGTGCCTGTATCACCAAGGCAATATTTACAGCGCTAGTGATAACTATGAATATGCCAGTGTAGTTCTCAATCACAAAATATAAAAGACTCTCCATAGAGAAGGCAGAAGAAAAGCATTTACTTAAATACAAAAATCCAAATTCCGGAACCAGAAAGCAAAATCCATCATGGTGACCAAGAAATTAATTTATATGGTCACAGCAGAGAGTAAAGTGGTTCTCAAACCTCCCCAACTGTTACAATGTATCAGTCTCAAACCTCCCCAACTGTTACAATGTATCAGTCTCAAACCTCCCCTCCCTTAGCCAGGGCCTTCTCACTATCAACTGTCACAATGTGTCAGTTGGCCTGTGTTCTTTCTGCTCTGACCGGACCATGCTCCACCCTTCCTGTTTCTCCTCTTCAGCAAGCTCCTCCCATCACGTGACCCAGGCTTCCAGGCGATTTAAGTAGATCATATGGGCCTATTAATTAATGAGAAAGATCTTTCCATTTAAATTACTCTTACTGGACCTGGTGTGCTATAGTCCACAGAGTCATGAAATGTTAGACACAATTGAACAACAGCAACACACAGCTAATTAGTGGCAACGTTAGAACTTGAATTCATGGCTCCCCACTCACAAATCAGTGCTTTTTATGCTATAACATCCATCCACTCATTTATTCAGAAACATTAAATGTCTACTAGTCTAATGAACTATGCTATGTGGGAGATAGAAAAGGGAGATAGATAAATAAGACACAATCCCTGCCCTCAAGAAGCTTTGCTTTCATAAGATCAAAGGATTTCACCCCAGAATGAACCTTGATGAGCATTTGGTCTAAGCTTCTAGTTTTATGTTTTCTTCCATCTATCTGAATCAGGTTCTCTCCTCACACTCCCCTAGTTTTAACATTATTGGCATGGTAGACCTTGGTCTTGCTGCATTTGGTTTGGTAACCTCTACCTTGAGATGGGGGGCTGACACCTTCCTTTGCCTGCCCTGATGTCATAAGGATGGTCAGGCCTTAGTAAAATGGTTAAGAGATGGTGTAATGCTAATGAGAGTTAAATATCTTCCCCACCTATTAAAGGGCCTATGTGATTAGGGGAGTTTTTTTTTGATGTTGGAAGGCCCATACCTTTTGTTAATTTCTAATGAGGCACGGGTTCACAAGGGTTGTGATTCCATCTGATTCTGAAAAGTGTATACATACTCTGAGGTAAGGTTTTACTTTTGGGCTTCGATTTTGGAAGAAGGTTTGTGTGCCAGATGAGACTCTGGGAAGCTGCTAAGGAGCCCCTAGGCTTTGGAAACCCAGATGTTGGTACTTCTCTCTGGTAACTATGTATGTATTGCTTATGGTCAGACAGTTGGGAACCATGTCTGTTCATTTTTATTTCTCTGTATTTTCTCTGAAGTTTAGGGTGCTGACTTTTCCCTTTGAACTAAGTGAATGATATATGTGCTTGATTAAAGTAGATTTTTGATCCCTCAAAAGTTGCTTTCCTTTTAGAAAAGCAGATCGAAGAACCTGTATAGCAGGCCTTCATGTGTATGTCAGGGTTCTTGCTGTTATAGATGGTAAAGCCAATTCTTGGTTCTCAGTGCTCTCATACTGCTTCCCAGATGCCTATAGGCATCTGTAGTTTTGCCCATCAATGCTTGTCCTTCCCAAGCAATGCCCTATGCTAAGGACTTCACTTGCCATTATCACCAGCCCAACCTAACTTTCCTTTGTTTTATGTCATCTCTGCCTAGCTCTATAACTTAGACAGTGATCTTATGAACTAATCCTCAAGGGCATGAATACCTAATAATTTCTCAAGGAATTATTTCTCCCCAGTATAACTGCATCATAACAAGAAACTTTTGAAGACTGAATGCTTTAACCTAAAGCAAGGAATTGTTACTCATGGAATTTTAAGTGCTACAGCAGTCTGAATAGGCAGAAATATTTTTTGGATGGAATTCTTTGGCTCAACCCCTTAAATCCCTCCACAAATTTCTAAGATTCATCTTGTCCACAGTGATTAGCCTTCACCTTTGTCCTGTGGGCAATCAAATTACCATTCCCACCATTCATTCATTCATTCATTCATCAAACATTTATTGTGCATAGAACACACAAGTTAGGATAAAAAATTTAGATAAGACATAGTTCTTGTCTTTAGAAAACTTATAGTCTGTTAAGGGCATGTGACACAAACCCTAATAACTATAATATGCAATTATTTAGTAAGTACATTAGAGCATTATAAAGCATAGTCCTTTATAATAAGGTTCACAGGGAATAGTTGTTACTATAGGGGAAGGAGGAAGAGGGAGGGTCAAGAATGCCTTCATGAATGAGTTAGCATTTGTTTTGGGTTTGAAAAGATAGGAATCCAGTGGTTAGAAAGGAAACTGGCAGTATTTTCAGTTTAAGGGATAGCAGAGAAGAGGTGCAGAGAGCAGAAAGCATGACATATATGTGCCAGGGAGCAAGACACAGTCCAATTTCCTGGAGCATTGACTATGTGGAAGGGAGTAATATTAGATAAGGTTAGAAAGATAGGATGGAACTAATCTCACTTCATCCTGTGTTTCAGATCATTGCTCTTGGTTCTGTCATTTCTTGTGGCTTCGAGTTATGCCTGCCCTTCATGTGCATTGTCACCTGGAAGATATTTTTAGATTTGATCATATGCCTGACCCTCCACGGTCTTTCCTTTTCCCAGACGATACAAATTTTGCTTCCTCAGATGTCTTCTCCGCTGAGCCATGGGTCATTTTTATTCTCTTTTGTCTCTCTTCTATCGGATGACTTGGAGATGGTACATAGCATTTCACTTGAGACAGTACCAGGACAATGTGGTGAGGTCTGACCACCTCCTGGATCATTCACGTCACTGACTGCAGAGGGATGCAGCCCAAAATAGCACAGTCCATTTTTTTGTGGTCATGTATCACTCCACAAGCTCAAATAGAGTGCCATCCTCCTCCAAGACTTCTCAGACTTCAAAAAAAGTTTAGTCTCAAAAAGAAATTGCTTCATCAAGTTCAATTATCAATATGTCTAGACAAGTTGGTCATTTTAAAAGCTAACCTGAACTTTTAAATAATTCTTGCCATTGATCTACTGTTTGACCTTGGGCAAACTCCATTATTCATTCATTCTTCAGATATTAATTGATTGCCTACTATGTACCCTATAAGAGATTTGAAAAAATTATAGGGCCCTGCCTTAGCCCCTGTAGATCCCTGAAGAGTAGTAACATGATGAAATAAGTATTTTAATAGAAATAATAATGGCTAGCATTTTTATAGCACTTAAAGATTTGCAAAGTATTTTACACATTATCTCATGTTATCCTTACAACAACTTTGTGAGTTAGATCCCCATTTAAAAAGGAAACTGAGACCAAAAGAGGTTAAATTACTTGCCTAGGGTCATGCAGCTAGCAAAGCATGAGACAGAATTTGAACTCAGATCTTGCTGACTCCAAATCCAGCACTCTCTTTACTATACTAGTAGTGTCAAACTCAAATATAAATGGGGACCCTAATCTGCAGGCAAGGATCTTCTCAGGCTGCATACATACATAATATGTAATATTATCTGCTTTATTATATTTTATTAATTTTGTTAAATATTTCCCACTTACATTTCAGTCTGGTTCAGGCCACCCTGGAGAGTGTGGTGAACAATATGTTTGATACCTCTGAACTATTCCACCTAGCTGCCTGATAGTTTAATTTCATAACAGTATAGGGGGAGAATTGTAGACAGAGTCTAGAATCAGGAAAGACACCAGACTATTACAGTGATCTTGGTAATAGGAGATGTCAGGCTAGATCACTGTGGTGTCCATGTAAACATAGACAAGATGCATGGCACATTCAGAAGGAATATTTGGCAGAAATTATTTTAAGGGGAGAGAAGTGTCAACAAAAAAAAGCTTACAAAATTTCGTGGAAAATTATGGTTTTACTGCTATACAAAGGGAAATTGGGGGAGGCATTTGGTCTGGGGGAAAATATAATGCATTTATTTTGGAATGTGTTGAGTCTGAGGTAATAACAGGGTATCCAACTGAAAAGATAAAGGGCTGGAGCTTGGATGAGAGGTCAAGGAGAATGAGACTTGCCAAAAGATACTTAGATTTGATAGCAAGGAATTCCTTGGAAACCTCTGAGAGGGCAACTTCAATAGTGTGGTGGAGATAGTAAGTAAAGGCTTATTTCTTCAAGAAGTTTGACAGTAAAAATAAGGGACAGTAGCTATGATTATGATTATTAAAATCAGGCATAGGGGTCAATTATTTTTTTCCATGATAAGGGAGACACGTACATGTCAGACAGGAAGCAGTCAATAGAGTGAAAAAGATTGACACTGTTGAAGAAGAAAGGATGCTAGAGACCTGCGGAACGGTACTCTGGAACAGATCTGTGTGGCAGAGTGATTGAGATATGACACTTTCTATCTATACAAATATAAGAGACAAATATGGTCCAGTTCTCAGGAAGAATTTTAGCATTTAACTGAACATATTTGGTATGAAATAACTCGTATGCAAAGGGTATCATTCTTTCTTCAACCTTCCATTCTCCCGACCACTAAGGTTCAGAAAGATTGTTCCATTATTTTGTTTTATACCTTTGAAACTCACAGAGACAGGGTAGTATAGTGGATTTACAAATGGCCTCAGAACCAGGAAGAAGCAGGTCAAAGTCTTGCTTCTGACACTGACTGACCTTGTGACCCAGGGCAAATTACTTAACCTCTCAGTTCTCTCAGACAATTCTCTAAAACTGTTGCAGAGATGCTGCTGAAAATCATTGGTCTTTTCCCAGTCTTCTTAAATATTTTTTTTCTCAATCAAATGTAAACAAAAATTTTAACATTAGGCTTCTTTTTAAATTTTGAGTTCCAAATTCTTTTCCTCCTCAAGAAGACAAGCAATTTGATATAAATTATACGCATGCAATAATGCAAAACATTTCTACATTGGCCATTGCAAAAGAAAACACAGACCTAAAAAAATCAAGAACAGTAAAGTTAAAAAAATGTTCCAATCTGCATTTAGACCCCATCAGTTATTTCTCTAGAGGTGGATAGCATTTTTCATAACACATCCTACAAAATTGTCTTAGATCATTGTATTGTTGAGAATAGCAAAGTCATTTACAGATGGTCATCATACAATATGGCTTTTACTGTGTGTAATATTCTCCTGGTTCTGCTCACTTCACTTTGTATCAGTTCATAGAAATCTTCCCAGGTTTTTCTGAAAGCAGGTCATTTCTTACAGCACAATAGTATTCCATCACAATCATATACCAAAACTTATTCAGCCCCCAGTGGATGGGCATCCCCTTAATTTCCAATTCTTTGCCACCACTAAAGGAGCAACTGTAAATATTTTTATACATATAGGTTCTTTTCCTTTTTCTTAGATCTCTTTGTGGTACAGACTTAGTAGTACTTTTCCAGTCTTCTTAAACCATACATCTCTTCCCCATATACTCTGTGATCCAGTGACACTAGCCCCCTTGCTGTTCCTCAAACAAAAACTGAGTCTCCCAACTCTAGACATTTTCACTTTCTGTTCGCCATGTCTGGAATGCTCTCCCTCCTTATCTCTACCTCTTGGCTTCCCTGTCTTCTTCAATTCCCAGCTAAAATCTATCTTCTACAGGAAGCCTTTCCTAGTTTCTATTAACTCTAGACCATAGGGTTTTCTTGGAAAAGAAATCTTTCTCCAGTGGACCAAGGCAAACAGGTTAAGTGACTTACCCAAAATCACACATCTAGCAAGTGTCTGTGATCAGAGGTGAATTTAGGTTTCCTAGGCCTGCCACTCTATCTTCTGACCTATCTAGCTGTTTTTGATGCTCACTAGCTATGTGGTATTAAGCAAATTATTTCATCTCTTAGTACATCAGCTTTCCCATCAATGGGGTTGGGAGCAAAGGTGGTACTAATACTTGCACTATTTACATGCTAGATTGTAGTAAGAATCAAATGAGATATGGTAGGTAAAAGTTTTTTTGTGTAAAGCAACCATATAAACCTATGCTAGTACTTCTCTAAAGCTTTTAGCCTCACAATTAAGATTTCCTGGGAATATCTAGTTTATGGCCATTCTCATTTGGCTTCCTGTCAATAGATTTCTTTTTATGCCTCAGTGGGAAGAGACTGTGCTACAACAGCCCCAGTGCCCATTCCCCATGGGAAATAGCAAGGCAGGATAGGCAGGAGCCAGAAAATGTCTGTGGACCCAGGTGCAACAAAGAGAGCTACAGTCCCAGGAGAAAGGAAACTGGTTGAAACAGTGATGGGATGAATGGGATTGCTCTATGTAAAGGAATGGCTTTTCTTCTATAGAAGGAAGAAAAAAATATGTTTTTTCTAAAACCTTTTTGGTCCCTGCATTTTGGATTGAAGACTTACAAAAAGAAGGTACATTTCATTAGATGAAAAGATTGAGGCATGGCAAATTGAAGTAGATAGCATATGATGGTATTGTGAGTGTGTATGTATTGGTAGAGTAGGAGGAGAAGAGATGGGAAAAGTAGAGAACTCAGAAGTTCCAGAGCAGGAAGAAAAAAAGGAGGAAGAGATAGAAAATGGTGGAGTGGTGGAGAAATAGGAGTAGGAACAAGGAGAGAAAGAGTTGGAGAAAGTGGAGATATTGAAGAAGAAGGCAGAAGATAAAGGCATGGCAAATAAGAAAGAAGAGGAAGAAATGAAGAGGAAGAGAAAGAAGAGAAAAGGGGGGTATCCTTGATGTGCCCATAAATCACCAGTGAACAGTTATAGCATAACTATGTGAGGGTTAAACACAGCACCATAAATCAGCTGACAGCCAAAGAGTCCAGATGGTAACTTAAAATAAATTTTAAAAAACAAACACTTTATTGTCACTCATTGTTGAAAATACAGTACTGTGTGTGAGTGTCACTTGGTTCCCCACACACCCTATTGAGAAGAGTCAGACTCCTGTCTTCCTAACTTTTGCTTGCCCCACTTCTTTTCTTAGGTTATTCTGCACTGACATTCCCAGTAAACCTGCAGGCCCCAAGAAACTATATCACTGGTTTCATAGCTTGGAAGGAGCTGGCAAGGGCTCTTTAGAATCAGGAGAGGGTCAGGACTTTCATTTTGATTCTCCACCTCTAATCCAGTATAGGCGATTGCGGTCAGAGATCCTTAGATTTGGAGAATACTTGGTTGCAAGAAACCAGGACTCCCCACCCACTGATTCTCCCCAATCTGGTTTGTTAAAAAATTCTCCCTGTTAGTGCTAACTTACTATTTATCCTCCTCTTCAAGGTTTACTACAGGTTGTGATAGAACTAAAGTGTCAAGTGACCTAATCTTTGACACTAATTCATCCAACTTCTCTTGAATACTTCCAAAGATGGAGATTCCATTGTTGGGAAAGTCTAAGAATTCAAAAGGTCTTTGTTACAGTGAGCTGAAATGAGGTATAGAATAATGAGTACTGGATTTGGAATCAGAAAATCTGGTTTTGATTTTTGACTCTGTCATATCCTTGGATTACTTTGAGCAAATTCTGTCACTTCTTTGGACTTGTTTCTTCCTCTGTTGTTGGACTATACAACCTCTAACAACTTTTCCAGCTCTGGACTCTTATTTGCATATGATCCTTTATACATATACAGGTTTCTTTGATAAGTTTTCCTCTCTAACAATAAACTCTCATTCGTCAAACACTCCTTTTGTTTTAACCTCAGGCTCTTTCATCCTTGAACCCAACACTGCAATCCATGCTACTGATCCAACACACACAGTCACTAAACACTCTCACACATCTTTTTAACTTATCTTCACTTCTCCTTTTTATCTTTCTGACTACTGTCCTTGTCTTCCTGGCTGCCAACCAAGTAAGAAGAGCTGGAAAGGAGCCAGATAGATGAGAAGCAATTGGCTTTCAAATCAAACTGATCACTAAACTCTGAGATGTGGAAAGCAGCAGAGACAGGGTGTGGTGGGGTAGGCAGGACAGCTGGCTGATTGGAAAGTAAAAATACGAGGCCATCTGCTGTCACCTTGATGTGTTATTATGAAATGGAGTAAGTGAATCAGGCTTGGAGGAGAGAAGGCATGGAGGAAGTGTCCCAGTCTGGAGTAGGAATCAGGAGACCTGGGTTCTAGTACCAGTTTGCCACTGACTAATGGTATGGGAAATCTCTGGAATTCTATTCCCTACAAAATGAAGGAGTTGGGTTACATAGTTTCTAAGATCCTTTCCTGAACTAATATTGTAGTGGAAATGTGGAGTAGTATGAAAGCACTGGGCTTGAAGTCAAGAAAGATCTGGGGTCAAATCCCACCATCTTTACTATTTAACCATGAAAAGTCATTTAAATTTTCTGAGCCTCAGATTCCTACCTGTGAAATTGGGGTAGTAATACCTGTAGTACCTACCTCATAGTGTTGCTGTGAGCTTCAAGTGAGATAAATAGATGCGAGGTGCTTTACAAATTTTAACTTACTATACTAATGTAAGTTATTATTATTCTAAAATTCTCTTACTCTCTCCTATAGTTGGCAGGATAAGGGCAAGCAACTGCTTGGCTACTTCTCATACATTTTATTTTTAAATGTTTCTCATTACCTCCAAGGTCACTCTGAGATTTGCACCAGCCTCAGCAATCCATCATTCCCCAACCTTACCCTCATCAGGGTATTGGAGGAAGACTACATACAAGGGAGGATTCCTAACTAATGATGACATCATATATAATTTTTATGAGTGGAGACAGAGGGATTGGGAGGTTGGGGGTGAGGAGAGAAGAGGGAATCTAAGAGAAAGTTCTGAGAGCAGTGGGAGTCAGTCCTAAGGGAATTCATGGTCATTTTGTCTGTTTTCCTAGTGACACAAGTATCAGAATTCTGGGCTATTGGATTTCCTCTCTACTGAGTGGCAGTTGGTTCTCTATTTAATACTACCTATTTACTTGATTGTAGGTTGGGATGCTGAGAGTTGACTTGACCTTTCCCTACTGCTGAGTATTCTAGTATATCATGAGTAGAAATGAGAAAATGTGCTTGTGTTCAGGCAGGGATAGAGATAAAGAAAAGAAGGGTGTGAGAGAGCAAGCCAGGTAAGGCAGGGCTGTTATTTGCCCTTATGCCGAGGGTATTCACTTCCCACATTGAGCATGGGAATAAGAAGACCCAGGAGCCATCTCTTTCCGAAGACCTCTTGCAGATTCTTCCTCCAGGGGCGGGCACGAACCACCATTCCCTTCCGCACCTGGTGTCGAGTCTGTCCCCTGAGCACCAACAGAAGTTGATGGCAGCAGAAGCCAGCACAAGCCAGTCCAATCCCAAACCAGAGGTATAGCATGAGGATGACGAACATTTCAGAACCAAGGACAGCTCCTGGTAGGGGGTGGGGAGCGGTAAGGAGCAGGGAAAAAAGGAGAGAGAACATTTTATATACCCAGACCACGTACAGAAACATTACCCATTCATGCATTTCCGCCAAGGAGATTAATGAGACCGAAGCTACATTTTGAAGCATTTGCAGACAGAGCTGCAGCAAGGGGAGAAAAGAAATGAACTAACTGCCCTAACTTTTTTTTTCTGTGCTGCTGCTGTTTATCAGGGTCACAGGAAGGGAGGGCCAGGAGGATGAAAGGGAGAGAGAATAGAAACGGTGATTTATAAAGGTAAGAGATCCATTATGCTTTTCATTTAGAGAACATGAAAAAGAACACTTGATATTTCTATGGAGTTGTATCATTACTTTCCTCCTTTCTATCTCTCAGCTGGGAACAAGAAAAGGGAAAATTTTAGATCAGGAGAGAGGAACAAGATCATGGCATTACAGGACAAAACAGGAAGTCTATCACTAGATGGTTGTCATTTTATAAGGTACATGAGTTAACTGGGACAAAATGCTGACTCTAGACTGTGATCTAATGGAAAGAAAAATAGTTTCAGACCCAGAAGATCTTGTTTCAAATCCTACCTCTGCTATTTACTAGCTCAAACAAATAATTTCATCTCTTTGGCTCTCAGTTTCCTCAGTTTGTCAAACAAGAGAGTTTGATCAAGGGCTTCTTTAAGTGCCCTTTCAGTTCTAACCTTCTGTGACAGAATTGCCAAGAATAAGTCACAGAGATGAGTCTAAGAAAACTCACCTCAGGAGTGATTAAAAGTCATTAAAGTATTGACAGCAGGGTGAACAGAGCACTTATTTTAGACTCCTCAAAGTGAATGGTTTCCAGAACTATCTAACATATATTCCTGCCTATAAGTAAGACTATACTTAAACTGACCCAGGTACATCATTGTCTATCTCATTCTTCAGTTTTTCTATGGGGGAATAACCTAAACTTCTCAGCCTCTCACAACCAGAAAGTTCTTCCTTAGTTCTGACCTCAATATATTTTGCTTATCGCAATTAACTCATAAAGTGGAAAGTTTCCTAAAGATATGAACTTTTAGGGACTGGCCAAGGTTTACATTTAACTCAAACTAAAGAAGTTTGGATCAAGCCCACCCCAACTGGAACTGACTCACATGAGCATGTTTTATCAGCTTAGCTGTTCTTTGAGCTCAAAAGGGACATCAAAGCAATTTTCAAACAGCTCCAGTTGAGAGGGAAACTAGTCAGTTTTTAGCTCTAGTTCTACTTTCAATTCTCTCTAGTCGTGGTCACACATATATTTTACAGCTGTAAAAAGCATGTCCGAAGGAAATGAAATATAGTGGCTTAGGCTAAATTCCAAAGCCCTAAACACCATTGTCCCTACTCTGCCCTGCCTGCTCTTCTGAGATCTGATGGGCTATTTAGGTATACCTATATCCTTTGAATTATTATGTATATTCTTTAAGGCCCAATTCAACTGACCTCTCCTTCAAGAAGGCAAAATGGAGCAGTGAATAGAGTACTAATTTGAAGTCAGAGGACTTTCCTTCAAATTAGTCTCTACCATTTATTGTTTGTGTGACTCTAAGTAGCTTAACCTTCCTTGGTCTTCATTTTGTCCTCTGTGACATGATGCAGCTTGACTAGATGATTTCAGAAGTCCCTATATTCCTAATAGAAAAATTTATATCCCTAATGTTTCCTTATCCCTCTAATGATAATGACCTTTCCCCCTTTAGATTTTATACGCATTGTTTGTATCTTTCATTTATTATCTTTTATTATAGTTATTTAGAATGTGTCATGCCCTGCTACTAAACCATACATTTCCCATTCATGACAGTTGGGAATATGTCTTGAATGAATTTTGCATCTCTACCAGTGCTTTAAAACAAATTATCCACTGTAGTTATTTAATAAATGTTTCTTGAATTGAGTTGCTCTAAGCCTACCCAAAAAGTTAATGTGATGGCCATAAGAATAGAGCCTAGGAGTTGTCCTTTATTTACTTTTTTCTTTCTTATGAGACAATACTGTCTTCTGAAATGATTTTAAAGTGACATTCATCAGGAGTTTTATAATCTATTCTTGGTTTTGAATTCCAAATTTCATTCCATAATTCCAATTATGTTCCCTTTCTCTCTCCTTGCTGGTTGACATATTCCCTAGCCCCATAGACTTCAGTTCACTCATTACTTTAGGTCTTGCCTAGATCTTGCCTTTTAAAATCTAGGTGAGGCCTGTTGAGAGGGGTGTTATCTGGCCAAGCAAGGAAGAAACAAGAGTGGTTAAGGGCTTCCTCATTAGCATTTTTGTCTCACTCAAACTCCCAGGAGCGTTGGTGACTGTCCTTTTTTGCAAAGTCAGAGATAAATAAATAAGTGCAGATGCCCAGGAGGCTGCGACTTCAGTCCAGCTGGCATTTCAAAGAACCACCTTCTGCCAGCATGCTATGGGGAGGGGAGGAAGGACCAAGATAATTTTGTTTTTTTAAGCCATCCCTCTGACCCATTTCTTCTCCTGTCAGTTCTGCTTATTACTGGTTGTCCACAGGCCAAGAAAGGAACAAGTGCCTTTAGGATCCCCCATAGCATTGCTTCGGTCAGGGCTCAAGGAATGTAGACTGGAAAGAGTTACCCTTATGGGATGAGAAAGATGAGGAGAGGAGATGTCTCAGCAATTAGAGTAGTCCCACATACATAGTCTGACTTTGTCTTTTCTTGCTGTTCAGTAAGAGATCCAGGGACAAGCCATGACAAGACAGAACTATTTACCACAGGATTTTATCTAGGGATACAGCCTAGTGATAATTCAAGCCTGGAATAGAGAAGATGCAGTGTCTACAAGTTGGGACATGTTTTCTTTCTAGGTGTTTGAACTGTCTAGACCCATTGCCTCTGCTCCTTCTAATGTGTAATTATAACTGATATTTTGTAGAACCATAAAATCTTAAGAGTTAGATTTTGAATTCAACTACCTAGCCAAAGCAGATTTTTTCCTTTAATAAACCTGGTGGACAATACTCATCTAGATATGGCTTACACCTTTCCAGTGACAGGAAACTCATTATCTCCCAAATAGCCCTTTCCATTTTTGGACTGCTTTAAATGTTAGAAAGTTTTTTGGTACCTTTCTTCTGAAGACCTCTAGGCACTATATCTTATTTATCATAGCTTGCCAGGAGAAAGTCAGGTTATTTCATCCCCATTCTAAAGAAATGAGAAATCTGAGGTTGAGGGAGATGAAGCAAACTTGTTCTCTAGGAAAGACCTTAAGCTCCTTAGGATCACAGATGTAAAGTTCTACTAGTTTCACCTCTTTATTTTGTAGATGAGGAAATCAAAGCCTCTAGGGGGTCAGTTAAATTGCCCAAGATCATGCAGGTTGAGAGTGACAAAGTCAGGGTTCAAACCCAGGCCTTCGGATTCCAAATCTAATGTTCTCTCTACTGTACCAAGCTGTGGAAATGTTGAATGAGATTTTTATTTTTGTATCTAACAAGGTAACATGCTTACTTAGCAATGCTGTTTCTCTAGTTTTTGTAAATGGACAATAACCAGGCACCACTTGAGCCAGTTCTGGATTTTCTAGACTTTCTCCGAGGCTGGGGACAGGTGGGTAGCAATGGGTGTGGCTTCAAATCTTTGGAATGAAAGATACTGGAGGAGAAAGAAATTACTGAAGAGATAGGAAGGAGGTGATAATGGAAAACCTCAGTAGACGTTGTATGCCTCAGTGGGTTGGACAGGGGGTGTAGGTGTGGAAGGTAGGAAGACAACTTTAGGAAGGTCTGGAAAGAGATAAAGGAGTGATAACAAGAGAGGGAAGAAGGATGAGGTAGTACAGTAGTACTTGGCATCAGAAGTTGTACCTATATGACCTTTCAGTTATTTAAACTTTTGGGTATTTAATCATTGAATAATTTCTTCATTTATAAAAGATATTATAATTTTATAAAAAACATAGAAATAATAATAAAGCAGCTAAGTGGTGCAATGGATACAGCACTGGAGTTAAATTCAAATCCAGCCACAGATACTTAATAGCTTTGTGACCCTGGGCAAGTCACTTAGCCCTGTTTGGCTCAATTTCCTCATCTGTAACATGAACTGGAGAAGGAAATGGCAAAGCATCCCAGTATCTTTGCCAAGAAACCTCCAAGTAGGGCAACAAAGAGTCAGACATAACTGAAAGAACTGAACAGCAATAAAATTATGTATCCCCCAGTAATGTTGTGAGCAAAGTGCTTTGTTCACTATAAAGTGCCATATTGATGTTCTTAGGATAAGAGAGGGAGCAGAAAGGCAAAAACCTTTTGTTTCTTCTCCTTGGATGGAATGGAATGAGGACTGAGCAGACCACAGGCTCATTCCTAACTCATCTGTAGGTGGAACTTTGTGTTGGTCACCAGGCCACTTTCTGGGTATCCATAACTATGCATAGAATTCTAGCAACTTAAAATAAGGGGCTTCTTTTTATCCCCCTCCTCTTCCCAAACTGAGTAAATTTTGAATAGACTTCAGGCTACACTCTGGAGTGGTTCCCAGACTTGTTCTTATCGTTAATAGAGACTTATTTCAGGATTCTTTATAATAGTCTATTTTAAATTATTAAGCTACTTTGGAAAGAAAGTTTAATAGCAGTTTCATGGTTTTCTATACTCCACCCCATCCCATCTGCCCCAGATCATACCCCCCGTTGAACTCACTTCCACTCCCACCCCATCCCTGATTTACCTATTTTGTTATCAACCACACTGTATCAGATCAATGATACAGTTGCTTTCCTAAAACCTCTTCTGCTTCAGAAACGCTGAGGCTCTGAGTTCTAGAAAGTCTAGTACCAGCTAAAAGGCACCAGATTTGGAGTTAAAAGACTTGTCCTCAAATCCTAGTTCTGACACTTATTAGCTTTATGAGTACAGGCAAATCATTTAAACTCCCTTAGTTTCAATTTCCTTATCTGTAAGAGAGGGGTGATATTTTTATAAATGATTGCACAGCACAGCAGTGAGGAAAGTATTTTGTAGATCTGGGAGTGCTACATGAGTTTTACTGTTAGCCTAATAATTGTTCATCAGCTATCTCTTGGTGCAATCCTCAACACTAAAAATTTCTTCGGGAGTCAGCTAACCAAGATCGGTGTTTCTCTATATAGTTACTAGCAAAGAGTAAATGGATCTTTGCCTCATTATTCTAACATGTGCAGGGGCATGCTTTCTTCTGGAGTTGATATGCTATCTCTCCACAACTGTCACCCAGCAATATGGAGTGCAACCATCTCCACTTAATATCCCAAGGTCCCTGTCTTTGTAGTTCCTTTATCTTGATGTTACCAAGACAAGAGTAACCACACAGGGACAGGCCCATACTTTCTGGGAGATGGACCACCCTCTGTAGCCCCATGATATTATTTTTTGTGCCAGTACTCCTCCATTCTCAGCCATCAACTAACTTAACCAGTGAAATTTTACTCTGGTAATTTCACTGCCTGGGAAGACCTATACTTCAGAAAGATGCATCATCCATACTATGACCAAAATGATACTTGTGAGGAGCAAAGTGGTTTTAAAATTTTCCCTTTATGTCCACACACTCCCTACCCCTCAATCTAGCTCCTTCCCACATGATCATCATTCCAAGAAGCAAGGGGGAGCAAAAATGTCATTCTCTGTCTTCCTTTGATTTATTCTTATAGAAGGGAGGGAGAAGAATGGGGTGGGGGTAGTGGTATGGAGTTGTTACCAACCTCCCTTGCAGAATCAACTCAAGAAGTATGTATGAATAGGTGGTATTTCTAGAGATAACATTAGTTGAATACTCTGCATGGGGAAGCCTATGGACAGAAGGCTAGCTCTGTTGCTCTATACTTCTGGATTCACAGGAAGTCATCAGTGTGTATGCTACAGGAGGCTACTAGATCTATGATTCAGTAGAGCTAAATTCTTTCCTGGTGACAAGGACTTCCTTTCTTCCTATTAATCTACGTTCATATCTAAAATACATATACCCTTATCCCTATCACCCAGCCCAAATTGGGGTGGAGGGGGGAGTGAGGATTTAGGGTTGGGAAGACCTTTTCTAAAGGTGGTTGTTTCCCTCAAGTTTTTAGTCTTCTCTTGCCATAAATAGGTTACAGATTTGAAAGTTTTGTGTTAGAAAGAACCATCTAGCCCAGGGGTGTTAACCTTTCTTGGGACATAGACTCCTCAGGCAATCTGGTGAAGCCTATGGTCCCCTTCTCAGAATAATATTTCTAAATGTATAAAAAATGCAGGATTACATAAATGTATAAAATTAAGAAAGAATTACAAATAAAACCAAGAACTATATGGAAAAATAAAGATAGATCACCTAATCTAGTCCATTCCTCTTAGAGATGAGGAAACTTGTTCAGAGAAAGAGACTTGCCCAAGGTCACCCAGCCAATAAGGGGTATTCTGACTTTCCAGGGGTGCTCTCACTGTTCAGTTTGAGTCCACAGTTTTCTTACTTCCCTTATCTTAAGGTGGGAAGAGGTACCCACATTCAGGTTAAGTCAGAAGTCAGTGATAGAAAGAGAAGGAATTCAGGCACTCATTCCAACATGAGGTAAAAGTTACAGGAGTTACCACCACAAGTCAGATCCCATTTAGGTCAGTTACAGTGGTCACTTGGGCAGTATCGCACAGGATGTCCCACAAACCTTAGAAGAGTTCTAAACTACTCAAGCTTAAAATTGCACTAAGACTTTTGGGACACCTTGATTCTGTTCTCTGAAACACTGTTTACCATCCAATCAAGTACAGCCTAGAAGTGTACCAGGTGGTGATGGGGGAGTGAAAGTGGGGAAAATTTGGGAAATAAGAATCTGTTGGGGTTGTTCCCACAGGAGACTAGTGGAAAGGTAGCTAGATGTAAGGATCAGAGGACCTGGGTTCAAATTCTAGCTCTTCTACTTAATACTTAGGTAACCTTAAACCAGTTGCTTACCCTTAGTTTTTTCCTCTGAAAAACAAGGGGATTGCATTTAGTGTAACCCCAGTGAGAGCTCTATACAGTTATAAATCTTGAGGATGTGTTCTAATCTTTGCTAGGTAATCTCTTTATCATTGATATTTTCCTGGAATCTATGGACAAGCAGGTTCATGAACCCCCTATTTTTATAGGTCTGTGTGTAGAAATGACAAGTGGGTAGTATGGTCAAGAAGACCAGGGCTCAAATCCAGTCTTTGACATTTTACCAGTTGTGTGACTATGAGTAAGTCACTAAATGTCTTGAAACTAAAAAGCTAAGTCATAGACAGGTCAAAATCTGTGATCTGCCTCATTGAAGAGAATTCCTCCCTGGGCAAAAATCACAACTCCTGACATATTAACAATTCCATACTTTAAGGATCTGAGATTACATCAATATGGGTGTCTGCCAGCATAAATCACAATTCCTTTCTTCCCTAGGAAATAGCCTTCATGAGGTATTGTGGCCAAAAATTCATCCCCTTGTGGCCAACCTGATCATGAGATGCTTCCAGATTAAGTAGATTGATCCTCAGACAATGGGCACATAGCCCATCATTGGGTGTGGACTCAGAGTCTTCCCAGGTTGCCAGAGCTACCAGAATTCATGCTCCAGGGACATAGCCTTCCCAGAATCACCTCCAAACAGGAAAAAGGGAACTTAATGAACAGTATAAAGGGATCCAGTTGACTCAAATGCTTACAAAGCTCTGGGAAAAACAAAAAATCCTAGAAAGTAGTTATTCATAATTGCTAGGTAGAGCATTCATACAGCACCTGAAGTTTTGCAAAATGTGTTATCGACATTACATCAACCCTGGGAGGTAGCTTCTATTCTTGTCCCCATTTTACAGACAAAGGAACTGAAGCAGACAACAAGTTAAGTGATCTACTCAAGGTCACACAGCTAGTTTGAGGCCACTTGGGTCTTCCTACGTCATGTCCAGTATTCTATCCATTGAGCCACCTATTAATAGCATATTTATATGGCATCTTATGCTTACAAAATACTTTCTTCACAATAGCCCTGTAAGACAGATAGTGCAAGTATCATTACGCCCATTTTACATGTGAGGAAACTGAAGCACAAAGGTTCAGAGAATGTAAGTGACTTGTCCAAGGTCACATAGCCAGTGAAAAAGAGTTAGGAAGAGGCAGGAAAGAGAAATTAAAGATAATAATGCTAATCTCACTCCTGTATCACTTTGGACATGTCATTTCATTTCTCTAGGTCCAATTTTGCTCATCTCTAAACTGAGAGGGTTTGACTTAGTGGTCCCTTAATTCCCTTACAATTCTCTGATTCTATGAGGATGTTGATAATCATCTTGATAGTGGTAACTATAACCTTGAGATTGGTTGCTGTTATCAGGCCGACTTACCTGAGAAAAACTGGCTAATGGAGTGAGGCAGAAGTGTGAGGAAGGCCAAAGGGTGGGCAAAAGAGATGGAGAGTACTGCAGAGATATAGGCCACTCCAGCTACCATAGAGTAGAGACAAGCCAAGGATGTATAGAGGCAAAACATGATGAAGTTTCGCATGTTTCTGCTCCCAATGCAGTTTCCTGTGAAGAAACAGTGATGGTCGTGTCTCAGGGTCACCCTAGCACAGAGCCTGCAAAAGTGGGTGCTCTGTGAGGAGGATGAGGCCTTCCTGCCTGCCTCTGGCCACTCAGAAGGGGTGCTCACTCCTTTAGCCCCTGCATTCTTTCGGGTGCTCAGATCTTCAGGTGAGTTCTGAATCACCAAGATGTAGTTGCCCAGAGCATTGGCAGAAAGGAAGAGGAAGAGAGCCCCATGTAGCAGAGCCGGAGAGAAGAGAGGGGTGATTGTGGGGTCCTTGAACATGTTGGGGAGGAAGAGGAAGAGCTGCAGGACGAAGGTCACCAGGGAGATGCACAAGAAGTAGACTGGGGCTACCACATTAAGCAACCTGAGAATGAGCATCCTAGATTACATTCCTGCAGAGTAGAGGGAGAGGAGAGGAGAGAGATGTCACTGCCTTAAAGAGAGACTGGGAGACAGAAGGAGAGAGACCTTCCACCCTCCCTCCCTCATCCTCCCCCTTGTACCCCACTCCGCATACTTAGGCTTTGCATCTTTGCATCTCCTTTCCCCACTTCCAACCTGGTCAATAAGCCTCCAAACACCTTACCCAGGAGCTTCCCTCCCACACCACACGGTTCTTTGCCACTGCCCTCCCTCCTCAGTAAGTGACCTGGACTCCTTGATCTTCGAAATCTTCCTCAGCTCTTTGCCTGGCTGAGAGACAGAAGCAGTCTGGGAACCAAGTTCCTGCTCTCTACTGTGGCCAGCTGCCTCTCTACCTTCCTGGATACCAGTGCCCCCCCCTTTCCCACATATACTGATGTCCATGTCATACACAGACAGCTGGATGTCTACACGTGGGGGGCTGGGAGGCGGGGCGGAGAGAGAGAGAGGCGAATGAGGGGTGGGTTTAGAGAGCTAGAAACACAGAGCTTGCTTTCTTATCCTCTTCAACAGAAATCCAAACCAAGTCTCCCGTTTTTATCTGTTCAAGTCATGGATCTGAAGCTGACCTCCACTACTGCCCCAGGAGCAGTAACCTCAGGAGGAGCGGGCGGTGGCAGGCAGGCAGAGCAGGGATTGTAAAGGGGGGAGGGAGAGGAACAGAAGAAAACGTACCAATTCCCCGCCTGAAAGTCCTGCTTCAAAGCTCCCCTACAGGCAGTGTGCTGGGACTTCCCGGGCAGTCACAGAGCTCTTTGGAGGGTGTGTGTGTATGTGTGTGTGTGTGTGTGTGTGTGTGCGTGTGTGTGTGTGTATGTGTTGCGGGGGGGGTGTCTTTGTTGTGTGTGTGTGAGTGTGTGTGTGTGTGTGTGTGTGTACACCCATCTGCAGTCACTTGGAGAAAAAAATCAATTAAAATTAATTTACATACACAAATAAACACACAAGCACACTTACCAAAAGAGAAGGAAGCCCTCTCTAGAATATCTCTAGCGACAGGTCTCAGTCAGATCCATCACTCCACGCTGCTGTATACGGCTCTTTCTTTGCAAAAATGCATTTCTGTGTCAGCCGAGGAAATTAAAATGCCCCTTTGGCTCCCGCCCGCTTCCCCCTCACCCCTCTTCAAGAACTCAAACAATCAACACCAAGCAGCTAACCCTTTCGCTGCCGGTAAGCTTGGTGCTGCGCGCTGCTGGCGGATTCTCTTCCGGACAATTAGCCACACAGAGATCCTCTCCCTCCCTTTGACTATTCCGCCGAACTTCAGAAAAAGGAGATAAAAGACCCTAGATGTCTGTGGAAACTTTTCATGGGGTTAAAAGAGGCCGGGCCTTCCTAGCACACCAAGGAAAAGTTCGGGGTCCGAGCTCCAGGGGTTAGCCTCTCTCCTTGGGGAAGGGATAATGGGTGCAATCACCTTGAAGTCCCCTTGTTCCACAGGCGCCTTTGAGGTGGCTATTGTTGATTGTGGCCGTTGCCTGTTACCTGGACTGAGTGCCTTTCACAGCTAGCTGGGATCGTGTCTCGGAAGCTCGTGGACCTCTCCCTAGAGCTCTACCGAAGCCTAAAACCACTGAGGAGCCCTGAGCCCGGGTTTGGGAGGAATCTAAGGGGGTTTGGGCATGAGCAGAGGGAAGAAAGGGAGGGAAGCCGCTGTCTTCTCCATATAACATAGGGGAGGAGGTAGAGGTACGTGTGTGTGGGTGTGTGTGGAGTGGAGGGGAGCCCCCTCCAGGGCATAGGCAAAGCTCCCCTCTCCAGCGGGGCCCTCTGGCTCAAGCTCAGGGGAAGAAAACTGTCTTTCCCGCGCCAGTCGCAAGGGGGGCTCGGGAGCCACCTCTATCTAGACTAGCAGACGAACTCGGTGGGGGGCTAAGCAGCAGGGGTTGGGCGAGACAGAGGGGAAGTGAAAGAAGCTTTTCCCGACCCTCAGCCAGAGGCTGGCACCCTGTGGGACATCCGTACAGCCCCGCCCTACAGTTTGAGGAGAGTGTCTGAGCTGAGTGGAGCTGTCCTTTCAGCACCCTCTGTTCTAAGGAAGACTCTGCCCCTCCCTGCACCCGGCAGCTCGGGAGGGCAGCAACAGAGCTTTAGGCAAGAGGGAAGCAGCGGGAGGGCGCAGCGAGAGCGCTTGGCTAGAGAACCTTGTGCTGCTACACGCAGGCTGGGCCACCCGCAGTATGCACTTTTACCACCTCCTGGGGTGCTAAGAGACTGCTACTCCCGCCTCCATTGCCGCAGGAGGCTGGGAAAATGGACTCACTGAACCTTTGCCGGAGATAAGAGGAGTGAAGCTACTCCAAATGAAAGAGGAGCCCTTTTGACTCGGGCGCTTCAGGAAAGGCTCCAAACTCGTGGCCTTTTTCTTTTTTTCTCTCTCTCTCCCCCTCTTCCTTTGCTCTCATCCTCCTCGCGATTCGGGGATTGGGCAGGTAGTGGCGGGGGGTGTTGGAGAAGACAGAACTGGCGGCGGCTGTCCTCCCACTCGGGAGACAGAGAGTGGGTGCTAGGAGTTGACTGTAATGGTAGCTAGGGACCTTGGCTATCTCCACTCCCACAGTACCTTTAAAGGAGGCGTGCTCCCGCCACCCTATTCGCCACTGTGGAGTTACAGACCTTTTTTTCATAATGGCCTTGGGGAGGCGCCTCTAGGGAGCTACGTAGCCTTTAGTCGCCCGGTTCAGCTCTGCCTGAGGTTTGAATTTAACCTTGATGGGGTTGCTCTAAACAACTCCATTATGCCTTTTCACCACCCCAAGAGTAATCTACCCTTTCTCATAGTAGCCCAGAGAGATGACCCAGAACTCAATATTCAGCCCCACTCTCTCCCAGCATTGCCAAGGGGCCCCAAGGCGACTTCCTGAATTGGGAGGAGGGTTTGGGAGTTCTGGGCTTAACCCCTCATTGGTATTTTCCCTTCTTATCTACCCCTCATTCCCCTTTCTGTGATTCAGCCGGTCTGAATGGGGGGTAGTTGACAGCAACAAGAGGGAACTGGTGTCAGGTCTGTGTGGGATAGAGGTAAATTTGGATCCAAAAATGAGGGAGGCGTCTTGGTGGCAGCATGTAGGACTGTCTGTACACCATTTGCCTCCAGTTGGCTGGACTTTCTCAAGCTCAATTACCCTCCTTTAAGTGAAGACCAAAAATAAAAGAAAACAAAGCAAAAACAGCAACAACAAAAAAACTAGCCTATGTTTTCTTGGGTTGACTAATTAAAAGGAGAGCAATCCCTTAAAGCTAATGCCATATGCTTATCAGTTCAGCCTCTATTTTTAAATCATCAAACAGTGTTTTCTCCATATTTTAGCAGCTTACATCAAATTAATGAAAGGGAATGGGAGACTAAGAAACTTTTTCATGTCCTGAAAAGGTCTTCAATAGATACAAATGAATAATATGAAAGGGATTATTAGCTCTGCATCAGAGAGCACCATAGACTAATGTGGCAATGAAGGTTAGAGTAGGAGAATGAGTGACTTTTCCCATTAAAAAAGATAGTTGGTGGCAAGATAATGGCAGTTTGGGCCTTTTGCAAATGCTCTTTCTGGCTCTTACGTTCTTAATGTTGCTGCTGGCTGCATCTGTAGCCATAGCTGCTTTACACGTGCAGTTTTAGTGGAAAGTCTCCAGTCTTTAAATACCTTAAGAGTTAGCCAGCTTTTCTAATTTTATTTTGTGTATGGGTGTATAGTGGGAAGGTGTGTGTATGTGGGGTGGTAGACAAAGAGAGGTCTGTATCTATGTGGGAAGGTATGCTTGAGTATGCAGTAGGGTGTAGACGGTATGAAAGACGTGTGAGGCCAGAGAGAAGAGGAGGTCTGACCCCTCCTTTGAAAACTGAAATAACAAAAACAAGTCATTTGCTTCTTTAAATCATTAAATAGCAGAAAACCAGTGAAGTTCTTGATGTAGAATCAGAGATTTTCTTTGCTACCTCTCTCTGCTGCTTCTTCCTTGTCCTCCTCTCCCCACCCCACTTTAAAATACATCTTATGGAGGGCAACATGACCAAATATGGTTTCCTCCAGAACTGGTGTTTATCCATTGGCAAAATCAATGCAGAGTTTAGTCTTCAAAGCTCACTTAGATTCTCCTCTCCAGATGGAGAGAATTGTGGAATTATATTGCATGTGTTCATCTCTGTTTAGTACAAAGTAAACTGATGCTCTGCTCCCTGACACTGTTCTATTTAAAGGCCCCACAAAAATACCAATCAGAAGGCACATTAAAGGTAGCATGTTTTACTAATGATCCAAATAACTTCACATCAGTGAGCTCAGGTATGCTCATGGAAACTGTCTGAGGTCATTTAGATTCTTAGGTCAATTAAACAAATGTAAAACAGTCACAAAGAGATTACAGTGGCCAAAGAATTCATGACTGGCAGAAAGTCCACCAAAAGGCAGTCAGAAAGGTGTGCCAGGAAAATGGAATAGGCATCAAATGTGGCATGAGAAGTGATAGATATTACTATCTATTACTATATACTATTACTATTACTTACGTATGGGATTTGCCCAAATCTTAGCTAACCTGAAGCGATTCTGTCTATGCACAAATGTTAGGCCTCTTTTGCTCCTGTTAAACTTTACTCCCTTCAGTCTGATAGACATGTATGTGCATGATCTGTCTTTGGCCCCTGTTGTTTTTTTCTTGGTATTTTAAATGGTTGGTTTTTTCACCTAACACTGATGTTACTCTTACTTGGGAGACAATGTGGTATTGTGAAGAATAAGCTAAATTTTAGAAGCTAAGTTCCCAATTCATCCCTGCCATTTATTACCTGTGTGTCCTTGGGTAAGATGCTGGACCTCTTTGGGCTTCATTTCCTTCATCCTTAAAATGAGAGTTGAATTAGGTGACTACTAAGGTTCCTAAAAACTTTAACTCTATTCCATAACTGGACTCTATATTTCCAAAGGGCAGAGGCTATTTTGTTCAAATTGTGTCCTTTCTCACTCCCAATGCTTAGCACTATATTGAATATATAGATATTCAATAATCACTTGATTGTGGAATAAGTTCTGGAACTGGAAAAAAAAACCTAAGAGGCCATATCATCCAGTCCCATCATTTTACAGATGAGAACACTGGGTCCCAGCAAGGTTAAGTGTCCTACTCAAGGTCATACAGGCAGTCAGTGGCAGTTAATTGATAAATTGATTGGCTCCAGTCTTGCTGTATGAGTACAGAAGTTTTATTATATGCTCTTTAAGCTAATCAACCCCTAAATTTTGTCTCCACTGATTTTTCCATTCCACTCACTTCAGTCTCATTGTGGAAAGTTTTAAGATGGTTTATTTCTCTATAAACCTACATGGTAGGCCCTCAAGCTTCAGTGTTAGAAGATGGGTTTAAGAGGATAATTACAAAATCACAATGCCATTTCACAATTTTGCAATCAAGATACATCTCTACCTCATGGTTATCCCAAGGGGCAAAAACACCGATAGCAGCTTATTGTCTGTGTAGCACATTACCTAAGGTATGTGGCATAATTCCTGCAATTTGCCTGTCTTGTGAACAAAATAATTTCCTCTCAAAGTAGAAATCATCCCATTTTCCTCAAATTCCTATACTCAAAAAGAGGAAAAACTCGCTATGGAGAGTGACTTCTCCCTCATGTTTGAAACCCACACACATATGTTTGTCTGGTCTTGGTTTTCAAAATGTTATTTGGATGTTTCAAATCCTCAGATACAAGCAGCGTAGTTCTAGCCTATTGTAGTAGCATTTTTTATTCTGAGTTCACCATTTCTTGATCAGATATAGTGAAGACATGCTGAAAGGTAGGTTTCTCTCTGCACAGGAACTATGTACCTTCCCATAAGTAATTGTAATTTCAATATAATTCTTCTCCTCAGTAAGATCAGATTTTAAACACTGATGGAAAGCTTCAAACTCCTCAAAATTAACCAAAAGATACAATAATGTTCTTTCTAAACCCATTAGGGTCAAGCTAGGATGGGATCTGCCCTAGACAGGGGCTAGAATGCCTACAAGTTGCTAGTTGAGACATCTTGAGTCATCATCTTGTCTGAGAAGTCTTCTTCCCACCACTACCACACACACATACACACACACACACACATGCGCACGCACACACACACACACACACACACACACACACATACACGGAGAAGTTATGTTGGTTAGTTGGGAGTCTGGAGCTCTCTGTGGGTGTCTGGTTGGTTACACAGAACTTCATTGCTGGAGAATGAGATGCTGCTCAAGGGGCCAGAGGCAAGAAGTAGATTTTTAGAATTGAAGTATGAGAGTTTGAAGGACAACAGAAATATCGTTGTAAACCTTAAAGCATTTTGGACATGTACTGCTATTGTTATTAGTTCCAGTTATTTCATTGGTGAAGGGAATTCCCACTGTGGAAAAACTTTCTCTAGCTATACAGACTGGTAACTGCCCTGCAACTTAGAAAAGAATTGTCTGGGGCATTGAGAGTTTAAGTGACTTGCCAGGGTCATACAGTCACTAGGTGTCAGAGGTGAAACTTGAATATAGATCTAACTCCCAGAGCTTGAGGGTCAAGCAAAGTGATGGGGTTAGAGAAATCTAAGCAGAACAGGGAGGATACAGAGTCAGTCTAGAATCCAAAATAATTTGCCCCATTCAGCTTTTCGTGGGCAAGAGCATACATTTATGCCGAGGCTCCTGAGCCCTCTGCCATCCAGCAACACCTAAATGAGCTGCAGTGGGATAACTATCTCAGATAACGTTATCCTCAGAGACAACATGCTGTTTCTAAAACCCGAAAGGGTAGTATTTCTCTTTTTCTCTGTTCTCCAAGAATTCAATCTAAAAGCTACAGATCTCCTTCCCTTTAAGTCAATTTGATAGAGAGAAAATGTAAGAAATAATTATTCATTTTACTTTAACAAAATATTTTTATTTTTTAAAAGCATTCACTGCCCAATATTTTTTATTATCTAAAATAACTTAGGGCTTATGAAGTGTGATTTAATTGACAAAAAATCTGATTTATGCTCAACTCTTCAGGAACATATTTATTACCAAAAAGCAAGGTAGAAGTGAAACTTTTATCTATAGTGCAGGTATGCATTTTTTCCTGATACTTTGAAAGTTACAAATGTCTGCAGTACTGAGTTATAGGGACAGGGAAAAGAGATGGTGTAAGTCATCATCTTGGCAAGTAAATCAAGCCAACAGTTTATGGAGAGCTGTTAAGGTAGAAGCAGTGCTTCTGAATACCAAGAACCTCTCTCTAGACAGGTTATCCAATCTTTATCATCAAGAGCTGTGATTGATGAGTCAGGATGTAAATCTTTACTCTTCTCACAAATGCCCCCCTTGGAGTGCTTAGGAATAAGGAAGAAAGAATAAGATCTTTCACCAATTAGCAGTGGATTCTAGGGAGTTCTTAGCAAGCGGATCTTAAGGATGCCTGTGGACTAGCATGAAATTGTGCTCTGAGATTAATTGGCACTTTCATTGTCAACGTGTACATGACATAGACAGCAAGAAAACAAAAGATTAAGTATGTAGTCCTTGGCCTGAGTCTAACTGTCCTAAGTCTGCCCAATATGCTCTAATTTACCTTAGTTTGGGACTTCATCTTGACAGGAATCCAGTGGGTCACAGTGGAGGTCAGTTATTGTGAGGACACACTCCAGGATCCTACCCAAAATAACAGCTTCCCTTGGGTTCCATAACCCAACTTGCTCCAAAATGGAAATATGCCTCAAAGATTTTGACCCTCTAATGCTTTTCAACAATGACATAGACTTGGGAGTAGTCAGAAGGCTAAAATTTGGTCAAACTCTGATCTGTAATGTTGCATTCCCAGACTTCCTCCACTGTCTCATTCTTCTCATCTAGGGGCTCCTCTATTTGTCTTCCCCCTTCTATGTACATTCAAATCCAAGTGTGTTTTATAGAAGTCTATTTACAGAGACCAGGAAAATCTTCATTTAAATAATACAAAGGTACTAGGAATTTTAGGGCAGTTAGGTGGCAAGGTAGATAGAGTATCAGGCCTGGAGTCAGGAAGACTCATCTTCTTGAGTTCAAATCTAGCCTCAGATACTAGCTATGTGATCTAGGCAAGTCACTTAACCCTGTTTGCCTCAGATTCCTCCTCTGTAAAATGAACTAGAGAAGGAAATGGCAAACTATTCCAGTATTTTTGCAAGAAAACCTCAAATGTGGTTATGAAGAGCTGGACATGACTTAACAATAACAACCAGGAATTTTTAAGTGCTAAAAGAAAATAATCCACCCAACACAATAACTGAAGTTTTCATAAACTTTTTTAATTACCCTAACTGAAATGTGATGCTCTGGAGAAATTCTGGTGAGAGTTACTATGACACAATAGATAGAGGACTGGAGTTGAAATCAGAAAAATCTTGGCTTGAATCATAACTCAGAAACTTATTAACCATATGAAAATGGGCAAATCACTTAATTTCCACAAGTCTCAGTTTCCATCATCTGTAAAGTAAGGATGAAAAGAATAGAATCTTTCTCACATGGTCATGAGGATCAACTTAGATAATGGTATAAAGTTCTTTACAGATCTTAAAGTGCTATAAAAATGCCAGGTTATTTCCATTATTGATGGTGGTGATGGTGGTTATGGTTGTAGTAATAACAGTAGTAGTATAGTTGTCGTAAGACCTGGGTTTGAATTCTGGCTCTGTCACTAGTTTATGATCTTAGATAAGTCACATTACTTTCTCTGGGCCTCATTCTCCCATTTATAAAATGGAAACATTGGATTAGATGACCTTTAATGTTTTTTCCAGCTCTAAATCTGGATTTCTATAATCTTTTCCTTACATGTTTTTCACCATTTTTCTTTTATAAAAGGCCTAGAACTCCAGAGGAAAAGTTTATTTCCCATGATTCTCTACGCCCTCCCTTTTCCTAAGGGTGATTATCTTCCCTAAAACCTTAGCTTTATCTATCTTCCAGCAGCCTGGGAACCTCTTTAAAAAGACCATGTCTTTGACCACTTAGGAATGGCTGCCAATACCTGACTTGGTCTTGGAATTATACTCACACATTTCCATGTGATTGCTAGATACAATCTCTTACCTAGGTGACCTACATTTTGAATGCCCCTATAAGATTTGGAGCAAAAGGCAGCTAGATGGCACAATCGATAGAGTGCCAGGCCTGGAGTCAGGAAGACTCATCTTCTTGAGTTCAAATCTGGCCTCAGACACTTACTAGCTGTGTGACCTTGGGCAAGTCACTTAACTGTGCCTCAGTTTTCTCATATGTAAAATGAGCTGGAGAAAGAAATGGCAAACCACTCCAGTATCTCTGCCAAGAAAATCCCAAAAATAGGGTCACGAAAAATTGGACACAAACTGAACAAATGGAGCAAAGGGGATAAGGGTTGTCGCTGTTGTGTAGTCCTTCCCTCCCCTCACACCCACTCTGATTTCTCTAAATTCCAAAGGGGTATAGGACTTGACCTAGGGGCAGATTACCTAGACTGCCACTAACTGACCAGTCACAAGAAGTGCCAAAAATTTATAGCCTTGGGATAATGAAGAATCTTCAAGACTGATCCCATGACCCCTTTCACATGCTACAAGGCCATTTGTTAGCCAGGTATGCATGTTTATTTGTTCCTTTTCTGTTACTTTGATTTATGTTTCATTTACCTACTATGAAACTATGGTGGTCAGAAGAAATGTTAGACCATGTGTATTTTATTTAATGCTTAAGATGAGAGAGATAGAGACAGAAAGAGACAGAAACAATAACAGGGAGGGTCCTTAATTTCGAGAGATGAAGTATTTTTGTTCCAGATACATGAGTAGCTGAAGCTGAGACCAGAATCATCAGGGAAAATTGGGATGGGATGGGGGGTAGTGGTATTAGACTGTTACAAGCCTGTCAAATAATCCACATACCCCATGTTGCATACTTGGATAACTCACTCTCCCTATTTATTTACTGTGGATGGAGCTTTCTTTCAACTTCCATCTCCATTGGGACCTGGCTTTCCCTTTATAATCAATTCATTCCCCTTCCCTTTGAAGGGCCTTGGTCAACCTCATTCTCTTTGTTCCTTGTCCAAGCCTTTAGGTAGCACTTGAAAGGTGGGACATGCCTTTAATCATAGTCCCTAGCCCTAGAACTAACTGACCTAACATTAGCATTCTAAGTCATTGGCCCCTCTTAGAACAAGTCCATAAGACTTTGTCTTCACTGGGGGAGTGGGGTTCACACTTTTTTCTTAACTACCTTCATCACTGAAAGCTAATGTAAAGTTCTCTGGATTTCCCTGGGTTTTGTAAAGTTGAATCTTTGGATTCCTAGATTTACTTTACCCAAGCCCTAATTATCTGTTTTCCTCTTTCCCCTGTCTCCTGTTATGTTGATCTTAGCACCTACTTAGGATTAAAGATTTAAAAGGAGAATGGTTTTTAGATATTACCCTTGCCCTCTTTACTTTACAGGTAGGAAACTTGGAACCAGAAAAGTCAAGAGCCCTGCCCAAGTCTTCACCTATAAATGACAAATAAGGTCTTCAAGCCTAGTTCCTCTGACTCCAAATCTAACATACTTTTCTGCAGTCACAGATTCCAAGCTACAAGCATGCACTTTCTGGATTTTATTTATAAGAGGAAAAAAAGAGAAGAATATACAAATTCAGAAATAAGACCCTAGGGGAAGGCATTTAGAATTGCCTAGTTTTTTTTAATAGCTTAGTCTCATATGAGATGACATTTAAGTTTTCTGATTTGATCACTGACTAAAATTCACCAAGGTCTATTACGGCACATACTGATTCTCTCTAGGCCCACTGTCCCTTACACAACAATGCCATTTCCACTCCCAGAATACCTTCCACTTTCAATTTTGTTATTTATCTGCCTGGAATACACTAGATAGGACTCATATGCCTGTTCTACAGTTCCAGGAAAAAAATAAACAAATACACAAATGTTTCTTGGTCATCTTAAAAATTGGAATAATTCAACCCAACAGAAATTTCCTCTAGTGGTATGCTGGCAAATGTTTAACAGCTAGCTCTCTGCAACAATAACATAAACAAAAAAAATCAATTAATAAATATTTATTAAGTGCTTACTCTGTGGTAGGCAGGCACCATGCTAAGTGTAGGGGATACAAAAAGAGACAACAGTGACCATCAATAGCTAAATAATAGCTAAACAAGCTGTAGTATATGATTGTGATGGAATATTATTATGCCAAAAGGAAAGACAAGCAGGATGAGATCAGAAAAACCTGGAAAGACTTACATGAACTGATGCATAGAGGAGTAGAACCAGGAGGACATTATACACAGTAACAGCAATGAAGAACTGTGAATAACTTGACTATTCTCAGCAACAATGATCCCAGACAATCCCAAAGGATTAATGATGAAGCATGCTATCTTCCTCCAGAGAATGAACTGATATTGCTGACTACACACTGGAGAGTGCTATTTTTTACCTTTTTTCTTCCATTCTTTTTTTATTTGAGACTTCTTGTACAAAGTGACTAATATGGAAATATTTTACATGATCACACATTGGATTGCTTACCATCAGGGGTGAAGGAAGGGAAATAGAGGGAGGGAGAGATAGAATTTGGAATTCAAAACTTTTTTTAAATGCTAAAAATTGTTTTAACATATAATTTGGGGGAAAACAAAATATTATATAAAAACATTTTTTAAAAAAGAGACAAAAGATGGTCCCTGTCCTCAAGGAGCTTACAATCTAATGGGGGAGACAATATGCAAACAAACACATACAAAGCAAGCTATATAAGTAATAAATATGAAATAATTAAAAGAAGGAAAGTACTGGAATTTAATGGGGTTGGGGAATTCTTCTTGTAGAAGGGAATTGTGGTTGAGACTTAAAGAAAGTCAGGGAGGTCAATAGTCACAGTGGAAGAGGAAGAACATTTCAGGTGTGAGGGACAGAGAAAATGCTGGGAGCTGAGAGACAGAATGTCTTGTTTGGGAAAACAGATAGGAGGCCAGTGTGACTGGATGGAAAAGTGAATATTGAGGAGGAAAGTATAAGAAGAATGGAAAGATAGAAAAGAGCTAGGTTATGAAGGGCTTTGAAAACCAAACAGAACGTTTTCTTATTTCATCCTAGAGGCAATTGGAAGCCACTGGAGTTTATTGAGTGGAGGTGGGGGTGAGGGGTGACATGATTAGACATGCATTTTAAGAAAAATCACTTTAGTGGTTGAATGGAGGTTGGATTGCAGTGGGGAGAGACTTGAGACAGGCAGACTTACAGTAGGCTATTGCAGTAATCAAGGAGTGAGGTGATGAGGGTCTGTATCAGAGTGGTGGCATCATCAGAGCAGAGAAAGGGACCAAGTCAAGAGATATTACAAAGGCGAGATTGACAGGCATTGGAAACAGCTTGGATATGGAGGACTGAAAGATAATGCGGAATTCAGGATGCTTCCTAGGCTTTGAACCTGAGGGGTTGAGAGGATGGTGTTGCAGTAATAGGGAATGTAATCAATGGGGAGAGTTTAAGGGGACAGATCATGAGTTTTGTTTTGAACATATTGAGTTTAAAATGTTTACTGAACATCCAATTCAAGATGTCTGAAAGGCCATTGGAGATGCAAGTTTGGAGATCATCAGAGAAACTGGAGCAGGAAAGGTATTTTTGAGAATCATCAGTATAGAGATGGTGATTAAATCCATACAAGCCACTGAGATCACAAAGTAAAGTAATACGGTGACAGAAGAGGGCTCAGGACAGAACCCTGAGGGTCACCTCAGGGTAATAGGGTACGATCTGGAGGAGAATTCAGCAAAGGAAACATAGAAGGAGAAGTCAGGTAGGAGGAAAACCAACAGAGAGGGTTATCCCCAAAACCTATGGAGATAAGAGTATCAAGGAGGAAAGAGTGATTGACAGTGTCAAAGGCTGCAGAGAGGTCAAGAAGAATGAGGGTTAGGAAAAAGTCATTGGATTTGGCAACTAAGAGATCAGTAGTAACTTTGGAGAGGGAAGTTTTCATAAAATGATGAGATCAGAAGTTAGATTGTAAAGAGTTAAGGAGAGTGAGAAGAGAGACAAGTGGTAGCATCAATTTTGTGGAGTTTAGCTACAAAGGGCAGATGAGATGTGAGATGAAACAATCACGTGAGGGTTTTTTTCAGGATAAGGGACACATGGGCATTTTTGCAGGCATTATGAAATAAGTCAATAGACATGGAAAGATTGAAAATAAGCTAAAGAGTGGGGAATGACAGAGGGGGCAATCTGTAGGAGAAGACCAGATGGAATGGGATCTCTTGAACAAGTGGTAAGGAGTGAAAGCCTTTTCATCATGTGAAACAGGGGTGAAGGAGGAAAAAGAGGCAAAAGTCACCTGAGTGATAGGAAAAAAGGAAGAGGGGAGAAGAGGGAGTTTACATGAATGGTCTCATTTTTTCTCTGAAGTATGAGGCAATAGAGAGCGAAGGAAGGGGAAACCATAAGAGGTTTGAGGAGGGATGAAAAGATATGGAAGAGCTGCTGTGGAGAGTGGGCTAGTGAAAGAGAGGCATAATAGGATTGCTTTGAAGGTCCAGTTGAGGTTTTAATAACATAGCATAAATGACATGCTATTAAATGGACACAAGACACATTTTTAATTAAATCTTCATTGTTAACATTTTCCCTATTGCTTTTTTAAATCTAGATAATCAACCAAACAATAAATCAAGTTCTGGTTTGTACCATTTGCCAATTTCCGATATGCAAAGTCTCACTGCTCCTGAGCAGCTACAAGATGGCTCCAGCTGATCCTTGATTACTCTAAAAGTTCAAAATAAACAACTTTTATTTAAGAGTTCATTATAGAGCATGTATATTATATACTGTTAGTTTTTTCTCTTGTTTTATTGCTATTCCTAACATTTGGAGGATGATAAATAATACCAGGTAGAGAGGGCTATTTTAAGTGGTTCTACTGTTTCACTACTTCAAGTAATACTGGTTTCTGGTTTTAGATAGATAGTGGGGTGCTTTTTAAAAATCAAATTAAAGAAATACTTTTCCATAAGTCTATGTGTTTTAGAGTTTTTGCAACTACTGAAATAACTGAGATTTTACTTTTTTATTATTTATATGAATGATTAGATCTTCAATGTGTTAATATAGAAAATATTCTATCCCCAAAAAAGACATCGCCCACAAAGTCACAAAGCTATCCTCTTTTACTCTGGAATTTCAAGTATTAAAGAGAAAGGAGACCCTGTGTCTCAATTTGCTTGTTGAAGGATGCTCTGGCTAAGAGCCATGAGTCAACTTTTAGGTTTCTAGATTCTCTAGGGACTTTTTTCTCACAACCACAGATCAGTGAGAATATCATTTGTCAACCCTAACTTTAGGGCTGATCATGTATGTGCTCAGTAAAGATTTTCTACAGGTGATATGTAAAAGTTTCCAAGAAAGTTTCTTCTTGAACAAAAATCTGAACCTTGGTGCTCTCTTTTAAAAATATACCCCTTCCTTGGACAGGTAATACAAAAAATTATCAGTTATCCACACTTTGGAGTGACTTCATTTACACACCAACTTTTCCCCCCTCAATAGTAGTTACAGTAGAGCAAAGCTCAAAAGGAATGGGAGTTTTGATGGGCCTAGGAAAAGGCGATAGAAATCCTGAAGAGAACAGAGCTTTTGAGAAGGGTGCTGCAGTGAGCAATTTACAGACACAGGGTGCCTAAGTGTACAGAGCAGAAAAAAAGAGAAGATAGCAAATGCTTGTCTTTTACTTTGTTCAGAACAAGGTCTACTAAAAGTGACTTCACCCATAGCAAAGAGAGCCATTGGATATACAAAGGTTGTATGTAGTACTAGAAAGCACAAATTCCTAAGGGACTTTCATTTGAGGTCTAAGTATTTTGACCATTTTGCTCTTCAGCTCATCATCTTAACCTTGTAGAGGGTCCTAGGCAACCCTGGAGGAGCTTAATGCAAACAAACAAACAAAAATTCTTGAAAAATTACAAAAAAGACAAAAAGAATGTAACAACCTGCTGGAGGAGTGACTGAATAGGTAGGCTAATGAAAACCCGCTCTCCTTGGTTTGTCCTTCTCCAGAAGGACCAAGTCATAGATCTTAACAATCTAGTCAATTAGGAGGGAAAGGGGGATGTTAAATTTTTGCAGTTCCCAATAGGTCTCCTGATGTTAAGTAACAATGAGTAAGAACAGCACCAGAAATCTCAGAACAGATGATTATGCTTCTGGTAACATCATCAACTCTCATCATGGGTCAGGGTCATCTGCATTAAGGTAGCAAATACATCATTATCTTCTTACATGCAACCTGTCTCAATAGGTCACATAATTTCTGGATAATTTAATCATTTTATGAATAATGCCAACATTTAATAAAAGAATGGTCATTTGGACATCTCTCTTAGTCCAAAGAGCCCTCATGGTAGTGGACTTACAGTTGCCCTTGGGAGAGTAAGTGTTCCTCAGGGAGTCAACCAACGCTGATTGGTTAATAATCAATGAGAAAATATATATATTACAGTGAGGATCTTGGGCTATGTGACTTGGGTCACCCAAATCTTGGTCAAAGAGACTTATTAATTTACATATCACTTGTCTGACAAAAGGGAGGAGTCATATTTTCCCAGACCTGTCTGAGCAAACACAATGAGCAGGAACGCATCCTTAGCCCAAATTCAGAACTTCTTTTACTGTCTGATTAGATCTCTGCCAGGGTAAAGTTGTGAGAGAAATTGTCCATACAATTTCTGAATGAGGAAGTAGAAAAGAGGAAAACTTTGTTCTTATTACAATAGTTAATAAATAGAAGACAAAAATAATCATTTCTCAAAAGTATTAGGGTTGATACTTAGATTAGCTTTGTACTACCCCACCCTTCAGAACATCACTTTTCCGGGCACCCCATAGAAAGAAATTTTAAATCTCTGCCCCTTTCGACATCTCTGATGAGGGGCTGTAATTTCTTCTCCAGGGTCTCATCTTCATCTACTAACTCAGAATTGTCACCAAGTCTATTATAAGATTATACTTTCATGTAAATACATAGTTATTGTAGTTAAGCAGAGATACTTTCATCTCTTACATGTCATGAGAAAGCAAAGCACCACCTAACAGTGCCACCCCAAGTCACTGTGGGGAAGAAGTTTTCTGAACCATCCCAGGAGAAAGCAGATCTGCCATTTGAGAGGATCCCAAACCATTTCCCTAGGTTATATGGAGTCTTTAGATGGGGCAGGGACCTTGAGGTCTAGGTAACTCTTTACTAAGGACAGAATATAGAAGGGTCAGAGAAAGTTAACTGGAAACACTGCCCAAAAACAGATTATTCTTCTCTGCCAAATTTTCCTGGATTCCAGTGGATTCCAGAAACCACTGGATTGGAGAGCCTTTCCCTTTTTGGTGGCACTGAAGAGGAAGAAGGCAAAAGGCAGCAAGAGGCAGCTCTCCAGACCTCCCATCTAATTTATGCCATCACATCCTAACTCACTATGAGTACATCTGCACTATGGGTTCCACCCCACACAAAAGGCTGTTCTGTGATACTAAAGAGAGACCAGTGTTTTACAGGAAGAAATGGATATCTCATTCAGGCATGTCTGATTGACTTTTCATTTTGATGTCACAGACAAGAAGGCATCAGTCAGTTAACAAATTTGCATGAGACATGGAAATTACCAGTTTATGAGTGGGAGAATGTCTGGAAAAGGAAAAAAGTGCATGTCCTATGCAAGAGGAAGAAGTTTATCTAAAGCATTAAGACAAAATGACAAAAAAGGTTTTTTATAATTTAAAAAAATTTCATTTTTCTCATTTACATGTAAAGAATTTTTAACATTATTTAAAAAATTTTTTGAACACAAAATTCTCTCCCTCCCTTCCCTCCCTCCTCAATGAGAATGCAAACAATTTGATATTGGTTATACAAGTACAGTAAAGCAAAGCATTTCCATATTAGTCATGTTGTAAAAGAAAAGAGACAAAAAAACAAAAAAAGTTTAAAAAAATATATGCTCCAATCTGCATTGAGACTCCTTCAGTTCTTTCTCTGGAGGTGGATAGCATTTTTTTTTATCATGAGTCCATCAGAATTGTCTTAGGTCATTGAATTGCTGAGAATAGCAAAGTCTTTCACAGTTAGTAATTGTACAATGTGTAATTGAATACTATTGTACTGTAAGAAACAATGAATAGGAAGACTTCAGGAGGCCTGGAAAGACTTATGTGGACTGATGCTGAGTGAAAGGAGCAGAACCAGAAGATCATTGTACAGAGTAACAACCACAGTGTGCAAGGAATTCTTCTGGTAGACTTAGCCCTTCACAGCAATGCAAGGACCTAAAACATTCCCAAAGGACTCTTGAGGCAAAATGCCATCTAAATCCAGAGAAAGAACTACAGAATTGGAATGCAGAATGAAGCAGAATATTTTCTCTTGTATTATGTTTTATTTTATTTGGGTTTTTCTCATGGTTTCTTCCATGCATTTTAATTCTTCTGTGCAATATGACTAATGTAAAAATGTGTTTAATAAGAATGTATGTGTAAAACCCATATAAGATTGCATGCTGTCTTGGGGAGGCACAAAAGGGAAGGGGAGAATATCTAAGATTTATGGAAGTGATTTTAAAAGGTAAAAAGGTAAAAATAAATATTGTTGTTACTGTGTACAATGTTCTCCTGGTTCTGTTCATTCAATTTTGTATTAGTTCACGTATGTCTTTCCAGGTTTTTCTGAAAGCATCCTGCTTAGGATTTATTTTTTATTTTTGGTTTGTTTTTTATTGTTGCAAGAAAGATTTGAACTGGAAAACCAGGGAGCTTTTGGGCTAGCACAAAGACAAATAGATTCCTATAACATAGATGTATGTATGTATATAGATAGTTGTATATACATACACATATATACACACATATATGTATGTGCATTATATATACGTGCATATAAAAAATAAGTGCATTTAGAAATGTGCAAACAAAAAGCCCATATAAGGTTCAAGGAGGAAAAGGTGTTAGAGTCAAGTGGTAGGATAAGGCAAGGTGTCACTGAGGAGGTAACATCTGGTTTGTATTTAAAGAATCAGTAGAAATTCAACAGAGAGGTGAGGAAAGACATTCTAGACATGAAGGGTAGTATAAGAAAAAGAATGAGAGCATTCTTTTGTTGACCCATAAAAAGAGTTATATATATTTGGGTGACAGAGAGTAGCCTAGTTTGGCCAAAGCATAGAGTATTCGGTAAGAATTGAAGGGAATAATTCTGGAAAGGGAATGATAAAGAGTTTTGAATGCCGGACAAAATAGTTTGAACTTTATTTGATAGGTGACAGGGAGACACTATAGATTTTAAGCAGAGGCATGAAATGACCAGATTTGTGTCTAAAAATAGCTTTAGAGGTGATATAAAAGATGGAGTGGGGAGAGAGTAGAGGAGAGAAGACCTATAAAGAGGCTATTGTTATAGTTTAGGCAGATGATTACGAAGACTTCTACTAGGCTGGAAGCAATGGGAATAGAGAGGAAGTACGAACAGAAGTAGACTGCTTAGGATTTGGTGATTGGTTGGGTAAAAGAGAAAATTCAAAGACAACACTGAGGTTTTAAACAAGAGATTGAGTGAAAAGAGTTATCATTGACAGTAATTGTGAAGTTTGAATAAGGGGAAGGATAAATTCTCCTTTGATCAAGTTGCATTTGAAGCAACAATGAAGATACCTAGTTAGCGATGCTTCAAAAGAAGTTGGGAATGGAGGTCTAGAGCTCAGAAGAGAGATCTGGGCTATTATTAAATATTTGAGAATTATCTTCTTAGAAGTAGTAGTTGAAGCTAATAGGAAAAAATTAGTTTGTCAAGAGAAAGTATGGAGAAAAAAGAGGAAAATATTGGAAAAGACATTCAGGTATGAATTCTTAACTTGTCCATGAACTTTAAAAAGAAATAATTTGCTAACTATCTCAACATAATTGGTTTGCTTTTGTAATCCTGTACATTTAAAACATTGAGAAGCATCCATAGGGCTTACCAGACTGCCAAAGAAGTCTCTGCACAAGAAAGGCTTTCCAAAAAAACAAACAAACCCTGCCTCAATAGGTCAGGAAGAGGATAAAGAGCCTGCAAAGACAAAAACAAAAGAGGGGTAGAGAAATAAAAGAACACTTAGGGTGTTTCTGGAGCCAAGGGAGAAGACAGTGTTTAGGAATGGATAAGAATATGGAGTGATGTGTGAAGGTCAAGGAGGACTGGAACAGAAAAAAAAGACAACTGGATTTTAATACTGGGGAGTTATTTAGAAGAGTAGTTTTAATAAAAGAGTGGGGAAAGAAGTCAGATTGCAAGGGCTAGAAGAGAGTGAATAGTTAGTGATAGGAAATCAACAATGTTTTCAAGCATTTTAGCAGTGGCAGGCTGGATAGAATAACTGCGAGATTGGTCCAGGGGAAGGTTTGGGGATTTTTTTTAGGTTTGCAGACATGAGCAAGTTGATAGGCAGTGGAAAAGAGTTTGAGTGTTCATGAGAAAGAGAATGGATAATTAGAAGAGAAGAATAATGTTGCCACAATGTCCTGATGAAATAGGAGAGAAGGGGGTGAGGGCAAAACTAGAAGAATTAAGTTTGTTGAGGAGCAAGGATACTCTTCTCCTCTGCGAAGAGAGTAGGTGAATATTTTTGAAATGTTGAGGAAAAAATCAGGGAGCCAAGGCAACTCCTGTCAGATGACCTTAGTTAGAAGCAGTGAGTTGGGACAGTAGTTTGAGCATGGGGCTTAGAATCAGGAAGACCTGAATTCGAATTGTGACCCTCGGTAAATCAAAATATTTCTGCCTTAGTTTCTTCAACTGTAAAATTGGGATTGGTGCCACCAAAAAGGGTTCTTGTGAGGATCAAATTTGTTAATGCTTGTAAAGTACTTAACACAGTGCCAAACACATTGTAGGCACTGTATAATTGCTAGCTATTATCATGCTATAGTTGTAGTAGCTAATGGTATTGTTGTTAGTACTTAGTAATAAACCACCAATATTATTAGCAATTATAATCTCAACAAAATAAGAGACCCAGTCATCTGTTGTAAGTGTGTGGATTAGGTGATTTTTAAGAACCATCCTAACTAAAATATAAAGGCTTTATCTGGGTATTCAAGGCACCCAACAATTTAGATCTAACCCCTCTTTCTAACTGCATTTCACACTCTTCTTTATTAATACACTCTATGCTACAACCAAGGTAGATTGTTCCCAATTCCCAATCCCATCCTGCTCTCTGCTCATTTGCTCAAATCATCCTCCATGCCTGGAATGGATTCCTCTAACATCTGCAAGTACTGAAATTCTTCCCTTCCTTCCAGACTAACTCCTCTACAAATGCTTCCTTCATTCCCTCAACTAGAAGTGATCGCTCCTTTTCTTATTTCTATTTGATTTTTCCTATGCGCGTATTTATATTCTAACATAGTTGATCATGTTCTCTGTCTCCCCCATACATAATTAGTTCTTAAGGTAATCTCCCTGACAGCAGGGAATTCTAATTTTTCACCTTTATGTTTTCAGGCATTTAGCACAATGCCTTATACACAGACATCACTAAATAAATGTTGGCTAAATTAAACTAATCCTAAAAGATTACTTAACTTGAGAGATGAAATGTATACCTTGCTCTAAGCTCTTGGGGATGTCACCCACCTAGATCAAACTACATTCTCTTAAAAATATTCAGTTTAGTGTTGACATAATACATTTTCAAAGGCAGCCTTCTTCAGAGAGCTCCAAGTCTTTCCAGAAAAGACTTTAGTAATCCACAATCAGGTCTATGAAGGTCTATTAAACAAAGAAATGACCATATCTACATGGTTGATGAGCAACTTGATGCTGACTTGTTGCAAAGTCACTTGGAAGAAGAAGAAAAAGCAGAAATAGAATCCAGGGTTTTCTTGTTTCTGGTATCAACTGTGAGATTACATAGCTTCTTGTTGGAGAGTGTTTATTTCTACCAAGGAAAGCAGTCAGCTCCTTTGTTCCCTGATCCTCTTAAAGGATGGGTGCTATGTTCTTGGGGTCTTATTCATATTCTAATTCTCAGACTAAAGTCTTTTTCCTCAGGGATCATTCCTATTGGGGTTGATGGGAGACTCATATAGCGAAAGGAACTCTGGGGACAAGCCAGAAATGAACATTTGGCTTAAATCTCACCAGCCAGCTGGTCTGATTCTTTTGAAGTTGGCTTTTCTTTGGAAAGAAGGTTTAAAATTTGCCAAGTCTATCTTAGACTGTGCCCTGCTCTGAACATTCTTCTCTGCTTTATTCATTTTGTATGCCCAGTAGAAACATAAGTATCCTCTTCAGTAACTATAGATTAATGAAAACTGGAGAAAGAAAGTTTTCCCTACCAAAGTCCTTGGCACTGTCAAATGGTCCAGTATTGTATCAATTGAAATGACACTAAACAGGATGTGTTTCTATATAAGCCTTCTTTTTCTTCTATATTCTATCTGCACTGGATAACTTGCTATCTGGATCACCAGGTCCCAAGGACCACAAGATCTTTCTATAGACCCTGCAGCTGAACTGGAGTTGCTCACATGGATGATGATGGAAGGGACTGGTGACCTGGGACTTTTGGGCAGAGAGAAAAATCCAAAATTTCAGGATTAGGAAAAATTAAAAGCTAGGACTTAAGGGTTGAGGATGCCAAATTACTGAGAGTTTTGGTGTCTAAAGCAAGGAATTTTTATTTTATTTTGTCCAAAATCAACCACCAATCCTAACAAGACTATAAATTCATCTGGGACATGAAACATATTTTATACTTCTTTGTGTCCCCCCAACACACACACACACACACACACACACACACACACATAGTACCTTGTCTAATGTTGGGTACCCAGTAGGTTTCCAATAAAGATTAATCATTGGATGAATAACATTCTCCTCCCCATATCTCCTGGAACGCAATTTCTTAACTGCACTATCTGGTTATTGCCTCTTGGGTGTGCTGTTCCCTAGTCCTTTCTGATAATTTGTGAGATCATCTGGCCCCAGTCAGTGTATTAACCCTGTGCCTGGGAAAGGTGGGAGAAAAAGGTCCTTCAATTTTTTTGATTTCAGGACCCGTTTACCCTCTTAAAACTACTGAGAAATCTTCAAAGAGCTTTTGTTTATGTATGTCATATCTACGGATATTTAGCTGATTAAAAATTAAAACTGATATTTAGTAATTCATTTAAAATATTGTACATCCATTACATATTAATATAAATAAAATATTGTGAAAAATGTATTTTCCAAAGCAAAAAATTTAGTCAGAAGATGAGCATTCTTTTACTCCCCCCTCCCCCAATCTCTTCAATATCTGACAATAGAAGACAGCTAGATGGATTCTTATATTTGTTTTTGTATTTAATCTGATGTGATATATTGTTTTGCTAGAAATATTGTATATGAAAAAATCTGGTCTCACAAATACGCAGTTGGTAGAGGGGAAAGTATTTTAGCAGGCAAATAATGTTAGTAATATTATGAAAATATTTTTGACCTTATGGACTCATTGAAAGGGTCTCGGGAACCCCCAGAGATTGTCAGACTACACTTTGAGAAGCAAGTATCTGGGCCAGGTCAAGAAGGATTAAACTGTATGGGTAGGACCGTGGGTCATCACTTTGAGTTGCTCATTGTGAAACCTAGTAGCCCAGAAAGAGTGGATGGGCAGTCTGAAGTCTAGTCTTAGGTCCAAGAAGTCTCCAGATGTTTGAGGATCACACTCTGAGAACTTCTGACCCAAGGAATGAGAAAGTAGGATGGAGAAGAGATGAGTGTCTCACATTATGACATCAAAATATTGAATTCTAGAGCAAACCAAGCAATCTAGGGAACCAAACTCCCTAATTAGACTGTCATAATACAGGATCATGTATAACAGTTATTAAAAACCCCACATCTTTCCTGTAGTGTTTGGACACGTGAGACAAGACAGGCATGAATGATGAAACTGTACTATACTAATTCCAAGCAGGAAGACCTACAGTGTCCTGGGAAGTCATGTTCTCTGCATTTTTCAGTGTTAAGAATACTTCACAGCTCATGCAGCTGTTTGAACTAGTCCATACAAGGTCAAGTATGATGGTGACACTGACAGGACCTTTGGCTATGCTTGTGCATTATGACAATGTTGATGATCATACCATTTATACAAACCTTCACATTTTACAAAGTTGGGTTGAGGAGTGATGATTCCAGTTATTCAATTAACTCTCCTCTGCCTTCTCCCTTCATGTCTTGAAATTAACATAAAGCAGCCTGTAGTTAAACTAAGGACTGGTAGGTGGCTCAGTGGAAAACATTTTGGACTCAGGGTCAGGAAGAGCTGAGTTCAAATCCAGCCTTATATATTTAGTAGCTATGTGACTGTGGGCAAATAACTTAACCTTTCTCAATCTCAGTTTCCCTATCTGTAAAATGAGGATAAGGATACTTACTTCATAGGATAGTTGTGAGGTTCAAATGGAATAATATAAATTAAAGCACTTTGCAAACCTTAAAGTGCAATATAAACTGTTGTTTTTACTGTCCTGAGGACCCTGGTGGGCCAACAGGTCTCACGCATAGGCAGGGAAGAAGAAAAAAAGGGTGGAGAAAGGGAAAAGAAAGGAAGGAAGGAGTGTAAAAGCAAGAGAATATCAACCGCTAGATCTAGCATTTATTAAATGTTTACTATGTGCCAGGTACTGTTCTAAGTGATGGGAATTCAAATACAAGCAAAAAGCTGTCCTCAAGGAGCTTACATTCTAACGGGGGAAGAAAACACCCCCTCCAAAAAGAAAGTTCTCCAAAAAGAACTTTTCTAGTTAAAAAGTAGAAGTGAGGGGAAGGGAACAAGCTCCTGCTCTGGCCAAGACAGAGAAGTAGTCCAGGGACTCATAAGCTGAGCTGAGTTTGAAGTAAATATGGATGACATGTGACCTTCTTTACACAGAGGTTTCAGGGAAGAACTCAGCAACTGGAGGAGAAGGTGTTTTCAGCAAGAGAAGGCTGCTAGGATGGAGGTGGCATCCAGGAAGTCATAGGATGAGGGTTTGAAGAATTTGTTCTTAGACTACTAAGAGAAGGGGGAAGGGAGAGTGAAAAAGAGAGAGACAGACAGACAGATAGACAGAGAGATAGACAGAGACAGAGAGAAAGAGCAACTCCCAGTGGGCTCAGGGGAGTGTTGTTGTCATTTTTGTTTCAGTGGTGGCCAACTCCTCATGACCTGATGTAGTTTGCCGTTTCCCTTTCCAGCAGGGGCACTCAATCCAGATGCTTTCTAGGAGGTAGGAAGCCAACACAAGCTGCTGGTACCTTGCTAGGTATTGCCCATGTTGCACACAGCTGGTACCAGGGAATCTCCTGGCCAACTCACATGATCCTCCTGGCAAGTCTTTTCTCATCAGACTCAGCTCCAGTGCCCACATCTAAGTGGAATTGAAAGGGAACCCCCATAGCTCAGGGCTGGCCTTCCTAAGCCTACAGTTTCCAGGAAGCTGATCTCTCTGATTCACCTACCCAAGCTATAGTGGCATGACAGTCCTTTTTTTAAAGCTCAAAGCCTCTGAGGGGCTGAAACTGCCAAAGCAGTTCAATGGAGTGGTGAAAGCTCTGGCCTACCCACTAAATGGGCCCACCATTTTTAAATCAATAGATTCAAAGATCCCAGTTTAAGAATCCCTGCACTAGATCAATCAATCAATAAGTATTTTTTGAGTGCCTACCATGTGCCAAGCCTTGTCCTAGCTCTGGGTATATAAGTACAAAGAATGAAATTTTCCCTACTAGCAATGAATTTACTTTCTAATGGGGAAGATAACAAGTATATATAAAGACATGCATCATAACTATAAAGTGAATAAGTAGAAATAGATACCAAATAGTTTGTAAAGTAGTTTGAGAGGGAAGTTGTGGGATGGAGTGGTGATCATGCTTCATGTGACTTCATGCAAAAAACTGCATCTTAAAGGAAGAGAGGGATGCAATGAGGGAAGGATGATGTTGGTTTGTCCTTCATTTTCAAAGAGAACCAATGACATCATGGGTTGTGTCTTGACTTGCACATTAATTGGATTAAGTGAGACAGAGCTTCACAAAGTTGTCAGCCTCACTCTTCCAGAGTCATCAAAGTCCAATGGCAGAACAAAAGTCAAGATGACTGACAATGGCCCAGGATCCATTGGATGACTTTGGTGTCTTCAGTGTCTGACCAAGTTTTAACAACTCTGTAGCAGCTGCTTCAGTCACTTTCATGGCCGTTGGAACAAATTGTTCTTATCTGCCTGGGGGGAAGTCTTCACATACTTGGGGTAGATATCCCCCTGCCTCAACTCACCTATGGATTTTAGCCCATCTGCTGATTCAATCATGCAGGGGTGTGGCAAGTGTACATATTACACCTTCTTGGAGCCACAAGTGAGAGTTGAGTGAAAGTGCACACCAAAGGTGGATGAGTAACCTTGTAAAGGGTTCAGCAAGGCCTCACACCTGAGATACAATAGTCCTCCTTGAAAACCCAGCCATGAGGGACAATCAATCCAAAAGTATGGAGGTGATAGATGGGACATCACATGTGAAGAACAGACAGAAGGTGAGTTTGGTTAGATCACAGAGTATAGGAGGAAGAGAAATATCCAGAGAGGCTGGAAAAATAAATTAGAGCTTGGTTGTGAAAGACTTTAAAAGCTAAAGAGAAAAAAAACTAAAGAGAAGAGTATAAATTTTATCCTAATGGCAATAGGAAGCCTCTAGAGTTCATCTCTAAGTATCTTAAACTAACATTTTGTGATGTTAAAATTGTGAAATGGATACTACCTGTCTAACTTATGTACCACCTTCCCATGCCTGAGTCTTTGCTGCTTCTCCATCTAACCCCTGTTTAGTATCTCTCTCAAGCTGCCAGGATCTCACTTCTCAAACGCTATTCCTTTCCTCTCTCTCTCTATACACACAAACTTAAATCTGGTTAAAATGAATATTTTTGTTGTTGTGTTTGTATTGTTTGTTGTTGTGTTTTTCCTTCATTCTCAAAGAGGACCATGACATCAAGATGAGGACATGCCTTGCAGTTGACTTTGATTTGAGTGAGGGAGGGCTGTGCAAGGTCACCAACCTCACTTTCTTCTCCTGAGCCATCTGGGTCAAGTGGCCTGGTATTCATCAGGATGACTGGAGATGGTCCGGGATGCACTGTGAGACCCTGGCCCTTTCAGGCTAAGGTCTTAACATATTCTCACTTTGAGTGAGATACACCCATTCAATGAATAGGCTTCTTTAAGTAGTTATTTGAGAGATGGCCCTTTTAATGAAAAAAAAAAATCAAACTGGGAGGGGAAGACCCTCAGGGTTCCTGGGTAAAAGAAACAATTATTATTTAGTAGTTACATTACATTATTTAGTAGTTAGTAGTAGATTTAGTAGTTACATTACATAGAGTGAATTGGGTTTAAGGCTTGATCTTTGAGCAAGAAATGTAGCCTGTAAACCCAAAGGCAAAAAAGCAGCTTTGGGGCATGGAGTGTAACTTCTCCTGGGTAGAACATCAGAGGAGAGGAGAGGAGAAGCAAGAGGAGGGGGAGAAGGAGGAGGAGAGGAACTCACTCACAGGTTGTGTTTGTCCTTTGTTCTCAAAGAGGACCATGACATCAAAATGATGACATGCCTTACAGTTGACTTTGGTTTGAAGGGGAGGGAGGGCTGTGCAAGGTAACCAACCTCATTTTCTTCTCCCTAAAATGAATATGGAAGTTCCTTGGTGATGGGAAAGAAAAATTGAATCACTAGTCAGATTTTATTGTTCCATTGTTTTTCAATTATGTCTGATTTTTTTATGATCCCATTTGGGGTTTTCTTTTCAGAAATATTAGAGTAGTTTGCCATTTCCTTCTTCATTTACAGATGTCATTTCCTTCCTCATTTTACAGATGAGGAAACTGGGGCAAACAGGATTAAGTGACTTGCCCAGGGTCATACATCTAGTAAGTGTCTGAGGCAAAATTTGAACTCACCTTCATGACTCCAGGCTGGCACTCTATCCTCTGAGCCACCTAGTTGTGCATTTCTATAGCACCTTAAAGTTTGCAAAGCACTTTGCAAATATCACCTTATTTTATCCTTACAAGAATCCTGAGAAGTAAGCATCTTTATCCTCATTTTATAGACAAGGAAACAAGCAGACAGAGGTTAAGTAATTTGCCCAGAATCACACAGCTAGTAAGTATCTGATGTCATATTTGAATTCAGGTTTTCTTGACTCCAGGTACAAGGCTCTATCCACTGTGCCATCTGCTAGTTGATGGGATAAAGTCTGGGGCAGTCTACTCTGATCTCCATCATAGTGATGCCCCATCAGGGACTTCAACCTTGTCCTGCCCAAATTAGAAAGTGTCCCAGCATACCAAATTAACAATTCTCTCTCCCCCACCCTGAAAATTCCCTTTGTTTATGGATCATGCTCACAGAAGTTATTAGCAAAGAAAGATGGAGAAGGGTGTCCTAAGAAATTAATTCACACTAAGTGGATAAATTATAACTGCATAATCTATTACTCTCACAGGAAACCAGGTATGGAGCTTGAAGGTAGCTTAGAGATCAATTAGCCTAATCTCTTCACTTTTTAGATGAGAAAATTGAGACACAGAAAGGTTATGACTAACCCAAGTTATTAGCAGAGTCTGGATTTGAACCCACAGACTCTGATTCAAAGTTCAATGCTCTTTCTACATCAACATACAACTGCAAATCTTAGAGCTATTTTTCAATCATTCTATATCTTGAAGTTTTTTGTTTCTTCCACATTTTGAGAGGCAATCATTGACTTTATCAGATGGTTATAAGAGTCCATGGTATAAAAAGAGTTCAAAAGCCCTGACTTAAAAACTATCTACTTGAATAATAGAAAGACAGGCAATAAAGAGGTAAGAAAGGTAAGGGAGCTATTTTCATGCAAAAGGCCTCAGAAGGGCCCTTCAAATCATATTATGTAGACAGTGGCTTACTATGACTCTGTGATTGCCAACTCCAGCTTTTAATGAACAACCTCCAGAGGGCCTAAAAGGATATTACTAGAGGTGGTGAAGGAAAAAGAGGGAAGCAGGCAGACAGGGACCTGGTACTAACAAATCATGTATGCTCTGTGATTTGTGTTTTAACCTATGACAGAAACAGATGTGGGCACCATCTGTCTCTTCACACCTGCTCACTCTTATGCCAACCATCCCCCACCTATTCTTCCCCACTTATGCTCTATTTTTTTCTCTCTCACTATTCTACAAACTCTTCAGCGACAGTGCTGAGTCCCACAAATCCCTCCCTATCCCTCATTAATGGTTTTTACTTATCTTATTCTGAATTAAAAAGTACCAAATAAAATGAGCATTTTTATATATGTTAGAGGAAAAGAAAACCATACATATAAAACACAGAAAACTACAGATCTCTATTACATGTGACTTGATTTTCCTTTTAGGCATGTAATAAATTCAATATATATCATTCTTTTAAAAAAACAAATTTATTTACTTATTTTTAACATTCATTAAAAAAAAATTACTTCCAAGTTCTCTTCCTCCAGTTCCTCCCTACCCATTGAGAAGGCAAATAACATGATATCAATTATACATGTGAATAACATATACTTTTTAAAGTTGTCCTACTCATCTGGGTTTTCTTCTGATTTTCCTTTTAATGCCTTCTGTTTATTTTTTAAAATTTCTCAACTGATATTTTTTCTTTTCTTTTTTGGGGGGGGAAGAGTGTGGAGAGTGTTATTGCTAGCACCCCTCTCCCTTCCACCTCTCACTGGAAGGGGAAAAAAAGAAAAAACAAATCAATGTTACACACACACACACACACAACACACACACACACTCAAGCAAAACAAATTCCTATATTAGCCATATCTTAGACTATGTCTCATTTTGAACTTTTTGCCCATCACTTGGCTGTCAGGAGATGAGCAGCGGGCTGGTCAATAGATTGAGCAGAATTCTCAGTTCTTTTAAAATTATTTTTCTTTACATTGTTGTGTAATTGTATAAATTATTCTCCTGAATCTTCTAATTTACTTTGCATCAGCTCATATAAGTCTTCCTAAGTTACTCTGAAACCATTTCTTCTGTCATTTCTTATAGCACAAAAATATTCTATTATATTCATATACCATAATTTGTTCAGTCATTCTCAGTTTGATGAGCATCCCCTTGTAAGTTTCCAGTTTTTTGCCACTCCAAATAGAGCTACTATAAATATTTTTGTGCATATAAGTCTTATACCTCTTTCTTCTATCTCTTTAGGGTATAGGCCTAATAGTGGTATCACTTGACCAAGATTATGCACAGTTTAGTAACTTTGGGAACATAATTATTTTTCAAAAACATTTTATTTCATTAAATATTTCCCAATTACATGAAAAATTAACATTCTTTTTTAAATTTTGAGTTCCAAATTCTTTCCCTACCCACACCCCTTGAGAATGTAAGAAATGTGATATCAATTATTCAAGTGAAGCATGCAAAACATATTTCCATATTAGCCATGTTGGAAAAGAAAATACACATTCACAAACACACAAGAAAAATAAAGTAGACAAAAATGCACTCAGAGTTCATCAATTCTCTCCCTGGAGCTAGATAGCATTTTTCATCATGAATCCTTTGGAATTGTCTCATTATAGTTATCAGAACAGATGAATATTTCACAGTTGATCATGCTTACAATACTGCTATTATTGTGAATAATGTTCACCTGGTTCTCTTCACGGCACTTTGCATCGGTTTGTATAAGACTTCCCAGGTTTTTCTGAAACCATCCTGCTCATCATTTCCTATAGCACAATAATATTCCATCACAACTTGTTCAGTTGATGGGCATCCCTTCAATTTCCAATTCTTTGCCATCAATAAAAGAGGGGCTATAAATATTTTTGTACAAATAAGTCTGCCCCTCTCCATTTAAAAATATCTTTGAGATACAGACCTAACAGGGGTATTATTGGATCAAAGGATACGCATAGTTACCGTTGGATAAGTTCACAGACTCCATCAATAATATATTAGTGTGACCCAAGCTTCCCACATCCCCTCCAATATTTATTATTCTCATTTTTGCCATATTAGCCAATCTCAGTCGTTTTAATTTATATTTCTCTAATCAATAGTGATTAAGAGCATTTTTGTGACTATTGATAGGTTTGATTTCTTCTTCTGAAAAAATTCCTGTTCATATCCTTTGACCATTTATCAATTGGGGAATGATTCTTATTTTTACAAATTTGACTTAGTTTCCTATATGTTTGAGAGACGAAACTTTTGTCAAATAAATGCTGCAAATTACCCCTCCCCCATCCAACTTTCCTTCTAATTTTGGCTTAGTTTGATTGTGCAAAAACTTTTTTAATTTTATGTAACCAAAATTATCCATTTTACTTCCCATGATACTCTCTGTCTTTTATTTCATTATAAACTTTTCCCTTATTCAGAGATCTGACAGATAATTTTTATACTTTCCTAATTTACTTATGATATCACCCTGTATGTATAAATCATTTATCCATTTTGACCATATTTTGGCATATAGTATGAGCTGTTGGTCTGCACCTGGTTTGTGCTGAATTGCTTTCCAGTCTTTCCAACAATTTTTGTCAAATGATGAATTCTTGCTCCAAGAGTTTGAATCTTTGTGTTTATCAATCACTAAATATTGTGGTCATATATTGTATGTAATAGTAAATATTATGTACCTGATCAATTCCACTGATCCACTCAATCTATTTCTTAGCCAATATCAGATTGTTTTCATGATTACCACTTTGTTATATAGCTTAATTCTATATTGGTACTATTAGAGTACCTTCCTTCACATTTTTTTCATTGAATCCATTGATATTCTTGACCATTTGTTCTTCCAGACGAATTGTTGTTATTTTTTCTAGCTCTATAAAATAATTCTTTGGTAGTTTTATTGGTATGGTACTAAATAAGTAAGTTAACTTAGGTAGAACTATCATTTTTATTATATTGGCTCACTGACCCATGTGCAATTAATATTTTCCCAATTATTTAGTTCTATATTTGTATGAAAAGTGTTTTGTAATGGTGTTCATATAGTTGCTTGGGTTTATCTTGGCAGGTAGACTCCCAAGTATTTTATATTGCCTGCAATTATTTTAAATGGATTTTCTTCTGTCTCTTCCTGCTGGGTTTTGTTGGTACTATGTAGAAAATGCTAATGATGTATGTGGTTTTATTTTATATCCTGCAACTTTGCTAAAACTGTTCCTATTTTCACCTTTATTATTTGATTTTCCAGGGTTCTCTAAGTATACCATCATATCATCTGAAAAGAGTGATAGTTTGTTTCCTCATTATCTATTTTTATTCCTTCAGTTTCTTTTTCTTGTCTTATTGCTAAAACAATATTGAATAATAGTGGTGTTAAATAAACATCCTTGCTTTACCCTTGATCTTATTGGGAAGGTTTCTAATTTATTCCCATTATGGATAATGTATGTTCTTCATTTTAGATAGATACTACTCACTATTTTAAGAAAGGATCCATTTATTCCTATGTTTTTGAGTGTTCTTTTAAAAATAAAAATAGGTATTGTATTTTATAAAAAGCTTTTTTTAATCTATTAATAGAATCATGGTTTTTGTTATTAATATAATCAATTTTGTTTATAGTTTTCCTAATATTGAACCAGACTTGCATTCCTGATATGAATTCCACCTGGTCATATCTTTGTGATATATTGTTATAGTCTCCTAATGAGTATTTTATTGAAAATTTCTGCCTCTACGTTCATTAGAGAAATGCATCAGGGAAGTTTTCTTTCTCTATTTTTTATCTCCCTGGTTTATATATCAAAACTATATTTGTGTCAAAAAGGAATTTGGTAAGATTACTTCTTTATCTATTTTTTCAAATAGTTTATATAGTATTGGGATTAATTGTTCTTCCAATGTTTAGTAGAATTCCTTGGTAAATCTATCTGGTCCTGAGGATCTATTCTTAGGGAGTTCATTTTTTGACTTGTTCAATTTCTTTTTCTAAGATAGGGCTATTTAAGTATTCTATTTCCTCTTTGGTTAATTTGGGCAATTTAAAATGTTTAAATATTTTACTTAGGTTGTCAGATTTATTGGCACATAATTGGAGAAAATAATAATTACTAATAATTGCTTTAATTTCATCTTCATTGGTGGCAAATTCACCCTTTTCATTTTTGATACTGGTCATTTGGTTTTCTTCTGTCTTTTTTCATAGGAAGTTAACAAATGGTTTATTCCTGAGCCCCACCCCTATCCCCAATAAAACCAACTCTTAGTTTTATTTACTAACTCAATTTTTTTACTTTCAGTTTTATTAATCTCACTTCTGATTCTCAGTATTTCCAATTTGATGTTTAACTGGAAATTTTTAATTTATTTTTTTCTAATAGTTTAGTTGTCTGCTTAATTCATTGATCTGCTCTTCCTCTCTTTTATTGATGTATGTGTTTAGAGACATAAGTTTTCTCCTACATATTGTTTTGGCTGCATCCCACAAATTTTGATAAATTGTCTCATTATTGTCATTGTGTTTAATGAGATTATTGATAGTGCCATAATTTTTTTTTACACACTTATTTTTTAGGATTAGATTATTTGGTTTCCAATTAATTTTTAATCTCTGCTTCTATAGTCCAATTCAATAAACTGAATGTGACTTTTACTGCATCATAGTCTGAAAAGGGTGCATTTAATATTTCTGCTTTCCTTTTGAGGTTTTTATGCCCTAATACATCGTCAGTCTTTGTGAATGTGACATGTCCAGGTGAGAAAAAAGTGTACTCCTTTCTATTCCCATTCAATTTTCCCCAGAGTCTATCATATTTAACTTTTCTAAAATTCTATTCATCTCCTGTCTTAGTACTTATACCCATTAATTATGGTTATATTTATCTAGCTCTGAGAGAGGAAACTTGAGGTCCCCCACAGCATAATTCTATTTTCTGTTTTCTCCTGTAATTTATTTAACATTACTTTTAAGAATTTGGATTCTGTGCTATTTGGTGCATCTATGTTTGGTACTGATATTACTTCATTGTCTATATTACTTTTTAGCAAGATACAGATTCTCTGTTTATCTCTTTTAATTAGGTATACTTTTGCTTTTATTTCATATGAGATCATGATTCTACCCCTGCCTTTTTAAAAATATGGATTGCTTCATGAATTTGTATATCATCCTTACACAGAGGTCATGCTAATCTTCTCTGTATCAATCCAATTTTAGTATATATAATTCCAAAGTGAGTATGGGAAACATAATTCTAAATAGCATTTCAGAATAACTGGACCAAAACATAACTCCGCCAAAGTTCATTAGTGTTTCTGCTTTCCCTTAATTCCTCCAATGATTTTCATTTGTCTTTTTAAGTCATATTTGCCAATCTGATGAATGTAAGGTTGTTTTCATTTGTGTTTTTCTTGTTAATTATTTAAAGCTTTTCTTTATATGGTTGTTCATAGCTCGCATTTCTTCCTTTGAGAACTGCCTATTCATATTTTTTGACCATTTGTCAATGGATCCTGTTCTTATATATTTGAATAAGTTCCTGGATATGAAACCTAGTCAGAGAAACTTTCCATAAAGATTTTCCCACTTACCTCTTTATCTTCTCGTTTAACTGAGTTAGTTTTCTTTGTGTGAATTTTTTTAATCTTATATAATCCAAATTGTCTATTTTATCTTCAGTGAATTGCTCTATTATGAACTCTACCCCAATCCAAAGACATTTCCATATTTTTCCCTATAGCTTATCTCTGAAGTCACCTTTTATTTCTGTCTCATACCTATTTAGATCTTACTTTGGTGTCTGGCGTAAGATGTTGGTATAAGCCAAATATCTACCAAAGTGTTTTCTAATGTTTTCCAGCAGTTTTTGTCACATAATGATTTCTTACCTCAGCATTTGATGTTTTTGGGTCTATCAAACACTGTTTTTGTTTATTTCTATATATTATTTCCAGTCCCTCATTAAGATACTTTTATACTCATGTTTTCTGTATCCTGTTTCCTAGAGACAGCTAGATAGTAAAGTAGATATAGATAGCAGTTATCCTGGAGTCAGGAAGAGTTCTTATACTTCTTAGCTCTGTGACTCTTAGACATGTCACTTAACCTCTAATTTCCTCAGTTTCCTCAATTCTAAAAATGGCATCATAATAGCACCTATTTCCCAAGGTTGTTATGAGGACCAAATGAGATATTTGTAGAATGCTTAGCAAAATATTTGGCATGTAGCAGGCACTTAATATTTTTTTCCTTCTTCTATTACTGTTCCTTGCCCCTACCTGATCCACTGCCCTCTCACTTCCATCATTACCCCATACTGACTTCAACTCCCAATTAAGTGCTAAGCTGCCCAGAGCTTTCCTGGAAGAAATCCTCGACTAAATCTTTGCCCAAGGAGAAGAGTTTTCTTTACTCAGGTAGGATGGGGCAGAAGTTTCCTAGAAGAAAAATATAGGGAACCTGAGGTTAAGCAGGCAGTGTGGTAGAGTGGAAAGAGCAGTGAGTTTAGAGTGTAAAGACTTGAGTAGTTGTGAGACTTTAACAATTGCAAAATAGGTAATGACCACAAAGCATTGCTGTTAGGAAGGTGACTTTTAAGTTAAAGGACTATTATTATTGTAGAAAGTATCATTGTGGGAGAATAGTCTATTGCCTTTTGATCCTTTCCATCCTGGATATTAACACTTAATAAAGGAGACATAGAAATAGGGATAGAGGGTAGAGGTGGAAGGAAGATGGGGATCTGTTTCCCTGAAGTTAGTAGACATAATAGTAATTACTGCTGTTGTCCAGTCATTTCAGTCACGTCCAATCTTTGTGATTCCATGTGGGGTTTTCTTGGCAGAGATACTGGAACGGTTTACCATTTCCTTCTCCAGCTCATTTGAGAGATGAGGAAATGGAGCAAACAGGGTTAAGTGACTTATCTAGGGTCATGTACCTAGTACGTATCTGAGGACAGATTTGAACTCAGGATGATGAAGCTTTCTAACTCCAGGCCTGGCACTCACACATTGTGCCACCTAGCTGCCAATAGTAATATAAATAACAACACCGCTAGCCAACATTTAGATAAGTGGCAAAGATGTGCTTGACATATGTTAACTCACTTGATCTTCATAACAATCCTGGGAGGTAGATGCTATTTCTATTCCCCCTTGGACAGATGAGGAAACTGAGATTGTCACTTGTCCAGGATCACAAAGCGGTAAGTGCCTGAGGCTGGATTTGAACTCAGGTCTTCCTGCCTCCAGACCCAGCACTCTATCACTGCCCCACAAGATAGATACTTATTTCCTGTCCCTTGGATATGTCATAATAATAATTAATATTGACAAGAGCTCGCATTTATGTAGCACTTTGAGATTTACAAAATGTTTTATAAATATTACCTTATTTGATAGTCACAACAAACCTGGGAGGCAGGTGCTATCAATATCCCCATTTTACAGTTGAGGAACCTGAGGCAGACAGAGACTAACTGACTTCCCCATGATCACCCAAAGAAAAAAATGTGTCAGGTCAGATTGGACCCCAAGTCTTCCCGACTCCAGGCTCAGTGCTCTATCCACTGCCTCACTTAGCTATAGGTTGCTGATTTTAGTCATTAGGATAAAGGCTGTGAAATAATTGTGGCAAGTACGTACACAACCATAAAATAAATACAAGGTTGGTATAGTTGAAAATGATTTCATCCTCCCCATCTCCAATTCACTTGGGAATAAGTAGCTCAGAAGGCAGGAAGGCAGTCAAAAAACATTTATGTTCCTACTATGTCCCTAGCACTATATGCCATGCACAGAAAGACACAGAAAAAGGCAAAAGACTCCCTGCCCCAGGGGCTAGCATGCAGTGAGTTAGGAGTATGATAGATCTATATCACAATTTTAGAACCAAAGGATGTTTAAGATACCTTAGAAACCATATGGTCCAAGTCCCTCATTTTACAGATGAGCAAACCAAGAGGTGAGACAGTAACTTCTAAAGGAAATGGGAGAATATCCTTCTCAGTAGCCCCTTGAGAAGTTAAATGGCTTTGTCCTAAGATCGCACAGGTAAAGGCAGTATTTGAACTCAGGTCAAGAGCCTCCCTATAAAAGATCTGGAATAGAGAGCTCCCACAGATAAATAAACAGGGGATAACTTGACTGAATTCCCCAGGCCTTATTTTTGCCTCCACACCCACTGTCAAGGATGCAGTCCAATAAGATTCATAGGTTGAGGCCAGAGAAACTCCTGAGAAGGAGGGCAGAAAATGTAAAGAAGTTGGTCTAAAAATATCCTCTCCCTGAGGCAATAGGTGGTGAGGAGAAGGGAGAATCTTGGTGGAAACCAGTGACTGCAACAGCTGCTTGACTTTCTTGCTTAAGACTCTAGAAAAGGACTCAAACACTCATTAATTTTCAATTATTTTTATTATTGCTTTAAAAGCATTTTATTTTTACATCCTAGAATTTCCAAATATGCTGCCCCAGCCTCTCATCCCTGCCAACAAGTGGGTTTCTTTCTCAGATAACAAAGAAAAACAGTTTAAGTAAACCCAATTGATATAGAACTCATGTTTGATGGTATATGCAACATCTTGCACCTATAGTGTACCACCTCATCAAGGAAAGGAGGGAGGGTGGACACTCATTTTGTATGTGGTCTCCTGGTGAGGAATAGGTGAATGAAGGAAACAATGGAAAGGAAAATAATACCCAGTCTCATCTTCAACCTCTCCCTCCATCCTAGCATCGGTTCTCTTTCTTATCCTTGTCTTCAGCTCCATTCCCAAATTCCTTTCTCTTTTCACATTCCCCCTATCCCCATCTCAATCTCATTCCTTTCTTATCAGTCTTGTCTCTCCTATCCCTACCCTGTCCTTATCAGTATTCTTCTCCCCACTCCCTGCACCCATAAGGATTCCCAACCCCATCGTCCTTTCTCTTTAAATCTATGGCCAGCCTTCTCGGCACCCAGCCAGGGGAGATTAAAGCTCCCCCCCTTCAGAGATGATCCATCTGGCAATGGAAGGGTTGGACACACAGAATGCTTTCTTGGGAGAGGCAGGAAAAACCCACAGAAGCTTAATAGACCCCAATTATACCATCGCTAGAGGAGAACAAGGATAATACCCCATTAATTAAACTTAAATTGAAAGAAATGTTCTGAGTTCTCCGCTGTGGGAACGGGGGACATGGTTTGATTATAACAAAAAAGCTTTATATGGAATTTTTTGGCATTTGAGGACAGGGACCATCAAAGGGCTGTCAAAGCTGTCTCTGTTTTCATTCTTCCCCTGAATGTCTCTGCTTTAGAAGACCAGGCTGGAGAATTACAATGTTGGGAACATAACAATTTATAAAGTACTTTCATGTCTATGAACTATTCCACTGATCGACTCTCCTAATTTTTAGGGTAGATAGAGTGTGGACTGGTGATTACGGAAGCAACTAGTTATGTCTCTGGATAGTACACTGTATCGTGAGTCAAAAATACCTGAGTTCTAGATGTATGGGGAGTCAGTTTACTTCTATCTGTCTCAGTTTCCTCATCTGTAAAAAACAGAAATAATAGCATCACATATCTCGGCAGGTTGTTGTGAGATTCAAATGAGATAATATTTGTAAAGCCCTTGGCAAACCTTAAAGCACTGTGTAAATGCTAGCTATTACTATTTTTTTTTAAGGCAAAGAAAACAAAGTTTATTAAGGATTCGCCAAATTGGGTTGCCTCTTAAGGAGCCTAAGCATTTGTAAAGTGGGCCAGATAGACTCTCAGCTACACGGAGTCTGAGCTGGATTGAATCTGAGCGCCTTCATGGAGGCAGGGTGGGACTTAAATACAGAAAAGAGTATAGGAGGGATGGGGGGGGGGGGGAGTCTGGAAGTCCAGGGTGACGGGAGGAGGGGTTTAGGGAAGGGTCTTGAGGAAAAGTCCAAGGAGGGAATCTAAGGAGGGTCAAAGGCTGGAAACAGCTGGAGGCTATCAGGAGATATCAGACAATGGAGGGTTTGGGTGGGAATCCAGAGATCTTCATAGGGACCATATTAGGGAATGTATACAGATCTTGATGGCAGCCTGGGGAATGGGGTTTTGATGGGATCAAGGGTGGGGAGTGCAACAGAGACCTGAAATGATAATGAAAAGACCAGGGGCTTCCTGAAACTGCCAGAACAAATGAGAAGATTAGATTTGAGTAAGAAAGGCCAGACAAAGTGGGAAGATTCAAGGGGAGCTCAAGGAGGCTCCCAGGGTCTGAACCCCATCATTCCCCCCTCAAACATATTGAACCCAAATTCTTTTGGGGTAAAGGGAGAAGGTCTCAGTCTGAAACTTCTTCCTGCTGGCAAGGGGCGTAGAGCTGTCCCTGCCTTGATGGGTCCTGTTCAAGGGGCCAGACTTCAGAATCTGGGCGGTGCCAGGTCCAATGGGCTGGAGACCTAGGATTCAGACAGAGGTTGGTATATAGCCTGCGCTGTCATCTGGAAGTTGGTGGCTTGCACCCTGGAAAAGACAAAGCTGGCAAGAAGGTTAGGCACACACTCCCCAAACAGGTACAAAAGGAGTATAAAGAAAAGACAATTTCCCTGGCATAAAAGATAATTGCTCTAGAGAGAATTAAAGATGACTGTGGCAAGGCCAAAACACAGAAGGGCATGTTTGACAGAGGCGTTTTTTGCTGTCAGATATCCCCTCTCTTTCCAGATTGTTCCATGGGTATGTAGAACAAAGAAAACATACTTTGAGTGAATAAAAACATCAACTAGCCTGGAGCCAGGTCCTAAGGAATGGGTTAAGATTCCCAAAGCCTGTCTTCTCCGTTCATCAACATATAAAGTGAAAGGTTTTCCCAAATTGGGTAGGTCTAGTGATGGAGTAGTGGTCAAATTAGTTTTCAGAGTCTCAAAAACTTTAGCCTGGTCTGAGTCAATGCCCTGAGTAGGGTCATAAAGGGGTTTATCAATAAAACCAAAATTAGGAATCCAGAGTCTACAAAATCTAGTCATGCCTAAAAACACTCGAACTTGTTTCTTAGTGGCTGGAACAGGGATAGACAGGATTGTCCTTTTTCTCTCAGAGGTTAAGGAGAGAGGGATAGGCTTGGGTTCATGGCCCAGATACTTTATGAACTGTTATGCTATCTGGACTTTGTTCCAAGAGACCCTATAGCCTCCAATGCCTAAGAAATTAAGGGCTTCTGTGGCAGCAGCCAAAGAAGCCTCCTGGGTGGGGCTACTACTATTTCAACGGTATAGGAAACTCCTTGTTAAAGAAACTCTCCCTACCAGTAGTGAATTGACCCAGTCATTCTGGAAAGCAATTTGAAACTATCTCCAAATAGCTATAAAACTATACATACTCTTTGATCCAGCAATAATACCACTAGATCTGTACCACCAAAGAGATAAAATAAAAAGAGGAAAAGATCTATATGCACAAAAATATTTATAGCAGTTTTGTGGTGGAGAAGAATTGGAAAAAAATGAGGGATTGCCCATTGATTGGGGAACAGTTGAACAAGTTGTGATAAATAACTGTGATGGAATACTGTTGTGCAATAAGAAATGATGAGTAGGATGGTTCTGGAAAAAATTGAAAAGACTTAGAAGAACTGATATAAAGTGAAATGAGCAAGTCCAGGAGAACATTGTACATGGTAACAGCAATACTGTATGATAATAAACTGTGAGTAACTTAGCTATTCTCAGCAATACAATGATCCAAGATAATTCCAAAGGACAGATGATGAAAAATGCTATCTACCTCCAAAGAGAGAACTGATGGAGTTTGAATGCAGATCAAAGCACATCTTTTAAAACTGTCTTTATTTCATGTGCTGGGATAGGGGTAGGGGTTGGATCTGTGTTTTCTTTCACAACATGGCTAATATGAAATACACTTTGTATGATTGCACATGTAGAATATATCAAATTGCTTGCCTTCTGAATGAAAAGGAAGGGCAGCAAGGGAGGGAGAGAATTTGGAATTTAACATTTAAAAAAATTAATTTAAAAAATTATTTTTCATGTAATTGGAAAAAAATTTTTAAGAAGAAACTCTCCCTACCAATGAAAGGCAGTACCTTACAATCTTAAGAGAGATGTCTTGAGCACTGAGAGGTTAAGTCATTTGTCCAGAATCGCCCTGCCAGTATGTGTCCAAGGAGACACTTGAATCCAGATCTTCCTGGCTCTAAGGCTGGCTCCTTATCCATTACACCACCCTGACTTTGTTGATTTTTAACCAGTATCAAATAGTTTTGATGATTATAGTTTTATAATATGGTTTGAGTTCTCCTCTTAGAGAAGAGCTAAACAAATTCAGCCTGATGACTTTGATAGTATCAGTGATAACACTAAGGTGAAAAAAACTGTCAGCATTCTCCTATTTCTTCTTCTCAAGCAACCATCCTTTTCTAACCTCCATTAAAAATAAGTGGAAAGAGGTGTGACACGATAAGGTCTTATCTATTGAAATTTCTCTTGCCAATTTCACACTGACATCACTTGCCCTTGAACTATTCACCTTTCCTGTATATTGAGGTTTCCCCTATTTTTTAAAATCTGGTACAGGAACGGGGAGTGGTTCATACAATGGTCAGCAGGGTAGAAAGACTCTCTCCCCCCCAACATCTTCGCAATCACTTGTTACCCACCAGCTCCCAAGAAGGTTCCCAGAAGCCATTTTGTAAAAGCTAGACGTGCAACTGCCATTCTGGAAAAGTAGGAAATTAATGGAGACAGAACGAATTAGGTCTTTGACGAAATAGCAAACCAGTGTCAAGCGGACTCAAGAGATCTTAACATTTCCTCCCCTTTACCTGCCATTCTCACATCTAACTAAGAACACTTAGTGTTTTTTATGTAACTTTTGTTTTACTTTTTTCAGCTAACAAGCATTTTTTTTCTCTTTCTCATCTCCAATCCAATCCTTTGGGGGAAAAAAGAGAGAAACAGAACCCTCCTAACTAATATGCATAGTCAAACAAAGCAAACAAACATTTATTAAGAGCCTATTATAGGCCAGGTATTGCACTAACTGCTGATGATACAAAAAGAGGCAAAAGATAGTTTCTACCTTCAAGAAGTTTACAATCAAATGGGGGAGACAATATGCCAGCAATTATATACAAAGCAAGCTACATAGAGGAAAAATAGGAAATACTCAACAGAGGGATGGCACTAGAATAAAGAGGGACTGGGAAAGGCTTCCTGTAAAAATCAGATTTTTAGTTGGGGTTCAAAGGAAGCCAGAGAAGTTAGGAGGTGGAGTTGAGAAAAGAGAGCATTCCAGACATAGAGGACAACCAGAGAAAATGCCTTGAATTGAAAGATGAAGTGTTTTGTTTGTGGAACAGCCAGGAGGCCAGTGTGCCTGGATTGAAGAGTGTGTTGTGGTGTGGTAAGAGTAAAAAGACTGGAAAGGTAGGAGTGGGGCAGATTATGAAGGACTTTGAGTACCAAACAGAGTATTTTGCATTTCATCTTGAAGGCAACAGGCAGCTGCCAGAGTTTATTGGGATGGGGAAATGGGAGGTGAGAGGAAGTGCCATGATCAATCATTTTGGTAGCTGAATGGAAGATACATGGTAGTGGGGAGAGACTTGTGGCAGGAGACCTATTAGCAGTCTGTTTTAATAGTCAAATTTCCACATTGGCCATTTCCAAAAAAATTCATTTGGAGTTCTGCACTCATCTCACTTCTCTGTCAGGAAGTGGATAGTATGGCTTCCTCATTGGATTCATGGTTAGTCATTTCATCAGAGTTCTTAAATCTTTTAAAGTAGTTTGTCTTTCAATTCTAAAAGATTCATTATAAAAAATTCTATCCACCTCCAGAGAGAGAATTGATGAGCTCTGAGTACAGATTGAAGCATACTTTTTAAATTTTTTCTTGCTTTTTTTTGCACATGGCTAATATGGAAATATGTTTTGCATGATTTCACATATTTAACTGATATCCTATTGCTCCTCTTCTCAGTGGGTGAAGAAGGGACCAGAGGGAGAGAGAAAGAGACATTTTGAAATTAAAAAAAAAAATTCATGAATTTTAAAATAAATTTTTTAGAAGACGTTTTTCTTTACATCATTGCTATCATTATATAAATTTTCCTCTTGGTTATGCTTACTTCAGTCTGTATCAGTTCATGCAACTCACTCCAAGTTTGTCTGAATTGCATCCTTTTTGTCAATTCTTGTGGCACAAAAGCACATCCATAGACCATAATTTATTCAGTTACTCTTCAACTGATGGGCATCTCTTGAGTTTCCACTTAGTTTCTTATAGAAACTATAGAAAAGGGAGCTATAAATATTTTTGCATGTATGGATTTTTACCTTCTTTCTTTTTTATCTAAGAGCTTCCTATTCTCCTCTGCTTTCTCACTGTTCTAATATGTTCTCACTGAGGCCTTAAAAGGCCCCTCTATAAGACCACAATTAAAGTCGTCAGATATTTATCACCTATTGTGAGGCATGGTGATGTGGTGGATAGAGAGCTGGCCAAGACTTGGGTTCAGGTGTGGCCTCTGACTCATGCTAGCTTTATGGCCCTAAGCAACTGCCCTCTCACTGCCCAAAGCAACTCTCTAGGACTAAAAATTGCAGAGAATATGCCAATCTTCATTGGTAGAAGGAATTTCTCACTTGCACCTCCCTATACTGATGAAATCACAAGTCCTAACCAAATGGACTATGGGGTAAGCTCTGCTGGTTCAGAGGCAAAACAAAACGCAATCCCTATCCCCAAGAGATTACATTTTACTGGATATGGACAACATGTAAACAGATAAATAAGTACATACATGATAATTTGAGGAGAGAAAGAGCACAGCTAGAAAAGGTGTGGAATTTAATGTCAGAGGACCTATGCTCCAGTTTGATTATACACTTATTCCCTGTGTGACTCTGAGCAAGTCAGCTAACCTCCATTGACCTCAGTTTCCTTGTATGTCAAATAACAGATGGGGAAGGTAAAGAAAATAAGCATTTATATAGTGCCTTCTGTGTGCCAGATACTGTGCTGAGCAATTTTTACAAATGTTACGTCACTTGTTCTTCACAACAATTCTGGGAAGTTGTTGCTGCTGCTGCTGTTGTCATTTGCCTTTCCTTTTTCAAGGAGGAACAATGGCCTCAGAGAGTGATGTCTCGACTTTCAAGTGAATTGGATTTAAGTGAGGCAGAGCTGCACCAAGTTGTCAGCCTCACTGTCTCTTCCAAAGTCATTGAATTCCAGTGACAGGACAAGTCAGGATGATGGTGGACGGTCTGGGATGCAGTGGATGACGTTGGTTATTTCAGTGTCTTAGTAAGCACCACAGCACCTGCTAAGAGCTGCCCGCTTCATGACTCTTGGAACAACAAATTGTTGTCATCCACTCATTCTGCCAAAGAAAGTCCTCCCATGCTTGGGGTAGACATTCCTCTAACTCACCAATAGTTTGAAGCCTCAACCTGGTTTAGCCCATCTACTGGGATGGTTTTACTGGGGTGTGGCCGTTGTGTATGCTGAAGCATCTTGGAGTCACAGGTGAGAGCTAGATGAAAGTTGGGCACAAATGTGAATGAGCAGCCCTAAAGAGGATCTGGCAGTCCTCACACCAGGCAGTCCTGAGCACCCCAACTACCCATGGAAGTAGGTGCTATTTTTATCCTAATTGGAGAAGCTGAGGTTGGTAGAAGACAATGTCTGAGGTCAGATTTGAACTCAGGTCTTCCTGACTTCAAGCCCAGCACTCTGCCCACTATACTACCAGATGACCTCTAAGATCCCTTCCAACTCTAAACCTATGACCCTATGAAGTACAGGAATCAAGAAAGTCTTCCCATAGGGATGATACACTAGTTAAAATTCAAAAGAAAGTCAGAAATTCTATAAATCAGAGTTGAAGGAGTGCATTCTGTGCATTAGGACCAACCTGTACAAAGGCAAGAAGGCAGGAGATGTCCACTTTAGCTAAGACATTTAGACATATTTGTCTGGTCACAGAGTGGAGTGAAGAATGACTTTTCTATCTCATGAACTCCAAGTGGGTTGGGGAAAAAGACTTTGGAGTCCTCAGGGTCAGTGCTTGAATAACACAGGTTCATCATCCATGATCAGTTGTCCCAAATGTTCTTTCTCAGTTGGTATACTAATGTGTTTCCCATAAGGTCTATGTAGAAAGACTTGAGGAAAGATAGAAAAGAGAGATGTTTTTGTGTTTTTTCACAAAACCATCTGAGAAAAAGAAGTCATAAGATCACAGACTTAGAAGTAGAAAGGACTTGGGAGTCATCTATTTCAATTGAATCCCTCATCTTACAGAAGTGGAAACTGAGGGTCATAGAGGTTAAATGACCTACCCAAGGTCATACAGAGAAGTAAAGCCTGGGTCACCTCACTTCAAATCGAGAGTCATTTCCATGCCAGCACACAGCCTTCCACTAACAGAATTTGAGTTGTAGGGAGTCTCAAGTCACCTAGTTTAATCCATACCCAAAGGGACACAACCCACAACCTACAACCCACCTGACAAGTGGTCATTCAGCCTCTGTTTAGATTCTGTCTAAGAATGGAGAACTCACTACCTCTAGAAGCAACCTATTCCACTTTTAGTTACCTCTTATTCTTAGGATTTTCAGGGTGAACATTCACACCTTGGAAATTGGCAACTGTTACATATGGGGGCTTGATTTATTATTTTGTTGATTGTCTACAAACTTAAATCAAGCCTAAATTTGCCTTTTTTGTGACTTCTACCCATTGCTCTGGTCCTGCCCTTCAAGGCTAAGGAGAACAAACCTAATCTTCTTTCGATGTGACAGCCTTTCAAATACTTGAACATCACTATCAATTTCCCTCTGAATATTTTCTTCTGCAGTCTAACCATCCTCAGATCCTTTAAATGAGCTTCATTAGATATGTAGTTTAGGCACTTAGCCATGAGTGTGCTGGTAAATATTTAACAATCGACTCTCCATAAGACACACTTTTAAATTTAATCTGCATTATCAACAATTTCTTTATCGCTTTCTTAAATCTATATAATCAACAGAACAATAAATCAAGCCCTGCTTTGTAACAGTTTATATTCATCCTTCATTTTCGAAGAAGACCATGCCATCAGAGACATGACATGACTTGCACTTGACTTTGTTTTGAGTGAGGGAAAGCTGTGCAAGGGCACCGGCCTCACTTCCCCTCCTGGACCACCTGGATCCAGTGACCAGATATTCATCAGGATGACTTGGAAAAGGCCCAGGTTGCACTGGGAGATCTTTACCTAAATAGGTACTCACTAAGAGTGAGGTAATGCCCATTCAGTGAATAGGCCTCTTTAAGAAGTAAACTTTCAGAAGCAAAAGAAGTAAAGGGAATGGCTCCTTTAATGAGCAAAATAAAAGAAAAAAAATAAGTAAATGGAACTGGGAGGGAAAGAGCAACAGTTGTTATTGATAATCATTCTGAAGAAATGAGACCTTAAGTGGGCTCAAGAGTTGCCAGTTTCTAAAATGTTAATTCTCACTGAAAATTTAACAACTGGCTCTTGGCAGCTGGTTGGAGCTGGCTCCAGCATGCCCCTAATCTCAGCCATTCTTATTGCCTTCCTCTGAATATTCTTCTAGTTATCAATATCCTTATTAAACTTCAGCTTCCATAACAGAACATGATACACCAGATGAGGTCTGATGAGGGCAGAATATACAGCAACTATAGGGGAGGGGAAAGAAGGTGAAATTAAAATAGGGACTGGTGAGGCAGCTAGGTGGTTTGATGGATAGAGTACTGGACTTGGACTCAGGAAGACCTGAGTTTAAATCTTTCCTCAGACAATGAATTCCCCTGAGCAAATTACCTGACCTGTTAGTCTTGGTTTCTTCATCTGCAAATAGCAAATAGGGGATAATAGCTATAAGAAAAACACCTACTTCCCAAGGTTCTTGTAAGACTTGAATGAGACAACATATATAATTTGTAAACCTTCAAATGCTCTATTTATTATTCAAATAATGAGCATCCAAATGCTCATTATTGTCATTTTATCATCTTTAATTTGGAGCCTGCCAACTTTTAAATGTATTTTGATAACAATTTCAATATGTTTGGTTTCCTTTATAGTCCTATATATTTCATTTTATTCATTTAAAAACATTATTCTGGGATGCGATCCATAGCTTTACCAGCTTGTCAAAGATACCTTTGACAAGTTAAGAACTGCTGGACCAGAAATATGACTTCCAGAATAAAGGGAAGTTCCTTTATCCTCTTCACTGCCATGCTAACCTGTGGTTTAAAAAAACAAAATAAAATCCCAGCACTTCCAAAAACCACTGAGGATCCTTTGATAGACAGAACCTAATTAAGGAGTTGGAAGTATGTTGTAAGCAAAAAGGGAAATTTTAGAGCAGTACGTCTGAATTGAATGAGGGTCTTTAAATGCCCCCAAAAGGCAGGTAGGTGGCACAATGGGTAGAGTGCTGGGACTGGAGTCAGGAAGACTTATCTTCCTGAGTTCAAATCTGGCCTCAAACACTTACTAGCTGTGTGACCCCAAGCAAGTCATTTAACCCTGCTTGACTCTATAAAATGAGCTACAGAAGGAAATAGTAAATCACTACAGTATCTTTGCCAAGAAAATCCCAAATGGGGTCAGGAAGAGTCGGAAATACCTGAAATGACTGAAAAACAAAAAGGATCCCAACACTTTAGAGGCATGATACTGAGAGAAAAAGAAGTTGTGAAAAAGCAGGAGACTTCAGTTCAGGTTCAGAGACAAAGTGAGAAGAGAGAGCTGGAGAAAAATAAGGAAGTGCTAGGTCAGACTGAGGGCTGAGTTCATCGGCACCCAGCAGAATGCCATCCTCCCAGAAAAGAAGTAAAATTTCTCAGGGCATTCTATAAACAGAGACTGGGGCATTGGTTATGTTGAAGTTTCAGGGGCTTCAAGGAGACCAGTTTCCAACCCGACATGAGGGGATCATCTTACAGTCTGCTTACTTACAGAGTAAAATGAGGTTAAGTGAAGACCCCTTAGGCATGAATTCCCCCAAATCCCCTTCCTGCCAAAGCTAAAATAACTAAATATCCCCCTTAGGCAAATAAAATTCTCCAGGATGGAGGAGAACCACCAAAGTTCTGGTCACACTGACCTGGTGTACCAACCCCTCACTTCCCCTTCACCAACCCCTTATGCCACATTCAGCACTCTTCCGTTAAGTTCCATATTTGGTAACAAAAACCCTCATTGGTGGACAGTGATCATTTCCACGTTCTTTGTCTCTGGGGTAGATGCCCCATGCTTAGACTGTATGCCTGGATTCCCAGGTAATGGGAAGAGAAGCTAGCGGACTTCCACCTTAGGGACTATATAATGTACTGCACTCCACTCAGGTGCACTCACTTGCTGACACCACCCAAGGTCTTATGGGAAATACCCCTTCTCGTGAGATTGTAATAAATTCCTTTTCGCCTTCTACTTTGAAAGGCCTCTGAGTTTAATTTGAGTAAGGGTCACTATACTCCACACCCTTACTAATCTAGTCTTATAATCTTCCCCAGGAACAGAGAAGGGTCAATCTGGGGCTGCAAATAAGGATAAACTACCTAGAAAGGGCAAGGACTCCAAGAATTTGGATGTTTATAAGAGTCAAAAATGACTTATTTGCTCAAGGTCGTTCTTAAAACAGTATTGCTATTACTCCAGATCTATCTACAGGGGATGGAATTGGAAGAGCAAAGTTCAAAATCTGCCTCAGATACTTTATTACCTATATGACCTTGGGCAAGTCATAAAACCTCAGTTTCCTCAACTGTAAAATTAGAATAATACTAGCCCTCTGACAGGGTTATTGGGAGGATCAAATGAGAAAAAGTTGTAAGGAGCAAATAAAATAGTATTTGTAAGACACTTATAGCATAGTGCCTGGCACATAGTAGGTATTATGTAAATTATTATATAATATATAATTATTATATATATTAGATAACATTATATATTATATATAATAATATATTGTGTTAGTGTAATATATTATAACAATATATGATGACATTATGAAAGTATTTATAATTATATAATATATTATATAAATTATTGTTATTGCTATCAACTGTTGTCCAGTTTATCTTGCTAGCTCTGTTCTGGTCACATCAACCCACTGATCACAACACTTTAATGACTTCAGATTGTTTGATGAATAGCTTCTAGAGTCCTTGATTCAATACCCTATTGGGAAGGAAGAGGAGAAGAGGTAGACAGGTGAAGTGGAATTAATCAATCAACCAATAAATATTTATTAAGCTCATACTCTATGCTAGGCACTGTGCCAAGTGCTGGGGATACAAAAAGAGGAAAAAGATAGTTCCTGTCCTCAAGGAGATGACAATCTAATTGGGGGGAGGAAGCTACAACAAACAAATTACATACAAAGCAAGCTACACACAGGATAAATAGGAAATGATTAAAAGACTGAAAGCACTAGAATTAAGAGATGTTGGGAACAGATGCCAGTGAAAGATGGGACTTAAATTAGGACTTAAAGGAAGCCAAGGTGGGTCAGTAGTTGGAATGGAGGAGGAAAGATTTTCATGCATGGATGATAGCAAAAGAAAATACCTAGAACTGAGAATCGTGGAACATCCAAAAGGCCAATGTCACTGGATCAAAGAGTACATGGTAAGGAGTAAGGTGTTAGAGGACTAGAAAGGTAGGAGTAGGCTAGATTATGAAGGGCTTGGAATGTCAAGGAGAATATTTTCTATTTGAACCTGGAGGCAATAGGAAGCCACCAGAGTCTATTAAGTAGGGGCATGACATGGTTGCACCTGTGCTTCAGGAAAATCACCTTGGTAGATGAATGGAGGATGGATTGGAGTGGGGAAATACTTGAGGCAGACAGATGCATGAGCAGGTTATTGAAATAGTTCAGGCATGAGGTGATGAGGACCTGCAGCAGAGTGGAGGAGAGAAGGGAGCATATTCAAGAGGTGAAATAATAAACAGGCTTTGGCAAGAAATTGGATATGGTGGGAGATGGGCAGGGAAGATGAGAGATACTAAGAAGTTCGGGAAAACTCCTAGGTTTTGAGTCTGAGGAACTGGGAGGATAGTGTGTCCCTCTACAATAATAGGGAAGGGGAGAAAGGTTTTTAGAGGGAAAGATGAGTTTGGTTTGGGGCATATAGAGTTTAAGATGACCACTGAATGTCCACTTTGAGATGTCTCAAAGGCAGTTAGAGATGTGCAATTGGAGGTCATTGGAGAGGACTGGGAATTATAAGCAGATATGAGAATCATAGCATAGAGATGTTAATTAAATCTATGGAAGCTGATGAGATCACCACATGAAGTTGTTCATCCTTCATTTTTGAAGAAAACCAGTGTCATCACAGGGTGATGTCTTGTTTGGTACATGAGTTGGATTTAAGTGAGACAGAGTTGCACAAAGTCATCAGCCTTACTCTCTCTTCCAGAGTCATCAAAGTCCAGTGACAAGACAAAGTCAAGACAACTGGAAATGACCCAGGATGTAGTGGATGACTTTGGTGTCTTCAATGTCTTACTGAGGTCTAAGCACTCCACAGCACCTGCTTCAGCCACCTTCATGGCCATTGAGACAAATTGTTCTCATTTAACCATTCTACCAGGGAAGTCTTCACACACTTGGGGTAGATATCCTCTTCACCAATGGATCTGAGGCCAATCAGTTACCCTCAACCTGGTTTATTCTGTCTTTTTAGATGGTTTTATCAGGGTGTGGCCACAGCACATACTACAGCTTCTTGGAGCCACGGGTGAGAGTTGGGTGAGAGATGGACACCAAAGATAGATGAGCAGCCCTGAAAAGGACTTAGCAAGCCCTCACACAAGAGATGTTGGTCCTCCTGAAGACCCCATACACCCCACCAAGTGAAGTAGCATAGAGAAAAAGAAGAGAACCCAGGACAGAACCCTGAGCAACACCTGTAATAAGAAGGCATGATCTGGATGAGGATCCAGCAAAAGAGACAAAGAAAGAACAGATTGTTAGGAGAACCAGGAGAGAGTGGAGTCGTGAGAACCTAGAGATAAGAGATGATCAAGGAGAAGAGAGTGATCAACAGTGTCAAAGACTGAAGAATAGTCAAGGAGAATGAGAAAAGACCATTAGATTGGACACTGGATCAGATCTGTGATTTCACTAGTAAAGAGAGTTTAGCACTTGTTCTACAACTTAGAATCAAAGACAGTGACCTGGGTCTCTAAAAGACCAACATGCCCAATGTCTCACGGCAAGTTTGTTTCAGATGTTTCAACGCAGGTTCTTCCTGATGCTACGGAGGCCTCTCTATGCACTACACAATATTGCCTCTCTAAGAATCCCAGTGTTTAAGAAGGGTATTGACAATTTCTCTATTCTCTACCCAGTGTTGCTGCTCATCTTCAAATTGACCTCCAAAACAGCAGTGTATGTGAAAAGGGCCTAAGGTCCAGTGAACTGCAAACTCAACAGAAATCAACAATTTGATGTAGCAGTCAAAATGCTAATGTAATCTTAGGCTGCATTAAAATAACTCAAGTGTCTACAATAAGACAGGCAATAGTTCCACTGTACATTGCCCTGCTCAGACTATAACTGAGGTATGTCCAGTTCTAGGTCATACACATTTTAGAAGGGATATGGCTTAGCTAGAGCTTATTCACAGGACTGTAACCTGTTGGTGAAAGGGACTCAAAATCATGCCCTATAAGAATCAGTTGAAGGAAGTGGAAGCATTTATCCTGCAAAGAGATGGACGTAGGTGGGGGTATACTCAGATGTGTTGGCAAATGCTTAACTGGCTCTCCAGGGTGGAAAATGTTCCTACAGTTCAGAACAGCTAGACAGGTCTCAAAAAAGATCTGTATGAATTGATAGAGGAAGAAATAAGGAGAACCAGGAGAATAACTGATGATGCAGTGATAAGAATATTACAAAGAAGACAATACTGAAAGACTTCAGGACTTCAAAATAATCTAATCTCCAGTGGTGACTTGAGAGGGCAGACAGTGAAGTATCCATCATCTTTAGCCTCTCAGGAGAAATGATGGAATGTGCAGAATGAGTGATTCATTTCCAGATATGATCAATGTGTTGTTTTATTTTATTTTAACTTTAAATTGTTACAGGAGAAGTTCCTACTTGGGGTTTGGGAATGAGAGAATATATTTATTGAGAAGTGATAGCATCCTTTAAAAGAGAGAGAATCAAACTATTTTTAAAAGAAAAAAACAATTTAAAGACCTAGGGAGGAAGAGAGTTCGATGAAAGCACAAGTCAGTTAATTGAAAATAGATGCTCAAATCACCCCTTAGTATGGATACTTAATATGATTAAATGGAGTTTGATTTCAATAGATTAGACTTTATAGAAGCCTAGTCTTGGTAAAGGGATGAAGTAAACCCTGTTGCTCATAAGAAATGCTACAAGTCAAACTTAAGAGAGTTTGGAAAGGGAAGTTAAATGTTACCCCCTTTATAGTAATAAAAATTTCATTTGAACTATGGGAACTTACAGCCTGGGTGCTCTATTTCTTTAGCCCATTTTTTAAAACCAGTATTTCTGGAAACTGGCAACTTAAATAGATTTTTAAAAATTAATTTCTGTTTGCTTTAATAATGTTGACTCTTATGGTTGGGTTTCAGTCAATTCAAGAAAGGTAGCAGATGTCCTTGCCTCAGCAAAAATGGTCCTCCTAGACTTCACAATCACAGGCACAGATGGAGAGCCCTATTCTGTATTAGAAAAAAAAAATTACTTCCTTGTAGACCGTGGAGTTCTAAGTGAACAGCAGGTCACTTCCTTTGTGATGTCACTGGCTTTGGTAGTCACTTGCCAGAGGTCAGTGGAAGATCTTTATGGGACGTTAAAGGATAAGTGGGCAAGGGTTACAAATGGAGGGAGCTTATGACCTCCTAAAAGCAATCAATTTCCCTTCCCACCACCCATGCCTCCATCTTCAATGTCAGAGAAACCAGGAAGAGAAATCGTCCCATAGGCTAATAAGGGCTGGTTTGGCCAAACCATGGTGAGTGGGGCAAGATAGAGTGCTAGAGGAAGGGATGAATGCACAATGATGGGGAAACTGTCCCTCGAGGGCCATTTTTAACTATCTGGGAGGAGAGGACCTTGAATTTGCTATCTCTTGAGGTTCTTCTGGGTCATTTTGTGTATGAACCCACTGGTCATTGCCCCTAGTTCCTAGTCAAGTGGGTTGGTCTCTATTCAGACTGAGAAGGTGATGCCTCACAACCACAGACGCACCTACAGAATCCCAGCCTCTTCATAGGATTGTCCTATACCAGGAACAAAGGATCTGCCCCTGCAGAAACTCACATCATAGTGTCAAGTAAGAATGTAGACATTTAGGGGGTAATTTTTTTCATTTAAAATGACTATAATTACACTTTCTATTTGAGAAACAATTAGATGGTAAGGGCAGGAACTGTCTTTTCACCTTTTTTTTTTTATCCCTAGTGCTTGGCACATAGTAGGTGCTTAATAAATGTTTATTGATTAACAGAAACCAAATAGAATTTTCTCCTTCGGAAAACCTGATAAAGAAATGTCTCTTTCTGGAGTTTTGCCCTATAAATGGATGTTTGGAGATCCAAGCTTCACTTGGAAACAAGTCTGGATTTTTCTCTTAAGGAACTTGAATAATTTCTTAATTCTGCCATAAAAATACTTTAAACACTAGCACAAGTTAAAATTCTGTGCCCCAAAGCAAAAACTTTGCCAAGATGATGCCACTGTAACCTACCATGCTTGGAAAATTCCAAACCATGCCCCTCTGGGGCAATCCTTCCTTTTATGGATCCCAAAACACTGGTAGAGAGAGTTTCCTTATTTTGGAGTTTCCTGTGCCAATGAAATCATAGGCTTATTTCCTATCCCTAGGAGTAAAGTAAGTTTATATTTTATTTATCACATCTGATTCCTTTTCTTTATTCACAAAGCCAGCACTTCAGTTCAAGCCCTAATCACCTCTCACTTTGACTATTGCAATGGCTTCCTACTGGTCTTCTTGCCTCAAACCTTTCCCTACTCCAGTCTATCCTCTATGAAGCTGCCAAAATGTTTTTTCTGAAGCACCACTCTGATCTTTCATTCTCTTTCTCATTAAACTCAATTAGTTCCCTATTGCCTCTAGGATAAAACAGAAACTCATCTATTTGACTTTTAAAGTCCTATACTACTAGACCTCCAATTGTCTTTCCAGCCATATTATCATTCCTTTCCTTCCTACACTATGTGGGAATTCAGCCATGCTCTTTCCCCAAATATATACTGGCTTCTAAGTGCTGAGGTCCTATTAGGACCCAAGGAAGGTGTGAAAGAGCCTTGAGCCTTAGGCCTAGTCAATCTGAATCACTTTTCCCACTTTTCTATTTGGAGCCAAGAGACTTTTGATTTTGGTCCTAGGGCTTTAGCAGTTTTCACTTTCTAAACCTCTTACTATGTGAGCCTCAAGTCACCTGGAGCTCTCTGACTCAAGCCTGATTGACTTCCCAGATTCAGAGATCCCACTGGATGCCCTAGTCTGACATCTGTTCTGTATTCCCTCTCTTACATTCATCAACCATATACTTCTACCATATAATTTCAATTCCAGAGTATATTTACTCAGAAAAAGAAAATAACGCAAGTTCAGAAATAATATACCAGAGTAAGGCCATTCATTGCAAGCTCATATAGAAGAAAACTAGCATATTGTTATCATATAAAAGAAACTTGTCCCAGGCTAAGTGGCTGAGCGTTTTTTCTTTCTAAGACAATTGGAGTTAAGTGACTTGCCCAGGGTCACACAGCTAGTAAGTGTCAAGGGTCTGAGGGTGGATTTGAACTCAGGTCCTCCTAACTCCAAGACTGTGCCACTTAGCTGCCCAGTGGCTGAGGTTTGTATCCTGAGTTTTTACAAAATTTTTCAAGAGTCAGCTTAGCCCATGACACTCTCCAAAACAGGTATTCCAAATTAACCCACCCTGCTTTCACATAGCCATAATCCTTCTCCCTCCCCAAAAGAGAACGGTATTTCCTGTCCTTCTTCTAATAACATTGCTCTCCCTCCCCCTCCCCCAACCCTCTTGATTTTCCCACCTTGATACTGTGGATCATACTTATTAGTTCATTCTACAATCTAAATGTGTTTTCAGCAAATCAGGAAAATTCTTGTTTAGATAGTAGGGTTATGGATGTTCAGACTGCATTCATACTTGATCACTAACTTTCCACTCCATGTCCAATAAACAAAAAAGAAATAGGAATAAATATTGTAATATTAAAAACAGCCGATGCCAATGCTCTGGAGTTGTACAAAGAAATACTGCTAGATAGCTTCCCAGAAGTTCCTAGATCTCTTCATACATTCTTTTTGAAAAGCATTGCTCTATTTTGTTTTTAGATCACGTTCCTTTCAGAGGAGGAAAATCTCCTTCTCAGACAGCCATTCGTTATTACAACGAAGAAGAAAATAAAAAAAGAACAGTTTAGCGAAAGTAACAAATATATCAGCAAAGTCAGATATTCAGTGCTCCACATCCATGCTGTGAAGAAGAGATCTAGAGGGACATCCACCAATGTCTTGTTTGGAACCAAGCTTGATAACTTGGATTTTGTGGCATTCAATGTGAATAGTTGTGATTGTTTCTATTTCTAGTGCAGGCAGGTGTATTGTTTTCCTAGTTCTGCTTATTTTACTCTTTACCATAAAGTAAGTCTTCTGATACTTCTCTATATTCTTCATATGCATTGTTTCTTAAAGCATGGAAATAATTCCATTACACACACCCTCAATTTGTTTAGCCATTCCTTAATTGAGGGATTTGTTGTAGTTATTCAATTGTTTTAGTTGTGTCCAACTTGTGATCCCTCCCCACTTAGGATTTTCTTGGTAGAGATAATGAGGTAGTTTACCATTTCTTTCTCTAGCTCATTTTATGGATGAGGAAACTGAGGCAAATAGGTTTAAGTGACTCTCCCAGAGTCACACAGTTAATAGGTGTCTGAAGCCAGATTTGAATCCAGTAAGATGAGTCTCCCTGATTCCAGGTCTGGTGCTCTATTCACTTTGCCACCTAGCGCCTCAGCTCAAATGGATATTTTTACTTTATTTCCCAGTTCTTTGCTGTGACAAAAAAAAAAGCATTGCTGTAAATCTTTTGATCTATATAGGTCCTTTCTTTTTATCTTTGACTTCCTTGGGATATATGCCTAGAAGTGGAATTTATGGGTCAAATGAATGGGCATTTTAGTCACTTTCCAAATTGCTTTCCAGGATGTTTGGCTCAATTCACAGTTTCATCAACAGAGCATTACAGTGGTCATCTTTTCATGACCACTCCAACATTGACTATTCCCATCTTTGTTCACCTTTACCAATTGCTCAATACATTATTTTTAATAGATTTTATTTGTTTGTTTTTATTTTATATCTCCTAGATTTCCTGCCACATCTCTCCCCTTCCCCTTCTCAGTGTGAGTGTATTTAGTGATTTCCATTTTACCAATGGACAAATGAAGGTATTTCAGTGCTGTGTCCATGTAGTGGCATAAATATAGCCACCAAAGCAGTGTGGTTTGAGGGGTGGTGGAAAACCTGTTTGACCCAAATTGTTTTGTGGACCATATATATTCCAACATGATTCGATTTTTAATGCAAACCTGTGTTTGTTAAATTGATTTGGGTAATATGTATATAGAAGCCAAACAGTCATTTTGACTTTCTGTTTTGTCATTTGACTCTGATGACTCAGGAGCAGAGAGGGAGGCTAATGACTGTGCTCTGCTTCAGTTAAATCCAGTTCACAAGCAAATCAAGACATCACTCCGGTGATATCATTGCTCCCCTTTGAGAACAAAGGATGAACAAGATAGAGAGGCAGAGTGATATGTATTAAAAGACTGGTAGTCAGGACAAAAGAACTAGGTTCTAGACCTAGCTCTGTTTCTAACTCAGTCTATGGCCTTGGATTTGTCATTTCATATCTCTGTAGCTGTGTCCTCATCAGTTAACTGAAGAAATTGACATATATGCTAAAATATTCCTAGTAGCTTTTTTCACAGTAGCAAAGCATTGGAAACAAAGAAGGTATCTGTCAATTAGGAAATGACTGAAAAAAAACATCATATAGATGTAATGGAATGTTATTGTTTTACCACAAGAAACAATGAATATGAGGAATTCAGAGAAACATAGGAAGACTTGGAGGAAATGATACAGAGGGAAGAAAATGGAAACACAACAATGCACCCAATGACTAAAATAATGTAAATAAAAATAGCATTAACAGCAATCAAATTCAGATCAAATATAAATGCTAATGGTTTGGTAGAACAGATGCCAAAACACACCTCCATTTTCTTGGTAGGGAAGCAGGAACACAACTGGGGCCAAATGTATACTCAGTTACATTTAGTCACTGTGTTGACTGATTTTGCTTAATTGTTGTTTTTTCTTTGTGGGAAGACTCAGGAAATGATTATGTTGTAAAAAAAAACATAAAACATAAAAAATACCCATGTATATTTTGGGTTTTTTTAAAGGAAGGTGTTGTATTACATGTTCTCTAAAGTTTCTTCCAGGTTTAATATCCTATATTTCTATTTTAATTTTTATTATAGTTACTCTATTTTATTTTATTTCCCTAGTTCCCTATAACAGTGAGCTGGAGAAGGAAATGGAAAACCACTCCATTATCTTTGCCAAGAAAACCCCAAAGTGGGGTCATGGAAAGTCAGACACAACTGAAGCGACTGAAAGCAACAATAGATATTACTCAATTACATTTTAATCTGGTTCTTCAGTGTTTGGGAGAGCTGTGGGCAGAGGGTGGTCAGCAGGTCTGATGTTGAACACCTCTGCTCTAGGCAACTTTCTAAGACTATGTTTCAGAAAATGTGCTGCCTTATACTGTTTGAGGAAGTTACTCAAAAAGGAGCTCCATATGCCAACAAAATCACAGATCCAATCCATATCCCTATTCATACACCATTTTATAGTTACACCAATGATGGCTAACATTTACATAGCTTACTATATTTTAAAAATATTTTATTTCCAATTACAGGTGAAATTTTTAAACATTCCTTTAAGAAATATTTGAGTTTCAAATTATCTTCCCTTCCTCTTCTCCCCACCTCATTGAGAAGGCAAGCAATTTGATAAAGATTATGTATGCATAGTCATGCAAATTTCCATATTAGTCATGTTAAAGAAAACACAGACCCCTCCCCTGCCCAAAACCAAAAACAATAAGTAGAAAGAAAAGTATGCTTTGATCTGTATTTAGACTCCATCAGTTCTTTCTCTGGAGATGGAGAGCATTTTTTCACCGTAAGTCCTTCTTAATTGTCTTGGATCATTTATTGCTGAGAATAGGTAAATCATTCACAGCTGATTATCATACAGTACTGTTATTGCTGTGTACAGTGTTCTCCTGATTCTGCTTACTTCACTTTGCATCAGTTCATGCAAGTCTTTCCAGGTTTTTCTGAAACTATCTATCTCATCATTTCTTACAAAACAGTGTTATTCTATCACAATCATACACCATAACTTGTTCAGCCATTTCCCAATTAATGGACACCCCCTCAATTTTGAATTCTTTTCCACCACAAAAAGAGCTGTTATAAATATTATTTTACACATACATCTTTTTACTTTTTTAAAAAAAGTCTCTGGCACACAGACCTAGTAGTGATATTACTGGGTCAAAGGGTATGCACATTTTATACCTTTGGCATAGTTCCAAATTGCTTTTCAGAATAACTGGATCAGTTCACAACTCCACCAATAGTACATTAGTATCCCAATTTTGTGACATCCCCCCTTCAACATTTATCCTTTTTCCATTTCCATTCTATTAGCCATTCTGATAGGTATGAAGTGGTAGCTCAGAGTTGTTTCAATATGCATTTCTCTAATCCGTGGTAATTTAGAGCACTTTTTCATATGGCTATAGATAGCTTTGGTTTCTTCATCTGAAAACTGCCTGTTCATATCCTTTGACCATTTATCAATTGGGGAGTGACTCGTATTCTTAATATTTTGACTCACTTCTCTATATATTTGAGAAATGAGACCTTTATCATAGAAACTTCCTGTAAAATATTTTCCCAGTTTCCTGATTTCCTTCTAATCTTGATTGCACTGGTTTTCTTTGTGCAAAATAATTTTAATTTAATGTAATTAAAATTATCCATTTTACTTCTTATAATGGTCTCCATCTCTTGTTTCATCATAAATTCTTCCCATATCCATAGACCTGACAGGTAAGCTATTTCATGCTCCCCTAATTTGCTTATGGTATTACTCTTTATGTCTAAATCATGTACCTATTTAACCTTATTTGGATATGTGGCATGAGATGGTAGTCTATACCTAATTTCTGCCAAATATTTTTCCAGTTTTTCCAGTAGTTTTTGTCAAATAATAAGTTCTTGTCCCAAAAGCTTAGCAAACACTAGATGACTATTATTATATAATTCGTACCTAATCTATTTCATTGACCCACCGTTCTCTTTCTGAGTCAGTACCACTGATGATTACCACTTCATAATACTATTTGAGGTCTGGTATGACTAAACCACCTTCCTTCACATTTTTAAACTGACTCTCTTCATATTCTTGTCTTTTGGGACTGCCAGATGAATTTTGTTTTTTCCAGTTCTATAAGGTAATTTTCTGGTAGTTTGATTGGTATGGCACTGAATAAGCAAATTAATTTAGGTAGAATTATAATTTTATTATATTGGCTTGGCAATATATCTTCAATTTTTTAGATCTGTGTAGCCCTTAGTATATTCTAGGCACTGTGCTAAGCACTTTACAGTTTTCTCATCTATTCCCCCAAACAACCTGGAAGGTAGGTGCTATATTACCCTCACTTTACAGATGAGGAAACTGAGGCAAAGAGCAATGAGGTGACTTGCCTAGGATCACACATCTAGTTAGCTGTTGTTTAGCTGATATCTGAGTCCAAATCTGAACTCAGATACTGTGCCCCTTAGCTGCCCAAAGGGACAAAAGGACTTTACACACACATGAACAACAATAAGAATCTTAAGGTTTAGAGAGCATTTACTATGTACCAGGTACTGGGCTAAGTGCTTTACAGTTATTGATTATTCTTACCTCATTTGATTCTCACAACAATCCCCTGGGAAGTAGGTGTTAATATTGCCCCATTTTACGGATGAAGAAACTGAGGCAAAGAGAGGTTAAGTGACTTGCCTAGGGTCAAAAACCAGTAAGTGGTAGAGGCTAGATTTTAACTCAGATTTTCCTGACTCCAGTCTCTTCCCATTGTTCAATCTATACTTCTAACTATACCCCCTGATGCAGGCAACAGCATGGTATAATGGAAAGAATTATGAATTAGAAATCGGAAGTTTTAGGTTTGAATTGTGCCTCAGCCATTTACCGTGTAGGACCTTGAGCAAGTCACTTTGGACCCCAATTTCCTCTCCTAAAAGGAGAAGATTGAAGGAGACCCTTCTAAGGTCCCTTTGGGCTCTAAATCTATTTTGATTCCCATTTTGCTGATGAGAGAATTTTCAGAGAAGGTGACTGTCACAAGTTTGTACAACTACTAAATGGTGATGGATAAAATGCTTGACCTGAAGTCAGGAAGTTCTTCCTGAATTCAAATCTGGCTTCAGACACTTGTGACCCTGGGCAAGTCACTTAACCTTGTTGGCCTCAGTTTCCTCATCTGTAAAATGAGCTAGAGAAGGAAATGGCAAACCACTCCAGTGTCTTGGCCAAGAAATTCTTAAATGAGGTCACCAAGAGTTGGATACAACTGAGAAGACTGAACAAGAACCACAACAAAGGTGACAGAGGATTTTTTTCCGTTACTCTCTATTTTAGTGCCTTAAAACACACACACGCACACATACACAAATTCACTTGCATTTTAATTTCACTACTGTGGACTCTGAAAGGCACAACTCCGTCCAGCACCCAAACTGACAGCAGTTGTAGTGGAATTAAGTTTTGTCCAATGCAAGAAGGACGAGTAAATTTAACTAGAGATGGCCAAGCCAGAACTGGGTAACACTTATTGCTTCCCAAGATTGTGTGGTTGGTAATTTGCAGATCGTCCCTTTGCTGGTAAAGGCTATGAGGCGCTGAGGTTGTATTTGCTGCATTGTTGCTGAAGGGAGTTGCGGAGACGCCTATTACCTTGTGGAGACTGATGCTTTTGCCTTCGTGCGCCGTGTCAGGGGAACGTCTCATTCTAACCGGTGTGCATGGATGCAGAGCTGCAGAATATGAGTCAAATCCTAGCACACGAGCAGTGAGAACTTGGCTAATTCAGTAACAGCTGTAGATAGGAGTACGTCTGCCAGGGGGTAATTTGTACCTTGTTGGCTAAGTGACTGTCGGTGCCCACTCCTGGGTATCTGAATCTGATAATCCAGCCTGGGTTCCTAGGCAGGTCAGACGCGCTGGAGGAGGGTGGGGCCAGAACGTTGAACTGAGTGATACTGTCTTGAAAAGGGGAGGAGCTCGTTGAAGGCTTGGGCAAGGATGCTGCTTTCCCAGTGATGCAGCGGGGAATTTGTAGACAATCCCTTGGCAGGTGGGGCTCGCTGGCTTCTTTCCTGGGCTGATGGGGAGAAGGACCCGGCAGATCCCTGCTGCCTTCTCACAGGTATGAAGATCCTTCTCATTGATGGTACTCTGGGGTTTAGGAATGCTTTGAACAGTGGGGAGAGGCGAGTTTCAGGGTTGGCAGGGTGACTGAGGAGGCCAAGGAAGGAAGAAGGATAAAGGGAGAGGTTGGGTGGGTATGCAGTAGGTATTGATTGAGATTCAAGAAGGGCCCTGAAATCCAGACTCTAAGGAAGTGGGGAGGGAGGGAGGACGGAAGTGGAGCCTGGAGGGTGGGTATGGGTGTGGGTTGTGGGGGAGAGAAGTAGGGCTTGGTCTTTGGGAAAGGAACATGTTGTGGTTCTGCTGTGTTCTCCTGGACCTTGGCCTTCTGGGCAGAAATCTGAGGGTGGCACTTTCTGTGGCATCATTCAGAGTCTTTCGGATGGCAGACCTTTAGCCCTGTGCCTGGGGAAGGGGCAGTAAGGACAAGCTGGCAATGTGTAAGGAGCTGAATTTAGAAAAACTGTTTGCCATTCTGACAAAGATAAATGAGGCTGTCCCCTAGGGGTTTGGTCCTCAATCATGGTGCTGTCCTGCTATTAAACCAGAAGTTCCTGCTAACTTTTTGGAGGTAGGGTGGGGTGGTATCCCTGAGCTAAGGAATCCCCAGAACTCTCTGCTAAGACACTTTGAGGGTTGGGGGTGGGGTGGGAGTTGTTATTCTCATCCAACAAGCTGCCTCCATAATCTACTGGTTTACTAATAAGGCTGTCATGGCAACATCACTGTCAGTACTCACTGGCTCACTCCTGGTGGCTGTTTGAAGACCCTCTTGTCCCCTCAGCCATCTGGAGTGTTTGAGCACAGGAAGGAGTGGGGGAGGCCCTCACCTGCCATCTTTCACCCAGAAGCTTTCAAACAGACATCATATGTCATCCTAGCACTAGTGTCAGGGGACAGATTTGCAATTTAACCTCCTGTTTTATAGTTGGGGAAACTGAGACACAGAGGGAGAAGTGACTTATCTAAGATCACAAATCAAAGCTTTAGCAGAGCCACATCTTGCAGACACTGCTTTGCCCTTTAGAAGAGGAAAATGCTGCTTTTTCTACTCTTCCCTCTCCTCCCCCTCAGTTCTGTCCCACTTAACCTGCTGCTGTATAATGGGTGGGGCCTATATGGTTCCCTGCTTCCCCATATCTCTCTTTCATCATCTTTGAAAATAGAGATAAAGTTGCCAACTTCCCAGACTTGCATAGAGCATTGAATGTTTGTAAATTGTTTTACAAAATGAATCAGAAGTTATAAGTGCCATGATATCTTATTTATTATGAATACTTGTCTAAGATGATGGAACAGTGGTACCTTCTCTCTTAAAGACATGAGAGGGAGGGGTCCAAGCCAGGATTCTAGTATCATTTTGTCCTAGATCTGTCTGGGGATCTCCTGAGCTGGGATACTTACTGATATAATGGTAGGGACTTGATAGGAATAAGGAAAAAGGATTTTCTTCTTTAACCATCTCAGCTCAAAAGGAAAACCCAGGAAGTATAGATTTCACCATCTGGGGAAAGAGCAAAGACTTGAGGTGAGCTGTTTGGGAGTGTGCTGTTCCCTTGAGGGGTACAAGCCAATCACACTATTTTCTTTCAGTGACTCAGAACTTGTCCTCCTCCTAGCTGACAATTATGACAAATGATGACTGAATTTGTAAACAAGGGCCTATTGAGTCTTTTTGTGATTGGGCCTTTAGGATGACAGAAGCCTGAGTGGCCTGTCCATACCCTTTAGAAGCAAATCCATATTGGATCCTGGAGGTGATAAGGATCCACCGGAGTTTATTGAATATAGAATGATATGAACAGACTTTAGGAAGATTAATCTGACAGAATAGTGAAGGATGAATTGGAGTGGGGAGAGACTCAAGTCAGGAGGCCCATCAGCAAGCTCTTATAACAGCCCAGACATAAGGTGATGAGGGCCTGCACCATTGTGGTGGCATTGTCAGAGGAAAGAAGAGGGCTTATTGAAGAGATGTTACAAAGGTGACATCAATAGGCCTTGGGAACAGATTGGATATGGGAGATGAGAAGTAGTGAGGGCATATGGGAAAGATGTTATGAAGGTAACATTCATTGATGCAAATCAGCTACTCTTCTGTAATATGGAATCTCAGTCTCCTGAGCCAGCAAGAGGGTAAAAGACTCCCCCAGGATCACACAGCTAGTGTATGTCATATCCAGGACTTAGCCCAAGTCTTCCTAATTCCATGATGGTGTCCATTATTCCATTCTACCTCTCTCTCCCCCTACTGACTTATCACACTGACTTATATACGCCTCATAGCAGAATTTTTCTAAGTATATACTTAAGTATATGTATATACTTAGAAATCTAGTAATGCTAGAAAGTTCTCCTTGTTATAATGCTTTTGACCCACTCCCCCAATCCTGTGTATATTTCCTTCTTCTCCTCCTCTTCTTCCTTCTTCTACTCCTTCTCCTTCTCCTCCTCCTCCTCCTCCTTCTCCTCCTCTTTCTTCTCCTTCTCCTCCTCCTCCTCCTTTTCCTTTGCTTTCTCCTCCTTCCCCTTCTTCTCCTCCCTCTTCAGTCATGTTCCACTCTTCATGACCCTATTTTGGGTTTCCTTGGCAAAGATACTGGAGTAGTTTGCCATTTTCTTCTCCAACTCATTTTGCAGATGAGGAAACTGAGGCAAACAGGGTTAAATGACTTGTCAAGGGTCATACATCTGGTAAGTGTCAAGAGTCCAGAATTGAACTCAGGAAAATGAGTCTTCCTGATTTCAGGTCCCTATCCACTGTACCACCTAACTGCCCATCTTTTCCAAATAACAGCTACAAACCTTGCCTCAATTGGCTCTGGCATTGATCTAGAAATCATAGAAGTTCAATCCCCTTACATAAGGGGAAATGAGGCTCAGAAAGGCAAATTCAGTTAGTCAATAAATATTTATTAAGTGCCTACTATGTGCCAGGCACTGTGGATACAAAAAAGTCAAAACACAGTCCCTGATCTCAAGGAGTTCATAGTCTGGGGAAGATGACATGCAAAGAATTATGTACAAATGATGTATAGACAGGATAAATGAGGGTGGTCTGGTGCTATGATTAAGGAAGATCAGGCTTTTTGGAGAAGGTAAGACTTTGACTGGAACTTGAAGGAAGCCTAGAAAGTTAGGAAGTGCATATGAAAAGAAAGAGTTCCAGGCAAGGGGTGACTTATCCAAGTTCAAGTTCATGTAGCCTTTTTGTGACAGAACCAGTAATAGACATCCTGGTCTCCTGGTTCCTAGTCTATGGCTCTTTGCACTTACCCACTGATGCCTTGGTGAGTCAGTAGCAAAACAAGAGGTAATCATTTCTCTCCATGGTGCTGACATGCTTGTAGCTCTAGATCGCTCCTTATCAAGAGGCAAACCCATCAAAGCAGAAGTAAATTTCTACCATCTATTGCTGATTATTAACTTGTTGAAAAAGGAAGTATCTCAGATGGAAGAAGCCAATGCAATCCATTTCCCTGTGACTCATATCCTTAAAACAAAACCAGGTTTAGACTTCATAGAGAGGAGCAAAAAACAGTCTTCCTATCCTGTACAAATGATAGCTTATGATACCTTCCATGGGCAGGGCATGAAGTCAAAAATAATAAAGGATAATACAGTGGGCTATCTGGCATGACCAGAAGAGAGCAGGAATTGGTTGATCAATCTAGTTGATTGATAAAGAATTCTAATAAGGAGTTACTATAGATGCCAATTTTAAGATACTGAAACTTCAACATGATAGACCCAACACTCAAACCAAAGTAGCTTAGTATGGTAGCTAGAGTGGCATTAGAGTCAAGAAGACCCGCCTATAACGCCTACTTAAAGAGGCCTATTCATTGAATGAGTGTATCTCACTCAAAGTGAGAATCTGATAAAACCTTAGTCTAAAATGGCCAGGGTCTCCCATTGCATCCTGGGTTATCTCCAGTCATCCAGATGAATATCAGGTCCCTGGATCCAGAGGGTTCTGGAGAAGAAAGTGAGGTTGGTGACCTTGCACAGCCCTCCCTCACTCAAATAAGTCAAGTGCAAGTCATGTCATCATCTTGATGTCATGGTCCTCTTCTAAAATGAAGGACAGACACAACAACACAATAGGCAAAACACTTAACATGTCAATACCTCAGGCAACTCTTTTAAGTGCTAGACAGTGGCAGATCTACTTTGGATGAGGAAATTTCCTCACTGGGCAACAGTGAAATCACAGGTTTAGATAAAAAAAATCACAACATTCATACTATACTGGACGTGATAATAACTTACATTTATATTTAGGTATGAACTTAGTGTAAAATTCTACTTACTGTTCAATTCTCAGGTTAAATTCCACAATCTCTGTGCATCCTTCACAAATCTACCCTCATTGCCCCACCTTGTAAGTCAGAAGTGATCCTTCTGTTTTCTAAACTGGTTTTTTCCTGTTTTATTCCCTACCCCCATTGGACTCTTAGCTCATTGAGGGCAAAGAGCCAACCATCTTTGTATCTCTCATAGGCTTATGATCAATTTATGCCTTTTGAGTCACTGTCGGTATACGTGATAGAATGTTAGACTTGGAGTCAGGAAAGTCCAGGTTTATATCTTGCCTCTGATGCTCATAGATAACTCTTACATGAGTTGATTAAGCATTCTGGGCCTCAGTTTCCTTATCTCTTATGCAGAGATAATGATACCTAGATTGGGTTGTTGTGAGAGTCAAATGAGTGAAACACTTTGCAAACTTTAAGCCACCATTTAAATGTCATACATGATTAGTGGTCTTTTTGTTATTGAATTAATATGCTTTGGGTTTAGTGATAACAGAAGAAAGTTCAGGCCCTTTGAGAAGCAGTATATTATGGAAAGAGGAACTAGTCTAGACCAGTGCTTCATTGGACAGATTAACATATCCAAACTCGAAGGACACAGTTTGAGTATTATGTATATTTAATTGCCGTTTAAACCTTGTGCCCATCCATCATTAAAGCATAGTCATTTAGCCCCTTTTTTAAAGTACTGGTCTCAGGACTCAGCCTAAAAATCCCAGGTAGTACAGAAGAACTTGGAATTTTGCCATTAATGAATCCAGGATTGAATCCTGGCTGTTCAATTTACTACCTTCTGTCTTTGATAGAATGTGAACTCCTTAAGAGCAGGGATTGTATCATTTTTGTCTTTGTATCACCATTACCTAGCATAGTGTCTGGTATGCAATAGGCACCTAATAAATGCTTGTTGATTGGTTGGTTGTTTTAAGGCAAATTACTTTACCTCTTGGACCCAAGTTTCTTCATCTGTGATCTTTGGGGGTTGAATGAGTCCTAATGGACTTGAGATGGAAGGAATATTAGAAGTCAATTTGTTGATTTTGTAGGTAAAGAAAGCTCAGAGAGAAAATAGGAAAGTCACGATTTGAATTCAATTCTTCGGACTCCACATCCAATAATATCTTCTGTTTATTCCCAAAGTCCTTCCAGTACCAAATTTTATGATTTATTTACTATTCTGGGAAACAGTAATACTATGCTCAGGAAAAACTTCTGTCCCCAAGGAAGGAAATATATGTCTTCTTGCCTGGCACCTGCTCTGGCAAGACCAATGAGATAATAGTTCTGAATTTGTAGACAGGCCCAGAAAGGCTTTCTAGCGGAAAAACCTTCGGTTCACATATTCCCATCACCTAGCACAGTACCAGGCACATGGTAGATACTTGATAAATGTTTGTTGATTGGTTGATTAGTTGATTAAAATCTGATTGATTTTAGAATTGGAATTTGTTGATTGGTTGATTAGAATCATCCCAATGTTCACTAAGGAAAGATAAATGGATTTCTTTTTTTCCCTAGCTACTCCCTGCCTTTATGGTCCCTGGACAGCTTTACCTTTTGGGATCTTTTATCCCCTAAAAGGCTGTCTTTGATGGTCACTTCCTAGGATTTAGGGTCTGAAAGGAATCTTAGCAATGATCTATTGCAGGGGTTCTTAACCTTTTAGTATCATGGACCTTTTTGACTGGCTGGTGAAGCTTATGGTCCCCTCCTCAAGGGGAAAAATATTTTTAAATAATAGAAGGAAGTACTAGATTTCATTTAGAGGTCAGTGAAAATAAAGATATAATTTTTTTCCATTCTCTCTGAAATGGACCCTCTGAAATCTTGCCATTGAGCCTTGGAGGGTCCAAGAACCACAGGTTATGAGATCAACCTAGTCCAATCTCATTTTACAAATGGAGAAACTCTAGTTTAGAGAGGAGAAAGCTCACACAACTAATAGCAAGATTTGAATGTAGTCTCTGACTCCGACTGTCTTGTTTTTTCCACTAGAGCAAATTGCCTCAGCCTTTCAGTTGATTTCCCTGTGGGTACAGGCATGCACTATGCATTTTCATCTATTACCACCTCCATCCCACTTGAGATAGTCTTGTTCTCACTACTGACTTGAGCTCATTTTCATCTGAGTGCCTCAGTTTCCCCTCTGTAGTAACCTTGCTTGGGGAAATTGGGAGGATTAATTGAGATAATGGATCTAAAGTGCCTGGAGCTCTTTGCAGAGAGAACTTGGGGCTATTACTTCCAAGAAGCATTAGGAGCCACTAAACTGGACTGAGAGGAAATAAATGTTATCATCATATAAGCGCTTAGGGAAAGTGTACGTGTGGGTTTCAGTGAGGTCAGCAGATATCACAGCATGTTTTGTCCGTGGGTTGTTCCATCATTGTTCCCATCGTCTCCTATTTGTTACAAACCAGATTCATAGATCAGTTCTCTTTAACTCCATGGATTGGTTTAGACAGTAAGTAATCCTTTCTCTAGATTGGGAAACAAAGGTCAATAAAATAATAATAATAAATAACAATATAGCTAGCAGGTCCATGGTACTTATATTTATTAGCTCATTTGAGTCTAACAATAATCGTTTGAGTCAGTGCCATTATCAACTGCTTTTTACAGTTGAGGAAACTGAGGCTGAGAAAGGTTACTAACTGCTCACAGTCACAGAGCTAGTAGATGACTGAGGAAGGATTTGAACTCAGGTCTCACAGATTCCAAAAAGAGTATTTGTGCATGATAAACTCAAGTGTAGCGCAAGTAAGTGATGCAGTCAATAGAGCACTGGGCTTGGAATCAGGAACACTCATCTTTGTGAGTTCAAATCTGGCCTCAGGCATTAGCTGTCACTCTGGACAAATCACCTAACCCTGCTTGCCTCAGTTTCCTCATTTGTAAAATGAACTGGAAAAGGAAATGGCAAAGTACTCTAGCACCTCTGCAAGAAAACCCTCAATGTGGTCACCAAGAGTCAGATATTACTGAAGATAAAGAACAAACACCCCAGTGTAAGAACAGAGCTAAACAGTTCCCTTTGCCTGCGCTAGTCTAAAAAGAAAGTTGTATACTTATATTTATCGATAAGAGACATTTATTAAGTGCTAGTTGTATACAGAACACTGTGCCAAGTGGTGGAAGAGTGTGGAGATGGGCAGCACACAGTTTAGATTAAGTCTCAGTTCCTGGACTCAGGAAGCTCACAGTTTGCAAATCCCTTTTCATCTGTAATTTCCTTTGATCTTTGCAAAGGTCCTGAAATAGGTAGAGGTATTTTTTTGTGTGTGCGAATTTTGCAACCGAACTAAGGCTTAGGGTAGATTTCAATGACTTTCTGAAAGTCATGCAACTAATGGCAAAGCTTGGGTTTGAATCGGGATCCTTAGACTCTCAGGTCTCTTCAGTTCTGTACATGGAATCAGAAAAACTTGGATTCAAATATCTCTGCTACTTCCTAGTCATATGGCCATGGGCAAGTCACTAAAACTCTCTTAAGTCCCAATTTCCTATTTGTAAAGCAAGGCTAACAAATATCTGTAATACCAATCTCCTAAATTTGTTGGGAGGCTATAAGGTTTATTCATGTAAGCTTAAAAGTATTGTATCAATAGGAAAAGGATGAGACCCATCATTTCATTTATTTTATTTTATTTTTTAAAATTTATTTATATAACTTTTAACATTCATTTTCACAAAATTTGGGGTGCCAAATTTTCTCCCCATTTCTCCCCTCCCCCACCCCAAAATGCCGAGCATTCTGATTGCCTCTATCA